>CM032453.1:33996104-34143526 GCA_019049505.1 Pachyrhynchus sulphureomaculatus | reverse complement strand
CTCCACAACACGTAGAATTTAGTGGAGTGATTTCCTACCCAAATAAAAAATAAAATAAGTCAGGAATTTGGTGAATCCTGGAAAAAATCGTTGACCAGTGGAGGCAGATTCTATGCGCAAATCAATAATAGATTTTGGAAAAAAGATGGTTTGAGGGCGTGAATATGAAAATCGAAGACACATTACAAACATAATAAGGATGAGGACTGGACACGTTTTAGTGCTAAGCATTTATTCAAAATGGCATAAAGAATTCGCCAAATTGCGAATGTGGACAAATACAAGACCTCAATCATATTTTTTTTGAATGTAGTAAAAATATAAATTTAGGTAGGAAATATATATGAAGAATTTCGCCAAAAAGGTTTCAATGTACCGCTTTGATAAGAATTATATTGGCAAACCAAATCATTGTACTATTAATCTCATATATAAATTCTTAAGTGTCATAATATACAAATTTAGAAATAAGTTCTAGTAATAAAGAAAGAAAAAAAGGAAAAAACACTAAGATAATTTTTGTAACAACTTGAAGGTTGATAATATAAGTAAAATGTAACAAAATAATCTAAAACTGCAAACCGTTACCGAAATAGCAACCACTGCACTTGTAATCTATTAACCAAGAAAGAAGATTCTTAAAGTCTAGATTGTCAAGAATAATATGTATATAGGGACCAGAGAAAAGGAGAATAGAAGGAACGACTACTCATTCTCCTCTACGGCTAATTAGAGCGCATTCTACTACTCTGCGAAGTACAAGAGAAGTCACGGTGTGTCGCTAGTGAGGCAGTAATACCATATCATTAAATCGTGGAATGCGCCATAAACCAAAGAAACAACATAAATACTGTTATACAATAAATATTTATGAGTATTTTGGAAAAAATATTACCAAAACGAAAAAATTAAAGGGTAAGACATAACTCGCACACAACTGTACGAGGCCACGACGAATGACTTAAAAACTCCGCCAAATATTTTATTTATTAGGCTATCCCTCTTTAAAATACAGCAAATAAAAATTCAGCGGAATTACATCTGTTAAAATTTTTCCTTATAAAAAATAATAAAATTGAGGAGGGGGAGAGGAACAGTTTTTATAATATTTTTTTTTGATTAAAATTTGGTCTTCAGATTACATGTTTTACTTTATTCTGAGATGAGGCTATTAGTGTTGCGTACACTTATAAGATCACTTCGGTGTCTGTCAGTCTGCCCGTCTGTCTATCCGCCTTTCACACCCATTTTCTCCGAAACTATTTGTTAAGAAAGTTGAAATTGGTACAATATGAAGGAATTTGATGGCCTCATCAGAGCCGTAGTTTTGACAGTTAAATTTTGACTTAAGGGGTTGGTTTTGGGGGGTGAACTCGGAAGTGAAAAAAAAAATTTTACTAGCTCATCGAGTGTTGTGTCAAATCAAAGCTTGCGAAAACGCGAGTAAAAAATATATATAATGTAATAGTTGCGCACACTTTTCTTTGTATTATTTTTAAAAAATCGTGAAAAATCGCTGTCCTCCCCCTTATTTCGAAAATTACTGATCAAAAATTCTGAAAAAATTCTGGAATATTCTCCACGGGTGTAGATTGAATGAAAATTATCACGAGTGCATTACCTTTAATAATTTATCTGGTAAAAAAAAAGTTTTTCATCAGAAAGACTGGAAACAAACTTTGTTGAAAACTCATTTGATTGTATTTTGTGATGTCACTCGATCCTTTTATACCTCCGTAACAAAATTTTTTAATTTTAAAAGCAATCAACGTACGGAACACTAATTGCGCAAGTTCAACTTGCACTTGACCAGTTATTTAATAATATTATGCGACAGGAGCGACACGTATGCGGAAAAAGCGATTCACCTTACTATTGAATCGACTGCCACGGCATAACTATGTCGGGTTCAGCAACGTTAATTTTTTTAGAAAAACTACCTAGCGATTTTAGCGTAAATTCTATGTTATTACAGGATCCACCACTAAGAATAGAACTTCTTCCAGGTCTTGTTAACCTTGAAGCGTACTTCCCTGCTTGTCTGCGGATATTTGCATGAGTAGCCGATATTCGAGTATTCAAAGTGATTGAGGGAATAAGCGTACTGTCATCTGCAAAGCTGCAGACTGGATTCCTGATCTTTTCCAGCAAACGTTCATGTAAATTAGGAATGGAGTAGTTGATAGCGAAGAAGGTGTTAAAAGAAATCCGTGAACTGCCACTCATAAATAACGTTCTCTGAGGAAACGCGAAAGCCATAATTTTTCTGTCGTGCAATAAGTACCTTAGCCAACAATCCATTGTGCCAATACGCCCGAATGCCTTGGATATATCAAATGCAACCGGTCCAGAGTCTCCAAAGTATTCAATTGTCTTGTTCCAAACATGCCTTACATAAGTTAGAATATCTCCAGTTAATTTTTGTTTACGAAACACATATTGATGGTCGCCAATAATATTGAACTCTTCAAGATATTTAGAAGATGCTGTTTGATAGTCTTTTCCATGACTGTCGATATTATTGAAAGCAGTGCAACTGGTCGATAGTTGTGTGGCAAGGTTGGTTAGGTTATCAAGTCTACAGCAAACTGGTGTTACTATTGTAGGTTTTTCCGTCAACGCCAGCAGCTTTTTTTGGTGTCTAGCTTCATTAAAATACGTTTTTATAATACACTGTCTGAAGACAACATCGGGCAAATCCTCGACTGCACTATGGTAATAGTTGGGTGGTATTTTTCCTGGAAATATGAAGCAATAAGTTTAACCAAAAAAATGACTTTCTCAAAGACCTGAACCCGGAATGTTCAGTTTTTTAGGCCGCCACTCTAGCAATTTAGTTTCCAAGGAATCTGTTGGACCATGTATGCTGATTTATGTACACTACAATAAACATTGAATTAAGTTCACATGTTTTAGTACCTTAGTTAGTGGAATTGTGCTGCTTAGAAAGTAAAATGTTCCAAGAGTTGATTGATTGGTCCGTTACTTTGTGACAGTACATTTTAACAATAAAATTACTTAATTACTTTGTTAATTGACACTAAATATATTTTTTGTAAATCGCTTTACAACTGCGTTATCGCGATTTCGTAGTACAACTACATTTTCAAAGTCAAGTCTTAGTTAAGCGTTTGAAAATGTACTTGTAATACGAAATCGCGATAACGCAGTTGCAAAATCTTTACAAAAACATATTAGTGTCAGTTAATTAAGTAATTTTATTGTTAAAATGCTCCAAGTTTATATTTCAACTGATTTAAAAAGCTTTTGAGTGTTCCGTACTGTCTGTCGGCTGTCCCGCCTGTCTGCCTGTCCGTCGGTCCGCCTGTTCGTTTGTCCTTCTGTCCGTCTGCCCCCTGTTTTGTCTCTCACAATTTTTTGCGCCCTCTTCTGAATCCTGCTACCGATTTTCTCCAAAACTAATTGACATATGAAAGTTGAAATTTGACACTAATTTAGGAATTGATGCCCCATCAGAGCCGTGTAGTTTTGAAAGTTAAACTTTGACTTAAAGAGTTAGTTTTCGGGGGTGAAATCGAAAGCGAAAAAAAAAATGTTACCAGGTCATCGAGTGGGGTGTCAAATGAAAGCTTTGTGAAAACACGAGTTCAAAAATATTTATAATGTAATACTTGCGCACACTTTTGTTTGTATTATTTTAAAAAAATTGCGAACAATCGCTGCCCTCCCTTATCTCGAAAAGTACTGACGAAATAATTTGAAAAAATTCTGGAACAATCTCCGCAGGGTGTAGATTGACCAAAAATTATCACAAGTGCATTCTCTTTAACAATTTGCCTGGTATATAAAAAAAAAAACAAAAATTTCAAAGGTCATCAGTTTTCTACAAAGATCGGAAACAAACTTTGTTGTTGTTTTTTGTTTTTTTTTATGGGTCTAGCACACGTGCTGCAGGAAGTCCCTAAAGCGCTACAGGAGCGACACGTGTGCGGAGAAAGCGATTCACGTTGTTTTTGAATCGCGTAGAGTGTACTCGGTGGGAAACACAGTCCTGGCAAGTTATTCCAAAATGGAGATGATGTTCTCCATATAAAAGATTCCAGCTTGAAAAGCGTTGTACGACGCAGGAGTAATAGAAGCTGAAACCTCATACGGAGTGAAGATATTAAAGTGGGCGTGTACTTCTAACATGCACCGCTCTGGGAGGACTTAAGCGGGCCACATCCTTCGAACACTTTCCATGAAAGTACTTGTAGAATAGGCTCAAGTCGCCAACCGTTCTTCGATGTTCCAGCCAATCAAGGCCGACGACGTCAATTCCGGTCCGCCAATCAGTTGACGACCAGCTCTTCTCTGAATAGAATCCAACTAAATGCAGTGTATGTTTGGACGGAGCTCCAAACATGGAAGCAGTATTCCATAGTTGATCGAATTTGAGCTTTGTAAAGAATTAACAGATGTTGTGGAGTGTAAAGCTTTCTGGTACGAAATAATATTTTGCAACTTTTGAGAAGCTCTCCTTGCTATGCCTGCAACATGTTCATGCCAGGACATATTTTGCTCTCCCAAATTAAACGTCCAACAAATTGAGTGACGATGTTAGAGAATGGAGTGCCCCGACATAACTATGTCGGGTTCAGCAACGTTAACTTTTTTTAGAAAAAACTGCCGCCTGGGTTTTTGTAGCGTTAAATTCCACTTGGTTACTGTCACCCCCCAAGATAGAATTTCTTCCAGGTCTTTGTTAAGTTGAACCACCTCCTCTGTCTGCGAATATTCGCCTGAGCAGCCGATTGTCCGAGCGTCCAAGGCGAATGAAGAGACAAGCGTACTATCATCTGCAAAGCTGTAGATTGGATTCCCGGTCTTTTCCAGCAGATCGTTAATGTAAATGAGAAAGAGAGTAGGAGACAGTATGGAGCCTTGGGGCACACCGGCCTTGATAGTGAAGGTGTTAGAAAGAAATCCGTCGACCCCCACTCGTAAAGAACGCTTTCTGAGGAAACATGAGAGCCACAAACAGAACCTTTCAGACATACCATAAAAGCGTAACTTAGCCAACAGTCCTTCGTGCCAAACACGGTCGAGTGCCTTGGATATGTCAAGAGTAATCGCTCGAGATTTTCCAAAGTGTTCAATTGCGTTGTTCCAAACATGTGTTACCTAATTCAGAAGATCTCCTGTTGATCTATGTTTACGAAAACCATATTGGTGATCGCTAATAATACTGAATCGTTCAAGATATTTTAGAAGATGCTCATTGATAACCTTTTCCATGACTTTCGATATTATTGAAGGCAGTGCGACTGGTCGGTAGTTATTTGGCAAGGTCTTCTTGCCTTTTTTAGGTATCGGCTGAACCGTGGCACATTTCCAGCAGGACGGAAATATTCCCTTTCGATAGAATAGGTTAAAAAGTCTACAGAAAACTGTGGTTCCCTTGCACGATTTTTTGAGAACTATGCAGGTATTCCGTCAGCGCCAGAAGCCTTCTTGGTGGTGTTGAAAATTTCTTTGGGGTGTGTTGTGTTTTGTGAAGTCATTGATCGTTTTATACTTCCATAACAAAAATTTTTATTTTGAAAACAATCAACTTACGGAACACTAAATGCGCAAGTCCGACTAGCAGATTATTTCAAATAAAAATTCACCAAAATTTTAAGAAGATTTCTTTTCCTCGGATGATTTTGCAATTTACCCAAATAGGCGCAATTTAAAATCCGTAAACATTACCCAAGTAGGTGAATTAGAATATTAGAAACAAAAACAATTTTTTGAATTCATTTTTTTATTACTTGCTTGTAGACAACAAAAGCCTCAAAAGCTAAAAACGAAGTCTATTCATTAAACAAAAGTCCATAGGCACCAAAGGCAAGAGCAATATCAGCTTGAGCCCAGAACCTATGATAGGTAAATGTAGGTACTGCTCCACCATTAAAGGTATTGCTCAACTTTGGACCAATCAGGGAATCGTTCTTGTACCATGAACGAATCTTAATGAAAGTGGCACTAGAGTCAATGGTATCACCGTTTGGATATTTACCAGTCCACCCAGCTGGAATGTAGACCGGTTCGTTGAAACGGCTGTAATCCGTACGTTCTTCTGCAACAGCGATTCCTTTGCTGGTTTGGTAGTTTTCGTACATTGAGTCCAAAAGTTGTTTGGCGACTTGTTTAGCATTTTGGTCTCCGGATTTCGCAGCATAGTAAGTCAGGGTACGAGCAGTAGCAGCAGCGGTACCTAAATCGCGTGAATACGTTTCAATGGAAACATGAGCATTTGGTGGGTTACCCGACCATGCAAGATTAGCTGGTAATTGGAAACCATTTGATTCGAATTTGATATTGGGAATAATCCAGTTAACTTAACCCATTTTTGTAAGAGAGATTGAGCTTTGGAATCACCACTGACGTAGTAGTATTGGGCGAGACGGTCCGCAGACCAAGACTGCATACCGTACCATCTGTTTGATGGTGGGTCATGGTATACCTGAAAAAAAAAAATATTAATGTTTTAATTGGAATCTTATATCAAAATTTTTAAAGTAGTAATACTTAATTGATTTACGTAACAAGAAAAATAATAATTGATTCAGGTTTGTTAGATAACTGAATTACCAATTCTTATCAAATCAAAATAATGATGTCACTTACTGGTTCCCAATCGTTAGAACATGCCATAGAAAAGTATTGCTTAACAGTTCTGAGTCAGGTTGAGCATAACGTCCCTTCCATGAGTTGGTTACACCGCCGGCGAAGGCACCTTCAGATTTTGCAAGTATTCATAAAGCTCGAGTTGTCTTTGGAGGGAAGTTTGCCAATCTTGGACAGCAGTAGCACCTAAATGTTTTAAAAAGTTATTATAGAAAGTTTTATATATCCTTATCGATAGAGAATTAATATCTAAGTAGCATATAATGTTATATTTGTGTATTATCCATTGTATTATCCTAAACTCATATCGCCTGTTATCCAGATGAGAAAAAGTCTTCTGTCTGTTATATTAGCCAAAAATTCTTTACATTCGTCGACCAGTTGGGTGCTCACTTTGGCTTACTTCAAAGCCATTAGGGCGACTCTGCTATCCGAACAAATGAACACGGCCATCCGTGTTATGTTCCTTTTCACCATCTCCCAGTCACACATAAAAATGGCGTAGATTTTTACTTGGAAAACTTATACATAACTGCCCAAACACCTCCATAGCCCAGTCCCTGACTGTAGGCATACGCTCACTTCCGCGACCTCTCCTGTTAACATCCGTCTGTGGATCAGACGAGTCCTTTTTTTGGGATGACGGATCCCATAATCGAATTTCTAGGGACTTATCACTAAAGTACATTATGGGGATTATCCATTCTCATCTGCTGCACGGTGCACTCCTCAACTATTCTGACCCATATGCTATAATGTCTTAGAGCTTCCGTGTTAACGTGCCCTCGGGCAAGAAGCCGCTCAGCCGGTCGCGAAGCATCAGACTGGATGTTCGATGCAAGTGTCGTAGGTTAAACAGAACCTTTATCGCCTTTTTATAGCATTCTCAATGCCAAGGCCGCAAGGCGATATTTAAAATACTAACTTATATGACCTTTATATGAAGCTGTAAAAAAAACTGTATACCTAGTCGTAAATATTTAAAAAATAATTTAAATTACTATAATTATGAGGTTTTAAGAGAGCTTTCACTTACGTCCCGTTGACGAGCGCAATTTTGTAAAAATCTATGAAAATAATGGTAACACTGGTGTATGATGTTCCGCATGTAAAACACAACCTATATGCCGTATTTCAGTTCTTAATAAAATAAATAATTTTGGCCTAAAATAGATCGAGAATGGAGAAATGCAAATTTTGCGTTCAGAAGATATACGACCACCCAAAACAGGGATTTTGCTACGCCGCCGACAGTGACAACATTTCTTGAATCGAAAGGACGTGTACAATCAATATCTACTATATGTCAAGCCGTATATTAAGCATGAAATGCAAGGTGAGTTCACTCGCCGTCCAGAGTAATGAGGTGGTACATTCGCAATATTTCTGGTATTGATGTATTAGCTGATTGTTTGAATGTTTACCTTGTGGTCTCAAATTTTGATCGTTGGCCAAAACATAGGCAGCAAGAGGATTTTGATAGCCAAAGTGGGAAGCACCATCTCCAATACGCCAGGACCAACCATATTGAGCATTGTAGGAACCTCCCCAAGCAAAATACCTATAATATATTATATATTATATAAATATATATATATTAAGTATAACTCCAAAAATCGAATGGAGATAATTTTTAAATGGAAAAAATTAATTGAGTTCGTATGTTGTCACACCTTTTCCTCTTTGTACTGAAATTTTTCAAAATATAAACGGAATGGGCCCATTCAGCAGAAAAGTACCAAAAGTGATCAAAAAAATTCTGGAAAAAAATTCTGTATACTGTTTTTAAAAAAGAACTTGCAGAAAAAGTACTGAATCATTCTCCCTATTCTCCATGAAGTGTAGAATGAGCGAAAATTATCACGAGTAACAATATGTTTAATAATTTATCTAGTATAAAAAAATATATATGAAAACTATTTGAACTTCTTGACGTATGGTGAAAAGGTTTTTGTAATATACTTTTAAATGTATATTATTTGTTTATAATTAAACAAATATTTAGGTAGTAAATATTTGTTTTACACTTTTACTACAAGGGTGGATCAAATATAAACGAGACTTTCTGCGCTTAGTATCGTTTAGAGCGGACCGCCGCTTCTAACAATGTTTGGTAATGTAGGGTTTGTTAGGAATAGGAAGAACGATCGGTTGACCTCGCCAGATGCATTCAGTAGTATACCTCACGATGTTGGCAGCGAGACGTGCACCCTTCGATTATGTAACGCGTCATTATTAAATTTCTCACTAGTGAAGGCGTGAAACACACCCACAGTTCGAGGATCAAACACTGTCAAGGCCTCGTATATACGCCTGACACAAGGAGTTCATCGGAAGCTATGAAGAGGTCGAAAATGAAAATGAGAGCCATGATCGTCGTCCACGGCGTGGCGTTTTGCACATTGATTTTCAGCACGTACTACAAACCTTTTGGATGAAGTTAAACTTGCTTATCGCCGCAAAAGACGTGACCAACCGATAAAAGACGTGATTCTTCTCCATGACAACGCTCGACTCCACACTCGCGAAAAATTGGAGAAAATGAGTTGCCCAATACTTGATCACCCTCCCTTCAGCCCTGACCTATCGCCCTGCCATTTTTCATCTCTTTGGACCACTCAAAGAAGCGCTCGGAGGCCACCTATTTAATGACGACAACGCGGTGAAGTGCTTCGTACGCAATTGGTTACTGACATAGCTTCCGATACACTGGGAAAAGTGCAGGAGCAGGTGATTGAAAAATGATATGTACTTGGTTCATTTGTTATAGTAAATAAAAAAATTCAAAAAAATAAATCTGGTTTGTATTTGATCCACCGTAGTACTAGATTCTAGATTGAACTAGATTGATTTATTTGCTAATTAAGTAGTTAAGATGCTATAACTATTATATATTATTGACTAGAAAAAAACGGAAAAATACATAGTGGATCTTAACAAGTCAGGGACCTAATTAAATTAGCCTAGGTAAGGATTTTATTATATTTTAGAAGTAACCACGGTAGGGACCACTAATAGCGCATGTCCAACTTGTATTTGACCGTTTTTTTTTTAATAAATTTGTACTAACCAGCTAAGTAGGTAGTGAGCACTATCCTTCCCAGTACCCGCTTGGCAAGCATGAGCATCGTAACAGTTTCCGATTTTCTTGAAGTATTTATCAAAAAATGAGTATCTACAAAAAATAAATACAGAATATATTCACTAAATTGTTGTAGTTGTTACTTGATGGAAATTTATAATGAATGTAATGAAAAGTCCATTTTTGTCACTAATTTGTCCTTTGTTTCAGCATGACGAGTTTCGTAACACAGTAACTTCGTCGGATGCGTTCAGTATTTGAAGAAAGTTCCTCTTTAAGGCTTAACCAAAAACCAGTATGGGTGTATATTTTTATTACGGTTTCAATATAAACCAGTATTTCGTCAAATACAGAACACACTGGATGAAGTTGCTATGTAACGAAACGCGTCAAGCTTCAAGCGTGAAAAAAGTGGAAATTAATGATAAAAATAGTTTTTCATTACATTCGAAATATTTTCTTTTAATAAATGCAATAAATTATATACCAATATCAACATAATTGAGAAAAAAGTTACAGATCAAAACACATGAACCAAAGGAAATTGATAATAACTGATCAAAAATCATTCTTATTTATTAAAACTTATAAATTGAAAGCTGAAAACTTTTGAACTAGTTTTAAGTAATAAGATTGATTTTTGAACAACTGTCATTTTTCGCAATTTATTTTAATATTAGTATTAGTGCATTAAAAAAAGCATTTGTAATTGCAAAGTCTAAATACAGCAATATTATGATTCTATCCTCTCTGGGGTATCACCAGGAGTATTGCCCTGAGTTTTTGACCTTGAAAATCTTGTACTATTTTGTTTATAAATAATTTAAGTTTTCGAAACGCGTTTTTTGATTTTAAAAAGTGAATAACTCCGGTTATATAAATCGGATCGAGATAGAAAAATATTAAACTCTTCATAATGATATTTCTAACAAATTTTCGTTGGTTTTAAGACGCTCAAGTGCATATATAACCTACAAAATTAAAAAAAAAAAACAGGCTAAAACTGTTTTTCTTTTTCATCTTATTGTATCTGTCGACTAAGTGAGCCGATCTGCTTGAAACTTTCCGAAAATATGCTTTTTGTTATAGAAAAAATACCCTGAAATTTTAGTACAAAAGTATTGAATCCAGTGGGCACAATTGAATTGGTTATTTAAAATTTGAATTGCCCGCCATTTTATGCTATTTGGTGCAAAATGGATCTTTTTTTTTCAAAATTTAGGTCTCGACGCCAGGTTTCCGATGCCATTAAAAAAATTTTTTTTGACTGATTTTAACCGTTTTTTTTTTAACATTTGTTTATTAATCAAATAACAAGAAATGCGTTTTTTTGGTCATTTTGAAACAAAAAATTGAAAATTTTTTATCACATCTGGTAGAGAATCACGAAACTTTTATTTATAAAAATATGCATTTTGGGTAACAATATTTTTTTCAAAATGACAATTGTCATGTGATTAATAAACAAATGTAAAAAAAAAACGGTTAAAATGACCCCAAAAAAAATTTCTTTTGGCATCGGAAAGCTGGCGTCGAGACCTAAATTTTGAAAACAAAGATCTATTTGGGACCACATGGCATAAAATCGCGGGTAATTCAAATTTTAAATAACAAATTCAAAACCGTGCCCATTGGGTCAATACTTTTGTACCAAAATTTCAGAGTATTTTTGCTGAGCAACTTAAAATCAACGAGGATTTGTTGAAAATTTCACTACGAAGAGCATAGTTTTTTTTTTGTCTCGATCCCACTTATATAACTGGAGTTATTCACATTTTAAGCTCAAAAACGCGTTCTAAAAACTTAAATTGTTTATAAACTAAAGAGCGCAAGTTTTTCGAACTCTGATACTCAGGACAACACTCCTGGTGATACCTCAAAGAGGATAAAATCATAATATTGCTGTATCTAAACTATGCCTATCTCATCATCATGATTATTTTTTACTGCACTATACAGTACTATGAATTTGTAATACTAAAATGAAAAAATATCGAAAAAGCGTAAAAATATTCAAAAGAGATTAAAATATTCTTTTCCTTTCGATTAAAGGAACGTTGTGAAAATTGGTACTTGTTGCACAGACTAAATTTACAAACTTATACCTGATTTCAGAAATATTTGTTTTATATAATTTTGATGAACAGTAATCTAAATCGAATTTCCAAGACTTACCTGAGGTAGTCGCCCATTTTAGAAGCTTTTTGCAAAACCTGAGACACTTGTCCAGATTGACCTTTTTGGTTAGCCCATATTCCAGCCCAATAAGCAGCCTGTACAGCTCTAGCGTCAGCATCAGGAGCAACTGTGTATTTGTATTGTTTAGAGTAAGAGTTATCTTTAACGAAAAGATCTAAGAAACCATTTTTGACCCCCATAACTACAAAAGAATACTCCTTGGTATATAGTATCAAAAAACATAATTATAAATTTTAATTATTATACGAGGGTAAATTGAACATAATTAGAAATTTTAATTATTATACGAGGGTAAATTGAGAAGTCTTGTAAATAACAAGATAAATAGCATTTTTTTAAAAAAACAAAAATTTATTTCTCAACCTAATCTTCATTGAGCTCAATACTTTTGGTTCGGCGAGATTTCAATTTTTTTATTCCCTCAAAATAAAAAATTGTTGTGAACTGCGCTTAATATTCGTTTACTGCACGGATAACCTCTTTATTTGACGAAAAATTTCTTGTTCTCAGCCAATTTTTGAGGTTAGAAAACGGAAAAGTCACTTGGGGTAAAAGCTGGGGAATAGGCTGGACGGGAAACGGTTTCAAGGCCGAGCACGTGCACTTTTGCATTACACCGGTCGATGTGTAATACTGTTGGTCGCTTCGATCACTATGCAAGTGGTCCAATAAAGTTGCGTAATAAGATCTCACTCAGTCACTGTTTTACTATTTCCTGAAAAATCAATTATGATGATATCCTTAAGTCTCAACAAACAGTTGCCATTACTTTTCCCGCAGTTAAAACTGTTTTCACTTTTTTCGGTGTACCTTCGCGAACCCACTGTTTGGCCTGCCGTTTCATCTCCGAAGCGTAGGGAGAGAACTCGCGTGTCGTCTACAATAACAAACGATGCTAGAACTTTTTCAAACACGTTTTTGAAATGTCCTTCCTCTTGCGTTTTTGGTCTGGAGCCAACAAACGCGACACCCATCGCAAACTCGGATTTTTCATTTTTAGAACTACATGCAGGATATTATGTAGTCATTCATAAAAGATGCCTCTCATCTCAGCACTCTTACGACGCTTAATGCGATGAGGTTCCATCACGATACCATGAATTATGGTATATCGACCATTTATTTCTTCAGAAAAAAAACCTCAATCGGGCTTCCTGAACCTGTAGCATCTGGAGTGCTCATACGGCCACTTTTAAATTCATCTACCTAGTAATAAATGCTATGTTGGGAATGTGGAATCTTTGGCACAATGACTCTACTCAGTATATATCACAGCTTCACCAAACTCTTTATTTTTGCACTCGACGCGCGTTAGCTTCATCAGGAGCAATGATTGACTAAAGCTAAACTACAAATCTACCCTATTTATACTTAGCCTAACACCTGAAATTACTCAGGCGGAACTAATGGCATAGGCGAGACCAGCAGTTCCGGGCAAGTAACCAATAGAGGGGACTATAAGGAATAAGCCCTCTGTCTTTATTTAAACTACTTTTAACGTTTTATAATTTCCATACTTTCGTTTGCCGAACATACTTTTTGTCGCAATCATTACAATTAATTTCATAAATTCCACTTTTCTCACAATTAGGAATCTTTTCTTTGAGATTTCCTCAAATTATCTGATGACTTATAGACTAAGGTGAGGCCTACCTTATTAAATACCTTATTGAGTCCCCTGCTATATTTCGGATTATATTGTATGGAGACATACTTGGTCTTATTTTCTTCGCGTGTAAAAAAGGTGGAATTCTGAATATCTAACCTGAACTTATGTCTATTTATTAAATCATCGTCATAAGCATTAACTCTAGTTATATTCCTAATACGATTCCTTTCATTATTGAAGTTTACTGTATTCAAAGGAAAAAGTGACCAAACGATGAAGCGCCTTACATTTTTTAGTTCATCGGTTGGTCACTTTTCCTCTGAATAGAGTAAACTTCAATAATGAAAGGAATCGTATCAGAAATATAACTAGAGTTAATGGTTATGACGATAACTTAATAAACAAGTTAATAAATAGACATAAGTTCAGGTTAAATATTCAGAACTCCATCTTTTTTACACGCAAAGAAAATAAGACCAAATATGTCTCCGTACCATATAATCCGAAATATAGCAGGAGACTCAATCAGGTATTTAATGAGATAGGCCTTACCTTAGTAAGTCATCACACAATCTGAGGAATATTTTAGAAAATCCCAAAGACAAGATTCCTAATTGTAAGAAAAGTGAAATTTATGAAATTAGTTCAGGTTAGTTCAGGTTAGTATCTTGTGCAAACTAAAAGGTCAATCAGAACACGATTTAAAGAACATTTAGTATATTTAAAATACAGTAAAAACAGAAAAGTCTAGCATTGCTGAACATGCCCTTGAAGCTGATCATACTGTAACGTTAGATAATCTAAGATTAATTAAAAATGTATCTGATAGGAAATTGTTGAACGCATACGAAAGTATAGAAATTATAAAATGTAAAAGAAGTTTAAATAAAAACAGAGGGCCTATTCCTTATAGTCCCCTCTTCTGGATATTTGACCGGAACTGATAGCCTCGCCTATGCCATTTGTTCCGCTTGGTAATACAGATGTTAGGCTAAGTATAAATAGGGTGGATTTGTAGTTCAGCTTTAGTCAATCATCGCTCCTAATGAAGCTAACATGGACAGCGAAACGCGCGTTGGGTGCAATAATAAAATGTTTGGTGTAGTGGTGATATATATACTGAGTAGTAATAAATGGTCTTGAGTGCTGGTGCAGAGTTTCCATAAACTTCCCTCTGTTCGGTTTCTATTTCGACAGCAGTATCTTACTCGG
The DNA here is from genome assembly GCA_019049505.1 of Pachyrhynchus sulphureomaculatus. Classification (NCBI taxonomy): domain Eukaryota; kingdom Metazoa; phylum Arthropoda; class Insecta; order Coleoptera; family Curculionidae; genus Pachyrhynchus; species Pachyrhynchus sulphureomaculatus. The sequence goes on along the minus strand of CM032453.1, from coordinate 34,128,809 downwards.
GCTTATAACGCCCATTTTTTACGATATCTAGCAACAAAAAACTAGGCCTTGTATCTGTTTAAATACTAATAAAAGCAACTTGAGGTTGAGGATTCCAACCGAAAGGGAAACCTTCTTCATCTAAATAGGCAATACAAGCGAACATTTTACTATTAATATAATTAAGCATATAAATGCACAGTCAAAAATTTTGTGATCCTTTTTATATTAAGCCGTGTCTATATCCACCCAAGACAAGGTAGTGTTATTGCATGCGCTTTGGTGTTAATTCACTAAAAAATGGTGTTAAAATAACAACTCAGGTATGGAAGGAAGCTAGGATAACTCCTCTCTTCAAAAAAGGCAATGTAAATAATATCTCTAATTATAGGCCTATATCGATGCTATCGCCATTTGCGAAAGCATTAGAGGGGTTGATTTACGAAGATATGTTTAATCAAGTAAAACATTCTATATCTGAATCTCAGCTTGGCTTCTATAAAAGACGTAGTACGATCACGAATCTGGCCAGTTTTCACTCATTTTGTAGGTCAGATCTTGCTCGTGGTCAGGTTGGAGCTGTTTATGTGGATCTTTCAAAGGCGTTCGATCGAATAGATCATTATGCCTTCCTTCTTAAATGAAGGTGGTTCGGTTTCGATGAAAATCTCATTCGACTGTTTGCCTTCTACTTGAGTGACAGGTATCAATATGTCGATATTTGTAGTAATCACTCCTTCAGATTCAAAGCTACAAGTGGAGCTTCCTCAGGGCAGTATATTGGCTCCACTGATATTCTCTCTATTTATTAACGATATAGGCATTAATGTTTCTAGCAATGTTCTATTGTCTGCGGACGATTTAAAGATTTTCAAACAAATACATTGTGTTTCTGATTGTATTGCACTGCAAGATGCTAACTAGCAACTGGTACACAGTTAACAATTTACCTCTAAATGCTGAAAAGTGCTACAAAACGACGTACGCTAATAAAAAAACCCTAACTCAATTTGACTATTATATAAATCTTGAGATATTGAAGGATTTAAAATCCATCAGGAACCTTGGCGTAGTTTTTGACGAGCGCCTATCGTATTCGAAACACATAAATCAGGTTTACAAGAGCGCAATGCAAACGCTGGGATTCATATTTAGAAACTCTCGTGATTTCTCAAATATTTATACAATTAAATCTCTGTACTTTGCATATGTTCGATCAAAATTAGAATATGCAGCAATAGTGTGGCATCCTATACACTCAAAGTACAGTTACCAAAAAGAAGGGGTACAATGAAAATTTTTAAAATTTTTCTTATATAAAATGGAGGGTTTTCCCGCCACGAGGCTCGCCACAGGAAACTCTGCTTCGCAGATTTCAGATATCGTCATTGGCCGATCGTCGCAATTTTATGCTGGTTTTGTTTTTGTTTAAAATATGCAACTCAGCTATCGACTGCCCTACTTACTGTCAAAACTAAACTTTAACGTACCATCTCGTGTGTTAAGACATTATCCCGTGTTCAACTTACCGTTCCATGCTTCCAATTTTCAGTTAAAAGACCCCCTTTTTCAAGCTATGAAGATTTTTAATGTGAATTGAAACGACATTGATAATCTAACATAATCTCAGTTTTTGAAGATAGCACGGGATCGTTGTCTTGGGAATATTATTAACTAATATTGTAACGTATATTGTTAGAGCTGTAACTTAACATTGTAATATGTTTATCCTAACAGACTCGTTTAGATTTAACTTAGCTTTAGTCACATTGTCTTGTTAATGGATGTATTTATCTGTTAGACAATAAAGATTATTATTATTATAATAGTAAACTTCTTAATATGTGCATAGCTCTCAATGTGTGGCCGTAATTGTGTCACTAGCTTGTAAGTACAGTACTGCTTTGTTACTTACGTGAATTCGTCACAAGTTGGCTGCGGAACTGTCCTCCAGACTGATTCTTCCGGACCTCTTTGGTAGTTGTTGAATAGAGATGGTCCAGAAGCGTATGGGCCAGCTTCGCATTGACCTTGAACGTTACCAAATCCATATACGTTGTCTACATCTATCAGCCAGTGCATAAGGTAGATGTTATCACTTCCATAAGTGTTTTTAAGTTCGTCGGCGATAGGATCTTGACCTAAAATTTACCACATGTAATGACATATTATCATAAGAAATATAAATCAAGAATTATGTACTGTAAATAAAGGTATTTATTCTACCTCTTTCAAAGTTAGAATAGAAATGGGTAACAAATTTAAAATTTATGTAAAATATTACAATAAATAAAAAATATTTTTATTCTTACCAACTGAAACACTGCTGTCAATTGGAGACGGATATTCGCTTGGAGTATCTAACTCAGCCATATAAGTAGCTGGTGATGAAGGCTTATAATAGCTGTTTGAGCTTTGCAGTTGTGGAATACCGTGTTGTTCCAAAATATTCCAGGCAGTATTTACGGAAGAGAAGTCTCCCGTGATAGCTCCGTGCATTGCCTCCAACCAAACGTAGTAACTGAGAGCTTCGGAATTGGTTTCGTGTCCGTAGTCTGGACCTTCAACCATCAATGTTTCAATACTGTGGTATGGAAGACCTTCTTTTGAAAAATACCCATTACCGGAGTTTGTGAATTTTGTTGTATTGTTCTGTAAAACGGTCAGTGTAGGTACCTGCGTGGATACCGGTCACGCAGGCAATCACGAGAATAAAAAATGAAACTCTCATCTTCAATCTAAGAAAGAAAAAACATAAAATGAACTACTGATGATGGAAAAATTTAATTTGGTCAATGGCGACTCAGTGTTTTTTAAAACAGAATATAATTTAATTTTAAATTTAGTTCTTAATTTAGTTATAAGTTTAATATATAATATACAGTTTGGAGAAAAAATGAGGAAGGCGTACAACGAAAATCAAAAAATGTTCTATGGAGTGACGAGAAATCAAAGAAAAAATAAAGAAACCATACGAAGAAATATAAAAGATTATATAATTTAATAATATTAACAGAAGAACAAGAAATCATGGCAAGTGGGAATCATAGTACCCATACACAAAAAGGGAGACACAAGAGACTGTAATAACTTCCGAGGAATCACATTACTCAGCGCAGTAGGAAAACTATACGCACGAGTGATGGCGAAAAGGCTGAGAGAAAGACTGGAGGAAACACTAGAATACACACAATTTGATTTCAGACCAAACAAAGGGGTGACGGATGCCAACTTCATAGTCAGTCAAGTGAGTGAAAAAGTCCTAAGACAGCAGGAGAAGTACACCTATGTTTCATAGACCTGGAAAAGGCTTTTGACAGAATAGACACAGAGGACATCTGGAGGACCTCGAAGAATAGAGGAATTGATGAAAAAGCAAAAAATGGAATAGAATGTCTATATAGACAAACAACAAATTATGTTAGAGTAAGACATGAAAAGTCAGAGGGTTTCGAAACATCTAAAGGTGTCAAACAGGGGTGTATACTGAGTCCACTGCTGTTCTCGGTAGTGATGGACGAGGCCATAAAAACTGCAAAAGGCAAACAAAGAAATACTGGGTAGGGTTCCAGAATATGGCGAGAGTTGGAATAATGGAGATAACATACGCTGACGATATGGTACTGATTGTAAAAAAACGAGAAAAATTTGAACCAAAGCCTAAAAGTGTACAACGAAAGCTTGGAACGCATGAATATGAGCATAAATGTGAAAAAAACGAAGATAATGATCATAAACAAGGAGAACAAAACACATGAAATATACCTAAGAGAAGAAAAGATATAGCAGGTGGGGAGTTTCAAATATTTGGGTGCAATGGTGACGAGCGATGAAGGGTTGGATGGGAAGATTAGGGCGAGGACAGAGGCAGCGGGGAAACTCTTTAATAGTATCAAGAACACATTCCTAGGCAAAAACGAAATACCAAAATCAACAAGACTACAAATCTTCAAAAGGGTGGCGACACTAATAATTATGTACGGATCTGAAGTGTGGACAACAACACAAAGTCACAGAAGTAAGATACAAAGTATCGAAATGAGATTCCTCAGAAAGATTGAAGGAAAGACAAGACTGGATAGGATAACAAACGTTGATATATGAGAAACACTGGAAATGAAGCCGATACAGGAGAAAATAGAAGAAACTCAGTTGAGGTGGTTTGGACATATACAAAGAACGGACAGGAAAGACTGGTAAGAAGAGTGTATGAAGCAAGAGAGAATAGAAAACGAAGTCGAGGAAAACTACGAAGAACATGGAGGGAGGAAGTAAGGGAAACAATGGAGAAGAGGGGAGTGAGGTGGGAGGAGGCAACAAGGTTAGCCCGAAACAAAGAAAGATGGAGAGAAATATGAAAGACTCCAACCTAACCCAACCCACTCACACCAGCCTACACCGAGAGGTATCATGGCTAAGGATTAAGTAAGTAAGTATATAATATATAGTTTGTCAAGTAAGAACATATTCGCGATAATTCATTTTTAGTAGTTGCAATTATAGCGATTCAATAAAAAATCGATAGAGGGAACCTTTATCTACGACGCATTTTAGTAAAAGTATCAGTCGATTCTGAACTTTCGTCGAAATTATGTAAAATCCAAAATGAGTCGCGACGGTCCGAGGTAGTATTTTTTTGTTCCCATCTAAAGGGACCTAAAATGACACATTCCGCAGCCGCGAAATATATTAAAAAGTCATTTTAACGAGACAAAGAGTATCGACGACTTACCAGATCGTGGCTCGGTAGGCAAAATCACTCCGAAAGTCGGAAAACGAATCGTATCTTTGTTTTCACGGGACCCGAAGTTGACGCTGCGTCAAGGAACGGCAAAATTAAGAAAATCAGCTTTGAATGTGTCCTATGAGACCATTCGACAATATCTTCGTGCTCATAATGTCAAATTCCGAAGCATGTTGAAGAAACCTGTGCTGGGTGAAAATCATGTCGCGAAGCGACTCCTTTGGGAACACGATAAGGTATAGTGTGGCGCTCTCAATCGCCGGACGCCAATCCTATTGAAAACATTTGGTCCTTGTGAAGAGAAAGCTCAGAGGAAAGACTCTGAGGACTTTGTTTCGCGAGATTCGAAAAATTTGGAGATCATTGCCGTAGCAAGCAGAGGATCTCGTCGACAGCATGCCTCGAAGATGTCAGGCGACTTTTGATGAAGGAGGCGATTGGACAACTTTGCTAAGGTAATTGTGCCGTTGTTAGCATACTAAGGAATACATTGATAGCAAAAAATGTTTGCAAAACACATTCTTAGTGGTATTCAACCCAGTGTTATTTGACTTTCCAAACACTAAACTTAAAATGCTAGAAAGAGTAAAAAAAAAAAATGTACATAAAAAAAGGTCTACATAATATTAATTACCAACAAGTTAAGCCGTGTTATAATTTGATACAATAAATATTGAACAATTAAATAACAAAGTTTAACACAACTCTGTACAAATTCTTTATTAATTATGAAAGTAAAAGGAAACAGCCCTAAAACATAAACCCTTGGGCAGTCAAAACCTCTTAGTCCAATGAATTGGGCGTTAAAAAAAGGTCAACCATGTATTTTGGGTGGGATGCGATTTTATTGTTTTATCATGTGGGTGGGTCTAAAGTTAAATTAAATTTGAGTTTTCGGGGTCGCCATATTCAAAATAAGGATGTAAATGGTTTTTTTCATATATCTCGGTAACCTTAAGTATGACAAAAATTTTATAAAAGAACTTTTTTGTAGATTGTATGATAATCTACCACTTTTCTTTATAACTTTTTATTGTTCTATCATAATTAAGAGGTTTAAAAAAATAATGACAATTTAGGGGATGAAAAATTATTACTTTTAATAACTTTTTTTCTATTAATTTTATAAAAAAAAATGTATCAGAGCTTTTTTATAGAGAATTTTATAACAAAAAATCTAACCTAATATTCTTTACAATTTTAATTATTTTTAAGTGTTTTTTACCGCTGCAAAGGGAAGAAGATCAAAGGTAGGTGAGGTATATCTATAAGTAGGAAAACATTATTGTTCCTTTCTTTTAACGTACATATTATTTATATAATTATATTTTATGTTTTTCTTATTAATTTATTAATATATTTTTTGTGTTCCGGAACACTCATGAGATCATTTCGATGTCTGTCTCTTCGTCCGCCTGTCATACCCGATTTTCTTCGAAACTATTTGACATAGGAAATTGAAATTTGGCACAAATATAGGAATTGATGGTCCAATCAGGGTCGTGTAGTTTTGGAAATTAAATTTTGAGTTAAGAGGTTAGTTTTGGGGGTGAAATCGTAAAAAAAAAAAAAAATTTTACCAGGTCATAGAGTGGAGTGTCAAATGAAAAATCAAAAATATATATGATGTAATACTTGCGCACAATTTTCTTTGTATTATTTTTTAAAAAAATGGCCAAAAAGCCCTGTCCACTTACCCTATCTCGAAAAGTAGTGATCAAAACATTTTGAAAAAAATCTGGACTAGTATCCATAAGGAGCAGGCTTTAAAGAACATTTAGCATACTTAAAATACAGTAGAACAGAAAAGACTAGCATTGCCGAACATGCCCTTGAAGCTGATCATACTGTAACATTAGATGATCTAAGATTAATTAAAAATGTATCTGATTGGAGATTGTTGCACGTATATGAAAATATGAAAATTATAAAATGTACATGTAGTTTAAATAAAGACAGAGGGCCTATTCCTTAAAAGTCTCCTTTACTGGTTACTTGATCGGAACTGATGGCCTCGCCTATGCCCTTAGTTCCTCCTGAGGTGTTAGACTAAGTTTAAATAGGGTAGATTTGTAGTTTAGTTTTACTCAATCATCGCTCCTGATGAAGCTAACATGGTTAGCCAAACGCGCGTCGAGTTTAAAAATTAAGTTTTTGGTATAGTGGTGATATATACTGAGTAGTGTGATTGTGCCAAAGATTCCACATTCCCAACATCATTAATTTTCCACCTTTAAAAATTCAACAATTTGATTTAGGCATTATTTATTTGCATTCACCACGTCCTGAAATCTACCATTTTCATTACCATATTATTTCACATATGTATTTTCATAAATTAACAAAATGTCTCTGGGTTTAAAAATAAAATCCGGTTTCATTAGTTATCAATATCTTCAGGCGAAGATGGTTTCTAAATTTTAAAATTTCAATAATACTTACAGATCTTCTTTACGCTGGCACGCACAAAGTTAGACTTCTTAGTCTTGTATTCTGTAAGTCTTTATATTAACAAATAGTTACATAGCATTTAGAGGGTTTGATAGCGTCAAACTTTAAAGTCTTACGTGTTATAATATTATTTGATAGAACGTTATTTCCTTCATCTACATTTATGATCTAATCGCAATAAAATAACACTTGAAAATATGAATTGCTATTTTTCAAAAAGTTTGGACAGTAAGAATTTTCTTGGATTTCATTTTTGGCTGATTGCGAGCTAATAATGAGCTGTTTTTCTTGTCGAAAGGGCAAAAGACTCTACATGAGAGACTAAATAATGAATGGATCGGACTATTTTAATCATAAATGTAAATTACACTTATTGATGGGCTTTTTCACAGAATTAAAAGGGCAGTCGCGTATGTTCCAGGTTAAAAGTGCACGCTCTTTCATATTTAACTAGCTCTGGTAACTGTCCTTTCGACCGCATATCATTAAAAGTCAATTAATGCAGTAAAAAAAGCATTTGAAATTGCACAGTCTAGATACAGCAATATTATAATTTTAGCTTCTCAGCTCAGGAGTATTGTCCTGAGTTTTGGACCTCGAATAACCTGTGATCTTTTGTTTATAAACAATTTAAGTTTTCAAAACGCGTTTTTTGAGCTTACAATGGGAATAACTTCGATTATATAAGTCGAATCGAGACAAAAAAAATAAAACTCTTCGTAATGAAATTTCCAACAAATCCTCGTTACTTTTAGGTTGCTCCAGTGCGTACATAAACTACAAAATTGAGAAAACTGGCAATAAACTGTTTTTTTTTTTCATTTTATTGTACTGGTCGTCTAAGTGAACCGATCGGCTTGAAAGTTTCAGGAAATATTCCTTTTGTTTATAACAAAAATACCCGACCTAAATTTTGGAAGAGAAAAGATCCATTTTGGACCAAATGGCATAAAATGGCGGGCAATTCAAATTTTAAATAACAAACTCAATTGTGCCCACTGGGTTCAATATTTTTGTACCAAAATTTCAGGGTATTTTTGCCATAATAAAAGGCATATTTTCTGAAAGTTTCAAGCCGATCGGTTCACTTAGTCGACCTGTACAATAAAATGAAAACAGAAAAATAGTTTTTTGCCGGTTTTTTCAATTTTGTAACCAACGAGGATTTGTTGGAAATTTCATTAAGAAGGGTATGGTTTTTTTTGTCTCAATTTGGCTTTTATAACAGGAGTTATTCATATTTTAGCTCAAAAAACATGTTTTGAAAACTTCAATTGTTCATAAACAAAAAAACACAATTTTTTCAAGGTCTGGTGATACCCCAGAGAAGACAAAATCATAATATTGCTGTATCTAAACTATGCACACCTCATCGTTATTTTGACTTTTTTGTACTGCGTTAAATGTCAAATACTTGGACGTTTTCATTGACCAATACCTTACTCATGTAACTTATGTAATCTTTAAAATTTTTGAAACAATTCTTAAATTTTACGAATTGAAGGAATTTCTTGCTACCAGCCTCCACTCGTTGTTCCAATTCCGAAGTGTAAAGCTCTCTAAAGATGCATCGTGCAATCGTAGACGAGACGGCGGAAAGTCAGTCCATGTTACTCCCGTCTAATCCAAATAACGGATTTTCTTCGGAATTTCTCATCTAGCCATGAGCGTGAAAGTTTCAGTTCCGCATATTTTCTACATATTTCACTGATCTAAAAAGTTGAAAAAACATATACTTGCGTTTAGCAAGGGAAGAAATAAATATCATGTTTTTTGCCTTAATCTTTATATCCCGTCTTTACACATGCATTGAAAAGAACTCAAAAATGTCCCGATCAGTTAATTAGTCCTTAACAACGTTTTTATGCCAGTTTTTTTTTTATTATTTTTCGTTTTGCAGCGTCCTTTTTAATAATTCTAAATATTGGCTGCTGATGTCAGGTATATCTTTACCTCCTCTCCTTGCGATCATATTTTTATTGGTTAAAAACTTACTAAATACAATTTCGTTATACAATTTTGCACACTACCATAAAATACAATTCTAACCATTTTTTCCTAATAAATATTTTCGATATGTTAGCAAACAGAGTGACTTTTAGACTTTAAACTATGACAAATTCAAATTCCCCGCCAAACGACAAAATCGGCACTGAAAAATTATTTTTTTTGGTTTCAAGTGATGCAGAATCGACTTATAAATTCACGGCTTTTTCTTTAAATTCAGTAATTAAGAAAAATCCTATATGTCGCCCGCTTTTTACCTGTCACTGTACATATATATATATATATATATATATATATATATATATATATATATATATATATATATATATATATATATATGGGAAGGTATTTATAGTCACCTATTTTTAAATTGGGTGTAAGTTTTGAAAATTCGATTATGCGAAAAATTCTGTATGGAAGGCCTTACATTTCTATAGTTCCAGAGCAAATGGGGTTTCTGTCATAAAGAGGCTTTGCACTCTGGTTATCGTTTAGTAGTCCCCCGTTAGTCCGTACCTCTTCTATAAGCCGCTGCGCCTTTAGTTTTCTCTTTTTTCTTCTACAAAAAAGCTCTTTGTATTCATATACCCGCCTCATGCACGCCACTGTAATAAGAACAATACACGAAGATAATACTGATCCATTGAAGAACAAAATAGAAATAAAAATAACTGACGTGTCGATATATTGCAGTTAATAATATATAGACACGTAATTTATTGTTATTTTTTTCTCTTTACGTAAAACAATTGACTGTTATATATATATATATATATATATATATATATATATATATATATATATATATATATATATATATATATATATATTGTCTTTTTTATAGCCCACCGTCTCACCACTATCAGGATATTTACCCTTTTTACTCCCTTGCTAAAGAGAAGTATTCTATTACTGCAAAAACCTTTCCTTTTCTTCACGTTTTAAGGTTTCTAGATCACGAAAAATATAGTCACTTTTTCCGTCGCTCTGTCTGTTTATCAGTCTGTCGGTCTGTCGATCTTTTGGCACGGTATGTCTCGAACGAAATGAGATATCATTTTCAAATTTGCTAAATAGATGGTATCTAAGAAGATGAAGCCTATGGTTTTTGAACTGTATCGCTTCAGGCTAAGATGGTGAAAGGAGTCGACCAATTTTAAAAGGTTTTAACCTTTACTTGACGTACTGGGGTGCAACGCATCCCAGACTTTTTTACGCTTAATTTAAAGTGCCTAAACTTAAGGCGGGAAGGTCTACAGCGACATCTACTGTAGTTCAAGGGTGCCGCTCTCCCAAGCGAAGAGCGTTACTTTGGGACCATTAATTTCGCTGTAGCAGTTAAGCAAAGTGGAATGGTGCTCAAATCCACCCCAATGTGCCAAGTAGCGTTGTTTTTGTGAAAGTTGTGTGATTCTTTTTCGTTGCATTTCGATATCAGTCACAGCTTACAAATAACTGGAACTGTGAGGGAAAAAAGCGAGAGATTCCAGCCGAATTCAAAGTCGCTTCAAAAATGCGACCGAATACCAAATTTTTTCACACACAGGATTTAACCCTCCTATCGTACGCTCCAAAAATGTAATAAAATTGTTTACATTGTTTCTTCTTTTATGCATACGGAAGGAATAACCTAACATTGTGAGGTATTATAATGTAACGAAAGGGGGGGCATATAATTTTGATAAGCTTTTAACACTTGATTCAGCCGATACTTGGAGGAAGTCCATAACTAGAAGTTTTGCAAGAAGTAAAACTCTACTTCAATTTCCACTAAATTTTTTATTTTTAACACCATGACATGTTTCGCTGTACGACAGCTTCTTCAGATGGTTTGTTACAAAATGAGGATAAAATTACTATAATAAATGGTTGGCTCACAATTTATGGCAGGTAATAAAAAATTAAATTAAATAGATTTAATAATGGTGAATTATTTAAGCCTAACTATTCATTTATTAAGGATTCTGAATTTTAGAATTTGTTCATTTCTAACGATTCTAGGTAATTAAGTTTCAGGCAAATATGTATTATTTCAAAGTTTGGGTTGAATTGGTGGTAATTTTCGATTAAATGATTTGCTTAATTTGAGTTATTTTTTCTTTTGATGTATGAAGAAGCATGTTCTTTTATTCTTTTTGAAAAACTTCTTCCTGTTTGACATCTCTATGTTTTTGGGCAATTTCCACAATTTAATTTATATTCTCCGGATCTATTATCTCTATCTGTTTTAGTTTTGTTATTTTTTATAAATATGCCAAGTGTGTTGGATGTTTTAAATGCTGTGTTAATATTTAATTTTTTCAAGAAACTATTTAATTTAGTGCTGCATCTACATAGTACGTTATTGACTTTACGTTTTTATAAAGTTCTTTATTATTCGGAAAAACTGTACTTATGGCTTTTTTGTAAAGTTTTTTTCTTGAGAATATTATCTATTATGAATGGTGAATAGTCATTCTTTACTGCTAATTGTTTTATAATATTAAGTTCTTTTTGAAAATCGTCTTGGTTTAAAGGAATATTTATTAGTCTATGAACCATATTATGCAAAATTGCAAGTTCGTGACTTGGTAGATGACATGAAGCATTATGGATAATTATGTCAGTATGTGACGGTTTATGGTAAATAGAAAAAAATTGTGTTTGTTAATATGTCTTTTTATTGTTAGGTCAAGGAAGTTTAAGCTATTGTCGATTTCAACTTCACTGGTGAATTTTATATTTTTGTGTATATTACTCAAAACATTTTGAAATGTGACAAATTGTCTACAAGAACTGATAGACTAGAAACTTTTCAGCCTACGTGTCGCTCGTAGTAACATGGAAGTTTTTCTTCGTTTTAGCTGAATAAATATTTTATAGTAATATATATATATATATATATATATATATATATATATATATATATATATATATATATATATATATATACAAGGAACAAAAGGAGTAAGAAAGAAATTTAAAGGGAGTTGCTTCCTATATATCGTGTTAATTATCCTTTTTTGGGTTTTTGAAGTCTTTGACACAGGACCACAAGAAATGCAAACCACCACCGCTGCTTATCAACTCTCAGAGCTGTGATCGTTTCATAATTCACCGCCAAGTTTCATCGACTGTCGGAATCAACGCTGTACATCGCCATCTGTGTGGCTGTCCATCGTCACCCGCGCACGTGTCGCTCACCGTCATCGTCAGATGGTGACAAACCGACCAAGTTTTACTGAATTGATAATGCCTTGCGCGGAGAGACCGACCAAGATAGGACATTCCGGTGCTACTGGGATTATTGCTGGGGGATGCCTGAAAAAGAGTACCAACCGAGATAAGGCATTCTGCTCTATCCGATATTCGCGATGCCCCCTGACATCCATGGTTCGCGTCCTCACTCATCATGATCGACAGAGACGTTTGCCACCGCTTCGATAACGTCAACGTACGCAGCACTATTCATCATACAAACTCCGTTAGATTCTACGTCACATTCTCGCGCAAACAAGCATATTGCCTCTCTCTTCACACCCTTCATCTTCCGTAAGTTTTATTAAATTGCTTATTGTATTTCTCTTTTTCGCCTTGGCGCTCGAGGTTTGACCGTTGGATAACCATCTGAAAGTCTAGTGACTAACACAGAATACAATATTATCTTCTTGCAATGTCTTGGATACTGAGAACGCAGAGCAATAAAAGTAACAGATATAGGTATAAAAATAGTTTATCTATTCAGAACTGGTTGTCTATGGAACATAGAAACCTATCCTCTTAGGGGCACCAACCCCTTCTTTTTGAGCTGCAAAAAAAGCATTAACTGCTATGTAAAGTCTGCAATCTAAACGTTGTTGAAGTAATAAAGGTTGAAATTATTTACATTTACTTTGCGATAATTCTATTAAACATTCCTCGTTCAATTTCGGTTAAATAAGTCACGTTATCAAAACGATCGATAACGAATCTACGAGAATGTTTTCAAGTTATCTACACCCAGTTATGAAGGAACACCTGCAGAGCTTAAAACTACATATTTTGATTTATAACTAATTTATTTATACTAATACACATAGGACAGGGTTTCTCTAGTTAAAAATAATAATAAAAGTTCATTACTTCGTCTTTTTTTTGCACCTCAAGAAACAATGCTACAGCAGCTTTCAACACCTCGTCATCAGAGAAAATGTTCCGTTCTTCAGATGCATGAATAAAAAGAAGTCATATAAGATAAACATATATATATATATATATATATATATATATATATATATATATATATATATATATATATATATATATATATATATATATTTGATTTTTATTCGTGAATATAGGTCTATTTGTAATAATTTTTATATTACAAAAACACAGGTTTTAACTACATTTTTCATTAAATGGAACTTTATCAAACCTAGACAATTAAAACGTATTGAATACCCAACTTTTAGTGCGATCAAAACCCTTTAAAAAATAAAATGGTTTCCAGATTATTTTTATATACATATGTGTTTTCGGTGTATAATTTCCCATAGAAAACGATCCTATCATAAACTTTCAAAATTTGTTTACGGGTAATCATAAAACTCAAAAATGTAACTATTTTGAGATTAATGACTACCCGTTTAAAAATTTTGAAAATCTTATGATGGGATCATGTTCTACGGGAAATTTGACATCGAGGACGTACATGAAAGAAATTTTTTATCCTAAAAATAAGGTTTTGGCATCGGCAAATTGTTTTAGAACGAAAAAATCGTAAAAAATATAGGTCAAAATAACGAATTGTGCTTTAAACATTCTAAAAAATTCACGATAATTCTACGAATAAAAATAAGTATTTTTTATCTCTTATAAAATTTCTCTAAAAGTTTTAGTTTTCGAGTAAAAAAATTGTTGAATATCCAAAATATGGCACATACGTTGTGATAAAAATCCGAAAATTCAGGTCTAAAAAGAAACTTTCCCTACAAAAGTTGTAGGTTTTTTTAGGGTAGAATAAGACTATGAAAGAAAACGTTTGGTTAAATTAGGAAATTACATGTTTACTTTAGTTTTTCTGACATTTTATATGAAATCCATTTTCAGATTTGGGTCGGTATTCAGCCCAAATCAGAATAATTTCTTAATATGCTACTCAAAATTCAAAACTACATATCATAAGCCATCATCCAGTCATTGCCCATTCTAATTACGTGGCCAGCCAATCGAATCCTCGAAGCCCCGATGACTTGTACTATACTGCCCTGGTAAAGCTCTTCGATGTCCTCGTTGGTTCGAATCCTCTATATTTCATCTCTGGTAATTGAGCCAAAAACTTTCCGGATAATCTTGCGGTCCTATACAAGTAAGCGTCTCTCTTATTCTAAAGTCAAAGTTCAGGTCTCAGCAAACTATGTGACCACCGCTTTTATCAGGCTGTTGCTTTTGTTACCTTTGACATTCTGGATAACACGAACAACTTGGTCAAGGAAAGGCCCGATACGTTGGCCCTGTTTCGAGTCCCAATTCAGTTATTAATTTTTAATTTAAATATTTAAAAGTTGTCACCTTCTCAAACTATATGGCCCCCACATTCGGCCGCCTTACTCCAGTATGGTCCCGGATCATTACCATGCCTTACGTATTTTCCGTGTTCACCTTGAGACCAACCGTTTTCAGCTTCTGCTTTCATTTGTTAATAAGCCCCACTCAGCTCTCTTATATTAAGGCTAATGAGATTTACCTCGTCCGCGTACAACAGAAGTTGGTTAAATATCGTACTGCTCGGATTGATTTCCAATTTCCTCAAAACTCTCTCAAAGCCCAAATTAAACAAAAAAGTGGGAATGACATCAATCTATCTTACCCCTAGTGAGATGCGAATCTGCCTTGAGAGGTCTCCTTCTCCAATGATTTTACTTTCAATGTTTCTAAGGGTCATTTTCACTTGATCTTCTTCAGTTTTTAAACTCACTTGAACTTCAAAGTGGTTCCAAATTTTGCTATAGTAGCACATAGCTCATTATTGTGTTGTAAAACCTTCTATGTTGGCAAAGAATAAAAACCATTTTATTTACGATGTTTGGCAAAATTTGTAATGCTTTCTTAAATGCTTTTATTTCTTGGAGTTTCTGCTGGTACGACATAATCTAAAAAGGAAAGAAAAATACTATTATTACAACACATTTCTCAATTTTCTGTTATATATATATATATATATATATATATATATATATATATATAGCTAAAAAAAATCCAACATTCCATCCCTTCCTCTTCAGCTTTTCCTGTCAGCTAACAGGTGTTTGCAGTTAAACAAAATATTAACACTTTGAGGTTCCGTTAAAATCCCAATTTTCAGTTGTAAATATCTGGGGTTACTACAATATTCTCACAAAGTACCTCCCATTTAAAGTATAGAATTGTAATACTTGGATTATTGTGAAAATTCAAGTTTAGTATTGATTTTAAAAATTTCTTTTGCGAGAGTACGTGGAAAACGGCTTTACCATTTTTTCTAAAACCACAATCAGAGTATCAATCAACACGATTTGGACCCAAGCAAAGAAATAAACTGAAGGATTGGAATTAGGCATCTTGGATCTAATAAAAAATTCCAGCAGTTTTGTGTTCTATCGTATTCTATTTTTATTAGGAAATTTTTTTTACAGATTTAATACAAAGATAACAAAAAACACTTAGCAACAAAACATAAGTTCTTACTTATGTTGATAAATATGTAGACAATACAAAACTCAAGTGTCTACCTCACGGCTAATTCCACGGCAAAAATCAACAAATCGCCAAAAAAAAAATCCCCTTTACGCAATGTGACTTCATTATATAAAAGCCAAAATACGTTCCAGCGTAATATCAGATTTATAAATTCAATTACCTCTTATAGTTTATATGTCAAGATGTTAAAATACACCATTTTTGTAATTGTGTGTGCGGCCCTCTTTTATCAAGTAAGTATTAATAACCTTTTCCATAATTTAAAAAATTAGTAAAATAATTATCCGAAGCGCCTCTCTCGGCATGTTCAATTTTTTTAAAAGAAGGTTGAATTTTCGAATCGATTCCATGGAAATCCGACCTATGAATTTTCAATCTTCTTTAACATCGATTTCATGCAAATTTGAGTGACTCCTGCCTGGCAAGCTAGGATGGTAAACTACTTTTGTAGTACTTTTGTCTCATGATTAGGACGAGGTTCTTGCTTTGCTAAAGAATTATTTTTTCAGAAAAAATTGGAGATGATAGGATTGATCTAAAATATCTAGAATTAAAATATCGTGTTTCTCGGTAGTTAGCTAAAATGACACCGCTAAACTCTCCATAAACAGAGATTACTAAATTAATCCATACGTCAGATTTTTTATCGCATTCTAAATTCCATTACTGTCTAGTGACTCCTTATTTAAAAATGCAAATAACGATAAACGGCCAATTACCTATTAATTATTCGCGGAAAGCTTTAAAAATAACATGCAATACGACAGAACCGAAACTATGCTCTTGCCAGGCTCTGGCCTCGTATAAAATTTCATTGTTTCAAAAATAATACTCATGATGTTCCAAATATAAGGACTACCAAACCTTCAAACGCTTTCTCTTTAGCGATATCGCCCAAAAGTCATAGGTTTTTCTCTCTTCAACTAACATACCTATAAAAAAATTAAAATCGATATCTCATTTAGTGAGAAAGTTATCTCGATCGTCGAAAACGATAAGGTATGATATTTGTGATCGAACGTGCCGTAAACTTAAATAATAACCGGTCAAGTGCAAGTCGGATTTGCGCAATTAGTACTCCGTATTTTTATATACCAGATAAATTATTAAAGGTCATGCACTCGTGATAATTTTCAATCTACACCCTGTGGAGAACATTTCAGAATTTTTTCAAAATTTTTTTAACAATACTTTTCGAGATAAGGGGGAACAGACAGCGATTTTTCGCAATTTTTTAAAAATAATACAAAGATAAGTATGCGCAAGTATTACATTATATATATTTTTGAAGTTTTGTTTTTACAAGCTCTTATTTGACACCTTAGTCGATGACCAGGTATTTTTTTTACTTCCGATTTCACCCTCCAAAACTAACCCCTTAAGTCACAATTTAACTTTCAAAACTACACGGCTCTGGTAAGGCCATCGATTTCTATATTAGTGCCAAATTTCAACTTTCTATATCAAATAGATTCGGAGAAAATCAGGTGTGACAGATGGACAGACAGACATCCAAGTGATTTTATAAGTATTTCGTACGGAACACTAAAAACAGATACTGAAACATGCTCTAATTTGAATTTTTAACAAAAAGATATTTATTTTAAAGTATTCTTTTAGACTTTGGCCGATGCGGAATTACAATCTGGCAAAGACGATGTTGAAAAAGCTTTTCATGAGCTGATGGCAGTAATAGACAAAGCCTTAACCCAAGCTAATAATACTCTTAACAAGGCTGTGCAGCAAGTCCAGGCCGAAGCAGCTAAAGTGGAAGAGAAAGCAAAAGCTGAGTTGGATAAGACTTTAGTGCCCTTGAGAACAAAGCTGGATGATCTTATTGCCAAGGCTAAAGCAAAAGGTACTTTCAATTTAAATGTGAAAAATCATGTTTCTTCTTACAAAAAAAGAGTTGGTTTTATAGCAAAAAAATTGTTTGGTTTTGTTTAATCACTGATATCCACAAAATATATAAAGTATTAAGAAACACTAAATCACAACGACCTGTTAGCTACTCTCCATCATTTATGGATTTTTTGCTATATTTGATTATTTTTCTATAGTTATCATACCATAATTTATTGAAAAAACAGAGCATATTTATATGTATTTTCCTTTAGGTTTTGATGTTACTAAATGCCAAAGCTACGTCGACAAATTCTCCCAGACGCCAGATGATCTCGTCCACAACTTAGTAGACTGTTTCAATAAACCAATAAACCAAGCTCAAAAAGATGTTAATGATGCGTTAACAAACATCCAGAAAATTGAACAGGACTTAAACGGTATCGATACAGACATTGACAACTGCAGCAAAGAAAAAAAATGGAAACAAGTAAAATGCTATGCAAAACTTCTTGAAAAAATCGCTAAGGACACCAAGGATGCTCCAGAAAAAATCTCTAAAGACGTTGCTGATGCTGTGGCATTAGTTACGACTCTTATTCCACAACTTGAACTTTGCGCAACTAATCAATTGAAGAAAGCTGGTGAAGATGCTACTAAGGATGTTGCTGATTTTGCTGTTTGTGCAGCCATACCAATTTAATCAATAAAAACAAAATTTTCAATAATTTGGGTTTCTTATATTTAAGAAGTTATTACTAAAGATTTTTTTACTGTTGTAAAAGTCAATGTCTCTGACAACCTTTTTTTATAGTTTTTCTACATGAAAGTTTACAATTGATTGGTTGTAACTCTACAATAGTGAAAGTTTGACAATAAAGAATAATTAATTAATTGCATTTATTGAATCACCCTCAAGCATAGTCCCCTATGTATTGTAACATTCATTTTTTCCTAGATTTTAAGATCATGTTACGATACTGTTTTTCTCCCTATAATTTATATTTTATTACATTTTTATATTTATTGCAGTGGTTTCAATTTTTGAACAGTGTAGCTTAAAACAGTGTTTTAAATTTTTGAGCAGTTTAATTTAAACCGGCAGAGTGTGTAACGCGTGTTACCGACTTGACTTATTTAGTTTGCATTAATTTTTCGCACGGAAGTGAGCCATTTTAAAGACGTCACTTTGAATGAGAAGGGACGAAGATATTTTAGCGGCCAGATGCAATTATTAAGGGCTTTTTTTCGCCAGTAGGCGGTAGTGGCTTTCTTCTCCAGCACGTGAGAGGTTTTTTTTAGTAATGCAGTAGTGCAGTAACGGTTTCTAGCTCTTAAGATTAAGGCTTTTTCCTTTCTAGAAATATCCTGCTCATCTTCAGACATTTCGGGTCAAAAAGTGTTTAGCAGCCCAAATGAAACTAGGATGGTGATAGCTGAGACAATATTTTTATGAGAGTCTCACCAGGAGAGGCCAGCAAACTTATGGAAAAGCCACGAGGAGAAACCAATCGTAAGTCATAAGCACACCAGTCTAAACATCTCACTTCCTGTCTACAAGTGCGTTTCCATCGACTACTCTACACGTGTAATTCGCGGAGTTAATCTCAACAATTTTTAAAATAGAGTTTTATCAGTTTTTAATAAAAAACTTAATAATCCTAATTAAAGACTCTATGCCATAGTGTACACTCTTCTAGCTTAAGGGGTTGTTATTTAGTAGAAGTAATTTTAAGAGTGTAATAAAGGTATGAATTTTTATTTTGTTAATAAATATACCCTTTCTTATTTAAATGTGTAGTGTCTCAGTAAACTCCTGCTCTTTCTTTCAAGACCCAACGGTTGTACCCAATTCAATTTTATTTCAATAACTCTTCAGTATTTTTTCATTTTTTGAACTGAACTTAGATTCTTTTTATCCTAAAATGAATGGTGCCCAAAAAACTGTACAACCAAATTTTAAACAACTATAGAGACTATTTTCAAAAGGCGTACAAAAATTACCTCGATCTCCATGTACTCTACCAGTAAAAAAACGAGCTAGCTGATGTCTTAATTCTGTCCTCTATCAGGATTAATATGCACTCAATCTATTCTCAAAATTAAGATACATAAGGGACAAATAACGACTTTTATTTAATAAGTATTTAGTCTCGAATTATAGGGAACAAAAGTATGTTTATTGGTATCTATTTGAATAAAACGTAATTTTTTTAGATACCTAAGAAAATGAATTAACATTTTTCTGCCAATGCAACAAACAGTATTAATTGTTTTGAACGAATATGTAATTTTCTGTCAGCATTTCGTTGGTGGGTCACTGTCTTTTATCTTTATTTGAAGCATCCGCCCACTATTTGGAGCTTGCGCCATAATAAAGAGAAGAAATTAAATATATATTCGCAGCTGTTATTGTTATTTGAAGCATGCGCTCACCATTTGGAGCGTGCGCAGTATTGAAACAAAATAAGAGAAACCCTTATTAAGGATAACGATTTCCCTTACTTAAGAATTTATAAGAAAGGTTATTTGAAGTACTTTATTCTTATCGCTGTTATGGTAAGGCCTGTTATTTTTTTTCCTACTTAGGTATACAAATCACAAAGGAAATACAGTAAAATTGAAATGATAATCTTTTATTGCAAATAAACAAGAGTTAATTAGTATTCAAATTATGTTGGGTTTTTGCAATCTTTAGCACAATGGCATTACAGTGTGTGTGTAGTGCTAATTTTAAATGAAATTTTATTTATCGAATTTTTTCGAATTACCTTGGAAATATTGAAGGAAGTGAGAGAAACGTGTTAGACACACTGTAATTTAGATGTTGACCCATCAAATACTAATAACTGGTATGCTTAACCATGAAATGAATGGAAAAAAAATCCCCTAGGTTTATAGAGGATGAATACGAACCTAATCTTACAATTTCTTCGCATTAATACTACGCATGCTTGAGATAACAGTAAGAACAGAGATATGTGAAAAATAAGCTTTGCGAAATCTCCCTATTATGAATTGCAACATGGATTTAGAAAGGGCAAAAAACTACTGTACCTTCGCGTTTAATCGTACGACTTTATAAGCACTAAAGCACATTCGAAGTTTGCGTTAGACAATAACAAACACTGTGTAGTTTTTATATACCTAAATAAGACTTTCGATTCGATCAACTAGACTCTACTAGTATCAAAAATGGACACCTATGAACTAAGAATGAAACGTAAGGACAAGTTACAGTAATATCTAACGGATGTGAATCAGGATATTTATGTAGTGAGGTCAAATGTTTTTATTGCTATGCAGCAGGGGTCCATTCTCAGCTCCGTGATATTTTTATCTTACTGGTGATAATAAATAATAATATCATAATGAAGGATAATTTTTCTACTTAAGAGTTCGTTTTTAGTGTTCCAAACGGAACGGAAAATCAACTCGGTGTAATAGATAGTTGAAATATGGCACAAATATAGGAATTACTCGTGCCATCAGAGCCGTCGAGTTTTGAAAGTTCGGAAGTGAAAAAAAAAATTACCAAGTCATCGAGTGGGGTGTCAAATGAAAGCTTGTAAAAACACGAGTTCAAAAATATATATGATGTAATACTTGTGCACTCTTTCTTTGTATTATTTTTAAAAAATTGCTGTCCCCCCTTATCTCCAAAAGTACTAAACAAAAAATTTTGAAAAAATTCTGAAATATTCTCCACAAGGTGTAGATTGAATGAAAATTAGTACATTATCTTTGATAATTTAACTGGTATATAAAAAAAAAACAAAAATTTCATTGCCCAAGTTTTCAACAAAGATCGGAAAACAAACTTTGTTGAAAACTCATTTAGGGTAACAAAATTTCTTATTTTAAAAGCAATCACCGTACGAAACACAAATTGCGCAAGTCCGACTTGCCCTCGGCCGTTTTTTTTTATATACTTTTGCTGAATTTTTCTACTCCTAGTAACAATTAAGTTGGGAATGTGGAATCTTTGGCACAATGATACTAGTCCGTATATATCACCACTACACCAAACACTTTATTTTTGCACTCGACGCGCGTTTCGCTAACCATGTTAGCTTCATCAGGAGCGATGATTGACTAAAGCTAAACTACAAATCTACCCTATTTATACTTAGCCTAACCCTTGAATTACTCAAGCGGAACTAATGACATAGGCAAGGCGATCAGTTCCGGTCAAGTAACCAGTAGAGGGGACTATAAGGAATAGGCCCTCTGTCTTTATTTAAACTACTTATTTCCCAAGGGTATGGTATAGGTATGTGGATGATATTTTCGCGATTTTTGATACAAAGAAAGCAAATATTGATGATTTTGTTTTTGAATTAAATAGCCGGTATGATTCCATTAAATTCACTTAGGAAGTTGAGAACAAAGGACAATTGCCTTTTCTAGATATTTTAATTATTAAAAATAATAATAGATTAGAATTTGATATCTATAGGAAGGACACAATAACAGATAGATATATTCCTAATGATTCATTTCATTGCAAACAACATAAATTAGCTTCATTACATTTTTTAGTTCATCGTTTGGTCACTTTCCCTCTGAATAGAGTAAACTTTAATAAAGAAAGGAATCGTATTAGAAATATAACTAGAGTTAATGGTTATGACGATGACTTAGTAAATACGCTAATAAATAGACATAAATTTAGGTTTAATATTCAGAATTCCACCTTTTTTACACGCGAAAAAAATAACACCAAGTATGTCTCCATACCATATAATCCGAAATATAGCAAAGGACTCAATAAGGTATTTAATAAGGTAGGCCTCACCTTAGTCTATAAGTCATCAGACAATCTGAGGAATATCTTAGGAAATCCCAAAGATAAGATTCCTAATTGTGAGAAAAGTGGAATTTATGAAATTAGTTGTAATGATTGTGACAAAAAGTATGTTGGGCAAACTAAAAGGTCAGTTAAAATACGATTTAAAGAACATTTGGCACACTTAAGATACAATAGAGCAGAAAAGTCTAGCATTGCCGAACATGCCCTTGAAGCTGATCATACTGTAACATTAGATAATCTAAGATTAATAAAAAATGTATCTGATAGGAGATTGTTGAACGCATACGAAAGTATAGAAATCATAAAATGTAAAAGTAGTTTAAATAAAGACAGAGGGCCTATTCCTTATAGTCCCCTCTACTGGTTACTTGACCGGAACTGATCGCCTTGCCTATGTCATTAGTTCCGCTTGAGTAATTCAAGGGTTAGGCTAAGTATAAATAGGGTAGATTTGTAGTTTAGCTTTAGTCAATCATCGCTCCTGATGAAGCTAACATGGTTAGCGAAACGCGCGTCGAGTGCAAAAATAAAGTGTTTGGTGTAGTGGTGATATATACGGACTAGTACCTAGTAACAATGTTAAATTTTTGTTGCTAATTTTGGTTGGGACTTTTAAATTTAGGAGTTATCTACGAAACTGTGTTAGATAAAAAGATAGAAAAATAGGAAATAAAACTAAATAATCAATTAACTGGACCGTCAAAAATTATTAGTAATACTACATTTTACTTACGTTCTCGCTTTAATGCAGATTTCGTAAAAACTCAAATTTTTAATCAGTATTATTTACAAATTTTGCTATTGGTGGCTTCGCGATTCATAAGATACTCTTTATGTTAAATTTTTGAACTAGAGCTAGCATAAAATCTCTTTTTTTATGACGTATTTTATATCTTGTAAATTCAAGCCACTTTTAACCTGTTTTTTTGACGAAATAATAGTTTTGACATAGTGACATTGATAAAATAAAATTTTCATATGTACCAACAAAAAATTTGTAAAGATTTTTGATAGACTTGACACAGTGGGTACGAATCATCTTAAAAAATTTGACCATGACTTGGAATATAAAGAAAACCAACTTTATACTGTGATAACACTATTGTTTCGGCTGTTGACAAGTTGCCGAACATTGTTACGTGTGTTTAAACAGTAATTCAAAATAAATAAATTGATTGATTCGAAAAAAGCTTTTATAAAGTTTACACATCACAGGAATCTTTTTTCCCAATGTCTCCTCTGTCAATTGAATAAATGAGGTCGATGTTTCGCTGATCATCCTGTCGGCTCCTACATAGCTTGTTCCAAGACCTGATTTTTTCGAAATCTAGCAAGAAAGCACAAAAAATTCTAAAGAATTATACCTGTGGAAGTTTTCTATCAAAATTTACACATCATTTCAAATGAACGATAGTTATCTGATTAGGATGAATGTACGTAGACATCTTACTGCTTAAATAACGAGACCAAAAGTTTGTATGTTTATACCGATAAAATGGCTGATATTAGGGTTTGTTCTATAGATTCGTTGTGACAGGAAGTTTCATCTGTATGTTTTGGTATTTTTTGCCTTAAGAATATTGTTCATTTTAATATGGGACGAGCGTAGCTTCGCCAACAATTCATCGTGCCAAACACAATTAAATGCCTTGGATATATAAAATGCAACAGCTCGAGATTCTCCAGAGTATTCAATTGCGTTGTTCCAAACATGTGTTACATAAGTTAGAAGACCTGCTGTGGATCTTTACTTACGAAAGCCATACTAATGGTCGCTAATAATAAATATTTTTAGAAGATGCTAATTAACAGAGCCATGACCTGAATTGAAAAATATATTTTATTTACCTTCAACTAATATCCCTCTTAAGAATTAAAGAACGAGTATTTTTTAAACAGAAACAACGTATTCCCGCCGTTCCTCTTTCTATTGTATTTCATTTTTAACTAAGACATATTTTTTTCCAGTTTTAAAATAAATGTAATAATAAACACTTAACGAACAAAGTGTATTTTCTTTTCTAATTTGATGTATCTAGGGAAAAAAATTAATTTAGGTATCTGGATAAAAACTGAGTTTACTGAACATAAACCAACAAACTGATAAGTCACATGATTGTGTTGGTCGATGGTACTTCGTTATATAAAAGCCTCAGTGCACACTCACATATCAGACATATCAGATTTATAAAACTAATCAGCTTATATTACAAGATGTTTAAATACAGCCTTTTTGTGACTGTTTGTGCTGTAATTTTTTATCAGGTAAGTATCAAGAACCTGTGGTAAAGTTATTTACCCATTACTTCGCTTGCAAATAAAAGTTACCAAATTAATTACTTTTCCCCTTTTACCCTTCAGCTTTAGCTTTCTGCCAATTACACCAACTGTGACTACCTAGAGGATAATAAAAATGCTGAGGATTCTCGTCTGTAGATATTTTATAGTAATAAGTCGCTCATATTGCTTTCTTCACATCCTCCAAAGAATTTATATTATTTCTTATTGCCAATCCATAATAAATGGTTAGTTCATATTTTAATTTCGCTGTCAATTTTCCTTTGCCACTGAGACTTGATCGTCGAGGTTGCTTTGATGTTTTAGGTTCTTGTTTTAGTAAATTCGATTTTTTACTGTCATTTACTAATTTTCGGAGTTGTAAACCCATACGTTTCTGAACGTCTATATCGTTGTAGGGCTCAGCTTTTGCGATTGCAGAAAATGTTTTTGAATCTTCATCTCCGATGTAGTAGTTTACACCAAGTAACTCTTCCGACCTTTCAAACATAGTTACTACGGCGTCGGGCTTCATTTTTCCTGCGCGCCCCTTGTGATTTGTAGAGCACGATGTTTTATGTTCATCACACCATGATTCATACTCTGCAGTATGCTCATCTTGTACATGACTGCATTCTTTGCAGTAACCACTTTTTACAACAACTCCACACTTTTCCAGTGAAAAGTGTGGCTACACCAAAGAGAGATAAAAATCCTCTTTTCATCCACATGCCATCGCCAGACAAAATTACTCCATCACTACATAATTCTGAATTTTTTCTTTTGCAACTTCTAATTATTCGTTTTTAGCTGCAAACTTCATTGATGATGCAGCAACAGTTTTCGCAGCTTCTCCGACATTACACATAATCATATCATTAGTTCTTTGTGATACAAGTTGGTAAATCCATAAGATCACAAAAAAGTTGTATGGGCTTCAATACTTTGCCAAGGAGGTGCATAGTAAATGCAAATCTTCTATTTATTTCATATGCCATTGAGTTAATCAGTGAGGATGAATTTATGCTTTTAATATCTTCTCATTACACTTCGCACAAAAATTCCACAAGCTTAATCCCAAATCCACGTATAGTTTTTTTTTACCAAATTTCACATCGCCACCACATTCTCGGCAAACAAGACACTCAGCAATTCCCAAAAAAATTGCAGCAAAATGATTAACGCAATACGAAAAAGTTTCATCACACGAAATATCCACTGATTGTCCCCGTAATTGTTGCGTGGCTGTATTTGTAAATTGAGCCTCATACTTCATTACTGCAGCTGTAGGAGAACCTCGCTTCTTCTTCGGACGAATATCTCGTTGATCGCTTTTTCCGACCTATTGTAACATTTATTTTCTCCTAGATTTTAAGATTATGTTACAACACTGTAATTTATATTTTATTACATTTTTATATTTGATTAGGTAGTGATTTCAATTTTTGAGCAGTGTAACTTAAAAAAGTGATTTAAATTTTTGAACAGTGTAACTCAACCGTGTATAACGTGTTGCTGACTTAACGTATTTCGTTTACATTGAATGCGTCTGATTTTAAAGAGTTCACTTTAGGGAGAAGATATATAAACGGCCATTTGGAATTTTTAAGGGCTTTTTCCTCCAGCAAGCCGTAATGGCTTAGTCCTTCGTCAAGCCGTAGTAGGCTTTTTTTTTCTTCTGTCATGCCGTAGTGCAGTAACGGCTTTTTTTTTTATCACCAAGTGGGTGTAGTTTCTAGATCTCAAGTTTGATGCCATCCTAAGGCATTTCGGATCAAAAAGTGATTAGCTACCCAAATGAAAATAGGAGAGTAGTGGCTAAGAGAATATTTTCGATGAGAATTTCACCAGGAGAGGCCAAGCAGCTTATGGAAAACCCACGAGGAGAAGCCAAGCAGTAAGTCATAAGCACACCAGTTTAAATATCTCAACTTCCTGTCTGCAAC
The DNA here is from genome assembly GCA_019049505.1 of Pachyrhynchus sulphureomaculatus. NCBI lineage: Eukaryota > Metazoa > Arthropoda > Insecta > Coleoptera > Curculionidae > Pachyrhynchus > Pachyrhynchus sulphureomaculatus. The sequence continues at coordinate 34,102,051 of CM032453.1, read as the reverse complement.
GTGTGTTTTCAACAACTACATAACACGTGTAATGGGTGAAGAAGATTTCTCAAACTTTTATATCGTGTTTTTAAAACCGTTTGCTAAGAACTTAATAATTCCAACTTAGAGACTCAATGCAATAAGTGTGCACTCTCTTAATATAAAAAAGTTATTTATTAAGTCTATGTGTAATAAGAGGAAGAATTTTTATTTTGTTAATATACCCTTCTATGTAGTGTCTCACTAAACTCCTGCTCTTTCTTTCAGGACGTAAGGGTTGTACCCAACTCAATTTTATATTAACAACTAAATAGTGTCAGTATTTTTTCATTTTTTTAGCTGAACTTCTTTCTATTCTAAATGAATGGTGCCCAAAAACTGTATAACCAAGTTTTAAATAACTATAGAGACTATTTTCAATAGGCGTACCTTGATCTCCATGTACTCTGCCAGTAAAAAAAAAAAACGAGCTAGCTGATATCTTAATTCTGTCCTCTATAAGTATTAATATCCACTCAATCCATTCTCAAAATTAAGATATACGTAAGGGGCAAATAACGGCTTCTATTTAATAAATAAAATATTTATTAAAAATAAAGAAAGTTGAGGCTATATAAAATAGAGCTACAAAAGAGCCGCAGCAAGAGACGTTATAGTATTAACATTTTTAAAATTTGCGAAAAAACACTGTACACTTTGAAAGACGACAGTCAACTAATGTTAGAATCATAAACTCCACTAATGGGTACAAAATTCTAACGACTTTATTTTCGAAAGAAACTGGTTGACAAAAGAAATCCGAAACGCAGCTGCCGAGAAGCGCGGCATTAAGACAGGTAGCGGTCCCAATCCGACGCTAGGCCACATTTAATGCTATAGAATCGAATTTTTTTTTTTTGAACATTTCTTAGAAGTATAGAGAATAAATATCCGTAAAGAAAATCGAATTTTTGAAAATTCGAGGCGTATAAATCCTTTTGTAATCACATCCTTTCATATAGTGTTTTTGATTAGAAATAATGGAAAAACAAATTAATTTTAAGATTTCTCGATCCCAAATACTTTGAAAGGGACATAAAACAGGCAACTCTTATCCACCTTATATCTTTAATTATAAATAATATCGCTTACAATTTAGGTCAACTCAAGTTAAAACTAAAAAAAAAGATTAACTACAGTTGATCTTACCCTTAATTGGGCCTAGCACCTAGACAGCTATCCAGTGTAAAGTCGTTTCTATTACCATCTGTCATTTGTCTTTTCTCTTCTATTACCTGACGACAGAAACGGCGCGACGCGTCGTTTCACAAAACATTTTCCCATGAAAAATACCGGTATTATGTTACATTTATATTAGTACTAATTCAGATGAGAGACATTTTAAACACAGATAAGTCTAGGAATAATTCAAATAAACGATGTAATAAAAGAGAAAATATTACTCAATTTCGCTTTCTTAAAAGATTATTTTAACATTTCAACCGACAAATTATACAAAGACTTTAAAAATAACAACCTATTTAAATAGCATTTAAGCCGTGTAACTGTGAAAAGTAAGAACATTATTTTCATGATCTACCAGAGGGTGAGATGGGAAAGCAATTCATGGTTCAATTTTACCATCGATTTTATGACTTCTGAGTTAGTGCATTATTTTGGTGAAACAATACTTTTTTCATCGCTAAACGAGGCCTTTTTTTCTTGATTTCACCATTCAGACGGTCTAATAAACCAACATAATAGTCTTTGATGATTGTTCACGTCTTTTTAGGATAGTTGACCAATATTACTCCATGCGTATCCCAAAAATACTTGTCAAAACCTTTCCAGCTGATGTTTGTGTTTTCAAACGCTTTGGTCGGCTTTCATGCGGTTCCACCCACTCTGCAGTCTGCTCGTGGGACTCAGGCGTGTAGTGATGGATCCATATTTCGTCCATTACTACGAATCGATACAAAAACTCCTTGGAATTATGCCGAAACAATGCCAAACAGCGTTCTGAATCTTCCACACGTCGCTAGTTTTGATCAATCATGAGAATGCGCGGAATCCATAGGGCACATAGCTTTTTCATATATTCGTGCAAAAGATGCCTCACGCGTTCTTATATATATATATATATATATATATATATATATATATATATATATATATATATATATACATATATATATATATATATATATATATATATATATATATATATATATATAAAGGGTGATTCATTTAGAGGTACTTTTTGTGATGGGGATTTAATTGCAGATTGCGCATGCGTGTCAACTGAAGTGGCATTCCTGTTCAGTAGTGTTTGACAATTCATAATGGAAAGACTTAGCCCGGCACAGCGTCTACAAATTGTTGAACTTTATTACGAAAATGGGCGTTCTACGAGGAATGTGTATCGGGCGCTTAGAGCAACTTATGGTCCACATAATCGGCCTACCGAACGCACAATTCGCTCTACCATCAATAAGTTTGAGACCCAATTTTCATTATTGGATAATGCTCGACCGAATAGACCACATCCAGCACGTAGTGAAGAAAATATAGGGGCGGTAGCGGAGAGTGTACGCGAAGACCGTGAAGTGTCGATTCGTCGTCGTTCTCAATAGCTTGGCCTGTCATATTCAACAACTTGGCGTATTTTACATAAGGATCTTTCTTTAAAACTAGTGCAACAACTAAAGCCGACCGACCTTCCGAATCGTTTCCGTTTTAGTCGTTGGGCTCTTGACAAGCTTGCAGAAGATCCACTGTTTTCGAGAAAAATTTTGTTCACCGATGAGGCCCATTTTTGGCTTAATGGGTTCGTGAATAAACAAAATGCCCGTGATGAACAACCTGAAGAGGTTCAAAAGCTGCCATTAATTCCAGAAAAAACAACTGTTTGGTGTGGTTTATGGGCCGGTGGAATAATCGGTCCATATTTCTTCAAAACAGAGGCCGGCCGGAATGTTACTGTGAATGGTGACCGTTATCGCGCCATGATAACAGACTATTTGATGCCAGAAATTGAAGCCCGTGGTCTCGACGAAATTTGGTTCCAACAAGATGGCGCCACTTGCCATACAGCCCGTGAAACCATGGCTTTACTGCGGGAGCAATTCGGCGAACAGATCATTTCACGCTTTGGACCAGTGAATTGGTCGGCTAGATCATGTGACATCACACCTCTTGACTTTTTCCTTTGGGGCTATGTAAAGTCCAAAGTCTACATGGATAAGCCAGCTACAATTGAGGCATTGGAGGCCAATATTACTCGAGTCATTGGCCAAATACCACTCGAAATACTCACACGCGTCATTGAAAATTGGAACTTCAGAATGGACGTTGTTAACCGTAGTCGCGGACAACATTTGAAAGAAATTATCTTTAAGAAATAATTGTAAAGAATGGTTCTTTTATATGATAATAAAGATTATAAAATAAAATTGTTTTTATTCATTTTTTTTTATTTAAAAAAAAGTACCTCTAAATGAATCACCCTTTATATATATATATATATATATATATATATATATATATATATATATATATATATATATATATATCTTTACGATGTCACCTATCTGCCTCACTTTCACTTTGCGGTCATTCAGAACGATATGGGAGATTTTTTTGTGTTTTTGACGTGACTGCCTCATTTGAACGTCCGGAACATGGTGCATCATCGGTACTTGTACGACGCCTTTAAGTTCTCTAAACCATTAACCTGTAGTTGCTTTCGACTGAGCAAATGTGCCATAACACTTCTCAAGTTATTTATGGGTTCTGGATGTATTTTTCCCATCAAAAAGTAATGTCTAATTACCACGCAAAATTACTTTTGTTCATCGTTTTGCACAAATCAGATGTAACATCACTCAAGCAACTCGCAAATTTATAGACAAAATGTCATGAAAATTTCACACGAATCTTCTAAGAGTTGACACTACCTGAAAATCATATGTTTTTTTTTTTGTTTATGCTGCCATCTCTCGGAACGTTTGGGATTTTCCATTCTATGTTAGTGTTGGCTCTGAAACGTAAGAAAAATTATATTATATGCGTATATACATATATATATATATATATATATATATATATATATATATATATATATATATATATATATATATATATATATATATATTATAAAGGTGATTTTTTTCCAGTAGCAATGCTGTTAAAAATTTTCCAGTCTTAAAATATACAGAGATAAGAAAAGATGACAAGAATTTTTAGCAAAGAAACAAGGATATGTTGCTCATATTTATTTTCAATTATTTTCTTTAGCCGTTAGCTGATGCAAAACTACAATCTGGCAAAGACGAGGCTAAAAAGGCTTTTCATGAGCTGATGGCAATAATAGACAGCGCCTTAATGCAAGCTAATAGTACTCTGAACAATGCTATGGAACTGGTCAAGTCTAAAGTAGCTGAACTGGAAGATAAAGCAAAGGAAGAGTTGGATAACATCTTAGATCCTTTAAGAAAAAACTGAGTGATCTTATTGCTGAGGCTAAAGCAAAAGGTACTTCTAATTTTTATTATAAAAAATTAGTAGTAGCAGTAATAGTAGATGTCTTCCGGGTCTTTAAATTCTCCCTAGTTTCATTTACACTGTAGTCTTCCCGACACCTGGCCATCCGACTACTGTGTCATAACTGATTTTTGGCCTGACCACCACCGTGTAAGGCTAATGCGTAATTCGGAGATTGAGTCCTCGCTCGTCGAGCTGCAACTATGCGGCGTAATAGACAAAAAAGGGCAGTTCATTTCCTAACGAGGGCGTCGATACGGGCATCCCCAGTCAATTTTTGATCTAGGGCAATACCCAAATATTTATTACATAGTGCCAAGGTAAGAGGTTTCCCTTATCCTTGGCGCCTTGAAGTGATCCAGTTTTTATCTCCTTTTGAAAAGAACCATGTCTGTCCTATTAGGATTGATAGACAAACCGTTCTTAAAACACCAGTTCTCAACAATACTGCATGTCACTTGCGTTCTGTTGCAAACGATGTTTACGAATTTTTCCATTATAAAAGTAAAGCCATCCTCTGCATACGCCTGGGCGTAAAAGCCGGATTCGGTTAGTTTCACCATCATTAGAGACAACAGGCGCGGGGTGAGAGTGAGGACATCGCCCCCTTACCCAACTATTCCCGAAGGCCACACTATACACTCTTTTGATACAGACCTTATCCATTGCACAATCCCCGGCGGCGCACCCCTTGTCCCAAGGAAGTTACAGATCGTCATCGGTTTTGATTTATCAACCCAAACTAACTCGAGCTAAATTAGGTATTCTTGATCTATAACAAAAGTATAAATAAGTTTAGTTGATAATACTATGAAATTCTGGGAAGATTACGAAAAGCATAGTATATATATTTGGAAAAAAGCTAAAATATATTATTTTGAAAGTAACGACAATTTAATCTTAGCAACCAAAATTGAACAAACTCCATGTTTCAATAACTGTTTACTATTTAATCATCTATCAAGCCATCTTGGGAAGTATGTCTTTGCATCACGACTCTTCGGCTAAACTAGGGTCGACAGAAAAGAGGACAAAGTACAAAGTACTTATCACAGTACTAACTGAAAATACCAGGAAGATACAACAACATTTATCTCTGACTAATTTGAGCCCAATATTCAGTGCATACCTGCCCTATACCAATAACTGCTCAAACCACAGACTGCAAGAAGAATTCCCAACAAGGATATAGTTACAGTGGCCAAGAATCACCGCTAGGCAGCGCACTTACTACAAGTCAACTCACGTATATAAAAATCAATATCAAGTACATATTTCAGCAATTATTTACTTTTCTTCTATCTGTCTGCTCCTTAGTGACATGTAAATATATTATATATATTTATTTTTGGCTTTGATAGGAAACTTTCACAAGTTACAGTCTTTATAAGTATAATTCTCCTGGATTTCCCCTGTGTCGATTGAATAAGTGATGCTGACGTTTTGCCGATAATCTTACCAGCTCGGCAGAGCTCGTTCCGAGAACGGACTTCTTACAGAGTCTCGTGCTAGATTCCGAAGAAATCAGTCCTGAAGACGCCAGCACGATGATCAGCATCACTTATTCAATCGACACAGGAAAAAACTAGAAGAATTATGTCTTTATTTTTCATATTATCACTTTATTTTCTTAATGTTATAACCAGATTAACTTATTATAATATTTCGTATAGGTTTCGACGTCACCAAATGCCAAACTTACGTTGACAAATTCTCTCAGACCCCAGATGATCTAACTCATAACTTGATAGACTGCTTTAATCAACAAATCGACAAAGCCCAAAAAGACGTCAATGATGCGTTGACTAAATGTCGAGAAGTTGAACAAAACTTGAACAACATCGACACAGACATAAACAAATGTGGAGATGAATCAATATGGAAGCAAATAGTATGTTATGCAGAAGTTATTGAAACTATTGCTAAGGATACAGTAGTTGTTCCAGAGGAAATATCTAAAGACGTTGCTGATGCCCAAAAATTGGTGACGAATATTATTCCAAATCTCGAGCAATGTTTTACTAATCAATTAAAGAAAGCTGGTAATGATGCTGCTAAGAATGTCGCTGATTTTGCAGTTTGTGCTGTTATATCAATTTAATCGGTAAAAATTAAGTTTCACTATTACACGTTGTGAAAATCTATGTCTCGGATATTTTTTCCTTATAATTGTATTTGCACATATAAGTTCATTGTACCTATGTTAAGGTGTTAATAAAAAGAATGGTATTTTTGTTGCTTTCTTTTAAATATACCAAGACCCAGTCTCTGCTGTCCTCTTGATCTTTGTTTACGAAAGCAATTCCTTTTGGATATGTTAAGTCATTTATTTATGTTCTTACACAGATTCTTACATTCCTCATAACTGAGAAAAAAAATATGTAAAAACATAAAAAAAAACTGTGAAAATATAATATAAAATAAGATATTCAATGCATGAAGGTAATCCCAAACAAATATCATCATCATCATCAAAAGCCTATTTCAGCCATAGTTGGATGTAAGCCTCCTTCCCTTTCTGCGTCCAATAGTTTCCCGCTAGTCTCTTTATGTCGTCCGTCCATCTTATCTGTGGTCTACCTCTACATCTTTTATGTTCTCCGGGCCTACCTTCAACCATATGGCGTGCCAATCTGTTATCACACTCATCTTTGCCCCGAGGGACCCTTTTTCTTGAGTCAAGAAAAAAGGGCCCCCGGGGCCCCGGGCCAACATCGACTTCTGCCAATCACTGAGCGCAAGTCCTACTGAACCGGCTAATAATACTGTACCACGCCTACGGCCCTATCGTTTACGCCAAAAATGGCATATTCAAATTGAGCCTTATTGGATAATGGGTGAGTAGCGACGGCCCAAAATATCTGAAAGGTGAACAGTTTCTGTGCCAGATGAACCTGTCAAAGGGACAAGTTACTACTGCCTACGCCACTTTTTTTTTTCCGTAGCTCCTGGCCTAGTAATGGCTAAAGTGTCTGCTTTATACGAAGGAGGCCCGCGTTCGAATGTCGGCATGAAAACTAATAAATTAAAGAAAAACTTTACAACGTGACGGTCGCCTCTTTCGGGAAGGCAAGGGCAAACCACCCGTTGTATCATACTTTTCACTTTGGCCCTTGAAAACTGACATTAAACTGTATGGTCCGCTTTGTCTGTAGAAAACTTAAAAAGGCTCCAACCGTGTGTGTGTGTGTGCGTATGTGCGTATGTGCGTGTGCGCGTGTGCGCGTGTGTGTGTGTGTTTGATGATCCCACTCTAAAAATTTCAACAAGGAACTCATTTCTCGTATTTAAAAAAAAATGGCTGCACCCAACCTAGGCCAATTTTGGCACTTAAAATAACCAAAAAGGGTATCTGACAGGTCATAAAAGATCAAAACGATAATTTGTTAAAAAATTATGGGAAATTTGCTAAAAAAAAAATAAGATTTTTTTCATTTTTACTTCGTTTTTGCTCAATTTAAAGTTAAAAAAATACGATTTTAGCAAATATCACGTTTTTAGCCAATTTTAAACTGCCGTACGTCAGAATTATTAACATCTAAAAATCTAAAATTTTACACAAATACTTATAGGTACTAAGGGAACATTCTCACAAAGTTTGGAGAAAAAAAAAATTCCATGTACGCTTGAAATGGGCAAACACACACAGATATATATATATATATATATATATATATATATATATATATATATATATATATATATATATATCTATATATATATATATATATATATATATATATACATATATATATATATATATATATATATATATATCTATATATATATATATATATATATATATATATATATATATATATATATATATATATATATATATATATATCTATATATATCTATATATATCTATATATGTATATATATATATATATATATATATATATATATATATATATGTATATATATATATATATATATATATATATATATATATATATATATATATATATATATATGTACATATATACAATGACCGGCAGAAAGTGTGTGACATATGGGATTGTTCTTTATTATTAAATTTAGAAGAAAAGGGAGTTTAAAGGTGGATTCTGCATAATTGAAAATCCAAAAAATGATTTTGCAGTGCCTATTTGCATTTGCGGATTGGCATGACATTTGAATTTTGAAGTCCAAAAGTCTTTCTGCTTCTTAAAATGTCGAAAACGTTTATTAGGAAAAAGTATTTGGAATTTCAATTTATGGTTGTACGCAAAATTTTAGATAAATAGGGAAAAAAATCGTATTTTGTCCGTCTGTCTATCTGTCTGTCCGCCCGTCTGACACACCCGATTTTCTCCGAAACTATTTGACGTAGAAACTTGAACTTTGGTACTAATATAGAAACTGATAGCTTCATCAGAGCCGTGTAGTTTCGAAAGTTAAATTTTGACTTAAGGGGTTAGTTTTGGGGGGTGAAATCGGAAGCGAAAAAAAAATTTTTTTACTAGGTCATCGAGTCGGGTGTCAAATGAAAACTTGTAAAAACAGTTCCAAAATATAGATAAGGTCTTACATGAGCACACTTTTCTTTGTATTATCTTGAAAAAATCGCGAAAAAGCGCTGTCCCTCCCCTTTATCTCGAAAAGTACTGGTGATCCAAAAATTTTGAAAAAATTTTAGAATATTCTCCACGGGGGTAGATTGAACGAAAATTATCACGAGTGCCTTACCTTTAATAATTTATCTGGCACATAAAATAAAAAAAAAATTTCAAGGTCATCAGTTTTCAGTAAAGATCGGAAACAAACTTTGCTGAAAACTCATTTGGAGTGTGTTTTGTGAAGTCACTGATCATTTTATACCTCCAAAAATTTTTATTTCAGAAGCAATCAACGTACGGAACACTAATTGCGCAAGTTCAACTTGCACTTGACCGGTTATTTTATTTCAAGTTATGTTTTACAAACAATAATTAAAATATTATGATTTTCGTAAAATCGCAACTGCCGCACGGACAATATCGAATATTTTTATCCTATTACTTGCAGTTTGAGGTTTTCGTTTTTTAAAGGACGCTCTAGTCTGTCATAATTTATAGCAAAACATAAAGGAATAAATGCAAGCCACATAATTTTATTTGACGTTATCTTTTTTGTTTATGCAATTTGTGAAGTGTGTGTAATTTATTTATTATTTGTGTGCTGTATAGTCAATGTTTTTGTTACCATACTAATTCATTAGACGTTAGAGTGTCTTCAAAATTCAAAAACCTCAAACTGCATGCTATAGGGTAAAAATATTGGCCTTCCTACAGTTGAAGTTATGCGAAAACCATCATTTTTTAATTATTGGTTGTAAAAAAAGTGAAACATGGCTTTTAATCAACAAATAAATTTTAAAATTCTTCTATCAATTTAACCAATATATTTCAAATTCAAGAAATAAAAATCTCCGTGCGATTACATTTTTAGTGTTCCGTATGGAATATTTATAAGATGACTTCGGTGTCTGTCCGTCTGTCACACCCGATTTTCTCCGAAACTATTTGTCATAGAAAGTTGAAATTTGGTAATAATATAGGAATTGATGGCCTCATTAGAGCCATCTAGTTTTGAAAGTTAAATTTTGACTTAAGCGGTTAGTTTTGGAGGGTGAAATCGGAAGTGAAAAAAAAATTTTTTTACTAGGTCATCGAGTGTGGTGCCAAATGAAAGCTTGTGAAAACACAAGTAAAAAATATATATGTAATGTAACACTTGCGCTCACTTTTCTTTGTATTATTTCAAAAAAATCGCGAAAAATCGCTGTTCATCCGCCTTATCTCGAAAAGTACATATCCTCCACGGTGTGTAGATTGAACGAAAATTATCACGGAACACTAATTGTGCAAATTCAACTTGCGCTTGACCGGTTAGTTAAAAAACTGACAAAATACGAATTTTTATCCAGTTTGCGCTACTATAGCCGGTTAATTAATAACAAATAGAGTTAAAATAAGAATTTATTACTTAAAAATATTTTTTTCACTGTTGGAAAAGTTGTTTTCTTTTGATATTTGTTTTTGCACATAAAAGTTTGTTATTTATTGTAAGTCTACAACAGTTAAGATGTTAAAATAAAGAATAATTCTTAAGTAACATTCTTTGTATAAGTGATTCACCAAAATCATAACGAAAACTGGATTTTTATCAACCACGCGAATAGGCTGGCTTTAGAAGTAGATACGGTGCTAACGACCATCAAATTCCTTACAGAAAAATCTACAGAATACAACAAACCACTCGTATTAGTATTTGTGGATTTTAAAAAAGCTCTTGACACCTTGCTAGCGATACTGTTTGCTCTGCAGCAAATGAGAATAGACTACAGATATACTCAGTTAACTAAATTAATTTATAATAACGCAACAGCAAGTGTAAAACTCCATGAATCCACAAGTACATACCGAGTGGAACTTAGAATCAGACAAGGTGATACGATCTCTTCTAAACTTTTTACGGTGGTGTTAGAATATGCTTTCAAGGAACTTAATTGGAATGGAAAAAAGCATAAACATCGATGGCGAATACCTAAATCATTTGCTTGTTGATGATATTGTCATAATGGCCGACAATCTAGATGATGCCCAACAGTTGCTTAACCGAATTGCAAAAAACATCAGGAAATATTGGTATAAATAAACAAAGTTTATGACTAACCTAGTTAGGATAGAAATATGAAATTTAATGAAAGCGAGGTGGAGCAAGTGCAAAATTACAGGTATTTGGGACATGAATTACAAATTGGCAAAGATAACCAAACCTGTGAGATACACCGTCGTGTGAGTTTGGGACGGACGGCTTTTGGGAAGCTGAGAGATACGCTGCAAAGTAATATGCCAATGTACTTAAAAAAGAAAGTTTATAGACAATGCGTTCCGCCGGTAATTACATATGGCGCCGAGACCCTCACAGTAAAAAACAGTCAGCAAGCAAACTGAGAGTATCGCAACTGGGTATCAGAAGGAAGGATAGAATAACAAACATAACTATCAGACAACGAACAAAAGTAATAAATATTATCCAAAAAATTACTCAATTTAAATGGAGATGGACAGGCCACAGAGCCCGAAGGGATGATAACCGATGGTGTAGAAGACTAATAGAATGGAGACCTAGACAAGGCTAAAGGAGCAGAGGTAGCCCACCAATAGAATGGAGCGATGATATCAAAATATTGGCAGGGAATTGGGTTAACACCGCTCAGGACAGAAATCAGTGGAAGTTTTTAGAGAAGGCCTATATTCAGCAGTGTATGAGGACGGCTGATGGACGAATGATGATAAACATACTTTTAAACCTCCTAAAATACAGTCCTCTGGTATGCATGTAGTCCAGAATTAAAACAATGGTTGGTTCATTTTATTGTTACCTTCAAAAAATGCAAAATCAAATTACATATCTATAATATATATAAAATGCAACATCTCTCTGTCTGTCTGTCTGTCCGTTAGTGCGCTTATCACTGGAGAACCACTTATCCGATTTACGTGATTTTTTTTAAAAAACATACATATGGGTTATAGGGTATATTTTATTACGCAGGTAACATAAGGAATAAGCAGTGACGATAATAGTGAATCAAGTCAGAAAAATGTTTGCCGCTAGAGTGTTCTCTTGCAATACACTGCCCAAACCATTAAATATGGAACAATATCATGTAGCAAAGAATATCTATAATATATATAAAATGCAAACACTCATTTATTCTCTGGCCAGGTTATCTATAATCTTCTATAATATATACAAAATGCATCGTCTCACGGTCTGTCTGTTTGTCCGTTAGTGCGCTTATCACTGGAGAACCACTTATCCGATTTACGTGCTTTTTTTTTAAACATACATATATTCTCTGGGCAGGTTATCTATAATATATATCAAATGCAACGTCTCTCTGTATGTCTGTCTGTCCGTTAGTGCGCTTATCACTGGAGAATCACTTATCCGATTTAGGTGCTTTTTCTTTTAAAACACACATATGTTCTCTGGCCAGGTTATAGGATATATTTTATTACGTTAGGTAACATAACGAATAAGCAGTGACGATAATAGTGAATCAAGTCGAAAAAGAGTTTCCCTCTAGCGCGTTCTCTTGCAATACACTGCCTAAACCATTAAATATGGAACAATATTATATAGCAAAGAATATAATATATATAAAATGCAACGTCTTTCTGTCTGTCTGTCTGTCCGTTAGTGCGCTTATCACTCGAGAACCACTTATCCGATTTACGTGTTTTTCCTTAATTCATACATTTATTCTCTGGAGAGGTTATCTATAATCTTCTATTATATATATATATATATATATATATATATATATATATATATATATATATATATATATATATATAAAATGCAACGTTCCCCTGTCTATGTGTCTGTCTGTCTACCTGTCCATTAGTGCGCTTATCACTGGAGAACCACTTATCACATTTATGTGCTTTTTTTAAAAAAACATGCATATGTTCTCTGACTAGGTTATAGGCTATATTTTATTACGTTAGGTAACATAAGGAATAAGCAGTGACGATAACAGTGAATCAAGTCTACGCGAGCGGAGCCGCGAGCACTGCTAGTATTATTATATTTATGCCAAATAGAATAATTGTATATATTGGTTAATGAAAAATATAATAGTAATCTAGACTATTATAAAAGTTTAAAAGATGATTATGACTAAAAGCACTAGAATACATTATCATGGATCATTAAGCCAATTCTTGGCAGGTTCGAGACACGTTTGACAAAAAATGGAAAGACGTATGCTAAAAACATTTTTAAGGATTTATTTTTCAGTATAATCTTTATCTATCTCTATACACTTGCTATATCTGTCATTTAATTTTTCGATTGCTATATAAAAGTCACTTAGTGATTTGCCTGCAAAATACTATAGCCCCTCGAGCCTCGTTTCAAATATTTAAACAGATAATGGTATATTTGAAGCTCACTTCCTGTCAACCATACCTCGTACGAGGGTCATCATTTAAGTTTTTACAAACGACCACTAAATGGCGCTATTGAGATGTGACATTAGTATTGTGTGTACAATTTTACATTTGTTATTGTTAAAACAGTGGCAGCTCAGAAATTGGCCGGTTAGTTTGTTTAGAGTGAGCATTTTAAAAAACAGTTTTGGGAATAAAGGGAAATTTCACCTGAAGGTTTTGGTTGGTAAAGGCCTAATTCAACAACAATGCCTCGAATCGCTTCGTTTAACTTTTGATAACGCATCACTACCAGAAAAGACTGTTTACAATTGGTTTGCAGAATTTTCTTCATTATCATGCTTCCGTCAGCGATGAATTTCGTGAAGGTCGACCAAAATCGGTTTTTGCTCGAAAAAACATCGATGCTGTGCGGAACATAATTGAAGAGGATCAGCATGTGACTCACCGCGTGATAGAAGCATCCTTAGGCATATCGAAGACTACAGTTCATTCGATTTGGCATGAACATTTAATTGTGAAAACGATCTGTTCCCGATGGATTCCGCATAATTTGACCGAAACTCAAAAACAGGCGAGTGTCAATTGGTGTAAGAAAATGCTCAAAAAATTCGACCGAGGGCATGCAAAATCTGTAAACGACATCGTAAGAGGAGACAAAACTTGGATACATTCGTACGAGCCGAAAACTAAGCAACAATCAACTGTTCGGGTGTTGCAAGATGAACCGAATCCAACAAAAGTGATTCGTTCGCGAAGCGCTTCTAAGAAAATGATAGCTTGTTTCTTTGGTTATACTGGACATGTTGCAACCATTCCTTTAGAGAATCGAAGAACAGTTAATGCTGAATGGTATACAACAATTTGTTTGCTAGAAATTATCAATGAAATTGGGAAAAAAAAACAACCGAAAACGTTGGATTATTCTTCATCATGACAATTCCAGCTCTCACGCAGCACGTCAAAAAATGAATTATTTGACGGAAAAAAAACATCGAATCGATGTCTGATACCCGTATTCACCTTATGTCAAAAAAAAAATGCGCGAATAGCGATTTTCATCACCTAAAGAAGCTGTTGAAATCCTTCCAAAATCATGTTTTTGAGGTACCAACTTCAGAGTGGAAAAAAAAAATGTTCCGAGAATTGGTTTTGAACGCATGCAAAAGTGTATAAATCTTAAAGGCGAATATTTTGAGACACAATAAAACGATTTTTTTCATTGTTTTTGTAAAAACTTAAAAAGTAATCCTCGTACAATGAATGCCAAGTTGGTCCCTGAGTTATGCCACTATAGTATCACTCAAGAAATCACCTAGCTAGTAGAAATATTTTTCTAAAAAATTTCCCTTAACTTTATTTTTAAATACCTTTTATATTTAATACTCGCATGACAAGAGAAGTGAATATTGTATTTGACATCAAGCAAGATTAAGGATTTTTAGGTGTTGTGTTTTTTAATAATATACTTGTATCTGTTACTAGTTACACATAAATTGTTATATCTATTAAAAATATAAGAGTTGTTTTTAATGTACTAACCTGATAAAGGTTGCTAGTACAAGGTCCCCAATCTTTTAAAGTGAAAACAATTAAAACACTCCATTTTATAGAACAAATACTTCATGTAAATTAGTTTCTGATCTCCACAAAACAATATTATAACTAATACGAAAGTAAACAAAGCTACAGTACATACTGATCAAATAATTTGCACAAAAAATTGATTTTAGTTGACTCATTACGAAATCTATTTTATTTGTTGTGTACTTGCTTAATCTATATCGGTATTAAACCTTAAATCATCATTTACGATTGCTTCTAAGAACTTACTTTTATTACTAATTCATAATTGAGTAGTGACAAGTAACAGACTATATGTCAGATTAAAAAAAAAAAACTAAAATGCTAAAATCCAATCTAGCTAAATGATATTTTAATGATGTGCTTTAATCTAAGATGGCTATATATATGGAAGGGCGGGTTAACGGGTTTGAATGATTTTATTTACTTTATGGCGTTATTATTATTGCATAATTTAAGCTGCTGGAAAAGCACAACATTAAAGTATTGTTTATTTATTTATTTTATTTATTTATTTATTTACGGGACAGGCCCATTAACTCATAAAGACAAAATACAAAAGTCTACATCTATAAATGACACTTAAACTACTTAAAACTAAAAGCAAAAACTAAGAAATTCAGAAAAGAACCCCGATTTGCCTCTTAAAAAGAGACCAGTGATGAGCAGTTATTTACAATGCCCATAAATCTTGTCATGAAGGTATTAGCTTCGTAGGTTGTCTTATGATAAGGTTTGAAGAAGGACAACGTCGATCTAGTATGTCTAGAGGGTGCATACAAATTAATCTGAGATAAAAGTTCTGGACAATTTACAATGGAATTTAAAATTTTAAAGAAGATTACAAAATCGCGCTGAACTCTCCGGTTAGACAGGGTATTCAAGTTTAATATAGATGTCAGTTTTGAATACCTAAAAGAATCATTGTTAAAGAATTTAAAAATTAATATGACGTAGAAATTTACTCTGAACAAGCTCCAAGCTCCTAGCATGGCAAGCAAAAGGTGGGTTCCACACACATGAGCAATATTCCAAGAGAGGCCTAATCAACAAGCAGTACAGCATTTTTATAGAGGTAATGGATGAAAATTCTGATGAGCAACGCGTAATGAACCCAAGCATCCTCAGAGACCTAGACGTTACCTCGGTTATATGAGGAATAAAACTCAGTGCCGAATCAAATTTAACCGCCAGATCACTAATATTAACCACGGACACGAGGGAAGTCCCATTTATGCTGTAATCAAAAAACAATGGATTGCACGATCTCGAGAAAGACATAGAGAAGCATTTAGAAGTATTTAAAACCATACCGTTTAGCTGACACCAGTCACTAAGTCTATCCAAATCACCCTGCAGTCCCACACAATCCTCAATCGATCCAACAGCTGTATACAACTTCAAATCATCAGCAAAGAGCAAGAACCTGGAAGACCGAAAACAGTCGGCCACATCATTCAAGAACAGGTTAAAAAGCAGAGGCCCCATATGTTAGCCTTGAGGCACTCCCGAGGGCACAGTAATGTTGACAGACTTAAAATTATTAGCTTGAACCACCTGAACTCTGCCACACAAATAACTCCTAATCCAGCCCAACAGTGGACCCGATATGCCACGGTTATTGAGCTTCTTAAGAAGAACACCATGGTTGACTCTATCAAAGGCCTTAGAGAAATCGGTATAGATGGAATGTACCTCAGATCTCTCCAAGGTCCTCGACAGGTAGCCCGTATAGGAAATCAAGTTCAATTCAGCAGACTTGCCTCTCTGAAAACCAAGATGTTCATCTATTATAGATGGTCCCAAGTTAGATGCCAATACTTATGTGTTTATGTGGATTGGATAGTAGGAGGCGGTAAAACATTTAATTATCCATATGTCAGAAACTAATAATTTTAGGTATAGGAAAATATATAGAAAAATGACATAACAGTTGTCACCTCTATACGAACCAATTAAATTTTGCGCTAGTCGCCCGTTGCGGTAACGATGTTAGCACCATAAGGAGCGCTGACAGTAACGATGATGATAATAATTATTGCATAGTGTCATTGTGCCACAGATTTTAAAATCCCAATATACATAAATGTTGAAAATTATCTGTAGAATATTAATATTTAGCCAACTGTATATCATTCTGTTAAAATGATTGAAGTTATTTGATCTTCAAAACTGATTTCCAGTACTTCTTCGGTTGAACCGGAAATAGTGATTTTGTGATATCTATCAGTAATACTTCTACGAGGCATATTCGAAAAGTAGGGGACGTTCGGTCATAAAAAAATATATTCGTCAGAAAAAGTTTTTATTGGCGGTTTTAATTTCCTACAAACCTGCTTCACTTTTCCACATAATCGCTGTTCACTTCTTTAATCCCTCTACATAGAACTTCTTCGCCTGGGAATTGAACCAGTTGACAACAGTGGTCTTGAGTTCATCGTCGTCTTTAAACCTCCGTCCACCACGCCACTGTTTCAATTTCAATTGTCGATAAGATTGCAGTTTTTGGTTTGTTGAACGATTTCATCGGTCTGGATATTTTGCCTGCCACTCCGCTCTTCATCATTTACATGTGTGCGGCCATTTTTAGGTCTCGCCACCTTTGCTTTACTCAATACTTTAGGTCCATAAACTGGACACAACTTCCGATAAATTTAAGCAGCTGATGATTCTTTTGCACAAAAAAAACCGAATCACAGCACTCACTTCACAACTGACGGGACAACGATTTTCTGCATATACCAACAGACAAACGACTACTGAATCAAAACAATAACTTCAGTAGCTTCAGAAACAATCAATAGATGGCGCTGCATATGTAAAACTTTGTTCAAACTCACCAATAATTGAATCGGTGAGTTCGACAACCGTACATGTCCGAAAATGTCGTTTTGAGAAATTTAAGAAAAACTGATAATCTTTTAAATTACTTATTTCTCAGGTTTGACATACACAGAGAAGTTTTAGATCTGGTGATCTGGGATTTATATCTAGTAATAGTTTTTCTATAAACGAAACGGTCTAATAGTTATAGCTAAAAGAAGTTAGTGGACAAGTACGGTTTTCGAAATCAGTATCGTAAAAAAAAAATAAAACAGGTGAAAAATGATTACATTTTTAATAGTTCTAAAAGAATAACAAATAAATACTGATTTAAACATTTTAATCGTCATTTTCTGCCGTTGTCGTATTACAGGATATTATATGGTAGAAAAATTCTAACATTTCACCAGTCATATATTGCATAACTTTTTTAATATCCTCAACTTTTTTCTCATTAATAGGTAGAGGATCTTTATAAGCGCCAGCAGTCGGTAGAGAAGGACTTTCCTTATGTTGCTTTAATAACTTAAATGTGTAGGAGAGAAAACCGTTTATGTAATTCCACGTTGTCACATAACCTGGAGTTGAACTGTCATAAAGAAATTGCCTATAGTTTGACACAGCAAAATTTTCTTTTCTAGTATTATCACCACTGACTAAAATAGAACACGTTTTTTTATAATCAGTCGGCCACCACTTTTTAAAATCAATAATATCGTTATGTCGAATTAACTTTACAGTAAATGGCTGTTTTTTCCTTGAAGATAGTATTATTTCTTGATATTCTTCTGGAATATAAATTCGATCGTGTTTTTTAATCACCCTCTTGACACAACCAAAATCCCTGTCGCAGGGCAAAAATGAATGCCCTCTTATTGGAAAGTAATGGTATATTTTGTTAAATCTCTTGGTCGCCTGCAATGCTAGCAAAAAGCGAACCATGGTCTGGTTACGATTCTGTCCCGCACATCCATCAGAAAATAAGTGTAACTCAGTGATTTCAGATGGTATGTGGTTCAATATATAATCATAAAGAAATGTGCATACTTCATTAGATCCTTTTAGAGCTTCACCCTCGTGGTAGCTATAAAAATGACCAGTGTTGTCTTTAAGATTATGAATCTGAAATGCATATACCCAAAGTTGCCTCAGATAAAAAAATTTCTTGAACCGGGATATGTGGGAGGGGCATATTCTGCATATAGTCAAAAGCTAGGCCCATTACTTCTGGTCGTTCCTTACACAGAGATTGCACTTCTTTTAGTTTCGTGTAAAACTTTTTTGCGCGCCTTTTATGAACTATGAGTTCCGCTGCAACCACTCTCTTTGCATTATCATTAAGATTAACATCTTTAAGTTTAGCTCCAAGGCTTTCACATACCGAGCAGACATCAACCTGTGGTCTTCCAAACCTGAGATTGTAGTTTTCATTATAATATTTTAGATAGAATTCGTATTTAACCAAATTTTCTAGCTGTGGATTTTTATCTATAAACAGATTGTACATTTTCTTCACATTTAAAGATGCCTCCAAATAATGAATGGTTTTTGAGGAGTAATGGGAAACTTTAACCGGGAATGACTCAATGTGTTCTTTTATTTTCACAATCCATTCTTCGCATATTGCACGAGGTCTGTTGTTGTGCCGGCCTCTTAAATCCTTTGGTGATTTTGTAGCTAGAAGTAAGGTGTTTAAACGCTGAACTTGCCAATGAGATATGGCATGAAGACTGATAAATGCCTGTTTACATACGGAAATTCGATTTGATTGTTTCATAACAAAGTACAAAAAATTTGATTTTCTTTGTTGTTTAGGTTTTACGCCTCTTATCCGATGTCTTTCAATAGGCTTTGCTTCAATAAGCCCCTGCAAATACGTATCTTGTTCATTTTTTGGCTTACCGTCGTATAATTTTGATATTATTTCTGTTTTCTCTTCATCAGTAAACTGCTGCATGCACTTTTTTTTACACCTTAAAAATGTATTCATTAGTTAAAATTAATTAATTAAAAAAAAATGTAAACTTACATGCATGTAGGTCCGACAGTTTTCGCTTCAATATGTTTTCCGTTTTTACCAACATATTCCTGACCGTGCAAACGTGCTATTTTTCTTTGGTTATGTTTCCAACTAACAATATTCCTTTTTCTTTTTTTGTTGCCATTGCTAGTAACCACATCTTCTCTGTCACAGGATGACATATTTTATTTAAACAAATTTAAAAACACACGATAATTAAGCTATTTTAATTAATAAAACCCACACGAAGTCAACTCTTTCTTTGTAAACAAATAACTGCAGATATTTTAGTAGCTGAGATGAAAAACCGTACAAGTCACGGACATGTACGGTTTTTCCAGTCATCACCGAACGGCAGCCTACTGCAGAGCGTTAAACGTTTAAGTATATCGTACGGTTTTTATGCTCAGTTGATAGGGGGATATATTTAAAACAAAATGGCTATCTCAGTTTAAAATGTCAAATTTTGGACTTGTACGGTTGTCGAACTCACCGATTCAATTAAATATAAGCAAACAGCCCTTACTTTTCGAATACGCCTCGTAATATAAGCACGAATCAAGTATTATTGTGTCTATATCTTCATTTTTTTTTTTCTCAGAAATGCGATATGAATGCATTATTTGATATTTTTAACAGCTATTTTTTTCAAATACTGTCAAAGGGGAGAACATGATATATGTTGTAGATGTAAAGAACTTTTATCATTTAAAAAAAAACAATTACAGTTAAAAATGCACAGTTGTTGGAGATTCTATTAAAACTGAAATACATGCAGTTAAGTACAGATTACATCACATTAATTCTAGTTCTGCCACAAAAACGTTCTGTTATTACGTCCACTGTTTTGCCTCGGTACAAAAAAGTTTATTTAGTTTAACAAATCTGGACAGTCAAGCGTTCGTGCAATAACTGAAATAATAACAGCTTAGATATATGTTCCCCCCGACTGATCACCTAACGACTTCTTTTTGTTCCTGAATGTCAAAAAAAATGCGTGGGCGGCGGTTTTCATCACCTCAAGAAGCTGTTGAATCCTTCCAAAATCATGTTTTTGGGGTACCAACTTCAGAGTTGAAAAAATGTCTCGGGAGTTGGTTCGAACGCATACAAAAGTATATAAAACATAAAGGCGAATATTTTGAGAAACAATAAAACGATTAGTAACAAAATTTTTTTTTTCTTTCATTATTTTTGTAAAAACTTAAAAGGTAGCGTCGTAATCATAAGCGATGATGAGCTTCTTTTTCTTCTACCAAAGAATAACCGAATATGTCACACAACAGAAGGTAAAAAACCGTATGTTGTCTATACGTTCCCAGGTCGTCTACTTGTTACAAAATGTAATAATCTTTCCTTGAAAATGCTTTATGTGGGCTATAGAAGTTATTCCCCTTTCTATTGTATTCTATTTTTCTTCGATGAATGTTTTTTCTTAACTTAAAAATAAAAGTAAATAATACACACTTAAATAAATAAAGCGTAATTCCTTTTTATGTTTATTTATAATCGATAAATTTTATGTATTCAGCCCAAGAACTGAGTCAACTAAAAATAAATAAACCAACATAACGCGATAAGCAAAATTCCCCCTTTTTAACCATGAGATATCCTTATATAAAAAGGATAAATGTACAACATATATCAGATTTAAAAAGTCATTCAGTTAGCTTTTAAACCTTATACTACAAAATGTTCAAATATACTCTTCTTGTGGCCGTTTGTGCTGCTCTTTTCTCTCAGGTAAGGAGATTCTATTTAAATATTGACACTTAACACAATTTTATAAAATGATAAAGGAATCGATTTTAACTCCAGTCATCATAGTGAATATTTGTGACAAAACGTTTCGACCATATATTCTGGTCTTCAGCAGTTGTTGAATCTCTTTTTATTTTAAAATACTGTACACATATAAATTAAAAATAAACTAAAACGACAGATGAGAACATCACATGGAACATGTTACATGTCATGCACTTGAAAGCTGATGCTTTGCTCTTCTTAGTGAGGTGATGACCACAAGTAAGGAATTCGGGGAGACCTTTTGGAGAATTCCTAAAACACAAAAAAAAGTACCCGCGTTTTAGTAAAACAATATTCAAAGCGGTGAATTACATAGGTAATGTAAGTAGAGAAACAAGCTAGGTAGGTACCTATACTTGTTGAGTAGACCACGGTGTTTAAATATTGAAGAGTAATAATTAGTATCAAATTTGTAATAAACAAAAGCATACAAAATTATTTTTAACTGAATTATTGATAACAACTGAAAGTAGCCTTACGTTTGAACTTTTTCAAGAGACCGTTTCCATTTGGAGGGATTCTTTGGGGATTTTGTCGCATTTGCTGGCTTCATGAAGCTTTCCATTAATAAACGTGTTATTTTATTACTTATATATTTAAATAATTCACTATAAAAAAAAAATAATTACGTCATACTATACCTTCAAAAAATTAAACAAACTAGCATAACCGTCCTAACCGCAATATGGCCTTCACCGGTCATATGATCATTTCTAGCAATCTCACTATCTCCAAGGATTATATAATTAGTTTTGCACATCAGTAGAGTAAAACACACATACATATATATATATATATATATATATATATATATATATATATATATATATATATATATACTGAAGGACAGTAAAAGAGCTACTAGTAACAACAAAATTTGAACAAAGTAACAACTGGGATTACTCTTTTTGGTTGAGAGTGCAACTAAAAGTTAATAATGCATTTTTTTAAACTGAATTTTATTCTTAATATTCTCAAGCTTTCGTTTGTGTTTACAAACTTCTTCTGGAGATAGAACGTATCAGTAATTTCTCTCTAAAACTAGCGCTAACAACGTAAAACTACAACATGACAGCAAAAATAAGTCGCAAACAAACATCAAACACATAATTAGAATTTTAAATTGACTAGATGATCAAAGATTTTTTTTTAAATTATTATAGAGACCGCAATTTAACCGTGACATACCTACACCTAACGGACAGAATCACAGAGACACGTTGCGTTTTATATATATTACAGATTTTTTCTGAGACATTCTTTATGTTACCTAACGTAATAAAATATATCCTTTAACCTGGCCAAAGAACATATGTATGTTTAAAAAAAAAGCACGTAAATCGAATAAGTGGTTCTTGAATGCTAAGCTCACTAACGGACAAGCAGACGGAGAGACGTTGCGTTTTATATATATTATACATTCTTTTTGATAAATATTAAGTTAAGAATTAAAAAAAAACGCGTAAATCGGATAAGTGGTTCTCGAATAATAAGCACACTAAAGTACTGACAGACAGAAAAATACGTTGCGTTTTATATATATTATATAAATTATTATTATATAACCCTGCCAGAGAACATAGGTATGAATTAAAAAAAAATACGTAAACTGGATAAGTGGTTCTCAAGTGATAACCCCACTAACGGACAGACCGACAGACAGAGAGACGTTACATTTTATATATATTTTATTCTTTGTTACATGATATTGTTCCATATATAACGGTTTAGGCAGCGTAATGCAAGAGAGTGCGCTGGCGCCAAACTTTTTTTCCGACTTGGTTCACTATTATCGTCACTGCTTACCAGGTGTATGCATAACTTTTTGCCGATTTTTGTGGAAAAGAAAACATGTAATTTTGAAGGGAAATTCATTTTTTATTTATTCAAAATATTGGCTATTGGCTTCTACACACTTCGCCCATCTTTCAGGTAAATTATGAATACCATGCCAGAAAAACTGCTTGTCTTTTGCCGCAACCCATTCGTCGAACCATTTTCCAATTTCCTTGAAATTGCTGAAGTGCTGCTCTGCAAGCGCGTGCCCAATTGATCCGAAGAGATCATAGTCAGATGGCGCCAGGTCGGGAGAGTACGGCGGGTGCGGAAGGATGTTCCATCCAAGCGATTTCAAGGTGTCTTTCACTGGTTTTGCGGTGTGAGACGGCGCATTGTCGTGTAACAAAATCGCTTTGCCATTTCTTCTGGCCCATTCCGGTCGTCTTTCGATCAATGCGTGATTTAAATTAATCATTTTGTTGGATCATCATCCAGTAACGCCTGCAATTCCTCGTCTTCGTACTTTTGTGGTCTACCAGAGCGCGCACTGTCTTTCACACTGAAATCACCACGTTTAAATTGTCGAAACCATGTCTTACATGTTCTAATCGATGAAGCGTGTTCATCATATGTTTCTACCAGCAAATGATGACTTTCCGCAGCATTTTTCTTTTGATTAAATAAGAAAAGCAATGCGTGCCGCAAATGTTCTTTTTCGGGCACAAAAGTCGACATGATCACTGAACGATACAATACAGACGCTAATGTTTGGCGGACTCAACTTGTGTATGTTGGTTAGGTTAATGTCAGACGAACAAACTGACGTATCTATCAAATTCATACCTGCGAAACCGTCAAAAACTTATGCATACACCTGGTATTTCTTATATTACCTAATGTAATAAAATATATCCTATAATCCGGCCATAGAATATATGTATAAATCTAAAAAGAAAACACGTAAATCGGATAAGTGGTTCTCTAGTGATAAACGCACTAACGGACAGACAGATCGAGAGACGTTACATTTTATATATATTATATTCTTTGCTGCGTGATATTGTTCCATATTTAATGGTTTAAGTAGTGTATTGCAAGAGAACGCGCTAGCGGCAAACTTTTTTCCGACTTGATTCATTATTATCGTCACTGCTTATTCCTTATGTTACCTAACGTAATAAAATATATCCTATAACCTAGCCAGAGAACATATGTATGTTCTCTCCAAACGCTGGCTTCGAGCGCGACCCAAAGGGTTGTAGGGAAAGGAGCACTATCATCGTTGTAGTTTTCAACTATGTAGTCTGCAGACAATGTTACTTGCGGGTGGACTGGCTGATTTTCTAATCATTGGACGAAAACATCTCCACCTATGGTAAATGGAATCTGCATCCCCCAAGTTCGGTTGAAACCGCACCGTGAATAGACACGACCTTTGTAGGCGAGAAGACACATCCTAATTGCTGGCATTTGGACTTTACGGCAGAGAATACTAAAGAATACGAAGTTTCCTTCTTGTCATGCAATAGGCTGAACACCAAGGGAATATAGTGGCCATTGATATATGCCAGAATAGTAAACATTTGTAGAAAAAACTTCGCACAAAATTCAAATGTACCATCCACCATCTCAATTTCTGCTGCACACAGGAATTCTAAATTACTTTTAAAGGAAAATATCACACCAACCTGGACATCATTAAACATCAGGAAATCTTTATGCCTGGCGGTTTCGACCGAGATTGAACGCGGGACTTTGGCAACTTTGGATAGCATTGCAGTCTAGCTCTGTTCAAATTCTTCCCTATTCTTGTCATATCGGAGTCGGTGAAAGTGTTCAGCACATTCGGATCTGCAGGCACCTCCCGCCGAATCATCTTTCTTGGTTTTTCGTTGTAATGTTCCTCGTTGACTTTCTTCTTCACTGCGTTGTTAATTTTTTGGCGATTTAGTACTTGTTCATTATCGTGTTAATGATTAACAGTTTGTCGGGAAAATATGTCATCTGGTCCAATGGTATAAACTTTGGCAGTGCAGTTCTTGTTTGTGCAGACCCAGCACATCTCTTCTGCCGATTTCAAACGGCGATATTGTCGAAATTTGTAATTTTCCAATAGGATCGAAGTTTAGCCTTTTTCGCTCAACATCCTCTGTAATAAGACCATGTTGACTTGAAAAAGTCTAAACGTAAACTAGTAAATTTCAAAAATACTTTTATCTAATTTAGGTTAACCCTAATTTAATGTAATAATATTTGAGAATTAATATTTGATAATTTAACCCTACCTACCTGCCGATTTGTCGATTACCGCAACTCCAATGAAAGACAGGTCAAAATAATTACAACTTTCTAAAGGCCATTAGGCGGACCGCAACTTGGTATCTACGGAATTATGAACTAAACATTCTCTAAAAACCTCAACACCTGTCAAAGTCATAAAATATTGTGCAATTTAACGCAGTCTTTTTACAATATACCAAACTTTACATTTCATCCCAAAACAGTATGAAATGGAAAAAATATCTATTTTCTTATGCTTTACAGGAGTTTAAAAAAACTTAGGAAACACACTTATGTTTGTTTTAACAGCAAATATTCGGAAATTTTTTATCATCTTAAACAATATTTTTTCACTACCCAGTATATATCACCACTACACACACCAAACACTTTATTTTTGCACTCGACGCGTGTTTCGCTAACCATGTTAGCTTCATCAGGAGCGATGATTGACTAAACCTAAACTACAAATCTATCCTCTTTATATTTAGCCTAACCCTTGAATTACTCAAGCGGAACTAATAACATAGGCAAGGCCATCAGTTCCGGTCAAGTAACCAGTAGAAGGGACTATAAGGAATAGGCTCTCTGTCTTTATTTAAACTACTTTTACATTTTATGATTTCCATACTTTCGTATGCGTTCAACAATCTCCTATCAGATACATTTTTTATTAATCTTAGATTATCTAATGTTACAGTATGATCAGCTTCAAGGGCATGTTCGGCAATGCTAGACTTTTCTGTTCTATTGTATTTTAAGTGTACTAAGTGTTCTTTAAATCTTGTTTTAATCGTCCTTTTAGTTTGCCCAACATACTTTTTGTCACAATCATTACAACTAATTTCATAAATTCCACTTTTCTCACAATTAGGAATCTTATCTTTGGGATTTCCTAAGATATTCCTCAGATTGTCTGATGACTTATAGGCTAAGGTGACGCCTACCTTATTAAATACCTTATTGAGTTTCTTGCTATATTTCGGATTATATGGTATGACGATGACTTAGTAAATCAGCTAATAAACAGACATAAGTTTAGGTTTAATATTCAGAATTCCACCTTTTTTACACGTGAAGAAAATAACACCAAGTATGTCTCCATACCATATAATCCGAAATATAGCAAGGGACTCTATAAGGTATTTAATAAGGTAGGCCTCACCTCAGTCTATAAGTCATCAGACAATCTGAGGAATATCTTAGGAAATCCCAAAGATAAGATTCCTAATTGTGAGAAAAGTGGAATTTATGAAATTAGTTGTAATGATTGTGATAAAAAGTATGTTGGGCAAACTAAAAGGTCAATTAAAACAAGATTTAAAGAACACTTAGCACACTTAAAATACAATAGAACAGAAAAGTCTAGCATTGCCGAACATGCCCTTGAAGCTGATCATACTGTAACATTAGATAATCTAAGATTAATAAAAAATGTATCTGATAGGAGATTGTTGAACGCATACGAAAGTATGGAAATCATAAAATGTAAAAAAGTAGTTTAAATAAAGACAGAGTGCCTATTCCTTATAGTCCCTTCTACTGGTTACTTGACCGGAACTGAGGGCCTTGTCTATGTCATTAGTTCCGCTTGAGTAATTCAAGGGTTAGGCTAAATATAAATAGGGTAGATTTGTAGTTTAGCTTTAGTCAATCATCGCTCCTGATGAAGCTAACATGGTTAGCGAAACGCGCGTCGAGTGCAAAATAAAGTGTTTGGTGTAGTGGTGATATATACTGAGTAGTATCATTGTGCCAAAGATTCCACATTCCCAACTTAGTCTTAATATTTTTTCAGTCATTTGCTGAGGAGGAACTGCAAAACAAGGATGATGTGAAAAAAGCCTTTCACAGAATGATGGCTGCCATAGACAAAGCCTTAACTCAGGCGAGTAAACGCACTTAACAAAGCTGTGGAACAAGTCAAGGCCAAATCTGCTGAACTAGAAGCCAAAGCAAAAGTTCAGTTAGACAAGACCTTGGTGCCATTAAGAAAGAAACTGGATGACCTCATTGCCAAAGCTAAAGCAAAAGGTACAGTTACGTATTTTTCTCTATTCTATATGAACATAAATCAATTTATTGTATACAGAATATTTGTGAATGTTATTAGGAAAAAATGAACTATAGGATAGAAAATAAGTTTAATGAAAGACTGATTTTGTCAAATTTCCACTTTATTTAGTTTCATTGAAACTGTATGACGCGGTTCGCTATACTATAGCTTCGTCTGATACAAAATAATATTGAATATTAGTGTTGTTACATTTATATTTACAAATACCCTAAGGTAGATAGGTAATAAAATTAATACTATATGCTAATGAATATTGCTGGGAAATCCATTCTGAATATTAATTGTATAAATTGAGTAAAAGTGAGTTACCATGGGCCAGACAGGTATCTTTTTGTTCGTTTAATATGATGTCGGAATTTTATTTATTTCTAAATTTTCTAACAGGTTTAATTTTACGCCTTTGTTTTGTATGTGTAGAATTTTAAATTTATCGTCAAAAAGATGATTTGATTCTGTTAAATGATTACTGTACGCTGAGTCAGTTTTTGTTTTTTAAATAGCTTCTTTTATGTTCTAAAATCCGAGTTTCGAATGAGCGACCTGTCTGACCTATGTAACTTTTATGACAAGAACCACAATTCAACTGATACACTCCAGATTTTTTTGATCTATTTTGTTTTCCCTTTGCATTTTTAGTGAATTTTCCTAACGAGTTGTTTGTTCTGAAAGCTATGTTGATATTATATTTGTTTAAGTGGCTTTTAATTTTCTCTGACGTGATACCAAAATAGGTTAAAACATTATATTTTTTCCCTGTGTTTTCTTTCTTGGGGTATACTAAAGAAATAGCTTTATTTTTTAATTTTTTGTTTTAGAATTGAGTCTATGGAGTCAGGAGAATATCCGTTGTTAACAGCAATTTGTTTTATTAGATTTAATTCTTTATTAAAATTATCTACAGATAAGGAGACACTTACAAGTCTATGCAACATACTGTGGTAAGCTGCCAATTTGTGTTGTAGGGGTGAGCTGATTTTATGTTTATTGTAGTATCTGTATGTGAGGGTTTGTGAAAAAATAGAGGATTTGTGTTTTTTGTAATGTCTGGTTATCGTTAAGTCAAGAAAATTAATTTTATTGTCGACTTCTAGTTCCATAGCCTACCACAAAAAAAAGTGTTTTCAGATCATAAATTCTTTGACAGATTTATAAATTTATCAGCAACAAATTTTTCCAATCAAGATACAGCCCTCTTAAAAAAAAGGTTTTAAACATAATATAAATAATAAATTTGATTTAAAAGAATCTGAAATCTTGGCTGTAAAAACAGAAATAGCTTTAATAAATGTACCATCCAACACGCCAAAAAAATACATTTGAGCAGATATTATAAAAAAGGAATTTCTTAGCAACAAACCAAATTTAGATAATGAAATAAATGTAGCTAGATCAATACAAAACAAGGCTAAAAATAATAATATTATTTTCACAAAAGCAGATAAGGGTAACACAATAGTCGCTATAGATCAACAACAATATATAGACAAAACATTAGAATTTATTAAGAAAGGAAATTTCAAAATATTACTAAAAGATCCGACAGAAAAATTCAAGAAAGATATTAGAACAGCGTTAGGAAAAGCTTCTAGCATCATATCAGACAACCAAATCTCAAAATTAACAGTCATGAATCATCAGCCCCCTCTACTTTATTCATTAGTCAAATTACATAAAGAAAAATCATCCTATTAGACCTGTAGCCTCCTACATATCGGCCCAAGCTTACAAACTCTCAAAATTTCTCATAGATATCATTAAAACGAACATTAACCTCACCCCAACTTACACAATAAAAAAATCGTTAGAATTAACGGAAAAAATTTCCAACGTCTTTCTACCAGATAATTCAAAACTAGTATCATTTGACGTCCAAAACCTTTTTCCTACCATACCCCCCGGATGAAAAAGTAAAAATCATAAAAACATTCCTAATCAAAAATAAAGTTAATATCGTTATACAACAAGACATACTAAATTTATTAAACACGAGCCTCAATCAAAATTATTTTTACTTTAATAATACGTTTTATAATAGTTCGGAGGGTCTCATAATGGGTAGTCCACTTAGCCCGCTTTTAGCAGAAATATTCATGGATAACCTAGAAAAACAAATACATGGACAAGAATTTAGCAAATCATTTTTGTATTGGTACCGATATGTAGACGACATCTTTGCTGGTTTTAATGGTACAGAGCGTCAACTTGACAATGTTTTTAACTATATAAACTTAATACATGAAAATATTAAATTCACTATGGAAGTAGAAGTCGACAATAAAATTAATTTTCTTGACTTAACGATAACCAGACATTACAACAAACACAAATCCTCTATTTTTCACAAACCCTCACATACAGATACTACAATAAACATAAAATCAGCATAACACAATTGGCAGCTTACCACAGTATGTTGCATAGACTTGAAAGTGTCCCCTTATCTGTAGATGATTTTAATAAAGAATTAAATCTAATAAAACAAATTGCTGTTAACAACGGATATTCTCCTGACTCCATAGACTCAATTCTAAACAAAAAACTAAAAAAAAAGCTATTTCTTTAGTATACCCCAAGAAAGAAAACACAGGGAAAAAATATAATGTTTTAACCTATTTTGGTATCACGTCAGAAAAAATTAAAAACCACTTAAACAAATATAATATCAACATAGCTTTCAGAACAAACAACTCGTTAGGAAAATTCCATCAAGTAACAGCCACAACAATTCAAAAAAAAAAATAGAAAATAAGGTTTCTTTTAATGATATATTAATTCGATTTTGCCAATTATAGTGCTTTAGGCTGGTTTGAAATTTGCATGACAAAATTTAATATCTTTAAAAAAGGCGACTGGCATTTTTTCTTTGAATTGGGTCGATTCAAGACTTCCTTATTCGCGACTCTATCTATCCAACATAGTACGAGCATTCAGTCACCATAATTCCAACTTGTTGAGAAATGACTTTGTTTTAAAATAATTTTGGTTGTTTTATCTCGTAGATTTTTTAAGGACTTATTCCTAATAAAGTCAAGTCCAGTGAATCTATTTGCGAGAATTTTGATATTGAGGTCACCAGTCGTCAGTTATATATACTACAAGGGTCATTCAATAAGTAAAGAGACAAATAGCTCTAGCTCAAAAAACGTTTTATGGGATTGCTACAACATTTGGCCTACTTTTCGACATAATCCCCCCAACGTTAATACACTTCTTGATTCATGTGGCAAATAATTCTTTCGGTTAACTTCGAAGCCTTTTTTCCTTCACTTTTTCATTGTCGGTGAACGTCGTTCCACGTAGGGCATCTATGAGAGGCCCGAACAGGCAAAAATCACACGCAGCCAGGTCCGGGCTGTATGCGGGATGAGGCAAGACCTACCAACCTAGTTCTTGAAGCTTTTCTTGGGTCTATGAGGGCGGGCATTGTAAATGATTTTGAATAATATTGTTCCAACGCTTACCCCAACCTCCTGAGCTATAATTTCAACAGTAATTTCTCTGTTATCACGAATAAGTCCATCAATCCTCGATTCCAAGGAACCAGAAACTTCCCCTGGAAGTCCACTTTGCTGCTCGTCACACACTCTTGTTCGGTTACTTTTGAACCGATCTATCCACTTGTAAACGTTCGCAGCGTTTGTCCATACTGTAAGAACATTCTAGAAAGTAGGTGTACCTTCTGCTAACAAAAATCTAGTGGCAGGCGCTGCTCTTCTAAAGTGAAGTCTTTCAATGGCCTCGCAATGGTAAACTGGATATTTTAAAGTTATGTTTACATTACATGATCGAACAGCTGATTAGAACTCATCACAAGGTTGCCAACTTGCACTGTTAGAAGTATGGAGCGGTTTCGTTGAATGGATTTAAGCTGAGACCAATTGTCTCTTTACTTATTGAATGACCCTCCTAGATTTTTTACACTTATTTAATTTTTACTATCTCATTATCTTTGTCTTTTATTATTTTATCTATTTCTTTAATATAGGTTTCGATGTCAAAAAATGCCAAACTTACATTGACAAGTTCTCCCAAACACCAGATGACCTCGTCCATAACTTAGTAGACTGCTTTAATCAACAAATCAGTAAGGCCCAAGGATATGTCAATGATGCATTAAACAACTGTAAAAAAATGGAACAAGATTTGAACACCATCGACGCCGATATAGACAAGTGTGGTGATGAAAAGAGATGGAAACAAGTTACATGTTACGCAAAACTTCTTGAAAGAATAGCCAAAGACTCTAAGGAAGCTCCACAACATATAGCTGAGGATGTTACTAAGGCAACAGCGTTAGTTGCAAATATAGTTCCTATTCTTGAACAATGTTTCACTAACCAACTGAAGCACGCCGGAGAGGATGCTACAAAAGATGTTAAAGATTTTGCTATTTGTGCTGCCGTACCGTTTTAAATAATAAAAAGTTCGTTTTTGTTAAGTGGTGTATTATTTTTGGGAACTTAGTTTACATTACACACCTTACAAATTACACAGGCCAACAAAAAAATATTTGTAAAAACTTTTTAAATCAATACATCTAAGTGTTATGTATTTTTGGGTACTGAAACCATATCTGGTATCAGTTTTTTTGTATCACCCAGAGTTCTCTCACAACAACAAAATTTGATACAAAAAAAAAAATAAAAACTTAAACCGTACTTTTATTTGATTAGGCTACAATTTTTACGCACGATAACATATTTCACTTGAAAGCAAATATTTTAGGTGCTTATTTTTTTGTATTTCCTTTTCCATTTCTATGTGAAGTTTCTTGTATAGCTTGTATACATTTTGTTGTTCTCTATGAAGTGACCAACAGTAATCACCCATCATGTTGATATTCCACCGTCCCTGGTACCATTTATCCATCTCCTTTATGTCCTGATGGAACCGTTCCCCCTGCTCTTCACTCACATCGCCTAAGTTTTTAGGAGAAAAGTCAAGATGGTTGTGCAAGAAGTGGACTTTAAAGCTCATCAGACAATCCAGATTTTTTGAACTTCTCTATCATATTAGCTAGGATAAGTTCATAGTTAGGGTCTTTCACATTGCCCAAAAACCTAGTAACAACTTTAAATAATATCCAAGCCTCCTTTTCCTTTGTAATCATCCTTGCTTCGAAGTTGGAATCGAACATCGTTTTTACGAATATCAGACCCAACGAAAACCCCTTCTTTCAGTTTGACTTCTGATAAATGAGGAAATCTTTTACACAAATATTTAAAACATTCACCATCTTTAGGTAAAGCTTTCACAAATTGTTTCGTTAAGCATAACTTGACGTGTAATGGTGGTAGAAGAATCTTTTTTGGGTCTACTAAAGTTTTATGCAAAATGTTCTTCTTGCCAGGTGTTTAAAGTTTTTCTTACGGGCCATTGTTTTTTTGGACTAATGTTGATCCCTTGCTCTGCTGTGTCACTCACATATAAAACATGGAAACTTTGTAAATCCCTTTTGTTGACCAATGATCATGGAGACAACTTTTAAATCTCCACATAGCATTTAATCGTGACTGGATAGTTAATTTTCTGTAAAATAATGTTAAGATTTTCGTAAGTTTCCTTCATATGGACTGAATGAGCACCAGGCAGTGAAGCATAAGTATTTCCGTTATGTAACAGAACACCTTTTAAATTATTGATGAGTCTATAAAAAGGCTCTAATCTTCCTTTTTTTTGCACTCAGTGCCAAATTCGTTCATTAGACTACCAATATTATGGCAGTAAACCAAATCCTCTTCTAGAGAACATTGAAACTCATCATCATCCGGTCGACTTTCATTAAATTCAGGACTGGACTGTAAAACGTCATCAATAGCCGATTGGCTGAAGTAAAGTTTCTTTCTTATTTTGGGGTTATATCCAGAAACATCAACGCTGCAAAAATAACAATTATTTCAATGATTTTCTTGCTCTCTCCATATCATGGGTACTGCAAATCTAAAAGCTTTCTTTTCTTTCTTATACCATTTCCTAAGATCCTCGACACAAACATAACATACTTTGTGAGGAGCCCAACATTTTTCTTGATTACCGATTTCTCTACACCAAAATATGCAAAGTATACGTTTTTTACAAAGTCAGTAATGTTTCTTTGATTTTTTTTAACTACAAACTCACCACATATATAACAAAAGGTGTTGGGAGAGTTTTTACAACCAGGATTAGCCATACTTTGAGTGCGAAAGCACATGGGTTGAACACTGCAATGTGAGGTTATATTAACTGGAAGAAAACAAACGGCTGTGACATTTATCGGAACTGCCAACCTAATAACATTTGATTTTACTGCCAATGTTATAAAATTCTGATTTTATTGCCAACCTAATAACTTTCGAATGATAAAAAAATAAACTTTTCACATTTTGAATATTAAAATGTGAAAAATTGGTAGATGATACGACTTTTTTATTATTATTTTCAGACTCAGCACACCAAAAAAACATAGGAATCAGGTAAAATTATTAAAAAAATTTTTTCATCGTTGGCCTGTGTTATTTATTTACGATTATGTTATACTGGAAAATAGAGAAAATAAACGTTTGCATATAATTATTCCTGCGAGCGATTCCTGCACATTTTTAAAAGCAAAACCTCTATCGCTAGGGACTGATATTGCATATCAGTTATCGTAAAGGGTCTGTTTAAAATATTGGTTTTTTATTATTTTTTTTATGGGCATAGAGCACGTGCTGGAGGAAAATCCCTAAAGCGTTGCAGGAGCGACGCGTGTGCGGAAAAAAGCAATTCACGTTGGTCGTCTTCCAAAAGGAGTAGGTTCTTCATATAAATGACTGCTTGAGAAGGGTTGTACGAGGAGTGCCAAGCTGAACTTTATACGGATGTGAAGTATTAGCGCGACTTGTATTCCTGGCATGCACCGCTTTGGAAGGTATTAAGCGGGCTATATCCATCGAACATTTTCCATGAAAATGCTTGTAAGATAGACTCAGGTCGCCGGCCGACCGTTTTCCAATGTTCCAGGGAATCAAGGTTGCTGGTCAGTTCTGGGTCTCCAATCAGACGAGCAGCTCTCTTCAACAAACGCAGTATATGTTTGGGAGCAAAGCCCCAAACATGGGAGCAATATTCCATCATGTGTCAAATTTGAGCTTTGTACAGGATGACTCAACGATAAAGTAAAGTTCATTATTCCATTTGTTTCGAGAAGGACGAAAAAATGTGAAATACAATAGTTGTAGGGAATGTTAAGGTGCACAGTTTAAAATTATTTTTGAGTATACAGGGTACTTCAAAAAGTGTGGGCAATATAACATTTGTTTTTTTTTTTTTTAAATAGAACATCCTATTTGCTAATTTATTTTTAAATTCTGCGTAAAATTTTATAACTTCTTTATTAATAATGTTATATACCTAAACCTAGTAGTTTTTCTAATATTTCATTTTTTTTTTTTAAAATACTAGTTTTCAGTTTTGTAAAAAATTGCCAGTAGCGTCATTGTTTCTGAAGTTGGAATACTCATAACTGGTACGAGCATTCTATAGAGATGAAAAAAAAATATATATGTAAAGGAATTTGAGTTAGATGCTACAGGATGTTCAAAATAAATTTATACATTTCGACTATATTAAATTGAAAAATCTCGAAATTTTTAAATGGCAAACCCTATATATTATTATTTTTTCTGATAGATTTTACAAAACCATCCAACTTTCATTAAGTATGTCATATACTTATTTCTAATAGTTTTCGATTTATTTTGAATTTTTGAATTTTTACCCTTGTTTTTAATACAATTACGCTATTGTGAAAACATAAAAAATAGTTAATAATAATTTTAATATAGTTTAACTTATCTAATGCTTAATTATTATCACATAATAAACGTTCAAAAATATGCCCGTCTACTTGAATAGACATGTTTAATCGTTTTACTATATTTTCCTTCACTTACCTTAGCATAAAAGGCGTTATTGTCCTGCACGCATCCCGTATCCTATTTTCCATATCTACTGGTGTTGTAAAGGGATTCACATAAACTCGATCTTTAATGTAGCCCCACAAAAAGAAGTTTAAAGGTGTTAAGTCACATGATCGCATCACTGAATGAATCCATCCCAACCGATCCATATTTGTGGGTAACGATCGTTTAAAAATTCCCGAACTTCCCGGTGATAATGAGCAGGAGCTCCATCTTGTTGAATTCACATTAATTCCCTTTCAAAGTTATTAACTTCTTCTAGAAGCTGAGGTAATTCGTTTTGCAAAAAAATTTAGATATCTAGGCCCGTTAAGCTGTTCGCGGAAAAAATATGGTACAATAATTCGAAAATTTATTATTCCACACCATACATTAAGCTACCAATGGTTTTGGTTTTGACCCTCCCGGACCCAAAATGGATTAACTGTTAGGTGCATATTATGGCTGTTAGGTGCTCCATTCTTGCTAAAAGTAGCTTCTTCAGAAAACATTATTTCGGATAAAAAATTTGGATCGGCCTCTATTGCTCCATTCATGTTAATACAAAAATTTACTCGTCGTTTAAAATCACGGTCTTGAAGTTCTTGGTGTAGTTCTATATGAAAGGGGTGATATTTCTTCGTGGTGCGATTAGCCGTAGATTGGGATGTGTCAGATAAGTCAGCTAGTTGACGGCTGATGACCTTGGGATTACCTTCAACATGAAGTAAAACCTTCAATTCTTTTTCCTCATTGGTAGCTTTCTGGTTTACTACTTTCCGTTTCGTATATTCAACGCTACCACTACCATCAAAGCGTTCCATTAGGCACTGAAAAAAAGATTTTCTATATGGTATACGTCTATTAGGGTACTTCGCTCCGTAAAGCCTTACTGCCAAAAGACAATTTTTTCCCGCCTCGCCCAGTATATAAATCATATCAATTAATTCATTTTTAGGAAAATCCACAACTATTACCTTTATACGTCACTTACTATAACAAATTAAACTATTTTTACTTGTTTAATAGACATGTCACATGTTGTATTAAAAACAAGGGTAAAAATTCAAAATAAATTTAAAACTATTAGAAATAAGTATACGACATACTTAATAAAAGGAGAGTTTTGTAAAATCTATCAGAAAAAATAATAATATACAGGGTGTGTCAAATTTATTGAGATTTTTCAATTTAAAATAGTCGAAATGTATAAATTTATTTTGAACACCCTGTAACATCTAACTCAAATTTCTTTATATATATATATATCTTTTTTTTTCATCTCTATAGAATGCTCGTACCAATTATGAGTATTCCACCTTCAGAAACAATGGCCCTACTGGCAATTTTTTACAAAACTGAAAACTAGTATTTTTTTTTTTAAAAATTGAAATATTAGAAAAACTACTAGGTTTATTTATATAATATTATTAATAAAAAAGTTATAAAATTTTACACAGAATTTAAAAATAAATTTTTTTGAAATACCCTATATACTCAAAAATAATTTTAAAACTGTGCACCTTAACATTCCTTAAAACTATTGTATTTAACATTTTTTTGTTATTCCCGAAACAAATGAGATAATGAACTTTACTCTATCGTTGACTCACCCTGTACAGTTAACAGTTTTCAGTTGTGGTGTGAAAAGGTTTCTAGTTCGAAATCATATTCCCTAGGGAAGACAATGCCCCCCCCCCCCCCCCCCGCCCTGATGAATGTACAAAATTGCACCCCTATAGAATTTTTTTAATTTGTGGGAAAGGTTCTTTTTTATGCAAAATCTTCAGAGCCGATCTTCGATTTTTAAATAGCGTTTAAACTTTTAAAGTTCCACTGCCTGAAAAGACGGACATTATTTTTAAAGTGGGTGTAAGCTGTTGTGAAAACTAATACAGTTAATGACATGCCAGGAATCGTTGGCGTTTGGAAGGATTACTGTAAAGAACTTTTTGTGCCTCAACTCGTGGGCGACTGCATTATCGATAACGAAGCCGCAGAAGAACAAAAGCCATGTATTCTTAAATCTGAAGTCAGGAAGGTTATTCAAAGGTTAAAGAACAGAAAAGCAGCAGGTACTGACGAGATAACTGCGGAAATAATAAAGATAATGTGAGAAACTGCCATGACTATGCTGTATCAACTGTGTAATGTGATATGGAAGATTGGAAGATGGCCGAAAGATTGGTGCGAAGTTGCATTTATGCCCTTGCATAAGAAAAGATCCCCTTTGGATTGCAGCAACTATAGAACAGTCGCTCTAGTGTCACACGCTGCTAAGGTGTTTTTCTGGATCCTAAATTAAAGATTCAAAACTGCTCTTGCCCGAAATATCTACCGAGTAAACAGGCTTCATTCCAGAAAGAAGGACTAGAGAACAAATTCTCAACATAGACTAGATAATAAAAAAGTCAGGGAATTCCACCACCTGTTTTATAGACTACTCTAAAGCTTTCAACTACATACAATGGAATAAACTCTGGTCGATTCTAATCAGCATGGGAACACCTATACATCTTGTAAACCTTATCCAATCCCTGCATGAGAACACAAATGGCAGAATTAAACTGAATAATTCATTTTCCCATCACGTTAATGTAGAAGCCGGCATCAGATAGAGCTGTATTCTGTCACCCTTACTTTTCAACATATATAATGAACATATAATGAGGTCTGTTTTGGTTGGCTGGAGTAGGGATATGACAACCGGTGAAGAAAAGCTAAGTAACCTTAGATATGCGGATGATACTGTTAAACTTGCAACTTCAATACAAGACCTAGAATCAATTATGGAGCGCCTGGAAATTACTAGCAAAAACTATGGATTTTCAATTAATAGAGCGAAAACCAAAGTAATGATTGTCAGTCGTAATGAAAATCGGTCACGCAAAAATGAAGTTGCTTTTTTCACTGTTGTTTTTTCAATTTTTCAATAACAAACAATGGTGGCTGTGAAGCGGAAGTAAGAAGACTTTTGGATATGGCTAAAAATTCGGCGATCAAACTCACTAAGGTCTGGAAAGATCCAGCTGTTACAAAAAACACAAAGGATCGAGATGCCTGGAGAATGACTGTTGAAGCAGCAACAGGATTGTGAGTAAGCTGTTGAAATTCCACTGTAAGAAATGTTTCTCCACCTTCGGTCATCAATTTTTAGTTTACTGTTATTGAGACAGGCTTGAGCAATAAAATTTACTTAATATTGTCCTAATAATAAAAGTTCTGAAGCAGTGGGCGTGCGTTAAATTAGTAACACAACGGCCCGACCTTGATATGACTTTAAAATGGCCGACGTCTAGTTATAGTATAAGGATTTAGTTTTAACAATGATAGAATTACATTTAGGCACATCAGATAGTTCGGATTTATGGGTAATTTACGTTTAAATAATTCAAGAACACAAATTTACAGTATTCACACTATGTTATTTTAAAAAATTATTTCTCGGTGTTAAAGAAAAATTTAGTAATATGAAATACTACACATTATCTGCGTCTAAGATTCCGCCTCCTCGTTAACAGCATGCAGCTACTTAAATCTTATTAAATATTTACGATAAAAAATAACTTTTGTACATTACATAAATTACAAAATAGGGGAAAAAGGGTTGGTTAATGATGGTGTAAATTGAATGTAAGAATCAGATCAGGTTTGGTTTCAAAAAAACCATTTTGGCAAAGAAAATTTATTTAGCTTTTGCAAAATTGTATTTGTTACTTAAAATTCCGTTCGTTTAGAACTAATCGTGACGACCTAACCAGCTATTTATTTAGTAATTTGAGAACTGCCTTATTTGCCCTTTCCTCTGGGTTCCTAACAGTATGGGATTTTACATTGTACCTCTTTTAATAAGCTTTTGTGAAGAGAACGAATAACCTTCATCGAAAACAGAAAACACTACTGGCTTAGTGGTTAAATATGGTATATTATTCGCAGAACTTTTTAGTATTCCGTATGGAACACACTTCGGTGTCCTTCTGTCTGTCTGTATGTCACACCCGACTTTCTCCAAAACTATTTGACATTAAAAGTTGAAATTTGTTACAAATATAGAAATTGATGGCCCAGTCACAGCAGAGTAGTTCTGAAAGTTAAATTTTTTACTTAACTAGCCATGCCCGCGGCTCCGCTCGCGTGGACTTGATTCACTATTATCGTCACTTCTTATTCCTTATGTCACCTAACGTAACATAGAACATATATATTTTATAACAAAACACGTGAAGTGGTCCTTGAGTGCTAAGCGCACTAACGGACAGACAGATAGAAAGGCGATGCGTTTTATATATATTATAGATTTTTTTTTTGATAAATATTAATTTAAGATTTAAAAAAAAAAACAGGTAAATCGAATAAGTGGTTCCCGAATGATAAGCACATTAACGGACAGACAGACAGAGAGACGTTGCATATTTTATATATTGTATTCTTTGTTGCATGATATTATTCCATATTTAACGGTTTAGGCAGCGTATTGCAGGAGAGTGCGCTAGCGCCAAACTTTTTTCCGACTTGATTCACTATTATCGTCACTGCTGATTTCTTATATTACCTAAAGTAATAAAATATATCCTATAACCTGGCCAGAGAACATACGTATAGATCTAAAAAAAAAAACACGTTAATCGGATAAATGGTTCTCGAGTAATAAGCGCACTAACGGACAGATAGACAGACCGAGAGACGTTGCATATTATAGATTATTATTATTATATAACCTGGAAAGAGAACATATATGTATGAATAAAAAAAAACACGTCAATTGGATAAGTGGTTTTCGAGTGCTGAGCGCACTAACGGACAGACAGACAGACAGAAAGACGTTGCATTTTATATATATTATATTTTTTGTTACACGATATTGTTCCATATTTAATGGCAGTGTATTGCAAGAGAACGCGCTAGCGGCAAACTTTTTTCGACTTGATTCATTATTACCGTCACTGCTTATTATGTTACCTAACGTAATAAAATATATTCTATAACCTATGGAACATATGTATGTTTAAAAAAAAAAACACGTAAATCGGATAAGTGGTTCTCGAGTGATAAGCGCACTAACGGGCAGACAGAGAGACGTTGCATTTTATATATATTATAGATGGGTTAAGGTAAGTGAAATCGAAAGTGAAAAATATCTTTTAAGGTCATCAAGGGACATGTCGAATAAAAGCTTCTGAAAATACGAATTCAAAAATATGTATTATGTAATACTCGCGCAAACTTTTCTTTATATTGTGTTTAAAAAATCGCTGAAAATCGCTATCCCCCCACCTCATCTCTAAAACTATTAATTAAAATATTTCGAAAAAACTTCGAAATATTCTCCATAAGGTGTAGGTTGAACAAAAAGTATATGCATTACCGTTAATATTTCTGTAGAAAGTGGTTGAAGTCGATCAATACAACTATTTTTCTTGACAATATGGTGGAGATTTTTTATTTTGAAAAATTCTGAATTTAACCGGAACTAAGAGATTGAAATATCATATGTACCCAAGTTTCGGTTTCGATGCTATGAGTAATATACTCATATACTTTTCAGTACATTATTGCTTTCAGAATTTAGTCAATCATAGATAAAATCAATTTCCATGATGACTGGTGACCAACAGATAGGTACGGAAACAAATTAATTTTATTTTATTTAGATAGAAGTTATTTGTTTTAAACTTTCACTAGAAAGATATTTCGCTTTTCATATATTGCCGGTAATTCTTATATTGAAGATGAATGTGTGCCTGAATTTCACAGAATACTTCAACAATTACGGAACGGAGCACTAAATACTTGATAAGAGGAACTTACGGCGGCAAAATTTAGGGGCGGCAAAACCGCCTGAACTACTAGAGTGCAAAAAAAATAAACACAACTCACCAAAATATATTTCGATTACTTAAATCTAGAAAATAAATCAATAGTAAAACCAAATACAACAGGAATATTCCTGTCTATAGAAATACCCAGAAGTCACTAATTTATTAAATAGCTCATTAGTTTTTTTAAAGAATTAAGATCGGATGAATCCTTTGACAACATTATCTTAAAAACTGGAAATTTAGCCAGTGAAATTGACGTAGAAAAAAACTTTGAATTGACTACATCACGTCATCGTGTTCGGACTACAAAATGAAATTTTTCATATGAAAATTTAGACGAATCGATACAAGATCCAAAACAAAATTTTTTTTCTTTACTATAGATCAAGCGATCAGTGCATTGGCGCCGAGATTCAACCTACTGAATAGTCATAATGGCTCTTTTCAATTTTTATATGATATTATAAACTTAAAGACATGTATATAAATGAATTACTGGCACATTGTAAAGATCTCGAAAACATCTTGACAGATGGTGCTTCGTCCGATCTTAACGTTTTAGATCTGACTGACGAAATAGGCCTTGTTTCTTCACTTTTAACTAAGAGAGAAGGTCCAGTTGACGGTCTTAAATTCATTACTTCCCTTAAAATTAGGTCAAATTTGAGCATTGCTCTAAGAATTTTGTTAACGCTGCCCATAATTGTTGCTACTGGCGAAAGAACTTTTTCTAAATGAAAAATAATAAAAAATTATTTAAGAACTATGACTACACAAAATCGTCTTAATGGGTTAGCAATGTTGAACACGAATTGAGTAGTAAATTGGATCTGAAACAAATTATTTTGCAGAAATGAAACTTCGAAAAAAATTGTATTAATTTAAGTTTAGATTTTGTATATTATTGTACTAGTTTTGTTCATTGTTTTAAAAGTATATTGTAGGTACTAGTTTTAGTTTGCAAGTTCGTTGTCGTTATCTCGTTAAAAATGTAAACTTTATTTTTCAATAAAACAATTTTTCGTAAATCTGTATTAGTATTATTGTCTTAATTCAATAATATGTCATTTTCCTGGCCCTGATACTACACATAGATGTTAATCCAAAACTGATTCTGCTCTGATTGGATCTTGTCAGCTTGATCTAGGCAGGGCTGTATGGAGCGTTATTTGACCATAATATAATACTAAAGAAAAGTGTTACAACCTCGTAAAACCAACGAAATACATCAAATTTTCAAAGCAATAATAAATTGCACCGACAAAGTTATAGATAAAGAATCATCGTGTCAGATGATTAGTGATTAACTATAAAAAAAACCGGTCAAGTGCAAATTGAACTTGCACAATTAGTGTTCCGTACGTTGATTGTTTTTAAAATAAAAAACTTTGTTAGGGTGGTATAAAATGATCAGTGACTTCACAAAACACACCCCAAATGAGTTTTCAACAAAGTTTGTTTCCAATCTTTACTGAAAACTGGTGACCTTGAAATTTTGGTTTTTTTATATACCAGATAAATTATTAAAGGTAATGATAATTTTCGTTCAATCTATACCTCGTGGAGAATATTCCAGAATTTTTTCAAAAATTTTTTGATCAGTACTTTTCGAGATAAGGTAGGCGACAGCGATTTTTCACGGTTTTTTAAAGTAATACGAAGAAAAGTGTGCGCAAGTATTACATTATATATACATTTTTTACTCGTGTTTTCACAAGCTTTCATTTGACACCACACTTGATGACCTAGTAAAAAAATTTTTTTTTCACTTCCGATTTCACACCTCAAAACGAATCCCTTAAGTCAAAATTTATGTTACGGTGATATAAAATGATCAGTGACTTCACAAAATACACCCCAAATAAGTTTTCAAACAAAGTTTATTTCCAAACTTTACTGAAAATTGATGACCTTGAAATTTCTGTTTTTTTATTTACCAGATAAATTATTATAGGTAATGCACTCGTGATAATTTTCGTTCAATCTACACCCCGTGGAGAATATTCCAGAATTTTTTCAAAATTTTTTGATAAGTACTTTCCGAGATAAGGCGGGTGGACAGCGATTTTTCACGATTTTTTAAAAATAATACAAAGAAAAGTGCGCGCAAGTATTACATTATATATATATTTTTTACTCGTGTTTTCACAAGCTTTCATTTGACACCACACTCGATTACCTAGTAAAAAAAATATTTTTTTTTCACTTCCGATTTCACCCCCCAAAATTAACCCCTTAAGTCAAAATTTTACTTTCAAAACTACATGGCTCTGATGAGGCCATCAATTCCTATATTACTACCAAATTTTAACTTTCTATGACAAATAGTTTCGGAGAAAATCGGGTGTGACAGACGGACAGACAGACGGACAGACGGACAGACAGACGGACAGACACCGAAGTGATCTTATAAGTGTTCCGTACGGAACACTAAAAAAGTGACATCAAAATTATTTAAAAACCAACACAATTTGAGCTTGTATATAGTAATAAAATTATTATGAAATTAATCGGCTGTCTTGGGATATCGCTTAATATTTTTTTTATTTTATTGTGTATTAGAAAATATTACTTATGACTCACGTATATCTAATCTCCCCTTAGGTGAAACTTATAAATAGATGCAATTTAATATAGCATACGTTCAAAAAGTACCTAACACTTGTTAGTGAAACTTCTAATAATGGCTGAAATTCACCTATTACGTTACGCAAAAATCCTTATGGTAATCGGTGGTGTTTGGCAACAACCAGTACTCAAAAATCCAATATTTGAAAAAGTTTATTACGCTTACACATACATATTAAAAACTTTCTACGTAACAGTATGTTTTCTAATGACGTTGGAACTGTTTTACCTATTGGGAGACGAAGATATTAAGAAAATAACAGACAACATTCAAATAACTATAACGTGCTCCCTAGCAGCTATAAAATTTATTACATTTCAGAGGGAGAAAATTCCAAAACTCATTTCTGAAATGATCCAAACTGAAGAAACTATAATAAACTCGGAAGATGAGGAAGCAAGAAACATATATTTTCGT
Source organism: Pachyrhynchus sulphureomaculatus (assembly GCA_019049505.1). NCBI lineage: Eukaryota > Metazoa > Arthropoda > Insecta > Coleoptera > Curculionidae > Pachyrhynchus > Pachyrhynchus sulphureomaculatus. The sequence goes on along the minus strand of CM032453.1, from coordinate 34,057,441 downwards.
TTCGTAAAATACGTTGACAAGTGTTCCGTAGCTATATTAGTACTTGCAGATTTTACTGCTGGTTTTCTAGTTATAGCTACTATTATTATTGGTCTAACAAGACAAGAAGACGCTAAAGGATCAAGACCTATGATTTTCTTAGCCCGTTTTCCTTTTGATCAAGATCAATACTACATAATATCACTGATTCTTCAAAGTCTTTCTATTGTTGTTGGCTGTATTTACTACTGTATGAGTCAGATTTTATATATTAGTATTTTGATTTTTGCTAAAACTCAGTTGAAAATTTTGCAACTACATTTCAGAAAATTTGACTACTACGCCAGGAAAAATGATCCGGCTTTAAAGGATATTGATATGATAAAAATTTTGATCAAAAAGCATCAATTTATTATCAGGTAATCTTTGAATTTCTAAAGGAAGCAGAGGAAAAACAGTGAAATTGCTTTATTTTTACCATTATACAGTCGGTCAAGTAACAACGTGTCGCCTATAACTTCTTCTTCTTATTATTAATAGGACATTGTCCTGTTTGATTTTATATAATATACTTTTCAGTACATTACTGCTTTCAGAATTTAGCCAATCATAGATAAAATAAATTTCCATGATGACTGGTGACCAACAGATAGGTACCGAGACAAAATAATTTTATTTTATTTAGGTAGAAATTATTTGTTTTAAACTTTCACTAGAAAAAAGATTAATGTGTACCTGAATTTCACAGAATACTTCAACGATCACGGTTCGGAGCACTAAATACGCAAATCCGACTTGCACTTGGTTTTTGGTATTGTATTAGTACTACGGATTAAAGATATAAGATATTAATCATCTTCGGACGCACATACTACCAGGGCCGGCTCTAGGCTGCTGCTTACGGAGGCAAAATTTAGGGGCGGCAAAACCGCCTGAACTACTAGGAGCGCAAAAAAATAAACACAACTCACCAAAATATATTTCGATTACTTAAATCTAGAAAATAAATCAATAGTAAAACCAAATATAACAGGAATATTCCTGTCTGTAGAAATACCCAGAAGCCACTAATTTATTAAATAGCTCATTAGTTTTTTTTAAAGAATTAAGATCGGATGAATCCTTTGACAACATTATCTTAGAAACTGGAAATTTAGCCAGCCAAATTGACGTAGAAAAAAACTTTGAATTGACTACATCACGTCATCGTGTTCGGACTACAAAATGAAATTTTTCATATGAAAGTTTAGACGAATCGATACAAGATCCAAAACAAAAATATAAAATAATTTTTTTTTTTTCTTTACTATAGATCAGGCGATCGCTCGCATTTGCGCTGAGATTCAACCTACTGAATAGTCATGATTTTTTATATGATATTTATAAACTTAAAGACATGTATATAAATGAATTACTTGTAGATTGTAAAGATCTTGAAAACATCTTGACAGATGGTGATTCTTCTTATTATTAATAGGACACTGTCCTGTTTGATTTTACAGGTTCGGTGGTGATTCCATTGATGATGATATCCAGCTATGTCATCTATGCCACACCTGTTTCTTATTTCCGTACTTCTCATTCTATCTCGTAGTGTTACCCCTAGGATGGATCTCAATGTTCTCATTTCCGTCGCTCTTGTTATTTGTTTTGTCTTTTTTGTCTTTGCCCGCATCTCTATTGCATATGTCGTCACTCGCCTTACTATGGCCTTGTATATTTTTAGCTTGCTCTCAGTGTTCATAAATTTATTACTCCAAATAATTGCTCGCAGGCTTCTAAATATTTGTGATGTTTTTATGCACTGTGCACGTGTTTCTTGGATTAAATCTCTATAGGATGCTATTTTGACTCCTAGGTATTGAAATTCATTTACTTGTTCGATTATTTTTCCATTCAACTCCAATTTACATCTTACCGGATGTCTGGCAATCACTAAAGTTTTTATTTTCTCAACGGAAATTTCCATGCTGTATTTCTTGGCCGTATTGTGGAACTGTTGTAGGAGTTTTTGTAGTTTATTTTCTTCATTCGCTATGAGTACGGCATCATCTGCGTAGCATATAATGTTGATGTTATACTTAACTAGGAATAAAAATTTAAACAACTGTTTAAGATCACCACTTATGTTTATTATATTATTGCTGACAATTGTTTCGACACACTGTGCCTTCTTCTGGAGCACGATGTCAATTTACATCGACACAGTCTGTCGAAACAATTGTCAGCAATAATATAATAAACATAAGTGGTGATCTTAAACAGTTGTTTAAATTTTTATTCCTAGTTATTATGGATCTCCATCAAGTAACGGCTAAGTCAGTGCAGATATTATACTTTCCCATTCTGTAACCCGGCTTCGTTCCTACTTTTTGTATTATTTTATTCATTACTGTTGAATAATTTGGGGCTCAACGAATCACCTTGTCTTATTCCAGTGCATATTTTTATTTTTTCTGTGACGATGTTTCTACTTTTAATTTGTGTGGTATTATTCGTATTTATATCTTGTATTATTCTAATTATTTCTGTGGTACATATTCTTCTCTTAGTATATTTATAACATCTTCAAACTTAATTCTGTCAAAGGCCTTTAATAAGTCCACAAAGCCCATGTATGCAGGTGTATTAAATTACAACTAATTGTCTCGCTATAAAGATTGCATCAATTGTGCTGCGGTTCTTGCTAAAGCCTTGCTGTTCTTCACTTATTATAATGTTCTCTTCTAGCTCTTGTTAGATTATTTTTGTAAATAATTTTAGTATTGAGTTCAATAATGTAACACCTCGATAATTACTTAGTTGTGCTTTCCTTCTTGAAAATAATGGCTATTATAAAGCTCTCTTTCCATTCCTGGGGTATTATTCCTTCAGCTAATATTTTATTAATTCATTTGGGATTCCATCTGACCCCGGTGATTTTCTATTTTTTACTCTCTTCATGGCCACTTCCATGTTTTTCATATAATTCTCCGAAATATTTCTCCCATTCTTCTTTTGTAATTTTATTTGTTTGAAAGTTCTCGTTTATATTCTATTTTCTATTCTGTAGCATGTTCCATACCTTCTTCTGACTGCCATACAAATCACTTTCCATATTCCTTGTGAATTGTTCCCAATATACCTTTTTTATTCATCTAATTTCCATATTCACTTGGTTTCGTTCTGTCTTACACTTTTCGTACTATTGTTCAGTAGGATTTGTTCTATAAGCTAGGTATGACTTCTTTTTCTTCTCTGCTCCCATTTTCACTTCTTTGGTGAACCAAGGATTCTTGTTATTTGCATTTACGTTTATTGTTCTATTTCCTACTGCTTCCTTCGTAGCCTGTGTAATATTATGCTTAATCTTTTCCCATCTTTCTTCTACCGAATCTCCTTCGTCTATTTTGTTTTCTTTTAATTTTGCTTCCAATCTATTCTTATATAACATTTTGGTACTCTCGTCATTTAAACTTTCTACATTTGTAAAAGAAAATCTTTTTTTTTTTAAAGGTTATTGTTGGCATCCCTGCAAACAATGCTTTGTGGAAAGAGATTAATTTTCTAACCTGATTTATGGTTGAATAGTACATTACCGAACGCTGTTCGAGACTGTGCTCCTATGTAATCATTCCAAGAGGTCCGAAAATGATGTCTACAGCGGCTGCTAAATATATGGGCAAGTGGACGATATTCGTTAGCACGTGGGTGAAACAATAGTATCAGCTAGAAAACGTTGCTCTACCAGAACGTGGTTCAAAAGGAAAAGCGTCAGATGATGACGAAAAAATAGTTATTAAGATATTTGTCCGGAATCTTCAATTAACTTTGCTAACCGATTGGTTCAGCTAGTGGAACAGGGAATTCGGTACCATCACATTAGATTGGCCATCCTAGTCGGCCGATGCACACCCAATCAAGAACGGGTGATCATACAACAAACAGAAGCTTCGTACTAAAAAGGTGTACGCGGCGAAGCAACTGTCACTGCAAATTCGGGCAATTTGGAAATTTTTGTCCCAAGAACACACGAAAGATCTCATCGAAAGTATACTCCGAAGATGCCAGACGATCAGCGACGCTGATGGGGCTGGATCAACTAATGAATCATTATAATTTTGAAGGCAATTCTTTACTGTCCAATGATCTAATATATTTTTAAATAAATACATTTTTTAATTAACAATGCGCGACATGTTCTTATTCGACCGACTGTATGTTTCTTGCTAATATCAATGATTACCCAGATAGCATATGATGTCCCCAGGACGTCCAATTTAGGTCCGATGTAAGTTTGAGTGTCCTCGGACCTAGTTTGGACATCCTCAGATCATCTAATTTAAAAAAAAAAACTTTGTTTTTCAGTTTTCTACAAGAATTAAACGATTCACTGAAGTACCTGCTACTAACAGAATTTTTATTAAGTTCACTAAATATTGCCTCCGTAACTTATCAGCTGATTGCAGTAAGGAAAAAAACCTGTTTTAATTTGTTGAAATTTTAAATTATGCATTTATATTGGGTTCCGTACTTTAAGTGAGAAAACAGAATTCTCCAAGTGATCAAATATTTGTTAGCGATGTATTTTTGGTGTTCCGTACGGAAAACTTATAAGATCATGTCGGCGTCTGTCTGTCCGTCTGTCACACCCCGATTTTTTCCGAAACTATTCGACACAGAAAGTTGAAATTTGCATTTATATTGGGTTCCGTACTTTAAGTGAGAAAACAGAATTCTCCAAGTGATCAAATATTTGTTAGCGATGTATTTTTGGTGTTCCGTACGGAAAACTTATAAGATCATGTCGGCGTCTGTCTGTCCGTCTGTCACACCCGATTTTTTCCGAAACTATTCGACACAGAAAGTTGAAATTTGGCACTATTATGGGAATTGGGGCTCATCAGAGCCGTGTAGTTTTGAAAGTTAAATTTTGACTTAAGGGGTTTTGGGAGGTGAAATAAATTTTTTTACCAGGTCATCGAGTGGGGTGTCAAATGAAAGCTTGTAAAAACACGAGTCCCTATATATAATGTAATACCTGCACACACTTTTCTTCGTGTTTTTTTTTTTTAAATTGCGAAAAATCGCTGTCCCTCCTTATCTCGAAAATTACTAATCAAAAAATTTTGGAATATTTTCCGCAGGGTGTAGATTGAATGAAAATTATCACGAGTCCATTATCTTTAATAACACAGGTTTACAAATTTTTAATTTGGAAAAATACCAAGAACGCCACATGCCTAGATAAGTTAATTGGGACCTCCTGAACACGAAAAACGCTATAATTTTTTTTTTTTTAAGTACCGTTTTTTAGATAACGGTACTTTTGTGTTTTTCGGTGTATGGTCCCACTCAAACCCTTATGGAGCCCAACCGAAAAGTCCGATCGAGATAAATGTCATACCGTTGGAAAGGCAACTAAATGCCTTTTCCGGCGGTATACTATAAATTTCTATGTGACAAGAAGTGGCTGAGTTTATAACACCTCAAAGTTCAAAATTTGCCTATTTTTTACGTTTTTTTCAAAATTTTTTCATTTTTATTTGGTTTTTTTTTTCTACGTTATTGTAAAGATCTGGAATGTTTTATTTTTTTTTACCAAGTAGTTTATTTAATAACCAACATTTTAAACGTAATTTGAAAAAAAAAGGATGAAAAATAAAGTTTTTATTAAGGATTTTGTGGAACGACAATATTTTCATTTTCATTGCTCACACGCTATATTCGGCGTCCATCAGAATTTGAATCACTGTATACGTTGGTAGCCCTGACACACGCTATATTCGGCGTCCATCAGAATTTGAATCACTGTATACGTTGGTAGCCCTGACACACGCTATATTCGGCGTCCATCAGAATTTGAATCACTGTATACGTTGGTAGCCCTGACACACGCTATATTCGGCGTCCATCAGAATTTGAATCTGATCACAGTAAACAGTTTGGCTTTGTACGTGCAAAAAATAAAATGTGTTCAATCGATCCCAACGAATTTTGTTATGTTTGTGGAGTTCTTGTGAAAAAGAAATCACAGCATTTGATGCGAAAAATGAATACGAAAAATTTATCTGAAGCGTATAAGAAGTATTTCGGCTTTCGACCTGCGTCTCTGGACAAACCGTGGACACCGAATAATGCATGTAACAACTGCCGAACAATATTAAATAAAATTGGTAAGGGTCAAGAGTGTTTCTTCACATTTGGAAAGCCAATGCAATGGAGAAACCCGATCAGTCATACAACAGATTGTTATTTCTGTTTAACGGAAAAGGCTGTCGGACGTAGAATTGAACCAGTTTATCCAGTTGTTAGCTCGGTGACGCTGCCAGTGCCGCACTCAGTATCGTGCCCCAAACCGCAGCTGATTGTAGCAGAGCCCACAAAAATACGAAAAAAAGAACAACAATAAGTGATTCATCAGATGAGTGCAGTGAATCAGAAATGCAATCAAATAAGAAACCCCATTTACTTACTCAGGCCGAGCTTAATGATTTGTGCCGAGATTTGTATTTGCCGAAATCGAAATCTGAATTACTTGCATCGCGATTGCAACAGTGGGGATATTGTGCTCCTGAGACACGTGTTACATATTACCGTGATCGTAGCAAACAACTTGCAGTTTTTTTCGCAAAAACGGGAAACTTTTGTTTTTGTGCCAACATACGTGGTCTTTTCAATGCTCTCCAACAAAGTTATGACCCAGTGGAATGGCGTCTTTTTCTGGATGGAGGCAAGGATAGTTTGAAGGCAGTCTTGCTTCATAAAGGGAATACGAAACCATCAATTCCAATCGGATATGGAAAATACATAAAGGAAACATATGAAGCAATGAAAGAACTTCTCGCTCTCATACAATATGACCAACATCAATGGAAAGTTTGCTCTGATTTTAAATTAGTTGCCATACTATCTGGATTGCAAGGGGGCAATACGAAGTTTCCCTGTTTTCTATGTCTATGGGACAGCCGTGACCGTCAGAATCACTACATCCGAAAAGTTTGGCCCGAACGAAGTGGGCGTACGCACGGAGAGTACAATATTAAAAATGACCCACTCATTCCTCAGGAGAAGATAATACTTCCTCCACTACATATTAAGCTTGGGTTATTTACAAATATTGTGAAAACTTTGCCAAAAGACAGTCTTGCCATGAATTACCTTAAACAAAAATTTCCGAGAGCCACAGCGAGCAAAATTGAAGCTGGTATATTTGATGGACCTCAAATTCGGGCTCTGTACGGTGACCAAGCATTTAATGAGTGTTTAGGTCCAGCTCATTTGGAGGCATGGGAAGCATTCCAGGACATCGTTTACAACTTTTTGGGAAACTACAGAAGTCCTGATTACGCTGAGAAGATCGATACATTACTGCAAAAATTCAATGCCATTGGTAAGCGTTGAGTGAAAGCATGTATATCAAAAAGGCCGTTATCATTTGAAAATTATTTGAAATTTATTCTTTTTAACTTTTAGGTTCAAATATGACACCTAAACTACACTTTTTATTCAGTCATTTGGATATTTTCCCCATGAACTTGGGATCCGAAAGTGATGAGCAGGGTGAAAGATTTCACCAGGAAATGCAAGAAATCGAGAGACGTTACAAGGGCTGGAGGGATGAACAAATGATGGCAGACTATTGTTGGTTCCTCATTCGCGAAGATACATCCGAAAAAAAAACGGAAAAATTCAAGTCGCTCGTCATTTTAATTTAAATTTTTTTAATTTACGCCGAATATAGCGTGTGAGCAATGAAAATGAAAATATTGTCGTTCCACAAAATCCTTAATAAAAACTTTATTTTTCATCCTTTTTTTTTCAAATTACGTTTAAAATGTTGGTTATTAAATAAACTACTTGGTAAAAAAATAAAACATTCCAGATCTTTACAATAACGTAGAAAAAAAAACAAATAAAAATGAAAAATTTTGAAAAAAACGTAAAAAAAAGGCAAATTTTGAACTTTGAGGTGTTATAACTCAGCCACTTCTTGTCACATAGAAATTTATAGTATACCGCCGGAAAAGGCATTTAGTTGCCTTTCCAACGGTATGACATTTATCTCGATCGGACTTTTCGGTTGGGCTCCATAAGGGTTTGAGTGGGACCATACACCGAAAAACACAAAAGTACCGTTATCTAAAAAACGGTACTTAAAAAAAAAAATTATAGCGTTTTTCGTGTTCAGGAGGTCCCAATTAACTTATCTAGGCATGTGGCGTTCTTGGTATTTTTTGGCTGTAAACCAGTGTAATTTATCTGGTATATAAAAAAAAACACTTTTCGGTAAAGATCGGAAAAAAACTTTTTGGAGTGTGTTTTGTGAAGTTATTAATTATTTTATACCTTCGTGACCATTTTTTTTTAATTATTTTAAAAGCAATCAACGTACGGAACACTAATTGCGCAAGTCAGACTTGCACTTGGCTGGTTTTTATTTCTTTAAAAAGTGACAGTGAAAAAGCCTGTTATCTATATGCACGAATAATGAAGATATGTCTAAAATACAATATAATACGATCTGGTTTCACTGATAGTGGGCGTACTCTTGCTAGGGAACTGTGGTGAATATACGAACTAAACAGACTGTTAATCGATGATCCTTTTTGAAGCACCACAGACGTTAGCTCGTTTTCTTAAAATTAGCACAGAGAAAGCGGAGGAGTTGATATTTGATTATGCAATAGTACAGTAAGGACAGATAGAAAACAATGAACTAAATTGCAACATTGTTCGACACTCTGTGCATTGTGACGATATAAAAATCTTTATCCTACATCCATGTGCACGCTGCAAGAAAACGGAATGGCCATTGCTGTTTTGTAGTACAAATCGCTTGGGATACCGTAAGGATGTTGCCACATTTATTTATTAATTTTACTAGCTGGTTATATATGGTTAAATATAATTTATTATTATAAGAAAATTTAAATTTAAGTTTACAGAATATTACTATAACATATAAAAGAATTAACGTTATTTATTTTCTTCTCTATTAATTAAAACTGAGCCCTTTATTAGACTTGTTATGATATTGTGACAGCCGGTGGGCCAGGGAAGAAATTTTGAATGTCAGACAACAATAAAAGTTTATTCATTCGATTCGTTACTAGTCGATGCAATCCACCAACTTTGAATATACGTTAAATGATTGATCGTGTTTTAATGTAAATACGTGGAGACTTGGGAAATACCATTAATAAACTGTATATATAGTCTATAAATTGACCACTTGTTCTTTGGCGGTAGTAGCTTGTTTCAAGAACGATAGGCCTATTATGCAATAAATCTGTGGTAGGCTTACTAAACAACGAAGAAGCCATAATTTAATATGAGTGTGTTTAAAATGTAAGTCAAAAACTACTTAAATCTTTTATTTAAAAAAAAAAGTTTGAAACCAACTTTGACTTAAACATAGCGAGTTACAGCAAACTTTCTAAAATGACAGTCCTCTGCAACATATGATTTGACTTCTAGGTACGGAACCCTACACAAGACTAACTCATCTTGACTAGTTTTATTTTTCCAGGGTCAAACAATTACCGATTTAAGTTTTAGCTTTTGCTACCTTATAGTATTAATTGGACAATTGTTTATTTTATCTTGGCACGCAAATGACATAAAAATTGAAGTAAGTAACATGACTATTTCAGTTTATAAGTGTAGTTTCAAAATGCAATCTTAGACAAAACTTTTTAAAGCCATTTTTATTAGATATTGTCTAAATCGTTCTTATTAGATAACTTCTTTAAACTTTTATAAACGCTTATACCATGGTACACCCAATACAGTAGCAAACCTCAGTGGTAACCGTATAGGAAAATCAGATCTCAGTTCTCAAGAGGTCACACTGCAATCTGCCATGTTAAAAGGGGACCAGCGGGAGTTTTTAAATAGAAATAATGTTACTGTGCCAAGTTTTGTCAACCAAAATCGTAGATATTACATAACTGTTTGAACATTTTTGATTTAATTAAATGTCAAGCGTTTTGTTAGAAAAGAGATGAATACAAATGAGAAACTTGACAGGAAGGCATTTTCAGAAAAGATGTTGCAAACAAAAGTTTTGGCATTTTCTCCGGGGAATTGAAAAGGCATATCAAATTTTGGGCCCAACGCTTTGTTGAGACTCTATAAAACCCAAAGTGAATTCAGCAAGGAATTTTGTGTCCGAATACAAATTGAATGTTTCTAAGCCTGATTGGGCCTCATTGTAACTACAATAAAATCCGACTCTTATAAAGACCTTTACTTGTGTTATTAGCCTTTAACCCACGGAGTATTCTTTTCTTACAGGTAGTATTATATACAAGCTAAGCCCCACGAATTTGAATTTTTTTATTTTTTTTGACCATTCCAATAAATATGTTTTGAAACGTCACTTTATCAGTGCGACTTAAATACCCTCTCTAATCTAGAAGCCTATGGAGAGTAAACATTTTAGAAAAAAATATGTTTTATTTACAATTTACCTAAACATAAATAGTTTTAAATAAAAAGTAATTGAATACTCCTAGTTAATATAAAAATAAATCTTTTCAATTGGATAATTGATGACCCATTTGGTTGCTGCAAGCCAAATCTTTGCTCTAGAACCAAAAAAGTGTCATAAGAGCATCTCAGAATTATTCAATTTATCCGCGTACGATTTCTTACGCAATTGATATTCTTTAATTAAATCATTTACTTTTCAACATCTTTGGAGAAAAAGAAGAAACTCAGTCCCGGCGTACCTTTTAAATTATTTTTACAATAGTCAACGTCACAACAATAACCTCCTTCCCCATGATTATATAAGTTATTTGTCAACCTTCGATTTTCTTTACTTACAAACATTTCTAAATCTCTTTTTATACAAACTCTTTTTTTCTTCTGTCTTTAAATTCTTATAAACTGCAGTCACACAAACATCGAGCGGCCATTTTGAAAGAGGGAAACGACGTCAAAATCTCGTCACCAACTTAGAGCTCACTTTCGCTACCGTAATTGGTTTGCCGCTTATACTTTATTGCCGATTTTAAGCTCCTTTGACTCTCCTTTGAACTGTTTTTACACTTTTAATAGTGTGGACAATTTTAATGTTTTCAAAATCGATTTATTCTGAAAATTTTGAAGACTAAAATGATGACTAACTTGGTTTCCAGCTACCCGATACGAACTGATAATAATAGCATAAAAATAGTGGACAATATGTGTACCTGGGGAATGAAATCAAAGTAAGTAGAGATAACCAAACCTTTGATTTGAAGGGACGGATTATCTTAGGATGGGCCGCTTATGAAAGAATGAAGGACATCTTCAGGGCAGACATCCCAATTCTCCTAAAACGGAAAGCATTTAATCAATGCATCTTGCCAGTTTTGACCTATAGCGCAGAAACCCTAACTCCGAGTAAAGCAACTGCAGAAAAACTAAGAGTGGCGCTAAGGAGAATGGAAAGATCGATATTTCACCTGATCTTAACAGATCGAGTAAGAGATGAAGAGATTATTCCGGCGAACTGGCGTAGACGACATCATAGAATACATCGCAAAATGAAAGTGAAGATAGGCTAGATATATCGCCAGAATGGTGGACAGAAGATGGATAAGAACCCTCTAGAGTGGAGGCCAAGAACTGTCAAGTGCAGCTGAGGTAGACCTCCCACACGATGACCTGAAGAGAATGTCAACGAACTGAGTTCTAAAAGCTAAAGATAAAGGGACCGGGGATGTTTGGAGGAGGTCTACTTCCACCAATGGACTTGAAAGCGGGCTGTATGATGATGATGTTGACAATATTTAAAATTTTCTGATCTTTTTTACCCTTTCCTTTACAGCAATATAACTAAAAAATGAGTGCCATTCCTACTTTAATCATGTGTTCTGAATTTACAGTTTATATTTCTTTTCGTTCGAAAGTTAAGTACCAACAGATAGATCGACAAAAATGGAGGACTGTGTTTACTATTTTCCAATGAACCTGAAGAAATACAAAAATCTCAGGAAGCGATTTTTGTATTTCTTAGTTAGTCAAACTCCATCACACGACCACTCACACGGCCAGATAATTCTATTGCAACGACGCCTGTTGAGAAAGCGAACTTGTTAGCTGAACTCTTTGCTTCACATTCTACTGTCGATTTCCAAGGAAAAACACCACCTACTGTTCCCATATTGCAGTCAAGGATGCCCGATATTGTTTGTCTTCAGACAGCGTATCATAAAACGTATTTTAATGAAGCTAGACACCAAAAAGGTTTCTGGCGCTGACGAAATACCTGCCATAGTTCTCAAGAACTGTGCGAAGGGACTAACACCAGTTTTCTGTAGACTTTTCAACCTATCCTACAGAAAGGGAATATTTCCTTCCTGCTGGAAATGTGCCACAGTTCAGCCGATACCTAAAAAAGGCAAGATGACCTTGCCAAATAACTATCGACCAGTCGCACTGCTTTCAATAATATCGAAAGTCATGGAAAAGGTTATCAATCAGCATCTTCTAAAATATCTTAAAGGATTCAACATTATTAGCGAACACCAATATGTATTTCGTAAACATAGATCAACAGGAGATCTTCTGACTTATGTAACACATGTTTGGAACAACGCAATTGAACACTTTGGAGAATCTCGAGCACTTGCTCTTAATATATCCAAGGCATTCGACCGTGTTTGGCACGATGGACTGTTGGCTAAGCTACGCTCTTATGGTATGTCTGAAAAGTTTGTAGCTCTCATGTTTCGTCAGAGAGCGTTCCTTATGGCACAACTTGGGAAACTGAATAATATGCTAATTGCAGAATTATGAACGTAACCAGATAAAACTGGTTCATTTGTCTAATACTGTCTAATAATTCTTTACGAGTGGCGGTCGACGGATTTCTTTCTAACATCTTCACTATCAACGCCGGTGTGCCCCAAGGTTCCATACTGTCTCCTACTCTCTTTCTCATTTACATTAACGATCCGCTGGAAAAGAACAGGAAGCCAATCTACAGCTCTGCAGATGACAGTACGCTTATCTCTTCATTCACTTTGAACGCTCGGACATCGGCTACTCAGGCGAATATCCGCAGATAGCAGGAGGTCGTTCAACTTAACAAACACCTCGAAGGAATTCTATCTTAGGGTGGCAGTAACCAAGTGGTATTTAACGCTACAAAAACCCAAGCCGCAGTTTTTTCTGAATAAGTTAACGGTGCTGAACCCTGCATAGTCATGTCGAGACACTCCATTCCCCTAGCATCGTCACTCAATTTGTTGGGCGTTAATTTGAGAGCAAATATGTCCTGGCATGAACATGTTGCAGGCATAACAAGGAAAGCTTCTCAAAAGTTGGGAATATTATTTCGAACCAGAAAGTTTTACACTCCACAACAGCTGTTAATTCTTTACAAAGCTCAAATTCGACCAACTATGTTTCCATGTTTGGGGCTCCGCTCCCAAACACACACTGCATTTGTTGGATTCTGTTCAGAGAAGAGCTGTTCGTCTGATTGGAGACCCCGAACTGACCGGCAGCCTTGATTCACTGGAACATCGAAGAACGGTTGGCAACTTGAGTCTGTTCTACAAGTATTTTCATGGAAAGTATTCGAAATATGTAGCCCGCTTAATTCCTCCCAGAGCGGTGCATGTTAGAAATACACGTCGCGCTAATACTTCACATCCGTATGTGGTTCAGCTTGTTACTCCGCCTACAACACTTTTCAAGCAGTCTTTTATATGGAGAACATCATCCCTTTGGACTTATTTGCCCAGGGCTGCGTTTCCCAGCGAGTACAATTTACAGCGATTCGAGAACAACGTGAATCACTTTTTCCTCACACGTGCCACTCCTGGAGCGCTTTAGGGACTTCCCTGTAGCACGTGTCCTAGTCCCATAAAAAAAAAATACAAGTTAAAATAATCTATCGTACTTTTAGAGTATTGCCATATCAGACGCCGTATATGAATCTCCGTGGCATGAACATAGTTTGGAAATAAGAAAAATTCTATTTTTGGTGATTGTTCGGTCTCAAGAACCTTTAACACTTACCATTGGCCCGTTCGGACCGTTAACAACTCAAACTGTTATATCAGTAAGTAACTCATATTCATAACAATGAAATGAATATAATACAGATCAAGCTTGACATTTTAAATCACCATTGGGATCTTACTTATTTAATAAGACATCTCGCGGCTTTAATCTGTCGTAAGCGTTTGTGTAAATCAGTGATTCCCAAAGTGGTTCAGGTGGACCCCCAGGGGTCCACGGGAGACTCGACGGGGGTCTACGTTGGCGTGAAAAAAAAAAATGGGGGTTCACAAGTTGTAAGTGGGGGTCCACGAAAATTTATCTGGTTTCGATAGTAAAGAACAAAAATGTTGGCTTGGCTTTACCTATCAATGTAGGCAGATAATACACTCAAAAAAATTAAGGGAGCAAAAAAAAATTCTAAATTTTTCGGTGATTTTTGACAGGCTGTATTTTGGTGAAAAATGGTCGTATTGAGACTTTAAAAAGCATTTTGAAGCTTTAAGATTCTAATTTTCAGATTTTTTCGCTAAAATTTTTTAGGAGCTACGGTTCTCATGCAATCCTAACAGATAGTGCGAAAAAATAAATATTACAAATATTTTGCTTTTTTTTGGTCCACGGGCTTGAAAAAAATTTTTTCAGTTAGGCCGGCATATGGATCAGATAGCCTGTTTATTTAGCACTAATTTCCTTATTTTAAAACCTTCCTTAATTTTTTTGAGTAGTGTATTTTAAGAAGGTCAGCTGTTACTTGTAAAAACTTGCATATTCGATATTCAGTACAACGCACGTCGAGACTTGCAAAGCGCCGCCCGCTTGCAACGCAACCCGTTCAGACGTGCAAAGGGACGAAATACGACTTGTGCTGTGTTTGCAATCTTCTATGAACTTGTTTGATTCTTCACCAATATAAATACGAATGCCAAGGACAAACGTTACTCATTTTTTTCCGGAATTTTGAAAAGAAAAGTGTGAGTGAATCGATGTCAGTGTTTGCCAGTGCCGGAAAAAGTAAGTACCTGCCTATTTGTTATTCATACTTTTATTTTATATTGTAATAATATTATATTTGTTATGTTTGCCTGTAGTAGGTACGTAATAAAAATTAAATACTGAACAGGGCCATTATTCGATACTTCTATAAAAGAACAGAAAGATTGAACTTTTAGTACTTTTTATTATAAAATTATTTATTTGCCCGACTGTGGTGATTCACTAAAGGAGAGATATATGATTGATCTGCATGTTTGTACATATTTCAGTGCCCTCGTAGTTGCTAATGCTAAAATAATTTCATAAATTGTACGTGTCTTTATGTACCACTCGTAACGTACATCAAAGTAATAAATAAATCATTAAAATCGCGGAATTTTGATGTCAAAATATTCTTTAAAAGTATTTTCTCTCGAATTTACAGAAATGTATCAAAATATAATTAATCAAAAAATATTTTATATTACATTAAAAATAGGTTCAGCCGTTTTGTGAAAACCTCTATATGGGTCTTAGCAGTTTATTGCTTTTAATAATTAAAATCAGTTTTTGCCGCCGGCATTTTGGTTTTTTCATTGCAATAATTAATTAATCCTATTTTATTCTGTTAAAATAGCCATATCCTGTGTCGCCTTATGATTACTAAAACAAACATTTTTTTTCTTTACAGGTAGGTAACTGATACGAAATATGGCTGAATCTAAGAAGAAATGTCGACAGTACAGTGTTGATTATTTGAAATTTGGTTTTCTTCCATCAAAGGTAGACAAACGATTGCCCATATGCCTTTTATGCAACAAAGTTTTGAGCAATGACTCTATGAAACCCTCGAAGCCCGAAGATCATCTAAGAAGGTGTCATCCTGATAAAATAGGTAAAGATTTAAAATATTTTCAAACATTGAAGGAAAAATATGAAAAGAGACCCACCGTGCACAGTATGTTCGCTTCAACGTCTCAAAGTAACAGTGATGGCTTGCGGGCATCTTACAATATCTCATTGCTTATAGCGAAATCTGGAAAACCGCCACCATCGGAGAACAGTTAATTTTACCCGCTGTTGAAGAGGTTTTAAAAATTGTTCTGCACAAACCTCCATTTGACGTACTCAAAAGAATCCTTTGAGTAACAACACTGTACAAAGACGTATTGATGAAATGAGCTCTGATATTGAAAGCTTCTTTTGTAATTATCTGCAAACAACTCATTTTTTTATTCAACTGGACGAGTCAACTTTACCTGGTAATGAAGCATTATTATTGGCATATGGACACTAAAAGCGAATCAATATTTAATGTCCTGAGTGATTTTTTTAAGGAAAAATCGATTACATTTACAAACATTATTTCGGTGGCAGCAGATGGAGCTCCTGCCATCTTCGGGCGATATCGCGGGTTTATAAGCCATCTTAAAAGAATTGTACCAGGAGTAACTGCAATTCACTGTGTCATCCACCGACAACATCTGGTAGCGAAAAATTTGAGTGATAGATTGCACCAATCGCTTCAATTTGTGATTAAAGAAGTTAACAAAATAAGAAGCAATGTGTTGAATACCCGTTTATTTGCACAATTGTGCGACGAAAATGATGAAGACTTCCAACGATTGCTCTTACATACTGACGTACGCTGGTTGTCGAAAGGTACATGTTTAACAAGATTTTTACTCACTTTTTGAATTAGTTTTAGAGTTTCTGGAAGGTAAAGATCCAGATTTAAAAGAAAACCTGATCAAATTGAAAGCAGACATCGCGTATTTGACAGATTTGTTCAAAAAATTAAATGACATTAACTTGCAGTTACAAGGGGACGGCCTAAATTTAATAAAAAACAAAGAGTGTAATTTCGGCTTTTCTTGGAAAATTGAAATTTATGAAGCAAAATATTAGTCGGCGCGAATTCTCCCAGTTCCCAAACTTGTCACAGGCAGAATCTCTTGATGAGGATATTCAGACATACGTTCAACATTTAAATGCCCTGCATGATGACTTCAAAAATAGATTTGAAGATATTCTGACGATGGAAATACCACCATGGATCATAAATCCATTTGATGAAACGGAAGTGGCGAAATTGGTATTACACAATGAGGAGCTGAAGGTGAAATTTAAAAAAGGCTATCAAACATTTTGGCTGCAGGCAGAAATACCCGAAAATATCCTGGGCTGTGGGAAATTGCGAGAAAACTTTTGATAGCGTTTCCCTCGTCATACCTTGTCGAAAAAAGTTTTAGTGTCGTTACAAACCTATTAAAAAAAAAAGGAGCTGATTGAACATCACAGAACGGGGAGATTTGCAGTTATTCCTTACAAAACTGAAGCCAAGTATTCATAATTTGGTGTCAATCCATCAAGTACATCCCTCCCATTAAAATTCTGACTATTTTTTTTAATTGGTGATTTGCATTGTTGAAGTTACGGTACGTTATTAATGTTTAATTTTAATTCTATTAAGTCTGTAATCATATTATTTTAATAAACAGAACACAAGAAAATATATTATTCTTCTTTTTATTTTTATCACTCCGAATTTAGGGTTGGAACTCAGCCACGACGCAAATTTCCATCGTTAGATCTAAGCTTCACATTTTTTGACGAGTTTTGGGAATATGGTAGAAATGAAGCAGCAGGGGGTCCACCGAAACCAGTAAAATTTTGAAAGTGATCTACGAGAAAAAAAAGTTTGGGAACCTCTGGTGTAAATTAATATTACAAGTTTTCTTAAAAATGAGTACGAAAAATTTTGCCTTTCGTGAAAAATCAAAAAAAAACTTTTATAATGTGTTTACAATTGTGAAAGTCGCTTACAAAACGATTTAAATGTTTTTTTTATATTATTAATTTGTGTACGTGTCAAACAAAAATTCTTTATTGGGTAACATTTTTCAGATTTTATTTTGATAAAATAATCTCTCAATTATTTTGTATTCATTCAAAGTCATAAATAGTTAATAAATATTAACCTCCGAAGTGAATTGGCATTTGATTTAAAACCTGTTAAAATTTTTCTCATCATCATTGATTGTAATGTATCATTTCACTAAAATTTGTATAAATATTCTGGAATTAAATAAAATTCTTTGCGTTTCAGATGCTCCATCTTTAAGAAGGCGGTTGAAAAATTGTAAAAAATTAAGTTTGAGACAAGAATTGAAATGTAAATTAAAATATCTAATGACATTTATAGGTTAGAATCTTACCGGTAACAATACAAGAGAGTTGCGAGGATATGTTTGCATTTTTCACCTTCACCGGCTTTACAAGAGTATTTCATACATCAAATTCTGTTCTACTGTAGAATGTGTTATTTATTTCAAACACTACTGTTCGCAACTGGGCCGTAGATATACAAGCTGCTTGAATCTTCGTTATATTGGGCGCGACAGTTTTGTCATCGATTATTCCACACCCAAGGAAAAGATTTGATTTTAAAAGTTTTACACCGAGTGTAAAATTCCTTTTGGGCAGGATTTGTACCGGTATATATAAAAAAAAAAAACAAAAATCAGTTTTCATTAAAGATCGGTAACGAAAATTTTTATTTTAAAAGCAAACAATGTACGGAACATTAATTGCCCAAGTCCAACTTGCACTTGACCGGTTTTTTCAGAATTTAGAATTCAGATATTCAAGAATATTTTAAACAATTTGTCCAAATTCTGCTTTAGAAATCCTCCGCTATTTTTATATGGACTATTCCATGTTTCATGGCTAGCACAGTATTATACTTTTGATTCATCGGATGATTCGAAAAATAATTGATATAACGACTCAATGAAATTGGTTTCTGGTACCAACTCAAAATCAACCTATTATTTCAGATGCTCCATCTTTAAGAAGGCGGTTGAAAAATTGTAAAAAATTAAGTTTGAGACAAGAATTGAAATGTAAATTAAAATATCTAATGACATTTCTAGGTTAGAATTTTACCGGTAACAATACAAAAGAGTTGCGAGGATATGTTTGCATTTTTCACTTTCACCAAAACACGGCTTTACAAGAGTATTTCATAGATCAAATTTACCCTGTTCTACTGTAGAACGTGTCACTTACCTCAAACGCAACTGGACAGTGGATATACATGCTGCTTGAATCTTCATTATGTTGGGCGCGACAGTTTTGTCATCGATTATTCCACACCCAAGGAAAAGATTTGATTTTAAAAGTTTTCCACGGAGTATGAAATTCCTTTTGGGTAGGATTTGTACCGGTATATATATATAAAAAAAAATTTCAAGGTCATCAATTTTCACTAAAGATCGGAAAAAAAACTTCGTTGAAAACTCATTTGAGATATGTTTTCTGAAGTCACTGATCATTTTATACTCCGGTAACAAAAATTTTTATTTGAAAAGCAATCAATGTACAGAACATTAATCCCAAGTCCAACTTGCACTTGACCGGTTTTTTAGAATCAAAATTATGTTCCATCTCTTAAAAATGAATAGCCAGGGCACACGATTGTTTACCTATTCGACTATCACTTTTTTGCTGAGTAATACGATTTTTTAAATTCCGCGTTTTTTGGCCTGTCTAACATTTATCGCATTGTTGACAAGGTATTTTGTACACAACAATACAAGTTTGTAAGATAGCAGTTTTGTCTTGGATTTTAGTGAACAGGCTTCCAGTCGTATTATATTTCGCTATTTTTATATAGACAACTCTATGTTCCATGGCTAACACAGTATTATACTTTTGATTCATCGGATGATTCGAAAAATAATTGATATAACGACCCAATGAAGTTGGTTTCTGGTACCAACTCAAAATCAACCTATTATTGTCAGTTCTCACTATTAAGGTATCTAAAAATGGAATGGAGTTATTCTTTTCGATTTCTATAGGAAACTGTATTTGATCGTTAATTGAGTCGACAGTCTGAAGAGTGATGTCAATTTGATTTACAGGAATTCCGCTTACTATATCGTCAACAAAATTATACAAGTAGGGAACTTTGAATGGGAGTTTAGAGACAATTGTGTCTAACATATATTTATATACATACATTAGGCGTTATATGTATGTATATATATATATATATATATATATATATATATATATATATATATATATATATATATATATATACATATATATATATATATATATATATATATATATATATATATATATATATACATACATATAGTAAGATATAACGCCTACCTCTCCTCGTCTGACGGCATATATGGCTGCAGCGAGTCGGCATCCGATGGAGTGCCACTTAAGAGGTAGGCGTTATGTCTTACCATTATTAGCCGTCAGTACTGGCTTTAGTACCAGAAAATTCTGTTCTCTTGTTTGTCGATCCTAGTGCGACTGATGAGCTTTGATACGGCGAAACACGTCTCGGGATGGATTCGATAAATAACAGAACAGTGGGTAGACTACTGAGATACGGACTTTTGTCCGTTTTCAGTGGTTCTCACTTTAAAATCACATATGCCTTAAGGGGAATCTCTCGAATGATCGCGCCACCTGTGGTGAAGTGTTGGCATTCTGCTAACCACTCTGTCGGCATGTATGGCTGCAGCGAATCAGCCTCCGATACGAGGTAGACGTTATATCTTACCATTATTGGCCGTCAGTACTGGCTTTAGCACCAGAAAATTCTGTTCTCTTGTTTGTCTATCCTAGCCCGACTGATGAGCGTCTCGGGACGGATTCGACAAATAAGAGAACAGTGGGTAGACTGCTGAGATACGGAGTTTGTCATTTTCAGTTGTTCTTACATTAAAACCATATATATATATATATATATATATATATATATATATATATATATATATATATATATATATATATATGTACATATATATATATATATATATATATATATATATATATATATATATATATATATATATATATATAATATATATATATATATATATGTACATATATATATATATATATATATATATATATATATATATATATATATATATATATATATATATATATATATATATACATATATATATATATATATATATATATATATATATATATATATATATATATATATACATATATATATATATATATATATATATATATATATGTACATATATATATATATATATATATATATATATATATATATATATATATATATATATATATATATATATACATATATATATATATATATATATATACATATATATATATATATATATATATATATATATATATATATATATATATATATATATATATATATATATATATATATATATACATACACAGTGGGACCTTCGTTATCCGGGGATCCCGAGTGGTAAATTTTTTTTTAATAAGGGTTTTTGACACCATTTCGCTTTAATTATGTTTTATTTTCGTTAAAAAAATGAATAAAATTCATATTATTTATTTAGATTATTCTTAACACTTATTACTAATATGTATTTAAAAATATATATTATTTTTATTTAAAAAAAAATAATAATAAAGAATGGAAAAAACACGGCATGCTGGTATCGGGAGAATGAGTTTCTGGAAACCACGACAGTTCGATTCATATTCCAATAACGGTAATATTAAAGTCGAAACTCTCACTGGGCTATTTGTTTGCTAAAGAAAATTATTTACTCAGTTGTGCTTTGCCCTCCATCCTAAAACGACCAAAATCCCGCAAAAATGAAAACATGTCATATTAACAATTGAACAAAAATTAGTTATAATAGACCGTGAAAGTATAAAAAAAGGCAAAAAAGCTCGATCGTTTGAAAAAACCGAAATTAGAAGTCTTCCTTGCAATTATTACAATTGGATGAGTCAAGCAATTTTTACATCGTGGTTTAAAGACAAGTTTGTACCGTCAATACGGCAAAACTTAAAAAAGAAAGGTTTACCACTTAGAGCCGTTTTATTGCTCGATAATGCACCGTCCCATCCAGCTGAATCAGTCTTGGTCACCGAAGATGGACAAATTTTCGTTCATTATCTTCCAGCGAACGTAACGTCACTAACCCAGTCAATGGATCAAGGGATAATATTAAGTTTAAAATGAAGAGACAAAAAAAATATTCCTTCGATTTCTACTCGACAAAAATAGTAGAACCGAGTCAATAAAAGTGGACAATAAAAGATCCTATTTTTGCTGTGTGTGATGCCTGAGTAAATTTACCCCCTATAATATTAAAACTTTCATGGGCGAAAATATTAGAAGAAGGTTTAATTCAGCAAACCTCAGAAGATATTGAAACTGACTTGTATCTCGACATGGCTAAAGCTCTCCCGGTTTTCATCCATGTTGACTGGGATGATATGATAAATTGGCTCGAAAGTGACATGAACGAAGAGGGTTTCGAAAAACTAACAGAAACCGAAATAACAGATTCCCACAGAAAAAACAGGCCATCGACCTCTTCGCAGATTGACCATGGAATGGAGAACGATGAAAACGAAGATTCGTTTATTGTTTTGGAAATGAAGCAAATTAAATACAACCAAGCGTCAGAGGTGATGGAACTTGTGTTCAATTACTTTGAACAGGAGAACGTCGATTATAGCAGAATCATCGCGTAACGGGCCATGAGAACAGATATTAGAAAAGAAATCTTTAATAAAAAACGAGGTAAAATTACAGATTTTTTTTCTCTAAATGAAAATATAATACATATGTATTATTAACATTTATATACATACTGAAAATTAATAGTAATGTAAAAACGTTTGTTTCTTATTAAAAATAATATCTTCTACCCAGTTTTTCTTAATTAACATTCCTATCTAGCACATTTAGTCAATAAAAAATTATCATTCGTTTATCTAGTGTTTTGGATTATTCGTGGACTCCAAGCAGCAGCAGCAAAACGTCGTGTAAATTCATTGTTAGATGGACAGATTGAAACCTGAAATTTTAATGTATTACATTCTACCATCTGTGAATAACTCTATTTATATGTATATGTATACATATATATATATATATATATATATATATATATATATATATATATATATATATATATATATATATATATATTTGGTGTCACCTGTATGTATGCTCTGTTATTAAACACAAGTTGTGAATACTATATATATATATTTTCTTTTTTTAGGTAATTAATGCAGCATATTCATATGTTACAATAATGACGACAAACTATTAGAATGTAACTACAAATTGTTGCTTATTAGGTAGGATAGTCAGCTATAGTCAATATTTCAACTACTTTTTTTACATATTTTTGAAAGTAAAAAAGAACTTTGTCAGTAAAAAATAATAAAGAGCATTAGTTTTCAAATTATTTTTAAATTGTAATAAATTTATAATAGAATTTTAGGGCATATTTTTCAAACACCTGCGTGTATACTTTAAAATAAATAAAAAAATATTTTTTTTGCAGTTCAAATGTTTTTGCAATATATACAACTAAAATAAAGCAGTACACAAGCAATAATTTGTGTTTTTAATTGACAGATCTACCGGGAGATCAATACCCACCTGAATTAGGGAACACCAAAGATGTATGAAAAGGAACACATTGTTCAATCCACTGTAGCTGAAGATCAGAAGTGTACAGGACACATAGTCACTGTACAGGAAACTAAAGTTCTTCCTTCAGTCCCTTTAGTTTCTTTAAATAAAAAAACAAAAGATTAGGGAACCAATACAAATTTACAAGCACCCTAATATCAACAGATATATACAGTATAGTGGAGTAAAAAAACAGATTACACTGGCTTCATAAACATAAATTTTAGTAAAGTAGAAATTATCAACTTGTGCTTCTCCTAGCTTATTCAGAGTTCTAATCTAGAAAAATAAAGGTCCCTGAAGATTCCTCATTCAATCGAAGATGAAACGTGGAAGTCACTCCAATTTAACACAGTCTAAACCCAAGAACCATGGTTGCTTATCTAATTGGTGCCATAAAAGCATCCGTTCCATGTCAATAAAACTATATAATGAAAATATTCAATTTTAGATAAAAAGCAAAACAGTTGTGGAGTTATTTATAAATCATTATGTGACTGAAGATACCCTCAAAACTCCTTTTCTGGGTTGTTTTGTCTTGACTACACTCACTATGCTTATATTTAGAAAAATTACACTTAACAACTTATAAAAATAAAGACATTCATTATGGCTTACATTAAACAGTATATTTCCTTGTATATTACATGGCTATGTATACTTAAAAAAAATGAGGAATATAAACAAAATTCTATCTATTCATCTGGAATATTCTCCAACCCAGCAATTACATAGGGATTACCGGTGAGCCTCTTGTCTCTTAAATATTGAAGTCTTAGAGTTCGATTAATATTACTTCGTCTGTACATATTTCCTGTGACCACTTTATTGATTACATAAGCGGATGCATGAGGAAAGGCCATACAAGCGACAATGATACCGAAACCTGGTAAAATTTCAAACCACATTGTGGATTTTAAATTTGTAGATTTATAATATAGAAAATTGTAAACTTGGCTCAAAATTAACGATACCAATATAAAATACTTCTTTATTTTTAAGATAAATTTCTTTTTGGGGTTAAGTTCTTAGAAAGCTTCTTTTTGGTTCATGACCATCTTAAACGTAAATGTTTATACACATAGCAACAGAAGCAAATTTAGTCTTGGAAAATTTTTCTGTTAAATATTAATAAGCCCATTATTTGTTCATTGAAATATGCGTTACAGCATCCAGCCAAAAATTGAAATAATTTAACCTTAGAATGACCCTCGCTCTTTCGCTGCACATGTACGTGATTGTTTGCCCAGACCCTTTTAAGTTAATTTACCGACCATACCCCCAATTTTCCCGAACGTCGTACTTATTTTTCGTACTTGTGTGTTCCAAACTTTTTTTTTTCCCAAAGGTCACCCGCGCATACTAGTCAAAAGTTCCATTAAAAAACTGCTGGAGATTTTTAGATATAACCCGTTACTATCAGACCAAAAATTTTCAAAGTAAACACAAGCAAAATAACCGGTCAAGTGTAAGTCGGACTTGTGCAATTAGTATTCGTGATTGCTTTTCAAAATAAAAAATTTTGTTAGGGAAGTATATATGATCAGTGACTTCACAAAACACATCCCAGTTGAGTTTTTTCCGATCTTTACTGAAAACTGATGACTTTGAAATTTTTTGTTTTTTTTTAGATACCAGATAAATTATTAAAGGTGATAATTTTCGTTCAATCTACACCGTGTAGAGAATATTCCAGAATTTTTTGATCAGTACTTTTCAAGATAAGGAGGGGGACAGCAATTTCTTTCTCCCTCTTTCAGAAAAGTGTGCGCAAGTATTACGAGGCTGGTTTGAAAAGTCCGTGCAAAGTCCGAGAGATGGCACCACTGGCGCGTATCGAGGTCATGTTTAGTTAGTAGCATCTCTTGAATGAACGCACACCAAGTTTCAGCCATATTGGTCTATTTCTTTGTGTTTGGCATTCGTGTGAATCAAGGAAGTCGAGTGATTTTCAAGAAATGGACGAAAAAGAATTTAGTGTGGTGATTAAAACATTACTTTATGAAAGGCAAAACGCCTCAGGAGACTAAAGAGAAGCCTGATAAACATTATGGTGACTCTGCACCTTCGATTAGAACAGTTTATCAGTGGTTTCAAAATTTTCGGACTGGCCATATGGGCACAAGTGACGCTGAACGTTCTGGACGGCCTGTGGAGGTTACGACTCCAGAAATCATTGATCAAATCCATGATATGGTGATGGATGACAGAAGAGTTAAGGTGCGTGAGATTGCTAGTGCTGTGGGCATCTCGACTGAACGGGTACATAATATTTTGCATAAACATTTGGACATGAGAAAGCTATCCGCAAGATGGGTGCCGCGATTGCTCACGCTTGACCAAAAACGGAATCGTGTGAAGTGTTGCAAGGATGGTTTGCAGCTGTTTCAGAACAATCCGGAGGACTTTAAAAGCGTCGTTTCGTCACTGTGGATGAAACATGGATACATTACTATACTCCTGAGACCAAACAACAATCTAAACAATGGGTTACCAAGGGGGAATCTGCACCAAAAAAGGCGAAGACCGTTCCTTCGGCTGGAAAGGTTATGGCGACTGTCTTTTGGGATTCGCAAGAGATAATCCTCATCGACTATCTGGAAAAGGGTAAAACTATTACAGGTGAATATTATTCATCGTTATTGGACCGTTTGAAAACCGAGCTGCAAGAAAAACGCCCGCGATTGGCCCACAAGAAAGTCCTTTTCCATCACGACAAGGCACTAGCACACACCTCAGCAGTTGTGGTCGCAAAATTAATGGAAATAGGATTCCAACTCGTTTCACATCCCCCTATTCTCCAGACTTGGCTCCCTCGGACTACTATTTGTTCCCCAATTTGAAGAAATGGCTGGCGGGACAAAGATTTTATTCAAACGAGGAGGTGATTGCAGACACTAATGGATATTTTGCAGACTTGGACAAATCCTATTATTCGGAAGGGATCAACAAACTAGAACATCGTTGGACGAAGTGTACGAGGCTGGTTTGAAAAGTCCGTGTAAAAATAAAAACTACTTATGTGTTTGGGGTAAACCTTTTTTATTTTTCGACATAGTCTCCTTTTAGGCTTATACACTTCGTCCAACGATGTTCTAGTTTGTTGATCCCTTCCGAATAATAGGATTTGTCCAAGTCTGCAAAATATCCATTAGTGTCTGCAATCACCTCCTCGTTTGAATAAAATCTTTGTCCCGCAGCCATTTCTTCAAATTGGGGAACAAATAGTAGTCCGAGGGAGCCAATTCTGGAGAATAGGGGGGATGTGAAACGAGTTGGAATCCTATTTCCATTAATTTTGCGACCACAACTGCTGAGGTGTGTGCTAGTGCGTTGTCGTGATGGAAAAGGACTTTCTTGTGGGCCAATCGCGGGCGTTTTTCTTGCAGCTCGGTTTTCAAACGGTCCAATAACGATGAATAATATTCACCTGTAATAGTTTTACCCTTTTCCAGATAGTCGATGAGGATTATCCCTTGCGAATCCCAAAAGACAGTCGCCATAACCTTTCCGGCCGAAGGAACGGTCTTCGCCTTTTTTGGTGCAGATTCCCCCTTGGTAACCCATTGTTTAGATTGTTGTTTGGTCTCAGGAGTATAGTAATGTATCCATGTTTCATCCACAGTGACGAAACGACGCTTAAAGTCCTCCGGATTGTTCTGGAACAGCTGCAAACCATCCTTGCAACACTTCACACGATTCCGTTTTTGGTCAAGCGTGAGCAGTCGCGGCACCCATCTTGCGGATAGTTTTCTCATGTCCAAATGTTTATGCAAAATATTATGTACCCGTTCAGTCGAGATGCCCACAGCACTAGCAATCTCACGCACCTTAACTCTTCTGTCATCCATCACCATATCATAGATTTGATCAATGATTTCTGGAGTCGTAACCTCCACAGGCCGTCCAGAACGTTCAGCGTCACTTGTGCCCATATGGCCAATCCGAAAATTTTGAAACCACTTATAAACTGTTCTAATCGAAGGTGCAGAGTCACCATAATGTTTATCAAGCTTCTCTTTAGTTTCCTGAGGCGTTTTGCCTTTCATAAAGTAATGTTTAATCACCACACGAAATTCTTTTTCGTCCATTTCTTGAAAATCACTCGACTTCCTTGATTCACACGAATGCCAAACACAAAGAAATAGACCAATATGGCTGAAATTTGGAGTGCGTTCATTCAAGAGATGCTACTAACTAACATGACCTCGATACGCGCCGGTGGTGCCATCTCTCGGACTTTGCACGGACTTTTCAAACCAGCCTCGTATAAGCCTAACAGGAGACTATGTCGAAAAATAAAAAAGGTTTACCCCAAACACATAAGTAGTTTTTATTTTTGCACGGACTTTTCAAACCAGCCTAGTACATTATATATTTTTTGAGCTTGTCTTTTTACAAGCTTTCATTTGACACCCCACTCGATGACCTGGTAAAAAAATATATTTTTTTCACTTTCGATTTCACCCCCTAAAACTAACCCCTCGAGTCAAAATTTAACTTTCAAAACTACACCGCTCTCATGAGGCCACCGTTTTCTATATCAGTGCCAAAGTTTAACTTTCTATGCCAAATAGTTTCGGTGAAAATCGGGTGTGACAGACAGCCAGACGGACACCGAAGTAATCTTATAAGTGTTCCGTACGGAACAATAAAAATATGACCATTTCGTATTTGCCCAATGCTCGATGATTTTCCGGAAAATGCTTACAAATCACTCCTCACCGAGCCTCGCTTCCCCAGTAAGGGTGTGGAATTTCGCTCCAAACACATAATCCCTTCTTCTGGTAACCGACGAGATGGGTTTATGTTCGTTGGACAACCTCAGCAGCGATCGTTATTACATGGGTTTAAAAATTTTTTTGCGGAAACGGAAAAGTACTCATTTTAAAATCGCCCTAGTTCTCTAGTTACAGTAACTAAGAATACCAAACGGAAACAAAGAATAACGACAGCTGACATTGGTCTGGTTGCAGTTTTTTAAATTTTAAAATAACGCACAAAGGCAGAACATCAGGATTTCGACAGGATTGGAGACTAACATCAGAGGGCTTGTGAAACCGTTTTTCGAACACTTTTAACAATAGTGAGTAATACTATTATATTAGCAAAACAGTACTTATTTTAAAAACGGACGTCGTATGATTTAAAATCTGAGATGTTACAACACCCTGCCGCTACCGACGGATTTGAACTGGCGACTTTCAGGTCACTCTTAACTCACCGCGATGCAGAGACCGATATTTTATATATCTTATAATTCAAGCTAACAGTTATCAAAACTTACTAGTCACCAGGCCTGAGGTTGCTAAAGATTATTAAGCGGGATAGACCCGGTTGTTTAGAATAAAAAAACCAATCACTAATCATTTCAAATCGAATTTAACAAAACATTTTTGGTCAGGATTTTTAAATATTACTACGAGTCGTGACGCGTTCTCCTGCAGCACACTCGTAGTGCCTGCTATAAAGTAGTTTACATTTTTTTTTTTAAATAATAAAAGCACTTAAAATGTAATCAGTAATATTTATTAACAAAATTTGGATTACAAAAACTTCTAAATACTAAACAAAACTGCACTTTAGCAAAAAGTGCTCCAAACAACATACAAAACATTTTATTTTCTTAGATTTAGCAACATGCACATTTCTGTGTCGCCTAGGTTAAGGCCGGAAGAGTCATTCCAGTATTTTTGTCAAGTTCCGGCACCTTTTATGTATTACTAAACCATGGCTGAATATACAAATCCTTAATTTATTGAAGAATAATCGAGTTAATTAACTTATTTGTTATTACCCTGCAAAACATGACAACTATATAAAGATTAGCAATACATAAAACGAAATTAATATAAGCAATTTGATAGTGACTGCATAAATTAGGTGGTAGTAGAACCATTCAATACAATACCCAGTATATATCGCCACTACACCAAACGCTGTATTTTTGCACCTGACGCGCGTGATTTGACTAATCAATCATCGCTTCTGATGAAGCTAACATGGCTAGCGAAATGCGCGTCGAATGCAAAAATAAAGTGTTTGGTGTAGTAGGTATACAGAGTGTTGCGCCAAAGATTCCAAATTCCCAACATAATTCAACACATTCATTACGAATTAATTTTCAAAGAGGATGTCGGTAATTCGGCGAGGAAAACGATGACAGGATGGACAAGGATATGTGATCCATGATCCTGTACCACCCCGATTTATTTGAGGCCCTAGTCAATATTTGATGCGCATTAGCCGGCTATGGTTATATTGGGTACCAGGTTTTGGAGAGGAAGGAAGACAGATGATTTAGTGTCATTTTCTTCAAAGGGAAAGAAGTAAATTGTCCTTACTCCAGGAGACTCCAGTTGAAAATAGGAACTATTCTATTTAGTTTAGAAAAAATTGTGACCATTTTTCTTTTGTGGCTGCAGCCTGCATAAGACGCAATCAAAGTATCAGAAGACATTTTACAAGAGTTAGTGTGGTTATAATTCGTATCCAATTATGCAGAATACTCCAGATATGTGCAAGATTTGTTATGGTTAACAGATCTTGCAGAGTAAAAGCGTTATAAAGAGAAAAAAATGAATAAATAAATCAATATGTGACCAACCATCATATTTTCCTCACCAAGCTATTACCGAACTTGCCTGATATGCAATGTATCCCTTAGAAGATTTTAATGCACGACCAAAAAAAAAATCACATATGTTTACCAAGTTCTAAATGTTAGTCAAAAAATCAATGAAAAATCATTTTAGGACCACTTTATCAATCAAGTTTTGAATAATTCGAAGACAATAACTATAACAGTCTTTTAACTTGAAACCGACCGTTGTATCGGAGTTAAGTTATTGGTAAACCTGTCCTTAATTAACATAATTCAGGTCAGTTCAAGTTAGTCAATAAAACTGACTAACATTAAACACAGAAAATAACCTGTTGCTTCAAGAAATACAACGAAATCGCAATTCGATTCTAACATTTGCACTATCATTTATCTACAATATACATAACCTATATCGATTATAGCTTTGCTGTTCTAAACGTAATCGTACCGACTTTTATTCATTTTGGCATAGAAGTATCAGTTTTTGGTACCATTTAAAAACAATAATTAAAATTTAAATAAAACGTTCGAGATGATGATTTTATGAAAGTCGAGATGCCTATAGCCGATAAATGGCATTCTAGTTTTTTAGCATGCTTTTCAAAAACTCGGCATATACATAAAAAGATTCCGCTAGCCTACTCTAGTAATGATACACTAATTGACACTAAATAATCAAAATCAGCATCAGCATTAGCGAACAAAGTGTGAGAAAAACTGAAACAATAACAAGCGTCTTTCTCGCACCGATAAAAAGTCTACATATCACAGTTTAAGAGAACGATAATAAAGATTACTTAAGCCACTTAGTTTCTTATGTTAATATAAATTGATTTGGGGAATTTGCGTGGTTTCCTTAAATTTAGTAACTACCTAGTTTCCAAGTAGCGTGACGAACATGCCACAAAAACTAACAAAGTTCATTCTTGATATCTAAATATTGCTTTTTTTAACCGACTGCAATTCAATACGTACGTATGAATATGAATATATATATATATATATATATATATATATATATATATATATATATATATATATATATATATATATATATATATAATATATATATATATATATATATATATATATATATATATATATATATATATATATATATATATATATGTAATATTGTCCCAATGTAGTAATATTTATACATGTTGGTAGAGGTGCAACGGATGATACTTTTTAGGATTCGGCAAATCCGGATACCCGGTCGGGTAGGATCCGACAATACATTAAACACATTCTTTTGCGTTTTGTTCACATTTTCTATCAACACACAACAACTTTAAGCAATTTCCCATGACTTTGCAATATTGTTCAGACGCGATAAATTAGCGCGACTAGGCGTCTGGTTGCTTCGTGTGAAACCCCGTATTTGGCTGTAATACGATGAATCATCGAGCGAAATAAAAATATTATTCCGATATTTTCTACGGTAGAAGGTATTTTTAACGATTGTTGGGTATAAGCGAACGCTACTTGTACCGACTTCCAATTTTGCTTAATTTTGTGTGTTTACGCATAATATTTTTTGTATTAATTAAATATTACTTACATATCCTTTAGAATGACAACAGCCAAGATTTCTTTTACTAATTATATTTTGTATTATAAGCGGATAGAGATGAACTTTTGAGATAAAGAGAAGATATTTTGTACATTTTATCATTTTTTTAAGATATTTCTTTGGAGTAACTGTTAAAAGTAGTTTTGCTTGAAATTTTGCTGCTTACTGCTTAAATATAAAGATGGTTTACCACGCCGTATTGCCATAATTAACTGTAAAAGTCTCAGATAGTTAAGACGTAAAAGATAGGCATCCATAATTTTTCTTTGATCGTTCTTTACAATTTTTGTTGTCGTATGTGCGTTAAAAAGTAACAAAAAAAAGTTTAATACATAAAAAATTACTTTGCTTTCATTTGTTAAAATATGAAGGCAGTTTATCTCCTAGTTATTGCAAAAATATTAGATAAATATTACCATTCGATGTATTGTATGAAGTGAATTTCGCTAAGACAACGTAGCTTGAAGAAGAAAGCGCGCGCGGACTCGGGAGTTTTTTCAAATTTTGAATCACAAATATGCATTGCACTGATCGGACTTTCTTTTAAAAGATACTGGTAAAAACGCGTGCCTTGCACGCGCATTTTTTCAGTTATCAATACTTAATAATTGATATATTTTTAATAAATAATCCAAAGTATCGTTTTAATTAATTATACATAATTTTTATCGTATATCATGTAAAAGTACCAGGGTTATTATAAATAATGTGTGATTGCGTGCGGCGGGAAGCAAGCGAGAAGCTGCGTTGCCACATTCATTATACCCTGAAAACCAAATTATTTCGCGTCTTTCTCTACCACAATGCTCTTTGTCTTCTCGTAAGAAATACCTCAAATTTGGTTTTATTTTGTTATCAACAGGTGCCAAATTTAAAGATAGCACTATGTCAACTTCACTCAGTCTATCGTGACACTAATAATCAGTGCAGCTCGAGCTTAAGCTCGTTTCAATTTTGATAAACCCTTCCTTAGAGTTTGCGTTGTCGAGGACGGGTGTGCAACGGTGACGCTCTGCAGGTCTCTTTTATGTAATATTTTGTTTTGTGATGTTGGCCGTAGTGGGTAGTCCGATATGCAATAAACAGACACGTATGAAGTATTTTTAGTGCGATCTCAATCAAATGGAAAGCCGAGATGCGATTGTACGAAAAACCAATTGAAATCAAACCTCGAAATGTTGGAGGAACTGTTTTACACAGATATTTGCTCCCTGTCACGACTTCAGAAGCTTTGATTGTCGCTACATAAGCAAGAAAAAAAAAACAATGTTTACGTTCAAAAGATAAATTTTGATTTCAGTCGCGTAGTGCAGTAGCATTGTCCATCATGCAACTTTTTATTTTTATTCATGAATAAATTATTATTCAAAACAAGCAGCTTAAAAAATCCGTATCATCAATTTTTTTTTAATCTTTGGGGTTTTTAATACAAAACTTACATTTCGCAATAGTATAATGAGAAAAATTGACCAAATATATCAGCTGATGGTATCAAAAGTTGATACCACCTCTATACCAACTATTAAAACTGTTCATCGTTGCTGCTAAACACTATTGAAAAAAGTCAACAACCTCTCACAGGAACACTACGTGATTTATGCTATTCTTTCACTTCTACTTCTTTCGATTTCGACTCTTGGTTTTTTGTTTCCTCTTGCTTTTCGGTCTCCTCGCTCTGCTGCCTCTTTTCCATTTCAGCCTTAAAGTTTTCAATATCTTCCGTACTAAAAAATGATAAATATATACAGGATGTTCCATAAATAAGTTTAGATTTTACTAACCTTATTTGTACAAAAATAATGCCGTTAATAACATTCAACATGTCTAAAACTGAGCCCATAGAAGGAGGTTGAATCTGGATTGGCGGTAGCGATGCTCCATTTTTCCCAGTGTATATTTCGTTCATTTTCTTTTGTAAAACTACGGCTTGTTGGGTTAGGTGTTTTAGGCATTCTGACGATTCTTTAGTTTTTTCGTGATTTTCACCAAGCTAAAATAGAAAATATAATTATGGAGAAATATTAAAAATTATAGACCTGTTTTGGTTCGAAGCGTCTTTTGAAGATTTTTTAAAGAATCCAGGACTAAAGACATGTATCGATTCAGACCTGGGAAATATACCGCAAGCTAATCAAAAAAAAGTCTCCCGGTGCTGGTGGGATCCGAATTCATGATTTTAGGGCACAAGTCCATGCACTTAGAAAAGTGTGAGATCGTGTGTCCGAATTCCACCGGCACCGACTTTTTTGATTCTTTTATAGCGATAAAGTATCCCGCCAAAACCGGGTACCTAATGCAAAAACAAACAGGTAGCATTAGATTTTTTTTTGCCGCTATAACAATAGGGAAACCAGTAGATTTGATTGGTAAGACTAAAAACTGGGATGTATTAAAAAAAAACAGTAGATCTACAGTTTAATAATTAATTAAATTTTGTTCTCACCTGTTGTTTATAAATAGTAAATGCTTCCTTTTCGTTATTAAGCGCCGATCTGAAGTTGCCCATGCAACTCTGCGTCCTGGCTACCAAATGATAGCTTACGGCTACTTTGAGCGATTTCGATCCGTAGTATTTGATATTAAGCGCTAAAGCTTTTTCTAGGAACCTCAAGGAAAGCTCGTATTCTCCCACAGCATGTAGAATTAAACTAATATTACTCTGAAACATAAAAATACACAATTTAATAATACTACTCTCAAAAAGACAAAAAAAAAATAATGAAAACCTATAGAAAAAGTAGGGTTTTGTACTTACATCTAACAATGCGACTTCTGGGTGATTTTCACCACATACAATAACAGCCAAATACCTTGCCCTGTATAATAATTTAAGTGCCGTACTGATCTGGCTATTTGCAAAACAGTATAATGCCAAGTGGGCCTAAAATAAAAAGAAAACATTGAATGAGTACCGACAGTTCAGAAACTATCATTATATTAAACACCTCGTGCACTATTTGCAATGTATGAGCACTGTAATTTTTGGGACATATCGTGTTATAAATACTAGATTACCGATAAGTCTCTCTCTGAAAAAATAATGAACAGACAGCTCTCTACAAAAATAATTGGTTAAATAGTTTCTAAGACTAGTTGAGAACTGTTTTTTCTCTCTCAAGTGACAGGGACAGCAAATAAAGGACAATTCTTCTCACTGTACTGTGTTTCCATCACACCAACACATGTCTCAACAGACTGATAAAGATCGCAGGACAATTATTTCAGAAATTCTAATACGAGGGCTACTTTTCCAGTTTTCACAAAAAAAGAACGAAAGAAAAAAAAATTTTGCTACAAATCGTTTTATTGTTTCACAAAATATTCGCCCTTTGTATGCGTTCGAACCCATTCTCAAAACATTTTTTCCACTCTAAGGTGAATATGGGCAATGATGCATTAAATCGATGTTTTTCTCCGCTAAATAATCAATTGCTTGACGTGGTGTGTGAGAGCTGACACAGTAATGATTTATTGTACACCATTTAGCATTAACGGTTTTTTGATCCTCTAAAGCAATGGTCGCAACATGTCCAGTATAACCAAACAAACAAGCGATCATTTTCTTGGAAGTGCTTTGCTAACGAACCACCTTTGTTGGATTCGGTTCATCTTGGAACACCCAAACAGTTGATTGTTGCTTAGTTTCCAGCTCGTACGAATATATCCAAGTTTCGTCTCCTGTTACGATGTTGTATACGGATTTTGCATGTCCTCGCTCGAATTTTTTGAGCATTTCCTTACACTAATTGACACGAGCCTGTTTTTGAGTTAGGGTCAAATTATGCGGAATTCACAGGAAACAGATTTTTTCACAGCTAAATGTTCATGCAAAATGGAATGTAATGTAATCTTCGATATATCTAAGGATGCCTCTATCTCACAAGTTTCTCTCTAAGTCAGATGACGATCCTCTTCAATCATGTTGCGCACAGTATCGATATTTTTTGGAACAACAACCGATTTTGGTCGACCTTCACGAAATTCATCGCTGACGGAAGCACGGGCATGACGAAATTCTGCAAACCAATTGTAATTGAAGGAAGCAATTCGAGGCATTGTTGTTGAATTAGGCCTTTACTAAAATCGTAAAAAATCATCCAACAAAAACCTTCATGTGAGATTTCTATTTGTTCACAAAAATGTTTTTTAACACTCGCTGTAAATAACCTACTTGGCCAATTTATGAGCTGCCACTGTTTTAACAATAACAAATGTCAAAGTTTACAATAATGTCACATCTCAATAGCGCCATCTAGTTGTCGTTTGTAAAAAACTTAAAACGCGGCCCTCGTAGTATAACCTACTAGCTTCCATCCACCAAGTACTCATTTATGGACCTGAAATTTTAAGAATACTCAGAAACTTTCTGAAGGGGCAGCCTTATCTAATAAAAATCTTACCGCTTTCATACTCGAAAAATGTCGCGATAACTTACAAATACAGACTTATGTTAGTTAATATACTCTGGACCCCTTCAGAACCTTTCCCATAAGGAGAACAGCTTATTATCAAGACAGGTTCTAGATTCATATATGATTAAACAGCATAATAATGTATCAGAGCTAATAAAAACAACTAAAGACCTTGACATTTAAAAATCGAGTGTAAGATACATATTTAGAGGACTCAAGTAGGCAATCAAATTGGCTTTGCCTCGATTAATAAACGCTAACATTAAGAGATCCAAAAATTACCTAAAACCTATAAAACTTACATATTCTGTAATGGTATAAGGATGATCGATGCCGTTTACTCTCTCCGACATTAACACAGCCTTCTGTTGATATGCCATCGCTTCACCGTATTCGCCCATAATGTAGTTCAGTCTAGCGATCATTCTCAAGCATTGTGCAATTTCCGGATGCATGGAGCCATACACGTTGTTCAAGAGATTCAGAGCTTCACTGATCAGTTCGTAGCCGTCTTTCAGATAGCCTTGTTGAATTTTAGTTTGACCTTAAAGATAATAAAACCATACATTTTTCACTCACGGTGACTCTCGAATGAAATGAGACATCGATTTCAAATTTGGTATACATATAGTGCTAGACCTGAGGAAAGAACCTATAAATTTCGAGCGAAATTCCTTTAGGGCAAGGAAGGCAGATATTGTAATTTAAACATTATTACGATTTTTCTTAGTTTTTGGTTGAGATAATAGACAACAGTCGCCAGGGGTTTTGAGCCCTCATTAAATATTAACAGGCTGCATTGGCTCACAGGTAGTTTTTTGGACGTAAAATATACGATAAAAAAAGTTTGCTAACGTCTGATGTATGCTAAGCCCACAAAATCCAAAATACAATCAAAAATTCGTTTTTTCGGTAACATCTTGAAAAATAAAAAAAAAATATATCAAAAAACTAATAGCACCACGCGAAATAGAGGAAAATTTTACAAGAAAAAATTATACAGATTTTCCAGATTTCGTATATTTGCCTGAGAATTTATTAAACATTCAGATAGGTGATTCAAAAAACAAAAAATGTACCGCGCCAAACAGGTTAATTTGAAAGCCTACGCGTTAATCGATATTACTTGTTTTCAGAGCGCAAAAAAGGTAGTTTTTTTGAAGAGAAAATTTTCAGCTTTCCGATGATAGTAATAGTTTTTTATTTTTGTTGCTTTAGAATTTGTAAAACTTAAAACGAAATTTTTGTTTGCATGATGTTAACGGGCATACAGTAAATACAAATATTTAATAAAATATATTATTGAAAAAAAAATCCTTCTGCGTATATCATTATTATACCTTAAGTTTTATTTATATATATATATATATATATATATATTATATATATATATATATATATATATATATAATATATATATATATATATATATATATATATACAAATACTACCGACGAACAAGGTCGTGAAGCCGAATCATTTTCAATCAGTTGTGGCTTGACTCAGCTTACTGATGAACCAACACGGATCCCTGATCGAGACGGAGAGTTCGCCAGTCTTCTTGATCTGTTTTTAACCACCAATCCGGAGATTTACACGGTCAGCGTAAATCCACCGTTAGGTACTTCCGACCATAAACTACTTTCGACATCGAGTATTCTACCAGTCAGTGACAAAGAGGCGCCCAAACCGCGCAAGATTTGGCACTACAAATCTGCTAAATGGGAAGATCTCATGGAATATTTTCGAACTTTCCCCTTGGTTGGACGTTTGTTTTCGATCCGACGACCCATCTGACTGCGCCAGGGAGGTTTCCGATGTTATTTTGGCCGGTATGGATGCTTACATCCCTTTTTCGAAGAAATGCCCTTCCAACGGCAAGCCTTGGTTTGACCTAAAATGCAAAGAAGCTGTTGCTTCTAAACATCTTGCATACCGACAGTGGCGTGAAGATCCTAACACCATAAATCGTAACATCTTTGTTCGTGCCAGGAACAGATGCAAAGAAATTATCGACGAAACCAAGGAGGTACACAATCAACGGATTAGAAACAAACTTCTCGCTTGTCCCGGCGATTCCAGGTCCTTTTGGTCAGTCGCTAAGGCAGTTAGTCAAAATTTCACCAAATCCACCATACCACCACTCACACGGCCAGATAATTCTATTGCAACGACACCTGTTGAGAAAGCGAACTTGTTGGCTGAACTCTTTGCTTCACATTCTACTGTCGATTTCCAAGGAAATACACCACCTACTATTCCCATAGTGCAGTCAAGGATGCCCGATATTGTCTTCAGACAGAGTATCATAAAACGTATTTTGATGAAGCTAGACACCAAAAAGGCTTCTGGCGCTGACGGAATACCTGCCATAGTTCTCAAGAACTGTGCGAGGGAACTAACACCAGTTTTCTGTAGACTTTTCAACCTATCCTACAGAAAGGGAATATTTCCTTCCTGCTGGAAATGTGCCACAGTTCAGCCGATACCTAAAAAAGGCAAGAAGACCTTGCCAAATAACTATCGACCAATCGCACTACTCTCAATAATATCGAAAGTCATGGAAAAGGCTATCAATCAGCATCTTCTAAAATATCTTGAAGGATTCAACATTATTAGTGATCACCAATATGGCTTTCGTAAAAATAGATCAACAGGACACCTTCTGACTTATGTAACACATGTTTGGAACAACGCAATTGAACACTTTGGACAATCTCGAGCGGTTGCTCTTGACATATCCAAGGCATTTGACCGTGTTTGGCACGATGGGCTGTTGGCTAAGCTACGTTCTTATGGTACGTCTGAAAAGTTTTGTTTGTGGCTCTCATGTTTCCTCAGAGAGCGTTCTTTACGAGTGGCAGTTGACGGATTTCTTTCTAACACCTTCACTATCAACGCCGGTGTGCCCCAAGGTTCCATACTGTCTCCTACTCTCTTCCTCATTTATATTAACGATCTGCTGGAAAGGACCGAGAATCCAATCTACAGCTTTGCAGATGACAGTACACTTATCTCTTCATTCACTTTGAACGCTCGGACATCGACTACTCAGACGAATATCCGCAGACAGCAGGAAGTCATTCAACTTAACAAAGACCTGGAAGAAATTCTATCTTGGGGTGACAGTAACCAAGTGGAATTTAACGCTACAAAAACCCAGGCGGCAGTTTTTTCTAAAAAAGCTAACGTTGCAGAACCCGACATAGTTATGTCGGGGCACTCCATCCCTCTAACATCGTCACTCAATCTGTTAGGCGTTAATTTGGGAGCAAATATGTCCTGGCATGAACATGTTGCAGGCATAGCAAGAAGAGCTTCTCAAAAGTTGGGAATATTGTTTCGAACCAGAAAGCTTTACACTCCACAACAACTGTTAATTCTTTACAAAGCTCAAATTCGACCAACTATGGAATATTGCTCCCATGTTTGGAGCTCCGCTCCCAAACATACACTGCATTTGTTGGATTCTATCCAGAGAAGAGCTATTCGTCTGATCGGACACCCGGAACTGACCGACGGCCTTGATTCGCTGGAACATCGAAGAACGGTTGGCGACTTGAGCCTATTCTACAAGTACTTTCATGGAAAGTGTTCGAAAGATGTGGCCCGTTTAATTCCTCCCAGAGCGGTGCATATTAGAAGTACACGTCGCGCTAATGCTTCACATCCGTATGAGGTTCAGCTTGTTACTCCTCGTACAACGCTTTTCAAGCAGTCTTTTATATGGAGAACATCATACCTTTGGAATGGTTTACCCAGGACTGTGTTTCCCATCGAGTACAATCTACAGCGATTCAAGAACAACGTGAATCGCTTTCTCCGCACACGTGTCGCTCCTGTAGCGCTTTAGGGACTTCCCTGTAGCACGTGTGCTAGACCCATAAAAAAAAAAATAAAAAATATATATATATATATATATATATATATATATATATATATATATATATATATTTATATATATATATATATATATATATATATATATATATTTATATATATATATATATATATATATATATATATATATATATATATATATATATATATATATATATTATTAAATAACCTACTATAAGGATAATTAAAAATACCCACATTATGTGTGTGTTATTTAAAAAATTGAGTTTTAAAATATGAAAATTTGCCTGATGTAGTGCGTCGCCGGAAATTTTACGCTTAAAGAAGTACGAAAGAAATGGTCAAAAAAGTCGGACAATTTTTTTTAGGTATAGTTAAAAGTATACTTGATATTAAAAAATCATTAAAAACTTTAAAAAAACTTTATTTTTTTTTACAATTTTGCTCTTAAAAAAGTATTCATGATGATAAACGTATTTTTTGCTTATTATGAATCATACAACTTAAAATAAAATTACATATATATATATATATATATATATATATATATATATATATATATATATATATATATTTATATATATATATATATATATATATATATATATATATATATATATATATATATTTAAGAGTAGGAAATGAAAGATAAAAGTCTATGCTTTAAGTATACACATACAGGTCCAAAGAAAATAGTTACTGAAAACATAAAAATTCTAAATTACTCGAAGGAATTTTGTTAATATTGGATCTGCCATTTTGAATTTTCCAAATCTGTCATCGGATTCTTAATCAGCACCCCGAGAAACTCCTTAGTAGCCAATTTCAAAATATTTAGCAGTATACAGAAACGTTAATTTAATCATAAATGAAGTTGGAAGCGTGATTCCCACTACAACTGAACGGGTTGAACCAGCCATTTTAATTTAAATATATTTTTTTTTTTACATTACGGTAAAACTAAGAAAAAATAATCTATATACTATTTTTTGTAAAATTTCCCGTTCTTTCATGTGGTGCTATTAGTTTTTCGATATACTTTTTATTCTTCTAGATATTTGCGAAAAGACGAATTTTTCATTTTATTTTCGCTTTTGTAGGCTTTAAAGCAGCAAACTTTTTTTAAATTGTATTCAACGTCCAAAAACTGTATGCCAAAATGCAGTTTGTTAACATTTAATGAGAGTTTTTTTTCATCCTTAACCGACACTTTTCCTCTCGAAACACGTCATGGTGGATCATTAAAATTTTTTAACTGAGAGTATCGTGTTACCCACTTGCTAACGAATGCCCTCGATTTGCCCATTTACTTAGCAGCCGCTGTAGGCGTCATTTCCGGAAGTTATAGGCGACACGTTCTTACGTGACTGACTGTATAAGGGGTTAAAGATGTGGCGGAGTGGGGGTTACTTCATATATATTGAGTTATAAGCCCTTCTATGTTCTGAGTCGACGAATCTGAACATTATTGCGTTTTCGTTACTTTTTTTAAGTTGCAGAAAACATTCAGCCTTTCTGGAAATGCTAACAGAACTACTATTCATTATTTTTTCATTATAAACAAAAAAATAGTGTAGTTTTGGCATTGTTAACGGATCTTTTGGTAAAAATTGATGATACGTGACAACTATATAACAGAATATAAGCAAAGCAAGATCAAAGAAAATTATCAAAATATTATAGTTCATACAAGATAATACAACCTTTTCTCTGACGCAATATTGCTCAGAAACTATAGGTTTCTTTTCCATTTTGTATGTATACTAAGTTTAAATTCGATATTTCATTTTGTCTGGAAGTTATCGCGGCAACGGACCAACGGATATTGAGAAATTGGTAAAAACTGATGATACGTGATCTTTTGGTAAAAATTGATGATACGTGACAACTATATGCCAGAATATGAGCAAAGCCAGGTCAAAGAAAATTATCAAAATATTGCAGTTCATACAAGATAATATAACCTTTTCTCGAACGCAATATTGCCCAGAAACATAGGTTTCTTTTCCATTTTGTATGTATACCAAGTTTAAATCCGATATTTCATTTTGTCTGGAAGATATCTCGGCAACGGACCCACGGATATTGGGAAATTGGTGATCTAGGGATCCTGATTTGTGAGTAAATTTCGGAAAGATATTCATTTTTTGAATTGGATAATTTAAAAAATCCTATATATTGACGACTACTATGTTTTATGCCATAAAAATTACAAACTTTTTTTTACTATTTATTTTTACTTTGCTTTCTTCTGCCTAGAGTCTTCGGTTCGATTCCCGGCTGGTCAGTACAGTTTTATTTTAAAGTGTATGGTATGTGGCTAGGCCGCATTCCGCATCATGTTACTTGCCAGCTAACATCGGCAAAATCGCAAAAAGACGGCACGCTGTAAAAAAAAGGCGACGACCACCCACAGGTGGAAAGCCGATACCTGTAGACGGCCTTCGAGGACTGAATACCAACCACGACCGAAAAATAAACTGTTGGGTACGCTTGGTGGGAGACTGGTTGGAGCATGAGAGGCCGATGATGAAGGCACCGCCCCTTCAAATGGCTGATACGTGAAATCGGCCTGGGAACCTACTCCAGAACAAGACAGTAAAATAGCGGGTTGAGAGGATACTATCTGCCGATCATGCGTTCCGGATTCCACGTTAAACTGTAGGCCCCTGTATTACTGACATTACCCAGACGTTAGTTGAGGTTGCCAAAAAGGATATTTTTAGCCTATTTGCTTAGCTATCTGCCTCCCCAGCCATACTACTACTAAATCATTTCTTCTGAAGAGCAAGAAACAACGAAACAAAGCTATATAATAGTAAATACATACCAGTCGTATAGAAATTATACGCATCTGTAGCCCTGGGATTAATGTGCTTTACAATAGGGAAAACATTCAATATATCCTCCTCGTAAAATATAAGCTTATTCTTCGAATCCAAATTGTAGTCCCTAAGCAATATTTGAATACCAATTTTCAGACAGAACCCTCGAAGCAA
Source organism: Pachyrhynchus sulphureomaculatus (assembly GCA_019049505.1). NCBI lineage: Eukaryota > Metazoa > Arthropoda > Insecta > Coleoptera > Curculionidae > Pachyrhynchus > Pachyrhynchus sulphureomaculatus. Next base: position 34,014,543 of record CM032453.1, on the reverse strand, counting down.
TGAAATTTTTTGGAGGCCGTGCGTTTCTATTACAGTTTCGACATCGTTTGAAGTCAAATCATAATCGAAATAAGCTTTAAGTTCTTGTTTCAGTTGGGTCCAGAGGGATTTCGGTGTCAAATTGGCCCAGTCGTTGTTGTCGTTGCAGGCCAGAGGGTTCGTTCGACCTCGACGTTTGTTGCGTTTTTTATTGGTTTTACTTTGAAACTGGAAAAGAATTAATAATGTTAATTGATCTTAATAGGTAAATTTAACGCCTGTGATACTCAAAAGTGATCGCAAAATATCTAAAAACCTTTAAAAGAAAAAGTGAAAAATTCTTTAGAATTCATTACCAGAACGAAACATCTTGTCCTCAACGAAGGCGAAATTTAATTTCATTTGGCATTAGTTCTTTGTTTTCTAGTGTACTAATACCACAAACCTACCAAATCTGCCAAAAAAACATCTGAAATCATACCCGGTCTCCAGAGTATATTACATAATTGATGACTTTTATGATGAGGTGATAGGGTAATCGTGATGTGATGTTTTGAGTATTGTGATTTATATGTTTGTGGAAAAGTTATACACAGTATTGTACAGTCCGACAAGTAAACACGTGACCGCTCGTATTCTTGAAAAAATTAGTTTCGAGAACTGTCGACGAGATTTTCTGCATATGATCTTCAAATTTTTCGAATCTCGCGGGACAACTGAGCCAAAATTCTCAGAGTCTTTGCTCTGAGCTTTCTCTTTACAAGGGACCAAACGTTTTCAATAGGGTTGGCGTCCGACGATTGTGAGAGCCACTCTGGTATCTTATCGTGGGCCAAGGCGAGCCGCTTCGCGACGTGATTTTCGCCCAGCAAAGGTTTCTTCAACGTGCTTCAGAATTTGACATCAAGAGCAGGAAGATGTTGTTGAATGGTGGGATACATTCAAATCCGATTTTCCTAATTTTGCGGAGTGACTTTACCTACCGAGCCACGTCTTGGCAGGTCCTCGACATTTTTCGTCTCGTTAAAACGATTTACCCACTTCTTCACAGACGACACCGACTTTTTAATATATTTAGCGGCCGCGGAATGTGTCATTTTTGGCCCCTTTAGATGGGAGCAAAGAAAGACTACCTCGAACTGACTGAAGGTTCGGAATCGACTGATATTTTTACTAAAATGCGCCGTAGACAAAGGTTCCCTCTACCGATGTTTTGTTGAATTGCCAGAATCGCATCTACCAAAAATTAATTATCGTGGACACATTCTTACTTGGCAAACTGTACTTATATTTTAGCTGTTTATCAAAAAAATATTATATTGTATTTTAAATTTAATTTTGACATTTTATATATCCAGTTCTGGATCTTTGAGAACTAATAAAACTTCTATATAAGGAAAACGAATTAGAAACAAACTTCTCGCTTGTCCCAACAATTCCAGGTCCTTTTGGGCAGTCGCTAAGGCAGTTAGTCAAAATTTTACCAAATCCACCATACCACCACTCACACGGCCAGATAATTCCATTGCAACCACACCTGTTGAGAGAGCGAACTTGTTGGCTGAACTCTTTGCTTCACATTCTACTGTCGATTTCCAAGGAAAAACACCACCTACTATTCCCATATTGCAGTCAAGGATGCCCGATGTTGTCTTCAGACAGCGCATCATAAAGCGTATTTTAATGAAGCTAGACAGACACCAAGAAGGCTTCTGGCGCTGACGGAATACCTGCCATAGTTCTCAAAAACTGTGCAAGGGAACTAACACCAGTTTTCTGTAGACTTTTTAACCTATCCTACAGAAAGGGAATATTTCCGTCCTGCTGGAAATGTGCCACGGTTCAGCCGATACCTAAAAAAGGTAAGAAGACCTTGCCAAATAACTACCGACCAGTTGCACTGCTTTCAATAATATCGAAAGTCATGGAAAAGGTTATCAATGAGCATCTTCTAAAATATCTTGAACGATTCAATATTATTAGCGATCACCAATATGGTTTTCGTAAACATAGATCAACAGGAGATCTTCTGACTTATGTAACACATGTTTGGAACAACGCAATTGAACACTTTGGAGAATCTCGAGCGGTTGCTCTTGACATATCCAAGGCATTCGACCGTGTTTGGCACGATGGACTGTTAGCTAAGTTGCGCTCTTATGATATGTCTGAAAGGTTCTGTTTGTGGCTCTCATGTTTCCTCAGAGAGCGTTCTTTACGAGTGGCGGTCGACGGATTTCTTTCTAACACCCTCACTATCAACGCTGGTGTGCCCCAGGGCTCCATATTGTCTCCTGCTCTCTTTCTCATTTACATTAACGATCTGCTGGAAAAGACCGGGAATCCAATCTATAGCTTTGCAGATGACAGTACGCTTGTCTCTTCATTCACCTTGAACGCTCGGACATCGGCTACTCAGGCGAATATCCGCAGACAGCAGGAGGTCGTTCAACTTAACAAAGACCTGGAAGAAATTCTATCTTGGGGTGACAGTAACCAAGTGGAATTTAACGCTACAAAAACCCAAGCGGCAGTTTTTTCTAAAAAAGTTAACGTTGCTGAACCCGACATAGTTATGTCGGGGCACTCCATTCCCCTAGCATCGTCGCTCAATTTGTTGGGCGTTAGTTTGGGAGCAAATATGTCTTGGCATGAACATGTTGCACGCATAGCAAGGAGAGCTTCTCAAAAGTTGGGAATATTATTTAGAACCAGAAAGCTTTACACCCCACAACAACTGTTAATTATTTACAAAGCCCAAATTCGACCAACTATGGAATACTGCTCCCACGTTTGGGGCTCCGCTCCCAAACATACACTGCATTTGTTGGATTCTGTTCAGAGAAGAACGGTCCGTCTGATTGGGGACCCGGAATTGACCGGCGGCCTTGATTCGCTGGAACATCGAAGAACGGTTGGCGACTTGAGTCTGTTCTACAAGTATTTTCATGGAAAGTGTTCGAAGGATGTAGCCCGCTTAATTCCTCCCAAAGCGGTGCATGTTAGAAATACACGTCGCGCTGGCGCTTCGCATCCGTATGAGGTTCAGCTTGTTACTCCGCGTACAACGTTTTTCAAGCAATCTTTTATATGGAGAACGTCATCCCTTTGGAATAATTTGCCCAGCGCTGTGTTTCCCACCGAGTACAATTTACAGCGATTCAAGAACAACGTGAATCGCTTTTTCCGCACTCGTGCCGCTCCTGGAGCGCTTTAGGGACTACCCTGCAGCACGTGTGCTAGACCAATAAAAAAAAAAAAAAAAAAAAAAGGTATCCCAATACTGAACCTTGTGGAATAGCAAAAAGAACCGGAGATGTAATAGAAGTTTTCTGATTATTTTTTTTATGGACACAGCACACGCGCTGCAGGCAAATCTCGAAAGCTCTACAGGAGCGACGGGTGTGCAGAAAAAGCGATTCACGTTGGTCTTGAATCCCCGCTAAGTTGTACTCGATAGGAAACATAGTTCTGGGCAAAACATTCGAAAAGGATGAGGTTCTCCATATAAAAGACTGCTTGAAGCATCTAAGAACACTTTAGCAATGTTTAAATCGATCATCTAATAATAGAAACATAGCTGATAGCGACAAAAGAACATATTGATATTTGTAGGATTTTGAGGATGAAAATGTTGACCTTTGTGTAAAGTTAAATTTCGGGAATAGTAGATTCATTTATCTTCTTGCTGTATATGTTGCGCCAACGTGCGGTCTGCATTCATATGAAAAGCTATATACGTTTATTGAAGAGCAAAATTATCTCTTGGATTCTAATTTTGTAATTATAGGTAATTTTAATTAAACATATCTCAAAATGTATTATGAAGTGAGAAAAGCTGATAAATATGTTGAATTGTTAAATCATTTTTTAAGCTTCTATGGTGCTAATCAGTATAATCAAGTTGTAAACTCCACAAACCGATTATTGGACATTGTGGTAAGTAATGTTAATTGTCTTTAGTCTCGTTCCAGAAAATAAATACCACCCCACTCTGAGTACTACCGTATCAATACCGCATATGAAAATAAAAGAAACTCTAATGATGTACGCTATAATTTCCGCAAAGCGGACTATTTGTCTTTATATCATATGTTGCATGCCACGGTTTGGACATTTCTTGAATCTTATGATAATGTTAATCTAGCCCTCAACGGTTTCTATCAGAAACTATGACATATTTAATAAGTTCATACCTAAAACTAATAATAAATCAAAAAATTATCCTACTTGGTTTAATACAGAAATAATAAATAAACTCAAGTATAAAGCAAAATTGAGAAAAAAATATAAAAGGACTAATGACTTACTGGTATTGTTAGAATTTAAAAAAATACGGGCTCAACTGAAGAAGGATATAAGAAGTGCTCAATGTGCATACTTGATAACAGTACAGAACAATATTGGAACAAGCCCTTGTTTATTTTGGTCCTTTATAAATAATAAAATGGGGTCACTGCACATACCAAATAAAACGTTTTTCAATATAGAGAAGTTTAATGGAGGGGATGAAATATCTAATGCATTTGCTAATTACTTTGAAAGCGTCTACTCTAATGATTTAGGTAGCAGTAATGATAATGTTGAAAGTGTCAATCATCACGGTGTTCTAATCGACAAAATTGATATAGTTAATGCTGTAGAGACATTGAGGGAGTTGAAGGACGATAGAACAACAGGTCCAGATGGCATTCCCCCATACATATTTAAGGGCTTTGAGGATATATTATGTTATCCGCTACTGTTTTTGTTTAATTTGAGTCTTAAAACAAAAATGTTTCCCCACCTGTGGAAAAGAACAAGAATATGACCAGTTTTTAAAAAGGATAGCAAAAATGATATAGCTATCGACCAATTGCAATACTCTCAACGGCAGCTAAAGTTTTTGAAAAGATTATTTATAACAGTATATCAACGTCGGTTAGTCCCAGTGTAAGTATCTATCAGCACGGCTTTATGGGGGTAGATCTGTCATTAGTAATTTATTAGCGGTAACGCAGGCAACGTCAGATGTCTTAAATCGGCGCGGCCAAATGGATATTGTATACACAGACTTTGAAACGGCATTCGATAAGGTCTCATTTGTGATATTGTTGAATAAGCTGGAGAAGGAGTTTGGATTCCATATGAATTTAATTGAGTTTTTAAAATCTTACCTTTATAATCGTGAACATGTAGTAAAGATAAAGGGGTACAAGTCCAAACCTTTTACACCTACATCTGGGATTCCGAAGGGGTCCAACCTAGGACCTCTGCTCTTTTTACTCTATATTCACGGCATCACCGGTGTGGTTAAAAATGCATCCTGCCTGTTATTTGCTGACGACTTAAAACTTTATTATGAAATTAGATCGCCTGCTGACTACCGGATTTTGCAGAATGATATAGACAATGTTGCAAAATGGGCAATTGACAATAAGATTTACTTTAGTGTAAGTAAGTGTACTGTTGTTTCTTATACTAGAAAACTGAAGCCGATAAAGTTTACATATAGCATTGAAAATGTCCCACTCTTGTATGAGGATAAGATAAAGGACTTAGGGGTGATTTTTGATTCCAAATTGACGTAGTATGGTCACCATTTTATAATTGTCACAAGCAAACACTTCAATTGATACAGAATAAAATGATGTGTTACATGCATTATAAACAAAGCGGTTCATATAACTTTATGATCTCTTCTACACTATTGCATGTACGCTATGGGATGGTAACCTTAGAGAAGCGTAGAAAACAATATTGCATGCTCTACTTGTACAAAGTAGTGAATAGTCTCATTGATGACCCCACATTTCAGTCCAACTTATATTTCAGTGTGCCAACGTACACCACGAAAAATCATAGCACTTTCTATATACCAGATGTAGCCCATAATAACCATCACCTGGGATCTCCATTGTATATTGCTTTCATGCTATACAATGGAATCCAGAATAGTGTAGATATATTTAATAAGTGCAGTCTTTTCAAAACTAAATTGCGTGCGTTGTTTTAAGTGTATGCAGATTATTATGTAATATTATTTAAATTAAGTTAAGTTCTGGTACTTTGTAATTGGAAGGATCTCTGTGATCAATCTGTAAAGTGCAGTAAATAAATAAATAAATAGCATATTTTAAAAGTATCGTTAAAATTATAAAATTACTTACTTCATCCACATTCTGCAATGGATTTGCCACAGCACCGGAGTATAAGAAACAATTCAAAAAGTGAGCTATAGCCACTGACAGATTCATCATTTCACAACCCTGCAAGTATGTCGTAAAAATATGCTTCGCGGACCTTAAGATCAACTCGGCCACAGCGATACTGTGCAGATATTCCAACTGTTTCACTTTTGCCAGTAAGTTCGTTACTTTACCCAGGTATCTGATGTTAATGCCGCGATTGTGCATCGCTTCGGAAAGAGTTACGCCGTCCATTGGTGCGGAAGAGTGGTCCAAACAATCTCTGATCTAAAAGTAAATTAAGATATAAATGGTTGGCAAAAAAGTATTGACCCTTTTAAAGTCAAAATCAAGACAACTGCTTTTTGGTGCAACTGTAGTGTGCGGTCTACCAGCAAATCTTAATTGCTACCTGCAATAAATACATTTCTAAGCAAAGCAATATAATAATAGGGTAAGTTTCGTTATTTATGACAAGTTGCTAATAGGTATATTTCAAAAGAAATCATACTTTTGGGAGATTTTTATATTAATATCACTTTTAATGAAGATGCAGCCGTGACTTTTTCGCAAACGCATAATCTACTTATGCAGAATGACGAAAATAACATATGTGATAGGTGTGGAGCGGAAATAAAAAGAAAAAGGAAACGAGATCGTGGAGGAGCGTTTTGTCCAGTCTTACGTCGTCCTAGAAAAGGTTGCCAAACAACAAAATCGTTTAGAAGCAGAAATGAATTCTTCCATTATACGGATTTAAACGGCAAGTTATATTATAATTTAAGCTTATGTTATATTTTAGAATTGATGTTTATGTTCGTGCGGTGATTGGTATAACAAGTGCCGCGAAGTGAGCTCCTCAATTGTGTCAGTCAATCGCAGAGGACAATTATACAGGAGCAATGATGATTCTTTAGAAATTGATGAAGGGTGGCCTAAAATATAAAAGGGGAAGGTTCTTACAAGGTAATCAACAATCGTTGAATCTGAAAATAGCACCGATGCGAAACAATCGAAATTATGGTAGATGAATAGATAGACCGTGGGTTTTTGGTTTGAAAACAAAACGAGAAGTAAGATATTTTATTGTGGAAAAAAGAGATGAAAACACATTAATGCCAATTATAGACAGAGAGGTTCAATTTCAATCAGTTATTCATTCGGATGTGTGGCCAGCGTATAAGATCTTGGCAAGCGAGCTTCGACCATCAAACCGTTAATCACCAGCAAAACTATGTTGATCCGCTCGCAGAAGCTCATACACAAGATATAGAACGGTCGTGGCTAGATGCCAAAATTTACAGCTTAAAGAAAATGAGGGAAGTACCATTAAACCATCTTCAATCACAACTGGACCATTTATCCTGGGAGGATATTAAGGAAGAATGAGGACGCCCAATTTGTCAGCTTTTTAAAGGATATTTGCCTCCCTTTATAGATATTAGTCATAAATATATTCGTAATAAAATCATTATTGACAATAAATTGTTCGTCTTATCAATTATTATTGTATAACAATGTTATAGCAAGATAGATCTCACGCTACAGCAGCATATTTTGCAAGAACTTTATCAAATATGTGCCATCTTATTTGATAACCTTCGGCTATTTTTCTGGCAAAACTCTAATTCCGTCACCATATAACTTCTGTGGTTTGCGGGCAAAAAATTGTGACAAGTAGTTTTCATAGGCCTCTTTTCAAACTAACTTAGCACCATTCAGGGAGGGAGGTCTGTACAGACTGAAACAAATGATAGTCTGACGGTGCAAAGTCCGGACTATAGGATGGGATGCGTTTAAAACTTTCCAGCCAAGCTATCTCAATTTTTGTCGAGTCATCGAAGATGAGTGTGATCTGGCTATCGCGGTTAACAATGGTGGAGCGTCGAGCTTGAATACCCTCTCTATCTATTCCACTAGTTCGGCTGCAGCGTTAGTTTAAATAGGATCGTGTATTTGCTCTGAGTCGGAAAAAAAATGCGTACTGTCAATGTTGAGCAATGAGTTAACTTTAAATTTGTCGTTAAACTTGGAAACTCTGCTACAGAGATATTTAGTGTACTGCAAGAAGTGAATGATGATGGAAGATGACAGAGAAGACGTTACAGACCATCTACGCGTTGGGCGTCCACATACATCAAAAACAGAAAAATTCGGTCAGATCATTAGAGAAAATCGACGTCATGAGCAAAGTATTTTCAAAGTTGGTAACGAAAATCCTTTCTGCCGATCAGAAGCAAGCTTGAATGACCACTGAATCTGGCCCTAACTTCTTGGAAAAGGTAATAACATGCGAGGGATCGTGGTTTTTTACGTACGACCCTAAAACCAAGCGCCAAATTATGCACCGGAAAAACCCAAACTTACCGAGATAAAAGAAAGCGGGGAACAAGCAAATCAAAATACAAAGCAATGATGATCGTGTTTTTTTTGAAATCCGTGGGATTGTTTACCTTGATCAGGGTTCTTAAAGGTCAAACTGTAAATCTAATTTACTATAAACAGGTTTTGATCACCCTTTGTGAACGTGTAAGAAGAAAAACAACCTGAAATGTGAAAGAATGGGTATTGGATCCTCCACCAGGACAACGCACAATACTCTTTCAATCAAAGAGTTTTTGGAGAAACATGAAATCCCCATGTTGGAGCGTACACCTTTTTCATCTGACTTTGCTCCATGTAACTTTTTTATTTCCCAAAGTGAAGAGTGCACTGAAAGGAACCCGTCTTGAATCCGTTGACGCAATGAAAAAAAAAGCGACGGAGGTCATGTTGAACCTCTCAGAAAACGACCAGCAGCACTGCTTTCAATAATGGAAAACTCGTATGGAACGGAGTAGGAATCGAGAAGAACTGTATATTGAATGAGATTAAGGTTTTAATGTCAAAATTCAAAAATAAAAATTAAGTCCAGTTATTTTTTAGCCACATCTCGTATATACAGGAGCAAAACAAAATATTAAACAATTACATATACATACGAAAGTTGGTATTTGAACTGTCAGTAAAAATTCCGCTGCATCTTTGACGAGCTGTTTCTGTTTGGCTAGTGCCGGATCTAGATTTTCCGCATGCCGGATCCCGGGAGAATAAACGTCCGGATTAAACCTAATGTCAAATTCGGTTTCTTTCAATGATCCTACTGCTATCGAAGCTGTCTTGACAATGTTTTTGGTACTTTCTTCAACTGAAAAAAGATGGTATAATACTTATTATATTCAAAAGCGCTATTAAAAAAAGTTGGCAAATTTAAAAATTCTGTCATCACATACTTACGTTCTGACTTAGTTCCATCAGTAATACTTTCCACAATCTTCTTAGCCTCGTCATCTTCCATCTGACTCTTTTTATCTTCTCTCTCATCTTTTTCTTTCTTCTCATCTTTGGTAATCTCTTTCTCTTCCTCTTTGTCCTTATTATCTTCATTCTCCTTATCCTTGTTATCCTTATTCGATTCTTCGCTCTTTTCCGCTACATTATTCCCTTCGATAGCTTTATTATTGTTAATTTTTTCGCCAGTTTTTTTCAAATTTAACTGTTGCAAGTGATAAGCGGCGTATTTTATAAACATCATGTAGCGAGCATCGACAAAGCTATCGATCAATTCTTGTCTGAGACAACAAAGTTTATGTTTGTGCTCAATTGGGAAGCCATGGGCTCTAACTTCCTTGCTCAATTCCTCACCTTCCACTGAAAAAAAAATAAACGTAAAAATGATATAAAAGAATTTAAATAAAATTTTATCAAACTTACATTTCAAAAAGTTAACATCTGGTGGAAATGTCCTCAATAAATCCAATATATAATGGCGACCGTCGTTACCGATGATACCTTTGCATTCGACGCTAGAACACAGTTCGACTGCTTCATCTTTGTCGTTTAATACGTGATGAGGTAAAATTTTGAGTTGCTGCCCAGCTTTATTTAACTGAAAGTTACAATAACATTAGAGGGGCATCGATAATACAATCTCTTCAAGCTCTTTATAGGAAGTAAAATACCAACACCTTATTTTTAAAAAGGGGAACAAATTGGAGAATTACAGATCCATCAGCCCGTTATCGGTACTATACAAAATCCTCACTAGAATCATAACATATAGATTAACGAACAAATCAGACAGTTAACAAACACGCGAACAAGCGGGATGTAGACGGGGATACAGCACTTTGGACCATTTTCAAACAATTAGATTACTAGTGGAAAAATTAAGTGAATATAAAGTCACCTTGTGGATAGCAATGGTTGACTACGAAAAAGCTTTTGATTCGGTAGAGATATGGGCAGTCCTTAACGCCTTAAGTAACAGCAGAGTCTATGAAAGATACACACTCTTCTTGAATACATATATAAAAATGCCACATCACAAATAATGCTCGAAGAAAAAATAATTAAAATCAAAATTAAACGAGGAATTAGACAAGCCGACTCGATATCCTAAAGTTGTTCACTTGACTCTAGAAGACACGAACGATTAAATTACTTAAGGTTCGCAGATGATGTGACTCTGATCGCCAACACCAAAGAAGAATTACAAGGAATGCTGATGGAATTAAATAACAAGTCCCGAAAATAAGGAAAAATCTTTCTCAAGCCAGCACAGAGCAGAAGAAAGGTACTGGAAGGAAAAGAAAGAAAGACAGAAGAGGCGATTGAGAGGATCGCTTTAAATCTGCTACTGAAATATCAAGGGATCTAGTAGATAGGAATTTAGCTAATATAAGTCGAGAAACTGTCGGCAGACGGTTAAGGGATGTTGGGCGAAACAATATGAAACGTGGACGTCAGAAGACTGGAGAAGAGAGATGTTTTCAGATGAAAGCAAATTTACATCTTTAGTTTTGATGGTGCTACCTATGTAAGACATCGTGCACATGAAAGATTCCACGAATCCTGCACATTAAAAACAGTGAAATATGCGGCAAGTGTAAGGATCTGGGGATGTTTTCCCTACTTTGGGCCAAATAAACTTTAGAGGTTAATGTAGAAAAATATATACAAATTTTTGAATTTGCAATCGGAAGTCTCCTCCATGCCACAGCCAAATCTGTTAATTACTCATATTTATTGATTGACAAATGTTACCACTACAAAGTTTTGCATTTTTTATTTTCTATATGGTTGTATTTTTGGATAGCAAAGCAGCTTTTTACGGAAAACAGAATTTCAGCATTGCCATGGCCAGAAAACAGCCCAGATTTAAATCCCATAGAGAACTTATGGATGATCATGACAAAAAAAAGTTAATGTAACTAAGCTTAGAAGTAAAGATGAGCTAAAGCAAACGTGTGGAATCAAGAGATCAGTGATGAAACCATAAAAAAATTGGTTGACGCCAACCAGCATTGCATCCGTAATAAAGTCGAAGGTGGCTCAATGAAATACTAGATGAGGAAAAAAGTTTATTTATTTATTATATTTATTTATTAATTTCATTAAAAATTATATATTTATATATTAATTTCATTAAAAATACACTTTTCTTAATCACCAATGCATTAGGGATTTATTATTTTCCATGTTTATTTCCTTTAGGTTTTTCACCTCCAATAGCTATTATTCATAGTTTTCCTTTTCACACCATTTGTTAAAATCATCAAAAGTGAGAGTCAATGGTTAATTTTTGGATAAATAGAAATATTTATTAAGTGATGCAATTTCTCTGACTGTAACTGTATACGATCATATATAACCAGTAATTAAAATTGGTAAATCTAAGTGACAACGCCGCTACGGTATCAAAAGCGATTTGTACTACAAAATAGCTGGTCGCCAATCAGTTTTTTGCGGCATTGCAGCAAAATAAAGTAACTTTTTGCATATTGTCAGGATACGCGTCGGTTGGAGTTATAATTCAAAGTTTTCTACCTATCCTAACTGGACTCATTGAAATTTAAAATGGATGATTGATTTGGCGGGAACCGATCATATGAATGACACATAGTTTACATATAAAATACCTTTGGTCCACAATAAACATGTAGGTAATTTACTTACCAAGTCCATATATTTTGGCTGCGACAACACCGTTTTCCCAAAATCAATAGATCCATAAACGACCGACTGTTCTTGTTCGCGTTCCAGAATACCAGGTATAATCGACTGGGCTGTCACTCTGTATCCTCTATAATCGATAACAACTGTGCCTAGGGTATAGAGTCCTGGTAAATCTACGGCACTATAAACTCTGACACCTTGTAAATCATTTCGCTGAAAAATTGAAAAATGGACGTTACGGAATGGATTAGGTCTTGTTTTTGTTTTAACGAAGTAGCGTAGTGGATTCGGCAATTCTTGAAAAAAAAGGAACGTTACGATTGAAGCTTACTTACGGGTGCTACAAACGCAGCGGCATCTCCTCCGAGCTCCTTATAATGATCTCTGACGTCGAATCCCAACGAGAAGAAAATATTATTCCAGATAAACATCTGCATTTTAGCTTCCTCGCCTGGATTAATAGCCATAACGTTACCATCGATAACGGCCATAGCACCGCGAGTGGCTGCAGCTACAAAGTCGCTGTGAACCTGCAAAGGAAACATCTTGTTTCAAGAAATATTGTCAAAGATGATGGGCTCAGAATAAAAACTATTATTTACCTTAAAAATAGCTCTTTCTCGGAGTAACCGTTCCGGTAAAGTTTTCCTAGGAAGCTCTCTGGTAGTTTGTAATTCTTCATTCCAATCTCTAGTTTGTCCTGGGATATGCTCTTCATAGCCGAGCTTCGAGGACAGCGCTAAAATTAATAGACCAAAATATATAAGAAAAACATGATAATTGACAACTCAAAATTTATTAATACGGTATCATCCTATCCCAGTCTGGAAAAACATTTCCATGTTAGGACTGATTTTTGACAGCAGACTGATTTGGAAAAAACACATCGACTACCTTAAGGCAAAAACAGCAAGAGATCTAAATATAATGAGGCTGTTATCAAACATCTGATGGGGTGCAGACTTCCCCTTTCTAATGAAGATATATAAATCGATCTTGTCTAAAATAAGTTATGGGGATTTTATTTACGTCGCGGTGAGTCCCACCATTAAAAGATCTCTCGAAGTAATCCAAAACCAGGCCTAGCGACGGGAGCTTATCGGACTTCTCCAATTCCAAATTTACATTGCATTGCTTCCATGTCCCCCTTTTTTTACAGAGACAGAAATCTTTAATGTGGTTTTACACCACATCATTATTCAGATCCCACATTAAAAGAGCCCTCAACCTACACCAGATACACTTAAAATCATTCAGCCCCAACTCCATATGATCCAGAATAAAGATCTTCCTATCCACTCATGAATTCATCTTCACCTCACCAGATTCATCAAAATTCCCATTACTCACTCCTTGCACTGCCTCCACTCCAAAGATAGATATCAGCTTGACTAAGCACAACGAATCAACCCCCTCTTCTCAAATAAAGTCATCTTTCTTACAACTTATACATGACAAATACCAAAATCATATCCACTATTACACAGACGGATCTAAATCAAACCTAGGAGTGGATGCCGCAGTAATCGCACCTAATACTATTCACAAATTTAAACTAAATACTATTTCTACAGTTTATACATCTGAATTACTGGCCATAAGGGAAGCAATCGGATTAGCATTAAGAACAAAAAATAGTAACATTCTCATCATAACTGATTCCCTTAGTTCTCTGAAATCTATAAATTCATCGAAAACATCCATCCCATTAGTGTTAGATATAATGAATCTTATACACATAAGTAACGTCCGGAAGATTAACTTAGTATTGTTGTGGATCCCTAGTCGTATTAACATAAGAGGAAACGATACTAATGCCAAATTAGCAATCACCTCTGGAATAATCATAAACACAATCTTATCACCATCAGACTTGACAACATATTTCAACTTTCCTGGAACTGGCAAGATGATAACAAGCTTTGGGAATATAAGGCTACAGTATATCCACCATTTCATTTCGCAAGTTTAACAAGAAAAGGGAATATCATATGGAGAAGAATTTTCATAGGTCATACATACCTAAGTTATTCATACTTATTAAAGGAGGAACCACCTCCAATATGTCAACAATGTCATACAACCCTCACAACAAAACACATCCTTTCCCATGATTATCTTCCCCAAAGAACAAAACATAATTTACTGAAACCATTACATCAAATAGTAGCTCCAAACATAAATAATATAAAAGGCTTAATAGAATTTTTGAAAGAAACAGATCTTTACTCTAAAATATAACAACACACGAACTGGCGCTAAATGATCTTTGTTACCGATGCGCTACATTTAAACATACATACATACATACATACAGTCCCTGGCCAAATTATTAGACGCACTGTATTTTTTTTAGTAATTTTATGTTTCTTAAGAGTTTTTATGCAATAATGGTATATTTAAACTACAATATTATTGATTTTTATTTAAAAGAATTGTTGTAGACTACATATTTGTATTTATTTTTAACATATGGCAACACTGTGTTGACAAAGTGATACATGAACGTAAATAAGTACAAACCTGTATCAGTCGCGATCGGAATCGAGTCAGGTACGGACGTGTTTCTGTGGCTTTATGGACTGTGATTCTTTGTTTAACAGTTTTATACTACTCAGTTATTAGTTTATTTTGTATGCAGTGTTTTAAAAAAGTAATTGGACTATTTTCATTATGGGTAGAAAAGGCGATCTTTCACCACGTAAAAAAGCTGAAGTGAAGGCCCTTGTGATTGCGAAAACATTTACAAACCGAGAAATATCACAAAGATTGGAGGTTTCTGAAGCTAGTGTACGACGCATAAAAAGAAAATTGAGTCAGGGAAGGAATTAAGCCCGAAAAGATGCGGTAGAAAACCAATTTTCACTCAACGGTCAGAGAGATGTTTGAAGAAAATTTGTGTAGAAAACAGATTTGCTACCACAAAGGTAATAAAATCACAACTCCAGGATGCTAGCGTAAATGCTTCTAAGCGCTCTGTTCGAAGAAAATTGAAAGAATTAGATTTTAAGGCCTGTCGCCCCGCCAGGAAGCCCAAGTTAACAGCTGCAATGAAAGCAAAGCGCCTGAAGTGGGCCAAACAATGGCAAGACAAAGATGTGGACTTCTGGAGATCGGTAAGATACAGGAATTTAATCAATAATTGATACATTATTATCATTTTCAGTTAAATAAAGCAAATAAACATGGAAGTTTATATATTTTTCCTATTTTTGACAGGTCTGCTTCAGTGACGAAAGCACATTCGAAATTTTGCAGAATAAAGCTCAGTATGTGCGTCGTCGTCATGGAGAAAAGTTTCATCCTGATTGTGTCGTCCCGACGGTTAAACATCCCACCAAAGTGATGATTTGGTCAGTCATCAGCGGCAAGGGCACTGGACGTCTGTACGTCGTCAAAGGAATAATGAGGCAAGATCAGTACAAAGAAGTATTACAAAATCGGTTGATTCCGCAGCTCAGAGAATGGTTTTCCAAATGGGAAACCATTCACTTTCATGCAAGATGGAGCTCCCTGCCACACTGCTCGGTCTGTTAAAGCTTTTTTGGCAGAAAAAAAAATATCCCTCTGTTGGATTGGCCGGGTAATAGCCCTAATATGAACCCCATTGAAAATGTGTCTGAGCTGATGAAAAGAGAAGTGGCTAAAGATGTGATTACCAACAAAACCCAGCTCCTAGAAAAGATTATTCATGTGTGGAATCATCATCCTCAAATGCAGGAGACAGTACAATCTTGCATTGATAGCATGCCGCGCAGAATTAAAGCTTTGATAGCGGCTAAAGGTGGCTCAACTAAATATTGACTTTTACTAACATTAATTTCACTTTTCTTTAAAACTTAATAAACTTACGCTTTTCTAAATTAATGCTGTTTTATTTATGTCAAATAAATAGGTAATTGATTGGATAATATAAAAATAAAAAACAAATCAATGTAAAATAATAAAACGGTACAATATCACTCGGTAATTAATATTTTACATGAAATCTTGCAGTGCATCTAATAATTTGGCCAGGGACTGTACATACCATCCCAGTATGTACACCTGTCTCATTTTGTCGTCAGCCACTACTAAGGTTGAAGAACCCGTTATTTAAAGCACATTTTTCAAACGGGTTACCGACTCACCTACGTATTTCTATTTTAAAAATACGACAATCGGTACTTACAATCCTCTGCCCTAATAGCATCAATTGTATGCTCCATAGTTGGAGCGCACCAGGCGTACAGTTGGTAAGGAGTCGACACCCTCTCGAACGGGTGACGTTGACTTCTTTTTTTCTGCAACGTCGCAAAATTTCTTTTAAACTGGGGCGAAATTTGGTTTAGTAATTCGATTAATGAATGGCACAAATGACTAGGCGAAGCTGGTTTGGGGTTAAATTCTTCTGCAGTAGATCTGAAAAAAGAAAAACGGTATGTAGTTTTAAATTGTACTCCATTAGTGTAATGCTATATCCAATAACCGGCCAAGGGCAAGTCAAACTTGCGCAATTAATATTCCGTATGTTGACTGCTTAAAAATAAAAATTTTTGTTACGGAGGTATAAAATGATCAATGACTTCACAAAATACACACCCAGAATGTCAAATTCAAATTCCAAAAGGCTTCATTAAAATTTACATGGTTGGTTCACAGTTTTTGAGTTCAGTGGAAATAGTGTGCTTTTCAGTACATTCATCCACTGTAAGGCTTTGCGGCTTGCTGGTGTTGTGTAGAGTTTGAATACCAGTCCTTATGTACCCAATAATCTTTCAGTCATTACCGGATGTTTATCCTTTAATAAGTATTATTATTTGTATTTTTCTGCGAAGGTACTTTGGCTATGGTTATTAAAATTAGGGTAATTTTTAATTTAGTTTGCTAGGAAAAATTTTTAATAAAAAACCCAGCTTCAACCAGAACGTACGGTTACACACAGTTATTACAGTATTGTTCACAATGAATTTTCAACAAAGTTCGTTGAAAACTGATGACCTTGAAGTTGATTTTTTTTTTTAATAGATAAATTATTAGGTAATGCACTCGTATTAATTTTCGTTCAATCTACACCATGTGGAGAATATTCCAAAATTTTTTCAAAATTTTTTTATCAGTACTTTTCAAATAAGGGGGGACAACGATTTTTGGCAATTTTTTAAAAATAATTCAAAGAAGAGTGTGCGCAAGTATTACATTATATATATTTTTGGACTTGTGTTTTCACAAGCTTTCATTTGACACCCCATTCGATGACCTGGTAATTTTTTTTTCACTTCCGATTTCACCCCCCAAAACTAACCCTTTAAGTCAAAATTTAACTTTCAAAACTACACTGCTCTGATGGGGCCATCAATTCCTATATTAGTATTACAAAATCCGGTGTGACAAACGGACAGACAAACACCGAAGTGATCTTGTAAGTGCTCCGTACGGAACACTAATAATACAAAAATGAAATAAAACTTTGAGAATGAGAAGGTCTTGTGATCAGAAGAGTAGAGTATGAAATTTCTACTTTAAGTAACAGGTTAGCAAACGCATGTATTGTTGGTTACCAGTACTAACAGCCTCACTATACAGCTCATTCAGAAAAAAAAGTAGTTTTTATTATACGCATGGTAGTTTTAAAAGGGAATATTATAATTAAAAAATATACATTATACTATCCATTTCTTGGCGACATTGGTCAACATAAATATTGAATTGGTCATAAAGTACAAGAAGACATTTTAAAATGTCTAAGTGGGTCTCAAACTTACTGATTTATATAAAATCCTCTGGAGCACGCGGATATGTGATAATGCTTCTCTTCCAGAGTAACCACATACAGGTACATAAGATCACCATGTAATTTACGGTATCCAGGAGGGGGATTCCATGCAGATGTTGTTAAAACCTAGAAAACATTGGGAAATTGGTGGTTTTAGCATCAAGTTATCGCCAAATCTCAAACCTGGCAGTATATAGGCGATGGTATCGCTCCTGAAGTCAGGTACATTTGTTTTGGAGTTTGTAGATGACAGTAAATTAAGTGTTATTGTGTATATCATTACATTTTCCAATGCAGGCCAACGACATATGTTAAATAAATCATTTTAAATCAAAAAATACCTTTACACACTGGGGTGATTTTTGATCCTTAAATTGGGGCTGTAAAGAAGTTAAAGGTCGGTCTTTGCTTTCTGGCATTATGTAATCAGGAGGCGTACAATCAACACTTTCAGGGCGCATTTTCTTCTTTTCTAAAATTGCAGAAAACTTTTTGTGTAAACATTTTATATTATATTCTGTTAAATTGGTCTAGCATAGCG
>CM032453.1:33763604-33991104 GCA_019049505.1 Pachyrhynchus sulphureomaculatus | reverse complement strand
AAGATGACAACCTTTGTTTTTATTACTGCCTCACAAATGTCCAGTATCTTACTTATAAATTTATTAAAATACTCGGCGTCTAACTTTTTAAATTCATTTTTTAGGTGGTTCCAAAGTTGCGTAGAGCTTGACCAACAATAATTCTTAACCCTTCAATCTAACTCATGCCATATTTGTTTAATAGGAGAGAGATCGGGAGATTAGGATTGTCAGTGCGTTACATCTACAGTCGGTCGAGTAAAAAGGTGTCGCCTATAACTTGTAGTCGGTAAAAGAAATTCTTTGAGGTTATTGTTGGCACCCCTGCAAACAATGCTTTGTGGAAAGAGGTTCATTTCTAACCTTTTTTATGGTTAAATAGTACTTTATTGAACATGAGTGCTGCATACGAGGGCCACAGAGATATTAGAATAGAGGAAAGAAAGTATATACTCTGCTTAAGTGAAAGCGTATCGTCGTTAAAAAGAGAAAGTAATAATATGAGTCATTCTGTCTCTCTTACTTGGCGCACGCCCACAACACTCTCGCACGCCAAAGATTCGAAGTAACACAATAAAGAAACCATTGCTGAGCGAAAAACACAGAGAAACGACTCGCGTGGACAAAGGAAAAAATAGATCTAGATTGGAGCAATGTAATTTTTTTTCCGTTGAAGCTTCATTTTAGGGTTATATTATCACCCTACGAGTCTGGTCAATTTCTAGTAACCGATTAGTTCGCGCACCGTTAAACACCCTGTGAAGATCCACGTTTGGGGATATCTTTCGAAAAAAAGTTTTAAGACGCTCTTCATCTTTAACTACAATTTGATGGCCGATTGCCAAAGGGTGGTTTGTCGATAAAAATGAGAGGTGGGTTCTTCAAGAGAATAACGACCCCAAACATCGAAGTAAAACGTGTAGCCAGTGGAGAGGGGAATCCAGTATCATCACACTAGACTGGCCATTTCAGTAGCCCGATGCAAACTCAATCGAGAACATGTGGCCATACATCAAGCAGAAGCTTCGTAGTAGAAAGGTGTACACAGTGAAGCAGCTGTCACGGCAAATTCGGGCAATTTGGAAATCTTTGCCCTAAGAATATACGGAAATCTCATCGAAAGTATACCCCGAAGATGCCAGGCGATCAGCGAGCTGATGAGGACTGGACGAACTACTGAATCATTAGCATTTTAATGGCAACCTTTATTTCGAATGATGGAAAACTTTCAAATAAATCCAATTTTTTAAAAAACAATGAACAATACGTTCTTACTTGACGGGCCGTATTAATTTTTTTTACCTTTTTCTCTTTAAAATACCTTTCACGTAGTCTTGAAGAATGTTTCGGGTTGTTATCTTGTAGAAAGATAAAATAACGACTAATAATAGAGAAATTCTGCAACGCTTCTTTTTTACATTCCTTTGTTCTTATCGTTATCTCAAGCATGCGCAGAATTAACGCGAAGGAATTGCAAGGTTAGGTTTGTATTTATCTTCTATAAACTTGGATTTTTTTCATTCATTTCATGGTTAAGCATACCGGTTGTTAGTATTTAATGGGTCAACATAAGTTTCTAAATTAAAGAAGAAGACGCAGGTTTCTATCAGTTCCTTCAATATTTCCAAGGTAATAAGAACGTGCGATAAATAAAATTTCATTTGAAATTAGCACTACACACACTGTAATGCTATCGTGTCAAAGATTGCAAAATTCAAACATAATCTGAACATTAATTAAATGTTGTCAGTGTTATTTGCCATAAAAGATTATAACTTTATTTTACCGTATTTTCTTAGCCGTTTGCATACTAAGTAGAAAAAAAATAGGCCCTACCATAATAGCTATAATAATAACGAACTTCAAATAACCTCTCTTATAAGTTCTTAAATAAGGGTAATCGTTATCCTTAATAAAGGTTTCTCTTATTTTGTTTCAGTACTGTGCAGCCTCCAAGTGGTGGATGCACGCTTCAAATAACGATAACAGCCGAGTCCTTATATTTAATTTCTTCCCTTTACTCCTGCGCAAGCTTCAAACGGTGGACGCATGCTTCAAATAAATCTAAAGACAGTGGCCTACTAAAATAGAGAGATTTTGCAATGCTCATTAGGTTCAGAAGATGAATACCAACCTAACCTTGCAATACCATCGCGTTAATACTGCACATCCTTAAGATAACGACAAGAACAAAGGCATGTGAAAAATAAGCGTTGCAAAATCTCTCTAATATTTAGACCAGATATCATGGCAGGCTCTTGTACGACCTTCGAGCATCGTTTTTTATTTAATTTCCCGTTCCATTCCTATATCCTTAAATCATTACACTGCCATCACATTGCTTAATATTTTTACAGTGAAACTGTTTAAATAGCTGGGCAGCACCCAAACATTAGATCAAAAAATTTGGAACTTCAATTCGTCCGTCCAAAGGAGTACACCATTGGCCTATCGTATATCTATAATCTATATCTATAACATATATAAAATGCAACGTCTCTGTGTCTGTCTGTCCCTTAGTGCGGTTATCACTGGAGAACCATTTTATCCGATTTACATCCTTCTTTTTTTAAAACACATATGTTCTCTGACCAGGTTATAGGCTATAATTTATTACGTTAGGTAATATAAGGAATAAGCAGTGACGATAATAGTGAATCAAGTGCTCTTGCAATGCACTGCCTAAACCATTAAAATATGGAACAATATCATTTAATAAAGAATACCTATAATATATATAAAATGCAACGTCTCTCTGTCTGTCCGTTAGCGCGCTCATTACTCGAGAATTACTTATCCGATTTGCGTTCTTTTTTAATTCATACATATGTTCTCTGGCCAGGTTACAGGATATATTTTATTACGTTAAGTAATGTAAGGAATGAGCAGTGACAATAATAGTGAATGAAGTCCACGCGAGCGGAGTCGCGGGCACGGCTAGTTTGTTATGTATTTTAACTCATTTGAACCAATGTTTTTCTCGCGTCTGATAATAGCTTAGGTTTTCGGGATATTACACATCCTCTTAAACCTGTAGGCAGCAATCATGTCTTAACAGTGGTAGTCGACACTGGTTCAAAACAAATTCCATTAAAGTGGTATTTAGAGTAAGGCTCTGTTTTCCTCCTATACACAAATATTTGGTTTTCTTGCAGTTAATTGTTGAACCCCAGTTTTTATAATTTTGAAATAGTTTTCTTGTCATAAATTCAAGGTCTTCCTTGTCCTGAGCAATAACCACCTGATCGTCGGCAAAATGTAGAGTGTACAACGTTGTTTCGTCGGTCAGCTGTATTCCCATTCTTCCACGTGCTCTTCGCCATCTCTCCAATGCCTCATTCAGTTAAATTTTGAATAATGTAGGACGACACAGACAGCAGCCCTGTCTGATACCCCTTGTTACAGAAAAATTTTCGGAAAGAATGTTCCCCAACATTTTCGGAAACGTGACTGTGACTGGTCGTACAGCTGTGTTACTGCGGCGATTGATGTACTGTTTATGGTTGATCGTTCTAATATTTGCCATAGTTTTTTCATATTTCGTATTGTATTATATTGTATTACTGTCGGGTAATAACAAAGGCGTGTGAAGTCGGAAATTGAAAAAAAAAAAATTAAAACTGATAGAAAATAGTGACTGCTTCCAAATTTTTGGCCGGCAGTGTATATACACTACGTATTATAAAGTGATATATTAAAAGAAAAAAATTACAAAAAGCAGACGTTGCATCACACTGCACGAGTACCCACCATTTAAAACATCTTACAAAACTATAAGATATCTTTATCTCATCTTATTGTGCAACATATTTACATTCCAACTTAAATACTGTTAGCTTAACACTGTTTACTTAGGGTTTCAGACGTGCATCTTCCTTCAGTTCATGCGATTCAAAAAGGACACATAAAAACTATATCGGTGAATAACCGAATAGATATGGCTCTGTGATTTAATTACTTCTTTGCTGGCAACAACGTTTTATTTAACGAAAATTTCTTGATAAGACTTAATGAGGAAATAATAAATATGTTTATTGTTAAATGTTTTATATTAATGCATAATAACTGAAAAAAGAGAAAAGCCCATATTTCAGCAGTTTACCCACTGTTTTCTTATTCGTACAATCCATCCTGAGACGCGTTTCGCCGTGTCACGGCTCGTCAGTCAGGCTAGGATTGACAAATAAGAGAACAGAATTTACTGATACTTATCCAATAAGTTACGGAACACGATGGTAGGATACAACGAATTGTAATAAGTACGCATGCCTAAAGCAAAATAACTGAAAATGGACAAAAGCCCATATTTTAGCAGTTTATCCATTATTCTCTTATTCATTAAATCCATCCTGAGACGTATTTTAGGGTAGGAAAGCGCTATCTACTTTTAAGTTTTGTTCACTAATAACATCAACATCAACTTGGGGTAATAAAAATATTCGATAATCAGGACAGAGCCTTATTATTACAGTAAAAAATATGTACAAATGGATTAAGACAAATTACTTAGAGCAGGTTTATTAGTGTCAAATTAAGGCTTATCTAAACACTGAAACCATCAAAAGTGATAAAATAATGGTGATGTTGCAACAGTGATTTCTTGGAGTTAGTATTAATTCTAGATTAATAAATTAGACTGTATATTTTATATAATTATAATTAATGAATTCTTAGGAATTTTTATTTAAACAAGAAAAA
Organism: Pachyrhynchus sulphureomaculatus; assembly: GCA_019049505.1. Classification (NCBI taxonomy): domain Eukaryota; kingdom Metazoa; phylum Arthropoda; class Insecta; order Coleoptera; family Curculionidae; genus Pachyrhynchus; species Pachyrhynchus sulphureomaculatus. The sequence continues at coordinate 33,986,427 of CM032453.1, read as the reverse complement.
CATAAAACTCCAAGAAATTGTTACTAATTGACTATAACATAGTTGTGGATTAAGAAAACTATATGTTTTCTTTTAATCCATTTAAAAATACCTTCATAGTAGAAGGAAGACTGCTCCTATTACCCCATGGTCCTACTACCCCAGATTCCCCTAATTTACGACCTCTCTTATTCTTATTAAGAAGAATGACAGGTTTTAAAAATTACGTTCCTGGTAGACTAACCATGATTATGAACAAAATTCTTTAAAAGAAATCGAATCCTTACCCTTATTTAAAAAATGATTAATTCTGGACTATATCATATAGTTAGCTAAATTTTATGAAATAAAGAATTGCAATTTATGTTGGCCCGATTTGGTTTTTATATTAGCAGGACAATAACACAGTTAGTTTAAGCAACCTGAACAAAAAAAACAAAATTAATGTGGTAATTCTACCTTTCAAGTTAATTTATTTTAACCTTGGGGAAAGTTCTGTGATAAAGCAAAGATAAAAGTTATATTGTCATTGACAGAGTTACTTGCTGAAAAACTTACTGAAATATTAATGAAATGGGCTAAATTTTTGGCGAATAAAGGTAAAATACTCCAGATTATTTTACATAAATAATAATACCGACAATAACCTGATAGCCCAAAGTATCTATGACAATATCTACATTTTTGCAACGGCTGTATATAGCAAAATAAGTGATATTGCCTTTTTGTAGAGCCTTAATTCTGAAATATATTTTTTAAGGTTATTTTCAAAAGTTATGTAACAAGCTTTATAAAGCAGGAAGCAAATGAAAAATGAGGTAATACAATTACAGTACTTTACCAGTGGACTTTGCACTTTCTTCGGGGTTTTCTTTCAAAGCTGCCTGATCAGATTGTTCTGTAATTCCCTGGTTCTTTCCATTTGGGATGTCATTTTCTACTGCGCCAGGGGCCATTCTCTACACTGTAAAGCTGTACTTTGATTAAACGCAATATTGGAGCCCCACAATATGAATTTCTCTTGATTTATTTAACTTTATGTGTTATCAACCCTCGAAATCAATGCACAAAATTAATATTAATAACTAGGAATATCGAGACACGTGCTTTCGCAGGATTATTACCCCCTCTAACGACTGTCAATGTGACGTCACGGTCAGAGGTCATTTAATTAAAATTGTTAAAATACAGCATGGGGTGCTGGTAATGTTGTAGCAACAATATAGAATTGAAATTGCTCACTTATGCAACAACAATTGACCAATAAGGGTAGCATTTAAAGTTAAATTATCCTGGTTATTAGTAGCAACATTTTTAAAATCGAAAGTGCCTAAATCAAAATATAACCTTAAATTCTGGAGATATTGAATTTTGAAAAAGTATCACCAATTAAAATGTCTTCAACAGTAACGGTTACAGGAACAGAAAATTCACAGCTAAAGAATAAGCAAAAAGACCTTGAAGAAGCCACAACTTCCAAAGACCTAGATGAAGTCCTAGAAAAAGTGAAAACTATCGATAATGTGTGCACTTTTACAAAGTGCAAGAACAAAACTAATCTTATTGGTATCGACTGCAAATTTTGCAAGGGTAGTTTTTGTACAACACACGGTTTACCTGAAGTTCACGGTTGTGGTGAGGCAGTAAAACGAGAAGAAAAAAGGGAATATATGCATCCTGAACCAAAGTTAAGTCGAGACGATCATGAAAAAGCACAGACTAAGTTAACGATGAGGTTGAAACAAATGGAGCTTCAAAGGAAATCAAAGCAAGGATTTCAAAATAAGGGGAAAAAGAAAAAATAGGTCTCATGTTGTTTTTTTTAATTATATTTTTTACAAAAAGTAAAACGGATACATTTTTTTTTTTTTGTTATAAGATTGTGATTTATTTTATTATAAATAAAGTAAGTTATTTAAAATATTTTATTTTGTTGGAATTAATATAATATTTTTGTTTGAAATTCCTGTAATTTTTATTGTAGAATTCCAAGAATTTGTGGAATTTATGTTATTCTGATATGCAACCCCTATTGAGTAAATGAAAACAATATGCTTTGCTTCATCATAGAATATTGCTTTGTAAACTATAGTGTTAAGGCATTTGTGGGTTACCTAATTTATTATCAAGGTCCAACCTGACTTATTACTCTTGGTTCTGAGCAGAAAAAAGGCATACTGCTTTTACAAATCACTTCACAAAGGAGTTCATGAAGGAACAATAGTTGGACCAACGTTGTTTTTAATATTTCTTAAGGATTTAAATAAGAAAATTACCTTAACATCACTATCCATTGGTGGACATTTCATGTATTATATCTTTTGCCAACAAATTATTGTTTGTTCAACTAGTAGAGTCAAAAAAATGTGAGAATGGTGTAATTCTAACAACCTTACCTTAAATTCAATAAAACGACTATTTTTTAAAAGTAACAGGCCAGAATCTATATGTTTTTGTGAAAGTAGTCCAAAACAATCAACCATTACATTTTTGGGACTTTGAGGGAACGACAGTCTACAGTTCGATGATCAGTTGTATTTGGCATTGCCTAACATTAACTCTACTATCTATGTCATTAAGTACCTGAGAGATCAAGATAGTTTAATTACAATAAGATTATTCTATTTTGCAAGTTTTGAGAGCCTAATTTTATACAGTAATATCTTGCACGAAAATCTTCATGGCTCAAAAAAAAATACTAATTCGTGTTGCTTTACATATGAAAATACAGTGTTGTAGAGATAAATTCGGATTATTAAACATTATGACAGTACTTCCCTGTTCCTGTAACTTTGTGAAAACGAGTAACAGTATTTAGAAACAGAAATATCGCCGATAATATTAGGAGGAGTAGAGATAATTTAGCTGTATCATTTTATCACACCTTGGTTCATAAGGAACCTCAAATTAGTTCAGGTTAGTTGCATTTCCAGAACATTCAGTACTTTCTTCTGAAGGCAAAGCGAAACGTTTCCTTACTGATAATGAATTATATTCCTTACATGAATATTTTAATTTATAACGTGTTAATTTTTTAAGTGTGACTTATTTTTCACTAGTGATATTATATCTGTAATAGCATAGTTATTTTAAGTTATTTATCTGCTTCTATTCATAATAGTGTTTTATTGTTCAAGAGCGATAATTGACTAAACATAAGATTAAAACCGAGACTAATTTTACTAAGATTGTGATTACTCAAGCGGAATTGACCAATCACGAACGTCGACTTAGTTCCGATCAAATAACACAGTTCGAGCCGACGTCTGTGATTGGCCGATTCCTCTCGAGTAATCACAATCTTAGTATAATTAGTCTAAATTTTAATCTTAGGTTTAGTCAATTATCTCTCTTGATAATAATATTTTATTGCCATTGTAATCACGCTCTTAATACAAATAGGATAATTTTTAATCTTAGATTTAGTCAATTATCGCTCCTTATATTAATACGATTATTAAACAATAAAAATATTTGGTGTAGTGATAACTATTTTTTTTATGGACCTAGCACACGTGCTACAGGGAAATCTCCAAAGCGCTACAGGAGCGAGACGTATGCGGAAAAAGTGATTCACGTTGGTCTTGAATCGCTGTAAATTGTACTAGGTTGGAAACACAGTCCTGGGCAAATTATTCCAAAGGGATAAGGTTCTACATATAAAAGGGTTGTATGAAGAGTAACAAGCTGAAGGGTTGTATGATGAGTAACAAGCTGAACCTCATACGGATGTGAAGTATTAGTGCGACGAGTACTTCTAGCATACACCGCTCTGAGAGAAATTAAGCGGGCTAGATCCATCGAACACTTTCTATGAAAATACTTGTAGAACAGACTCGAGTCGCCAACCGTTCTTTGATGTTCCAACAAATTAAGGTTGCTGACCAGTTCCGGGTCTCCAATCAGGCGAACAGCTTTCTTCTGAAGTTGTGAATTAAATTAATATCTTTAATACAACAATATAACTATTTAGGTATTCCTTCCTCCTGCCAGTTTTCATCCATACAACATTTTGCGTGCCGACATAGGTACTTACTACAACTAAAATTAACAAAAATTAACTTAAATTAACTTAAAATATTGCTTTTAGAAGGTTTAATTACAAAAAATTTTTAACATTTAACAAATAATTTTATTATACTAGTCCTAGAACCTAGTGTGAACCCTGTGCTTGAAGTTCTTTAGAGAGTTTTCTTATATCCGGTTCAGTGTCACACATGCTTCCGAGTTGTCTGTTGTCAGCCTGCTTCGGTACGGGTTTAAAATCACTCTCATATGGGAAACAAGTTGTTCACAGATCTAGGATGATCCGAAAGCTGTAAGCATGGCAAACGCTACTTTCTTAAGACAAATAAATTTCTCTGGTAAACTCATCCAACAACTGAGTATCTCGTTTGAATGGTTCTGGCAGTCACCTTCTAATACTCTTCTTAATTCTACAAATTTCGTGTTCCATAACTCGGAGCTTTTAAATTCAATGTATTGAAGATCAAAATCATTAATGTCCAACCATGAGAAAAGAGATATGTCAAAGCAACTGCTGGAAAATCCATTAAATCTGGTTTGATTAAAAAAGCGAACATAGGACCATGTTTATTAAAATCCTGACCCCTCTCGATAAACTCCTCTTTTAAATTAGTCGACCCTTTTAAATTAGTCGACCCTGGATATATAAGTTTTTAAATTTGGAAAATATTTATATGTTTGTAGTAATATCGCTGATAAATAAATCTATTTTTAATTTGAATGATTTCCAGGATTCGTATAAATCCAGAACTGTTTTGCCTGAACCTTGTAACTTTAAGTTGAGTTCACTGAGATGGTTTGTAGTATCAGTAAGAAACATTAACATACAGATCCAAATCTTATCTCCTAGTTCAGGATAAGCACCCACTTGATTTTTTTCCAACAAGAACGATTTAATTTCGCCCAGACATTGCACAAATCTAGAGAGCACTTTACCACGGCTGAGCCAGCGCACATTATTGTGCAATGGTATATCTGAATATGCACTTTCTAATTCCTGCAGAAACGCCTTAAATTGTCTATGGATCAGTGAAGAACGACCGACAATGTAGTTAACTATTTTTACCACCCTATCCATCACGGATTTTGAACTTCCAGCGGAGATTTTAGCGCACAAACTCTCTTGGCGAATTATGCAATGCAAATTGAAAACTGATCGACCCACGCGTTCAATAAGAAGGGAAACAAATCCTTTATGTCGCCCAATCATAGCAGGAGCGCCATCTGTCGTTACGCAAAAAATTTTATTTAAATCAATGTTCCGCTTTTCAAAATGTTTAACAAATTCTGAAAATATATCCTCTCCTCTTGTAGTTCCCTGCAATGTTAGCAGACAAATCAGCTCTTCATACACACTGCCATCATTGAAGTATCGCGCAACGATTGCCAGACGGGCAATGTCATTAATATCGACACTTTCATCCAATGCTACACTAAATACAAAACTCCGTTTGATAGCGTCTCTCTGCTGTTTTTGGACATTTTGTGTCATTTCGGTAATTCGTCTCTCGATAGTCCGCGCTGATGCCGGTATATCCCTAATCTTGGCCAATATTGTATCCTTATTGAGCAAGTCGTCGAATAAAATCTCGCCAGTACTCAAAAACGTTTGCTTCATAAATTCTCCGTCAATGAACGGCCTACCCTTTTGTGCCAACGATTGTGCAATTTTGAAACTGCATTCAGTTACCTGATTTTTTCCTTGGAAAACTTTGCTAAAGAATGTTGACTGTTTCTCGTATTGTTTACTTGCTCTTTGTATTGCCTCCCTTTTATCAGCGTTATCTTTAAATGACGATTCATGTTTTATCTGGAAATGTCGTTGAACACTAAATGTCCAGAAAACTACGCTTTCCCGACATAGGACACAAATGGCCCGATCGTTTTGCTGTACAAAACCGTAATCTGTTATCTATGAAGTTTGAAATAATCGAACGTCTACCTTCTGTTTCTTCGCGGCCATAAACGCAACGTAATTTTAATTTTTAAACTTCTCGACGACTATTGACTGGAACGGATGTTACTTCTATACTAAATGATCCAAACGTGTAGCCGCTTGCTATATATAGAAAAATTAGGTTTCCAGAAAATTCCAATAATTACGTTTATTAAATTTCCTAGAACAAAAATTATTATCTACAACTCGCCATTGCAATTAAAGGGCCGCCTAGAAGTTAAATCTAACAAAGACCAAAGTTCGGCAATATATAGAGTTGCGGCGCGCGTCGGAACGATCGAAGTCAAGTCAAACAAAAACCGCCTTATAGCGCCTCTTTTGATCTGAATTGAGGACGTTTATTTGTGTTTTTGCCTAGGCTTATATTTTGAGGCTTGCCGTCTTTAATACTTACCGAAATTAAAGCCAAAACAATGCATTCAGTAACATTATAAATTACAAAATATATATTTTGTAGTTTTTGGTAATAATACCTAGTGACCTATATAATATATCGGTTTTGTTTGTATCGTTAAAGTAATACTGTCTTCGATTATTTACTTAATTTCGAAACCTGTCACAGATTACAGAATTAATGTGTAAACTTTGAATAGGTACACGTGCCATTTAAAATTGCTTGGCGTGCCAGAGATGGCACGCGTGCCATAGGTTGCTGACCCCTGTACTAAGTTATAAATAAGACATCAATAAGACTATAAAAATAAAAATAATTTAAACTTAAAAAATATTTATTAGGTACTTGAAATACTTTTACAATACATAGATAATAAAATTATTCTTATCTGATATATTTGACACTTAAATCCTGTCAATACAGGGTGTTCACCAAGTTGGAACGTCTTTTTTAACAGGTTCAATACGCGCTAACCCTACTTCCCTTTTAAGGTTTGTTTACATTTCTTTTTTCAATTAAAATAGTTTTTTTAGAAGTTAATTGCATACGATAAGAGGAGATATTTTTAAATATTTTCTCCGAGATCGCCAAGTACAAATTAGGGTCGCTATTTTAAAAGTTGTTTTTTCAAAACTCTCATATAGCTTATATTTGTCAGGGGCTAATATGACCAAGTATTATATCCTGTTAAAAAATGTTTCAACTTGAAAGACATCTTGTATATTCAAATTCTAACACTAAAATTACACTTTAAATTATATTTTGGTTTTTGGTTACAATTGAAACAGTTTTATAGTTATCACAGCTTAGTTTAAAAATTCTGTTCAAATCTATTTCATTTTTAAAGAAGTAAAAATTACATAAATTTGATAAATTTATTTATACAAATGAACAGCATACCTAGTAGAAAATAACACGTAAAGCAGAAACAGTTTTCAATTCACTGGTGCTTAAAATTACTCAAAAATAAAAAGTTATTAAAATAATTTTATCACAGTTACAAATATATTAGATTTCAAAAATTTATTACGAACAAATTTTGAAAATCTGGACTGGGAATACAATAGCCTGATTTTTATAATTATGAAATTTCGTAGCAAGGTCCAAAAGTTTCCCAAGTATGTGAAAACGAGTATGAATTTTGTGGCTCTACCATCAATAGCACTTCAGCTATCGTCCTAAATCGAACATATGTTACATAATATTTTAAAATCTGTTCAATTCTGGTATTGTGAGCTCCTTAATTTTATGACGAAAAAAGGCGAAAGCTCCGCGGGAATTAAACGACGCTTAGATGTGTAAGGTGAATCTTTTCCGTCCTCTTTGACGGTTAAAGAATGAGCTAAGCTTTCTCGGCTAGGGAGAGATTCGAATGAAGGTGATGCTCATCAAGGCAGAGCTGCGGAGTAACTCACTCCAGAAACAACTTCGTTGATACAAGAAGAAGTGTTAAAGGATAGGAATGAAAACTAAAATATTATCAGCAGAGTATGAATACAGTGAGTGCAATATGAGTCCTCAAATTTTTGATAGTTTTCAAAAAACAACGTCGTGTGTACTAAATTTTTAGCACTTTGTGAGGGGCTAGAAAAAGATGTGATTGACTCAATTATGACGGAAGATGAACTGATGGTTCTGCGTCATGATCCCCTTGTTTAAACAGGAATCTATAGGGTGACGTTATTCTGGATCGCTACGCCAGTCTACACTGCAGTTGTTGTGAAGGCTGCTATTTAACAATATAGTTTTCAAGAAGAAAATCACCTGCTTTACATCCCCTGATCTAGCTTTTAACGATTATATTTTAATCTCTAAATTGAAGGTGAACCTGCAAGGGAAAATATTTACAAATGATGAATCATTTTAGGGACAAAATTCGTATTATTTTTTTAGTGGCATATGGATTAGGTACTAGGAACAATGTATAGAGATAAACAGTAATTATATTGAAAAATATAATATCATCGATTCTATTACCTTGTTAATAATCTTAGGCCAGAAATCTTTGGTCCTTAATACATATTTCCATAGAATGTGACCGACAGCAAATTATGTAAGAATTAACTCTCTAAACTTTATATTTACGAAATTTAGCAATTCCTAAAGTTACAGAAGAGATTTGGGGTCACAATGGTAGTTTTAGAGATGCCGTTTCTGGCAGGATATGCATAAATATTTTGCACCCCATCTAACTCAATTACAACAAAATTAACATAAATTAGCTTCGGTAATTTTTCATACCAATTTTTTGTTCATATTGTGATTTGGGTAAGGCACGATGTAAAATGCCTTACGACATACGCCTGCCAAAATGCATGTTGGATATTTTTAAAAATGTCACAAGTTCTTGATGCTTCTACATAGTACTTTTACATTGAATGGTTTATATAATATTTGTAACTACTACTACTATATATATATATATATATATATATATATATATATTTATATGTATATATATATATATATATATATATATATATATATATATATATATATATATATATATATATATATATACATTTATAAAAACGTTTGGTATATATAAAATAAAAACGTATTTGTTAAAAAAATATAAATTTATATAAAAAGCTCATCATTTTTATTCTTTAGTTTTATTTAACATACTTTTGTTTATCGGAACATTGTGCAAATCATTATATAATATTTGTTGAAGAATGTTATATTACCTAACTAATTGACCTTTTCTGTTGGCTCTATAATTTTTTTTAAAAAAAGCTAAGACTTATTGTAACAAAAAAACTTATTAGTGCTAAATCTAATTGATAATTATTATCAAAAACGAGTATTTTTTCTGTTATTAACATTATTTTTATCGAACATAAAAAATTAACAGTATAATTTGGTCTTAATTTGCTACCACATCACTGGTATAAAACATCTTTACGCTACAAAGTAGAATTTATTGTTATTTTAAGTTGCCTTGTGTATATGACAACAAAATAAAAATGTGCAAAGGTACTTTAAATATATATAAGCTCTGTTTTATAGGCCTTCCCCTTGAATTTCCATCTCAATTTATTGGCAGTTGTTGTCATCTATTTAATGCCCGCAACTCTCTATATATCATGCCGCCATCTTATTTTGGGGCGTCCTACCATTTCTGTTCTCGTGGTCTCCATTTTATTGTTTGCTTGGTCCATCAATCATCAGTCGTGCATGTTACATGTCCAGCTGATTACCACTTTCTTCCACATGCTCTATCATATCTTACTTTCTTTTGTTATTTCTTTTTCTACCTTTAAATATATTTATATATATATATATATATATATATATATATATATATATATATATATATATATATATAATCCTCATGCAGCCTGCAACATACACTGCTGGACATAGGCCATCTTCATTTTAATCCGGTTGCTTGGGTCTTAAGCTACTTGAATCCGTTTTCCGGCCGCTGGTTTCAAATCATCAAACCGTCTTGTGGGGGTCTCTCTCTATTTATATATGCTTCTTGCCGAGTTTTCCACCCTAGCACTCTTTTCGTCCATCTATTGTCTCTAGTCCTCGCTACATGACCTGTCCAATTCCACTTTAGCCTCATTATCCTGTCCAGTGCATCGGTTGCTTTTGTTTGACTTCTTATAATAGCATTTGGAAGTGATATACTCATTGTGCTACCCATATTCTATGACGTTTTCTCTCCGTTCATGTGTTATTTCGTTATATGTGATATTGGTGACTTATAAATTAATCGATTCGTGTTTACTATGTAATTATCAGAAGGAAACCACACTGTTTGTCCAACACTTAAAGGAAGATTTTCAAGTTAGTAATTCGTTCTGGAAGAAATGCTAATTTAATTAGATAATTCAGATAACCCAATATGGACCGTTAACAATATCAGCCCATAATTTTATGGGACATACTGATAAATAATTCGATCGGCGAAGCGGGAATAATCCGAATGAAATTTATGATCGTATTATAACCGTGGACGAAATCTGGATTTATCAGTATCACCCCGAACCACAACGAGGATCAACGCAGCGGATCGAAAAACGACAAGACACCAGGGAAATTCAAAGGTGAATGTCAGCGAAGCTTATGGCCACTATTTTTTTGGGATACAAAAGGAACTATTCTTATTGCCTACCTTTCAAAGAACACAATGACGGGCACTTATACTGAAATAATTAACAGATTTCGCGTAGCTGTAAAAAAGGAAGGGCATGGAAAAATTAGGAGCGATGTTTTATTTATCTACGACAACGCCCTTGTCTAGACAGCCTAAGTTCTAATAAGTGTTATTTGCAAACCTTGATTTGTAAAAATTAATCATCCATCCTACAATCCTGACCTAGAACCCAGCAACTATTATCTGTTTATGAATTTGAAAAATTTCTGGAGGCGCTACATATACAGGCATAAAGATGAGATGATGTCAGCAGTGCAAGAACCATTCCCGGGCAAATCTCTGTTTTTATAAACGACCATTGTTATAAAATTTGACATTTGTTATTCTTAAAACAGTGAGCGTTTTAAAAATAAAACAGTCTCTCGAATGGGAGGACGTGCAAAATCCGTACACAACATCGTGTACTTATTTTTTGAGTTGTTATTCGTATTTTTCAAGTTAAAATGGGACACCCGGTAGGTATAACTTTGACACCAAACCATTTTTAAATGATTAAAAGAAGAATGTATCATACAAAAAGTGTAAGCATAGTTTATGTGTATGTTTAATCCTCATATTCGATTTATAATTTAATTTTAAGAATTTATTTAACAATTTATAACAATATGGTGGCAAAATAAACCCTCTTGAGAGGTGAGTACACAGAGGGTGTCACTAAAATCCGGACAAATTTTAATTTAAATTTCCCACTATATTGTGCCTCCACGAGAGGCCGTTGGCATCTGAGAAAGCGTGATGTTTCCATAAACATAGAGGATGGACTGAGCATTAACTACACAAAATTGACCTAGAGAAAGAGATAAAGTGACTGTGCGGACGATACCTGTCTCTTTTCTGTAGGCCTGTAATAAACAAGGCGCAGTACGCCGAAACGGAACTCAAGGCGAGAAAAGTCCCTTCCCGATTTTAGTTTAGATTAGAAACACTTAGAAATATTATTTTCAAGAGCGCCGTAGCTTAGCGGCATTCTAGAAAGAAACCGCTACTGAACGCTCATTCGCTTTGTCTTTCATACTTTTACGTCCATATTTACTTCACAGCGGGAAACGGAACGCTCAGTCCATCCTCCGTGGATATTTCTATTAAACGGCCATAACCTCAAAATAGCCACCATATTTAAAATAAGAGTATAATCTAAAAGCTGCAATCATGAAAGACCTTTGCGCCGGGCGCTCAGCAACGGAAATAACTGTGTTTCCTGGATATCCGAGATCAACAATTTATGACGTTGTGGCAAAATATACGGTCAATATGCCGGTACAGAAGTCACTTGGAAAAAATTACAGCGGGGCTCCTGGAGTCGTCGAAAGAGCTCAATAGCTGAGGGTGATCATTGCGAAAATTGGCGTCAATTGTGGGTGTTTAGTGAGCCAACAATACGTAGAATTGCCGAGAAGGACCTTAGCTACAAATTGTACACACTAAATATACGACTCGCAGTAATTGTGTTCGTAACAGCCCAAATTTGAATTCCTGGTAGTACTATATATGGAGCGTAGTGGAACGGGTCACTAATAAGTCATGGCATTCTAATGTGACGTCATTAAGGACCGCTACTGAAGCAACATTCGCCGCCATGAACAGCGCTGCATTACAGCATGCGTACGGATGCTTTAGACCGAGAAGTGAGGTCCTCATTGAAGCTAATGGTGATATATTGAATAATTGTGGTCTGCATTTTTCATTAATAAAATTTTGTTTGAAAAAATTGCTCAATCCGTCCGGATTTTAGTGGGAACCCCTTATATTATGTGATGCTCATCTGAAAACTGAAAAAGCAATTCCAGATTTTTCCAAATTCTCTTCATACTCAATGTATGTGCTGCCTTATGAAGTTGCAGTTGGTATAAAATTGATTGCTTGAATTGTTACAGGTGATTAAGGATAAAATCAACTGTTACAAAAACAATACAAATAATAGCCCATACAATAACAAAAAGGAACCATCCGTAATGCTTAAAAGGACTCGCATATCTATGATAAGTAATACCAAAGTCTCTTAAACAATGATTTCTGGCACTTAAAACTAACATTGCTGGTACTATATACTGTACTACCACCCCTGCATAAGACCCGGTAATTTCAACCAAAGTTTTCAAATTATGAGTTGACAAAGCTACTATGATCGGTGGAACAATAGCTAAAGTTGGAAAAAGAAGTCTTTTAACAAGGAATCCATGTCGTTCAATAGTATATGGTTCTAAAAATAAATGTTTCAAATTGGCCTGCATGGTAATAGCAATAATTGGAAAACTTGTAGACATAGGAAATAGAGGAAATGCTGCGAGAAATATACCAATAAATCTCATAGGCCAGCTTGAATTCTCAGTCTGTATAAAATTAAGAGAGTACAACACGTCAATTGACTCAAATGCAAAGGAGCCTGTGAGAGATAGTAACAAATAAAAACCACATATTAAAAAGAAATCAAAGCTTATTTTTCGCATTAGACGATTTTTATTTGATATAGGAGCTATAAGACTGGGTAAAGAATGGTGACACATAAAACTATATACACTAGATCCAGCTAAGGCTGGCACCTCAACGAGGTTAACCAAATTAGGGTGACCTTGCTGCCCGTATTTCATTAACCTTATTGAAGCTAAAGTTACCATTATAGTAAAAGCTATCCACCTTATACTAATAGTAAACATTTGTAAATATTTAGTTTTTTGTACATTAAAATATGTAAAAGGACCAACTATCAGTCCAAATAGAGCTACATAAATTCTGTACATATCCATTTTGGTAATATCTGAATCTTCCCAACAAGATTCTGTATAATTTTCCGAATTATTGGAAGACTTACAGCTTAAATTGACTATCGTTTTGCCCGATGCAGCTGTGTAGATTGTTAAGTCACCAAACAGGTAAATACATAGAGAGGCAAAAAAGAAAACATGGCCAGTTTTAGTTAAATAGAGTGCTGCAATTTCACCTAATTCTACTTTCTTGTTTAGGTTGTAGTAGCGTCTAGATCTATTGACTAAAATGGCAGTTTCTTCTGTACTATCTTCAGGTTCTGAGCCTGTATTTAGATGAGTTTCACTTTCCTAAAAAAAAAACTCTTTAATAATCAAAAATAATTTATCTTGATATTATATTCAATTTTTACTATTTTTATTAATTCATACATATATATATATATATATATATATATATATATATATATATATATATATATATATATATATATATACGTATGGCATGTAACGGGTAGTATTAAATATTATATTAAGATAGTTCTTTTACATGTTAATAACATTTTCTGCCAATATTGCCAACTTTAGGGAATTTTTTATGATCTTGCAATATTGTTAAGACCCGGGGGATTCTAGTTTGAAATGTAAAAAAAAAGACCTAATTTCCTAATTTTTTTTCTCAGGTGCTTTATCAGATAATGAAAAAAAACTTTTTACATATAAAAGTACATAGTTTAACTTAGCATTTTTTTTTTAAATTGTTTATGTCTAGTTTCTAGAGGGCCCCGAAGACCAAGTGTCAAATTTTAAGTGCTTTGCCGTGCCCTCAATAGTGCCACCCATGACAATCTAAAACAGAAATGATTTTAAAAACTGAACAAAGTCTTACTCTGCTATTCCAGGTCCATACAGAAATCCATGAGCTTGTTCAAAAATTACCTCTACTGCCTGTCGCGCCTTTTTTAGCAGTTCTCCCCCCTTTTTTTGGCTGGGACGACGCACGTTTATTTCCGCGAAAAATTCGTAGGACGTCCCGATCATCGGAATATTTGTGGTCGTAGTGTGGAGTCAACTTGCATCAGATCTAGCAATTTCAGCATAGTGCGGATACACTGGTTGCAGATATATCTTTCTCAAGCGGGTATATGATACCTTGAAATTGCCTTTTATATGATTTATATTTTCTAACACGATTAGAACGACTTCCTTTATTTCTAAAATCACTTATTCGCGATTCAGTAGAATTTATTTTTCAATAAACTGACGTATTCGTGTCAACGATTTCATCAATACTAGGTCCGAACGATACAAAAACATAATATAGTAAACATCCACACGTACATCTAAAAAAACCGACAGCTGCGAGGGAACAAGCTCGCGCAGAAACTGGTTTTATTTGTCTTTTATTCATGTGCGCATATATATATATATATATATATATATATATATATATATATATATATATATATATATATATATAAGAAAGTGTAGAGATTTCGGGAAAGCGGTCTTGAATAAAATACTTATTTGTTAAAGAAAAACTCTATATTTCGCTGATATTTTTTCAGCTTCATCTGGAGTTAAAAACTAGAAAATAACAAAGCAGTTTTTTGGTAAGTTTATCACGTTAAAAAAAAAAGGAGCAACTCACCAACAAAAGTATTCCTCCATCGGGAGAGGTATCATAGAAAAATAAATTTAATTTAACTATATATAACTAACAGAACTACGAACAGACAAGATGAAACAACATACTGTGGCTGTATGTATGTATATAAATTTTAAAAAGGTGTTCCTGAGCAATAAAATTATGTAAAGAAAGAAAAAAAAAAATTTCAAACTAGAAGCCTCCCTAAATTAGCGTTAAGGCTACTATGTATCTGACTGCTTTGTGTGAAACCCCGTATTTAATTTTAATATTATGTTGAATCCCCGAGCAAAATAAAAATCTTGTTTCAATATTTTCTATGATAGGTCTTTTAACGATTGTGGGGTTTAAAAAATAAGCAACGTCCCGAACTACTTTTTAGTCAATGAAGAAGATAAAACAAAATTTGTACGTGAGTTGGGTAGCGTATATTAGGCGAGGTTTAGGAAAAAAAGCTAGTTCATCTTTATGGAAACACCCAAAATTTAAAGATTTTACTAGTTTGGTTGATGAAGATAAGGGCAAAGCAACAACCTCTGTGAATTTAGAACAAATTAATATTACAAAATACTTTAGAACAACCACACAGTGAAATATAAATGATTCTAAAGCAAAACCTGTGCACACGGCAATAGCCTAGATGATAGTTTCAAACAACCAGCCTTGTTTATTTATAGAAAATACAGGTAAGGGTAATAAAGGTTACTGTTATTTACAATATTATTTTGTACAGTAAAATGCCCCTATAACTTAAAGAATAGAAGTAGCATTAAATTATTTTAAAAATAATTATCTTCCTTTTTCTTCATCAAAAAATAAGCCAGCATACTCATTAAATCACTCATCTCCTAGAACAAATCCAGGAATATTTTAACATTAGAATAAAGAAAATGGTATGAGCTGTACTTTTACGCTGGAATTTTACATATTTATTGGGAAGGCTTTTTGAACAAAGAAGAGCTTGCTGCTGAATATGATTCAATAGAAAGTTTGATCCAAAGATTCACAAATATTGAAACCAATAATAATTATATAATTACCACGAATAGAAAAACTAAACACATAGTTCATTTTTAGTGTTCCGTACGGAACAGATAAGATCACTTCAGTGTCTGTCTATCCGTCTGTCACACCCGATTTTCTCCGAAACTATTTGACGTAGAAAGTTGAAATTTGGTACTAATATAGAAATTGATGGCCTCATCAGAGCCGTGTGGTTTTGAAAGTTAAATTTTGACTTTGACTAGTTTTGGGGGGTGAAATCGGAAGTGAAAAAAAACATTTTTACTAGGTCATCGAATGGGGTGTCAAATGAAAGCTTGTAAACACACAAGTTCAAAAATATATATAATGTCTTACATATGCACACTTTTCCTTGTATTATTTTGAAAAAACCGCGAACAATCTCGAAAAATACTAATTCAAAAATTTTGAAAAAATTCTGGAATATTCTCCACGGGGTGTAGATAAAAATTTATTTGGTATATAAAAAAAAAAACAAAAATTTCAAGGTCATCAGTTTTCCGTAAATACGAGAAACAAATTTTTGTTGTGAAGTCACTGATCATTTGATACCTCTGCAACAACAATTTTTATTTCAGAAGCAACCAACGCACGGAACACTAATTGCGCAAGTTTAACTTGCACTTGACCAGTTATTGATTTAAGTTTGCCTTTCATAGATCATAAAGCAAGTTCATTTGTTTGGTGGCAAATTAATTTGAGTACCAGCTTCTTTAATATTGAGCAAAAGGCTATTTGCTGAGGTTGAAAATATGTATGAAGAAATAACTGGTCAAGTGCAAGTTGAACTTGTGCAATTAGTGTTCTGTACGTTGATTACTTTTAAAATAAAAAATTTTGTTACGGAGGTACAAAATGATCAGTGACTTACAAAACACACCCTGAATGAGTTTTCGACAAAGTTTGTTTCCAATCTTTACTGAAAACCGATGACCCTGAAATTTTTGTTTTTATATACCAGATAAATTATTAAAGGTAATTCACTTGTGATAATTTTCATTCAATCTACACCCCATGGAGAATAATCCAGAATTTTTTCAAAATTTTTTGATAAGTACTTTTCGAGATAAGGCGGGTGGACAGCGATTTTTCGAGATTTTTTAAAAATAACACAAAGAAAAGTGAGCGCAAGTATTATTATATTATATATATACTTTTTACTCATGTTGTCACCAGCTTTCATTTGACACCACACTCGATGACCTAGTAAAAAAATTTTCTTTTCACTTCCGATTTGACCCCCCAATAAGTCAAAATTTAACTTTCAAAACTACGTGGCTCTGGTGAAGCTATCAATTTCTATATTATTACCAAATTTCAACTTTCTATGACAAATAGTTTCAGAGAAAATCGGGTGTGATAGACAGACAGACAGCCGGACAGACAGACGGACGGACAGACACCGAAGTCATCTTATAAGTGTTCCATACGGAACACTAAAAAGGAACAGATTGTCATCTGAAAATGGTGATATGCTAACATACCTACATCGCAATTTATCTTTGCTCGATTTCAAATATTGAAATATTCTATGTGTAAGTTTTATTCTAATATAAATAGTCTAGGTTTATTTCTGTTGTGTTTAAAATTTGTCTTTCATGCATATTTTAAAATGTTACTTTTAATTTGGTTTTATTTTGCTAAAAAAATTTGGCAGGGTACCTGGCTGGGTAATAATGTGTCCATCAAAACTGGGTACTCTGCTAAATGGGAAGATCTCATGGAATATTTTCGAACTTTCCCTTGGTTAGACGTTTGTTTTCGATCGTATGACCCATCTGACTGCGCCAAGGAGGTATCCGATGTTATTTTGGCCGGTATGGAGGCTTACATCCCTTTTTCGAAGAAATGCCCTTCCAACGGCAAGCCTTGGTTTGACCGAAAATGCAAAGAAGCTGTTGCTTCTAAACATCTTGCATACCGACATTGGCGTGAAAATCCTAACACCATAAATCGTAACACCTTTGTTCGTGCCAGGAACAGATGCAAAGAAATTATCGATGAAACCAAGGAGGCACACAATCAACGGATTAGAAACAAACTTCTCGCTTGTCACAACAATTCCAGGTCCTTTTGGTCAGTCGCTAAGGCAGTTAGTCAAAATTTCACCAAATCCACCATGCCACCACTCACACGGCCAGATAATTCTATTGCAACAACACCTGTTGAGAAAGCAAACTTGTTGGCTGAACTCTTTGCTTCATATTCTACTGTCGATTTCCAAGCAAAAACACCACCTAATATGCCCATAGTGCAGTCAACGATGTCCGATATTGTCTTCAGGCAGCGTATCATAAAACGTATTTTGATGAAGCTAGACACCAAAAAGGCTTCTGGCGCTGACGGAATACCTATCATAGTTCTCAAAAACTGTGCGAGGGAACTAACACCAGTTTTCTGTAGACTTTTCAACCTATCTTACAGAAAGGGAATATTTCCTTCCTGCTGGAAATGTGCCACAGTTCAGCCAATACCTAAAAAAGGCAAGAAGACCTTGCCAAATAACTACCGACCAATCGCACTGCTTTCAATAATATCGAAAGTCATGGAAAAGGCTATCAATCAGCATCTTCTAAAATATCTTGAAGGATTCAACATTATTAGCGACCACCAATATAGCTTTCGTAAAAATAGATCAACAGGAGATCTCCTGACTTATGTAACACATGTTTGGAACAACGCAATTGAACACTTTGGAGAATCTCGAGCAGTTGCTCTTGACATATCCAAGGCATTCGACCGTGTTTGGCACAAAGGGCTGTTGGCTAAGCTTCGTTCTTATGGTATGTCTGAAAAGTTCTGTTTGTGGCTCTCATGTTTCCTCACAGAGCGTTCTTTGCAAGTGGCAGTCGACGGATTTCTTTCTAACACCTTCACTATCAACGCCGGTGTACCCCAAGGCTCCATACTGTCTCCTACTCTCTTTCTCATTTATATTAACGATCTGCTGGAAAAGACCGAGAATCCAATCTACAGCTTTGCAGATGACAGTACACTTATCTCTTCATTCACTCTGAATGCTCGGACATTGGCTACTCAGACGAATATCCGCAGACAGCAGGAAGTCATTCAACTTAACAAAGACCTGGAAGAAATTCTATCTTGGGGGTGACAGTAACCAAGTGGAATTTAACGCTACAAAAACCCAGGCGACACTTTTTTCTAAAAAAGTTAATGTTGCTGAACCCGACATAGTTATGTCGGGGCACTCCATTTCTCTAACATCGTCACTCAATTTGTTGGGCGTTAATTTAGGAGCAAATATGTCCTGGCATGAACATGTTGCAGGCATAGCAAGGAGAGCTTCTCACAAGTTGGGAATATTATTTCGAACCAGAAAGCTTTACACTTCACAACAACTGTTAATTCTTTACAAAGCTCAAATTCGACCAACTATGGAATACTGCTGCCATGTTTGGGGCTCTGCTCCCAAACATACACTGCATTTGTTGGATTCTATTCAAAAAAGAGCTGTTCATCTGATTGGAGACCCGGAACTGACAGGTGGCCTTAATTTGCTGGAACATCAAAGAACGGTTGGTGACTTGAGCCTATTCTACAAGTATTTTCATGGAAAGTGTTCGAAGGATGTGGCCCCTTTAATTCCTCCCAGAGCGGTGCATGTTACTCCTCGTACAACGCTTTACAAGCAGTCATTTATATGGAGAACATCATCCCTTTGGAATAATTTGCCCAGGACTGTGTTTCCCACCGAGTACAATTTACAGCGATTTAAGAACAACGTGAATCGCTTTCTCCGCACACGTGTCGCTCCTGTAGCGCTTTAGGGACTTCCCTGTAGCATGTGTGCTAGAGCTATAAAAAAAAAAAAAAACCTAGCTTAATCAGCCGGTGCCTGGTTTTAGCCAGGTAGACCATGTACCTGTTACATCTTTAGTACAAAATCACCAAAGAAAATCGATCACAAATTTGAATGAGCTTGTTTTATAGTCTTAAGTGCCTAATTATGTGCTAAAAAAAATAGCTTGTTAAGATTAAAAGTATTTTTGTTTTATTCCATATAACAGATCACATCATAAACAACTAAAAATTAATATGAGGAATGCCTCTGGGGGCCGCATCTGTTAGTATTCTTTCTCCAACGGGGAGTGTAGCAATAAACTTTAGTCACTAATTTGTTATGGCTTATTATGAAATACCCAAAAAAAAATATTAAGACTCAGTACTTCAAAATCTGTTAACATGGGGTCCAATATTGTATAGTTATATTATGTTATCTTTAGAGGCATTATTAACAAATGATTTACTATCTATAAGTAAACAATAACAAGGTAAAGAAGTATGAGTATCCAACTACAAGGGTCATTCAATAAGTAAGAAATAAATAGATCTAGCTCAAGAAGACATTATTGGATTGCTAAAAAATTTGGCCTACTTCTCGACAAAACCCCCCCAATGTTAAAACACTTGTCCCACCTTTTTGCTAGCTTTTTGACTCCTGTAGCAATGAATTCTTTCGGTCGATGTTGATGCCACTCGTGCACTTTTCCTTTAGTTCATCATTGTCGGTAAACCTTTTTCCACATAGGACATCTTTGAGAGGTCCAAACAGATAAAACGCCACCATATGAAGCTAGGTCTGGGGTGTATGTGGGATAAGACAAGATCTTGCAACCAGTTCTTGAAGCCTTTCTCGAGTAAGCTCAGCTGTATGAAGGCGGGCATTGTAAATAGTTCTGAATAATATCATGAACAGTTCCAACGTTTACCCCAACTTCCTGAGCTATCATTTTAACAGTAATTCTTCTGTTATCATGAATAAGTCCATTAATCTGTGATTCCAAATAGAGACTGGAAACTTCAACTGGAAGTCCACTTCACTACTTGTTACACACTCTCATTTGGCTACTTTTGAACTGATCTATTCACTGGTAAACATTCGCACAGTTCATGCAACTTTGTCCATACTGTAATAACATTCTAAAATGTATTTCACTTGGCTTAACGCCTTCTGCTACTAAAATCTGATGATAGAATGGTGCTCTTCTAAAGTGTAACTGGATATTTTGTGGTAATGTTCACATTATATGATCAAACAGCTGATTAAAATTTATCAAAAGGTTGCCAACTTGCATTACTAGAAGTATGGAGTGCTTTCATTAAATGGGTTTAAGCTGAGACCAATTGTCTACTTACTGAATGACCCTCATAATAACATTTATTCTGATAAAGATGAAATTAAAAGATATAGAAATTAGGAAAAAAATAACTTAAAATTAAATAAAATTTTAAAATTAAGCATTTTTACTTATGAAAAAACTGGTTTGTTACAAAAATTCAAAGGTGTTTAGCACTTACATCTATTTTGTGTGACTGAAGTTTTCTCCATTCAATGGTAGCATTGGCACAAGCTATACTCTCTATCACAAATGTAACTGTAACAAAACTGACAAAACAGAGCATCATTAGTGCAAGAGTACTGAATAGCCATCCTGCACTTGCAAAGGCAGCTGGCAGTGTTAGCGCCCCTGTTCCGACAATTAAATTAAAAATGTACACCAAACCCACCTAAAAATAAAAAATATACTTAAATTTTAAAGTTCAAGTTCTAAATTACCTTGACATTTAAACATTAGGTAACAAACATACTAAAAATGTCTTGTTATACTTACCCAAGGTGGATACTGATCACTCTGGGGCATTTTTTTATAAAATTTATCAAAAACCATACATATAAAATTAAAATAGTTAAAAACGTGTCACATCGTTAATGTTCGTGTAATTACATTATTACCAGCGTATATAATCTGAACTTTCAAAACATTTTTTATTATTTATTTATAAGCGTAGTCAACCAGTGACAGTGACAATAAACTGATTTAAGACCAAGACGAAGTGAGCTACGTTTAGTAGTAAAAAGGCTTGCGGAAGTAATCTCTTAGCAACAAAATTCGGGCAATTTTGATACACTTGGAACCACTTGTTTTTACCACGCAAATAAAAGAGACGAAGATACTCGAATAGTCACATCCAAAGAGAAAAAAGTTTTTTTCATTAGATGCTCGTTTAAATTCTCTTTAGGACAGGATCGGCTCTATAAACTTTTCGGGCACGGAGTAAAAATTCTATCCTCTCTGTCGATCCGAGCTTGGCTCATAAGTTGTGATATGGCAAAACGCGTCTAGAGATGGATTGACAGATGAGAAAACAGTAAATAACTGCTCAAATGAGGGCTTTATTCAATTTTAGTAGTTAATATTGATTTTTATCTATGAAGGTAGAACCCTAACAATGGCGCACTCAAGCGGTACTTATTAGAATCTCGCTAAACAACCGCTCTATTGGTCTATGACTAAAGAGTCCCCGACAGAGGGCAGATATACCTCCAAAATTAGAGCTATAGCAGCCACAGACACAAATTGCACTTAATTAGTTGCGCTTGTACTGTGATACATGCTTCCAGTTTTATTATCTTGTCCGTTGATCTTAGCTCAGCCGATGAGTTGTGATACGACAAAACACGCCACGGAATGGATTGGCACCTGAGTGAACGGTAAATGCTGAAAAATAGACTGTTCATTGTTAGTAGTTATTAATTTTTTTGTCTGTATTAAAATTTGAAGGGACAATTATACAAAAAAATCAAAAAAAATTATTTATATTACTTAAAACATAAAAACAATTCTAAATTCTAATAACACAATATTTACAAGCCAAACGTAGCGGATGTGGAATTAATGGCATCATAAATAAATGTATTATTTAATGGTTTATATTGATGCGTAATTACTTTTATAACTTCCTGGGCCGCACAGCCACCTAAAATAGATGAAACCGAATGTAGTTCTGCTCCTCCATATCTACAAACTTCATGGACTCTTTCATCCCTCAAAACGTGGGAATATCCCCACTCGCTAAGAAGTTTCCCTATAATTCCCTTGAGTTTAAGTAAATCTGGCTCTACTTGATCGTCTAGTTGTCCAGGATAGGTGTTAAATTCGCTTATAAATCGTTCCAAGCCTCTTAGAATGACATAGTAGAATATAAGACTGTCAGGATCTTCTAAATATGAGGATAAGTCTAAGCTTGTTTGTTGATATTCATCTGCTATACAACTGCCTCGGATAAGATGAAGCTCACTTGAATGTTTGCAGAAATATTTTACCTAAAATTTATTTCACAGATTATCACATAAGTATTAAAAGTAAATATTTACCTCATTCTCAGGAACTGTATCTTGTGACAATCCTAAACTTCTAACAATTTCTGAAGTTCGCCTATATATGCTTTCAGCTTGATTCTGAGCGTGCTTGTGATATATATTTTGTAAAGTTACATAACTCTGCGTATCAGCAGCCATGTCCGGCAATGTACCTTTTACAGGGAGATCTCCTTCTGTCTGAACTATTTCTCTTAATGCTGAACACATGATCCAGAATGACGAACTTTTCTGAGTTAAATTTGTACAGTTTTCATCATCTAAGATAGTCTAAAAAGTTTATACAAGCTAGAAGAAAACAATTTTAAAAATAATACTATTAAACATATATGAATTTAGATATTAATATTGCATGTAAGCTCAAAATTTTTTAGATTCCTATAATTTCTTAAAATACTATTCAAAATAATGAGATGTTAAACATCCAAGAAGGCAATTTTTTTTTAAAGTCTTAACGTCATAGAGTTTGAAAGTCACCACACATACTTTGGTTTGGTAGTTACATATCTATATGGTATCTGTATTACGGGCACTAATCCACAGAACTGGTTGCTTTCAGCCACCATAAACTAAATGAGGTCTAGATATTCACTAATGAAAAGTTGCTCTTGAATTAACAAAACCGTTATAAAGTGTAATTAGATATTACCTAGTCTAATTATGTTAGTTTCTCGTTTAACTGAATGAAATAATCAAATACTTGGCTTTCAACTTTTGGGAATAACATCTTCTTCTCAAGTTTCTCTACTAATGGATATTGATCTCTTCTAATCTCTGCCATGCTTCCCTGTCTTTTGCCTTCATCTTGGCCCCCTCCAGAGTTATACCATCGACTTGAGTTCGTCTCTTTATCTGTTCGTTATAAATTCCTAAGGAATATACCAAGCATACTTCTCTCCATACCTCCCTATGAAATTGCGAGGTTTTTAACAAATGCTTTAGTGAGGCACATCATTTTCAGTCCATATGTGCTGACTGGTAGGATAAAGGTATTGTAGTCTTTGGTTTTTAGGTTTATGGATATTGTAGTCCTTTTTAAGATATGTCCTGTCTCTAAAGCTGCTTATTCGCCTGGAAATTTATGCATGCTAGTTCTCCTTTTCGATCCCAATAGTGTAAATAGGTATATCGTCGACGCGTTCTATGAAATTATTTTCTAGCTGTATGTTGGTATCTTCAGAATCCATTAGTTTAGTTTTTTTTTTTTTAAATTCATTTTAAGACCTACCCTTAAAGAGATCACATTCAGCTGGCTTAACATTTTCTGTAGCTTGTTTGTGTTTTTAGGTATTATGACTATGTGGTCTGCAAACCTAAGGTGACTCAGTCTAGTGCCGTCGATGTTGATGTCCTTCTCTCCCTCATTCTCATCCTAATTTGACTCCTTAAAGACGTCCTCGAGGGTCATCGTAAACAATTTAGGTGAGATAGTATCTCCTTGTCGCACTCCTCTTTTTAACGGTGTTATTAGTGACAGTTGAATGAAGACCAAATAAATGGGTACCTTATATTCTGGACATTTCTCTATTACAGTATGTATTGTGTAGAGGTGGTCAATAGCATATTAACCAAATTTGTTCTATTAACCATATATTCAATAAAATCATAACAGAAACTGTGTCTGTACATTGCCTATTTTTTTTGTTGTTTTGTTTGTAGATGTAACTTGTTACCCAACTTTAAGCCGACGATTCTCGTTCTTTTGATACACTTACACGCGTTAGTTTCTTTTCAGCCCCTTCTAAGTTAATCTGCCGACTCTGCCACCCAATTATCTTCAAACTGGTGTTCTAGCATAGTATATACGAACAACACTGTCTGCCAGAATCTGTTCCGTTTATAATTAACATACAGGTAGTCGTGTTCCTTCGACGGTTTTTTTCTCAATATGACCTCCCATCCAGGTATATACGTACTATCCAAAAGTTCATCAACAAACTGCTACAGATTGTCGAGTTTAATCGGTTTCTGACCGACAAAAAATACGATCATCACCTGTAGCTCAATGAATTTCTGGAAAATCTCAAATTAGGAATCATCCCTCACTTCGTTTGGATTTTCTGATAAGACCTTCAACTGGAGTTTAATGGAGTTTCGCCTCACAAACCACTAAAAAAGTCATAATCCGATCTTTTGAGACACGACGAAGCGGGAGCATGTCCACTTGACGAACTGTACGACTTATCAATAAAATTTTAAGCAATTTGGATATACATACTTGGAACCAGAAAATCTTAAACAAATTAACTTGGAACTATTGGTTTTACCACGTAAATAGATCATTACTACCTTTGAGTATCAAAGGTGGTAACTGCAAGAGAGAAAAGAAGACCTCTAAATTTTACAAAATATGTATTTATAACACAGAAATTTGGTTAATTTTCGCTGAAATGTCAAGGTGTTAGATTGACGTTTTAAAAATCTTAAAGTTAATTTACCTGTACATGTTCTGGGACAGACCTAGGTGTTACACAAGTATTAACATAGTGGATAGCTTGTTCAAAATTTTCTTCTAGCATAAATCTATTGTTGCCTTCCTCTGAATGACCACTATCTCTAATCATTTGTTTCAGCAATTCTTTATCTGCTCTTTTTTGAGGCAATTCACCTAAAATAAAATGCAAATTTTACCCAATTTATATCAGAATAAGACAGATAACAGTGGACTTATAATGGTATTTCTTTTTACAATGAACACATAATTATAATTTAAACTTACCATTATGAGAACTCTTAAACTTATTCAAATAATAATATAAAATTACTAGAGGAGGCACATGACTCTTTTCCTTCTGATCTAATTGTTCGATATTGATACTACCTAAGTATTCTTTAAGTGCCGTCCAAGGCTTGTCTAATCTTAAATCTGGACTTTCGCTGTCAGGATGAGCTTCGATAACTGTGTGTTCTTTAATTTGAAGCCTTATGTAACCTAAGAAACCAATGCTTCGACAGACTAGTAGAGGCACTTCACATTCCCATAGGTGTTTGGACAGAGGTATTAGAACCCTATAAATTAATATAAAGACCTTAGTAATACACATGCATAATTCCAGCTGACAGCGGGTGGGGCCTTGGGTTCGATCACCGGCAGGTCAGTATTTGTTTAATGTATATGTATATAATATTATGTTTTACTTATCCATACAATACAATAAGACAGTAAAATATACAACACATCATGTATTTGTATTGTCAACTTTAGGTCCTAAATAAGCTATATTTTTTTAATTATTCAATTTCAATTATTATAATTAGACGGAGCAGGTGTTATAATTGCAGTCTCAGTTGTTCTGCTGTGATGAGTAAAGTCGACATAGTAACCATATATTGAGTCATAACATTATGTCACCCAAGAAGGATAATATATTGTTTATAGATTTTGTACATAACCTTCAAATATATACATTTATGTGATGGTTAATCCGCAAAGAGTGTTGTTATATAAACTACTCCACCATTTTAGTCTTACTTCTTGCCAAGTATTACCACCGAGAGACATATAATTGACTAATTTATCTCAAGCGACAACAGTTCATGTAGGTAAAAAATAATACTGGTTCAAGGGCCACGTTCTTGTGGTACGCCAGTTTTGGTTCTTATATTATCGCCAAGAATACTATTGAGTTTAACAATCTGCTGTCTTCCGAGGAGATAGTTTCGAAATCAACAAGTCAACTTGGCTCTTCCATAGTTTTTTTTATCGTTCGCCTCCCCGCCTGAGTAGGGATTTTACCCTTTTTAGTGTTCCGTATGGAACACTTATAAGATCACTTCGGTGTCTGTTTGTTTGTCCGTCTGTCACACCTGATTTTCTCCGGAACTATTTGACATAGAAAGTTGAAATTGATGGCCTCATCAGAGCCGTGTAGTTTTGAAAGTTAAATGTTAAATTTTGACTTAAGGGGTTAGTTTTGGGGAGTGAAATGAATTTTTTTAGCAGGTCATCGAGTGAGATGTCAAATGAAAGCTTGTAAAAACACGTGTTCAAAAATATATATAATGTAATACTTACGCACATTTTCTTTGATTTATTTTTAAAAAATCGAGAAAAAGCGCCGTTCCCCCTTTATCTTGAAAAGTACTGATTAAAAAATTTTGAAAAAACTCTGGAATAATCTTCAAGGGTGTAGATTGAACGAAAATTATCACGAGTGCATTGCCTTTAATAATTTATTCATTCACTGATCATTTTATACATCCGTAACAAAAATTTTTATTTTAAAAGGAATCAACGTACGGAACACTAATTGCGCAAGTCCAACTTGCACTTGACAGGTTATTTTATATCCTAAGGATGTCGGCGAGGATGTCGTAATACCCGTCAACGTTTTTCAAGTGCTGAAACATACATTTTTGTACTTTACAGTACCTGTTAGACAATGCGGTAGTGTTGCCCCGGTCGTTATTGCATTTCTATAAACAATTACTACTTATATACGTGGCCAGGCCAATAAACTTAAATAAATTAATAAATAAGTATACCGGCCTGCCGGGATTGGAACCCAAGACCTTCTGCACCCAAGGCAAGTATTATGCTACGGGCCACCACTAATGTAGTGCCATAAGACATTAAGAAGTTTATCAAAAGGAGCCGTGTCAAAGGCCTTTGCCAAATCCAAAAATAATGAAGCAAATTTTTTTCCAGTACTTAAACTGTTTGTAATTTTAAATGTTAATCTGTAGATAGCGTCTTCAGTATTGCAACCTTGAATGATTGTTGATTGGTCTTCAGAAAACATGTTATTATCAATAAAAAAAAATGTCTTTTGGGTCTATAATTATCTATCAATGTTTTAGTGCTACTCTTGGAAATCAGAAGGATAGTTGCTATTTAAAAATGAAAAAAAGGAGTCTCTCTGTTACAAAAATTCTGTTTAAATGCATGATTAATTGGTGGGTCAGTTTTACGAATTTAGATGTAATTCCATGAAGGCCTGGTGAACTTCTAGAATGTATTTAATTGATTCACTTTTTTCATTTTCAAATATGGAATTTAGTAAAATAAAATTTCTATAATCTGGATTATTACGTACGGGAAGAGATTCATAGTTCAGTCGCTAGGAGTTTTTTGGTCTCATTAAATTTTAACTGGCTGCATTTTGGTACACAGGTAGTTTTTTGGACGTACAATACGATGACAAAAAATTTGCTAAAGTTTAATGCCCACAAAATCCAAAATAAAATATAAAAAAAATCGGTTTTTCGGAAATATTTCGAAAAAATAGAGATATCAAAAAACTATTAGCACCACGTGAAAGAGCGGGAAATTTTACAAAAAAAATAGTATACGGATTTTTTTTCCAGATTTTTTTTATTAGCCTGAGAATTTATTAAAAATTGGGATAGGTGATTCAAAAAGTGTTTTTTTTTAATGGGTCTAACACGCGGGCTGCAGGGAAGTCCCTAAAGCGCTACAGGAACGATACGTGTGCGGAACAAGCATTCACGTTGTTCTTGGATCGCTGTGTTCTTGAATCGCTGTAGCGCACCAAACAGGTTAATTTAAAAGTATACGCGCACGGCTCAAAGTTTAATCGATATTACTTGTTTAAAAATATAGCTTTCAGGGACTTTCAGCTTTCCGACGATACTAATAGTTTTTTATTTTTTATTGCTTTATAATTTGTAAAACTTAAAACGAAATTTTTGTTTGCATGATTTTAACGTACAGTAAATTACAAATATTTAATAAAATACAGTATGGAAAAAAATCCTTGTGCATTTATCATTATTATACCTTAAGTTTCAATAAAAGAATAAACAAAAATACCCACATTGTCTGTATTATTTAAAAATTGAGTTTCAAAATATGAAAACTTGCCTGCTGTAGTGCGCCGCCGGCAATTTTACGTTCAAAGCAATATGAAATGGTAAAAAAAAGTCGGACAATTTTTTTTAGTTACTAGTATACTTGATATTAGAAAATCAATAAAAACTTTTAAAAAAATTTCTGTTTTTTTGTAATTTTGCTCTTAAAAAAGTATTTTTTTTGCTTATTATTAATCATAAAACTTAAATTTAAAATAATAAAAAAATATATTTAAAGATGGGAAATGGAAGATAAAAGTTTAAGCTTTAAGTATATATTTTCATTTAAACATCCAAGTACAAAGAAAACAGTTATTAAAAACACAAAAAAATTCTAAATTACTCGAAGGAATTTTGTTAATGGCGATCCAAGAGGAAACCAGCCCGATCTATTTTCTGTCATCTGTGTGACGCTCACGTAGTTTGTATACTGTATATTGTTAAATAAACTTTTAAAGGAAAAATAATAAAGTTTAAGTGTAAATTAAGTGTCGGTTGTTGTTTCGTATTTATACAATTATTATTAAATATATTAATTTTTTATATAAATAAATATATTTTCATTTATTTTTTTTATATGCCTTTTGGATCACCCATTTTGAATTTTTAAAATCTGTCCTCAGATTCTTACTCAGCACCCTAAAAAAACCTTAGACACTTTCAAAAGAAAATTGAAAAATTAAATGAATTACGTACTCTCTGGCCGCTATATTGAATTTTTCAAATCTGTCATCGGATTCTTAATCAGCATCCCGAGAAACCTTTTAATAGCCAATTTCAAACGTTAATTTAGTCAAAAAAAAGAGGTTGGAAGTATGATTCCCACTACAACTGAAGGGGTTAAACCAGCCATTTTATTTGAAATAATTTTTTTTAATTACGGTAAACCTAAAAAATTATCTGTATACAACGTTTTTGTAAAATTTTCCGTTCTTTCACGTTATTTTCGATTTTGTAGGCTTAGCGTACACCATATTCTACGTCTAAAAATCTACCTGTATGCCAAAATGCCTGTTAACATGTAATGAGAGCTTTTTTTCAAAATTTGCCTCTGACGACTGGGCTATCAGTCATTTTGGTACCAACATTGACAAAATAGTCAATGTAGTGATTCGCCATATCTAATTCATTTCCAAAAATGATAACTATTTGCTATTTATAAATTATTGGTTTTTGATCCATTATCCAAACTTTCCAACTGACATGTGGCGGCTATGGTATAATTCCAGCTTACCGAGCTCATAGTCCTGAGTTCGATTCCGGACGGGTCAGTAAACTTTAATTTTAAAGTGCATTTGGCTATGCTGCATTCTATGTCATACTGCTGCCCAGCAGACATCGTCAAACTCTCGAAAGTCGGCACGCTATAAAAAGGCAGTTGATAAAAGGCCATTCGGACCATAAAAGGCTGACGATGAAGGTACTGCTCCCCACGGATGGAGCCGATGAAGGCAGCCTTCGAGAACCGAGTGCCAACCATGACGGAAAAACTCCCGGTGGTTGATAGGGACTGCTCGGACCCTAAAAGGATGAAGATGAAGGCACTGCCCCGCTGTACGGGTGGGGGGGCGGATACCTGAAGTCGGCCTTCGAGAACCGGGAGCCTACGCCCACAGAAAAATTGACGATTGCATGTTGTTGGTGCATGGTCACTTGAGCCATAAGGTGAACGAAGTAATCAGCGCTTCCTCGAATAAGATGCACGTCTGAAGTCGAGCTGGAAGATTCAAATGTCGTCCATAATGAAGATACTTTGCTGCAGTGCGACAGAGACGTTAATTTATTAAAGGTTTGGTAGCACGTCCAGGTTCGTGGCGAGCGGGGGGTTTAAAAGAACAACACTGTAAAATAGCGGGCTAAGAGATTACTACCTGGAGATCATATGGTTCGAATTTCATGATAAACTGTAGGTCCTGACGTTAATTAGAGTTAACAAAAAAGATCGCTCTGTTCTATTTGCTTGGCCTCCCAATTCATACTACTTCACACTGACATTGCTATTAAGGTCTCTCCGATTTCGGGTAGGACCCCAAGTTAAACTGCAGATCTTCTTCGACTTACAATACCCATATATTAAATAAGCATTGGAAAAAGGAGCTCTCCAGCCTATTTTGTCAGCTGTTAGCCCCCTAAGCATAGGAATACTTTTGTATATAAATTCAAGGGTATTATCAGTGTTACAAGAAATGATTAAACTTGGAAGACAGTCTTTTTAGCTCGGTATCATGAATAGGAGTATATTAAATAATTAGTTCTAAATTTCCACTATACTTTGGGTCTTATGACAATTGTTTAGGTACACAATATCTTCGTCAGATAATCGGTAACTCAGGTAAACAGTTACCAATTATCTGACGAAGGTACTGTGTACTGAAAGAATTGTCATAAGACCCAAATATAAGAGAAATTTAAAACTAATATAAGTGTTTATTTCAATGGTCTATGTTCTTCTTTTGAAATTTAATAACAAAAATTATTTATAGTTTGCATAGTACTATTGGTATTGTTTAATTACAGATACACTTACTTTGTGAACTCAAAGCAGCAAACATAAGTATGTGGGAAAAAACAATGAAAATTAATTAAAATTAATTAAATATATTTTGTACTAAATTTACAAATTACTTATACAGTCCTGGCACAGACTTAAACAATAACTTCTTCTTCTTACTTCTAGAGAACATAATGTTAACTTCTGAGACTTTTTCTAGATATAAACTTGGTACAGTAAACAAAGATTTAAAGAATATAATACCAAAAGAAAACATGAAAATTTTAAACTTGTAAAATTTCAGGAGGCGGATCGCTTCTTCAGTGCTTCAATGTACATCCCCAAACCTTTCTGAACAGCTTCTTGCTGTAGCGATTGTAAAAACAATTCCAAATCTTGCTGACGACCCTTTGACATTTTTGCCAGTGCTTCACCTCTTACTATTTGTTTTGTTAGATTTCGTGCAAGTGGAGAAATTTTAGCAAACTTACTTAAAAATGCTTGAGCCCTTACTATACCCTCTTCTTTGCTTTGGACTATTTCATCGATTAAACCAACAGCAAGTGCTTCTTCAGTGGAGAATAACCTCCCAGTTGTTAAAGCAAGTTCGGTTTGCCTCTTACCAATGGTGTTTTCCATGGTTCTCGCAAACCATGGAGGAGCAACAATTCCAAGCAGAGTTTCATTAAGACCTATTATAGATTTTGGTACCATTACTCTGTACTCTGTACACATAGCCAACAAACAACCACCAGCTGGGGCGGGACCATTAATTACTGCTACCGTTGGATATGAGGAACCATACAAAGCTTCATATACATCTTGCAGTGTGACCCACCACTTTCTTGCTCTATCAATGTCAGGTCGGTACATTTCCATTATATCTAGACCAGCAGAAAAACTCTTAAAAAATGCAGAGGTTATTATAGCCCCTCGACATTTGTTGTTTTCAAGATCACTTAGAGTTTGTTTGATTTCTGTTAAAATTTCCAAATTTAGGCTATTTACTGGAGGTCTTTGGAATGTAACAGTTGCCACACCACTTTTATTATCTACTTCAACTCCAACTAAATTAGTTGCTGAACTGAAACTTCTCGCTAACTGGTAAAGTACATTTGATTTTGTTACTCTAGATAGTGCCATTATTGCTGTATTTCTTATAAATTTCAGTGTAACACTACAAAATTCTAAAGCTACAAAGTTCAAAAAAACTGGTCTGTTCAAAGGTCACTGCATTATTTATATAAAAAAAAATATACACAAGCCCCCCTCCATGAGCATTTATAACCTAACAAGTGTAATGTGAAGTTAGATACTAGATAGAGAGCACAGAGGCGTACTGAGAAAATTGTTGACTCTAAGCAAGCGGATTAATGTTTTTTTTTTTTAATTGTAGTAATGTACAAATGAATACTGAAAATACAATATATAAGAATCAAATAATAAAAAAAGCCACTTACTTCTCAGGCAGTGCAGTGGCAATTACCACATCGAAGTTCTTAAAAAAGTTTTGAGTGTTAGAGATAATATGCTCAGCTGATTCATCTATGTAATCTCCTCTAACATCCGGATTAAGCTCTAACAAGCACTGAGTAGCCACTTGAGCTCTAGCAGAACCTACAGAATCAGTTTCCAAGAAGAAGCTGAAAAGGAAAACATTAGGATATACACTTTTAAGTTTTCTAAGAACTTGTGTCTCTTAAAATTGCCTTTTTGGATAAATTATATAGCAGTAATATGTCAATGATATTTCTATAAGTTGGCAGTATTATAAGCACTGAATTTTTCAAATTCTCTAACTTATAGTTTTTGAGAAAAAAACATTAGCTTTATTTTTACAAGTTAGCTTCTGATATTTACTTCTTTAAAATTTGGTATTTTTACTAAAATCACATTTACTAAACTCTCATTACCAAATATTTCTTTAAAAGTATCGTATCCCCATAAAAGAAATTCAAAACAGTGGAAAACATTTATATCTAATAGGAGAATAATCACTCAGTAATTTAATATTTCAACAAATGTGGTAAAGAAATTACACTCCACTGCAATCCTGTCCAACAATATGCAAAAAGTTAATCCTAAGGAACTTTGAAAAGGAATCTGGTCAGCTCATTTTGTAATATAAAACACATTGGTTACCCTAGCAGTGTTGCCACTTATTATATATTAATTTTAACTGCGGTACTATATAAAAGAACCTTTAATAACTTTTATATAAAAAATTGAAATGTGATTACCAAAAAAAAACTTCAGATAAGCAATGATAAAATAGTAAAATTGTTGAAAAGTTCAGTGCCTGCAAATTTCTAATAATTATCAACTTTCATGGTGTTACTTTCTGCAGAAAACAGTAACAGTTTGTAATAAGAAAATATCTACTATTGGATGTCAACTACTTACTTTGATCCAATATCTTCTTCCGTTACTTTCTCCCCATCTACAATGGTAAACGAACCAATACCAGGCAGAACAAGACTTTTTAATATCTCTGTTCCCAAAGCAGTAGCATTTATTAGACATACTTTAGAATTTTCAAGAAGTTTTTGGCCGTGATCGCCCCATAACCTGTGGTAAAAAAAACGCTTAAAAGATGGTAATTTTTATTTAATTTTATTACCTTAATTGTCGGTCGTATTTCTTACTCTTGTCACTTTGTTCAGGAGGAGATTTAGGGGCCGGAGAGGACATATTTGCTTTAAAAAATGACAAACAATAAGCTTTTTAAATTATTTTTGATTCCTGTCAAAAACGGTAAATTTGGGTTATAATGTCAATCTTCTACTTTTGTGATGTTTAAAGATATTATGACAACACGGTGTTGCTACACATAAAAGCCCTTCGAAATATCTGTGACATTATTCGTATAGTCAACCTCGTTAAATAGACGGTAAAAATGAAAACTTGTTTTCTTCTTGGCATAATCCCATGTTAAAAGTATTTCCAACAGATGGTAGGCAAATGGCTGTTAAAATTTAGACTTCATTATTGCTTCGAACAACGTAACTTTATTGAATTAAAAAATATCCGAGAAATTTAAAAATATATATTTTTAATTTGTTACTAAGGTTACTTTCTATGTAGTAGTTTAAGAATATTTAAAAATATAACTTTACTAGAATAATTAAAATATTAGAGTAAAACTTGTGCCAGTGGAATTTTTAGTAAATGCGGCTTATATATTTAATTTTTTGTGTAAATGCTTTTAATTTGTATATGTATACTGTTCAAAATAGAACTGCACAACAGTTATTACCATTCCATCAAACATTTTATTTTTACACTCGATGCGTGTTTCGTTAACTATATTAGCACAATCAGGAGCGATGATGATTAGACTGACTAGATTATAGTCGATCCTCGTTCCTGATGTTGCTCACATTGTTAGTGTAACAAACGTTGAATGCAAAAAATAAAGTGTTGGTAATAACTGTTGCGTAGTGTCATTGTGCCAAAAATTCTAAAATCCCAACGTAGTTCAAAATAAACCGTTTATTTATGCTATTTCAGTAATTGGGGTCTCAGTTCCTAAGTGAACTGATTATCTAGAGTTTGATAATAGAATAAACGCTATTATTAAATAATTGCTATTGGACTTTGTACATTGCAATTTTAAGTACACAGGGAATGATAACTACTGGCGGCTTATGATGGATATTTAATAAACTAAGACCAAAAAAGGCATCTTACCTATACAAAAAGGCATATGAAATCAGTAATTTTCGAATCCGGATACTTAATTTTGTGAACTTGTACTGGCGATGCACGGGCGCGCTATGGGCTAGGAATCTGATTTTTCGTTCAAAATTGTCTTGAGCCCTCAATTATTAATGAAATCGGAATTTTTTTTTTAAATGCACGTAAGCAAATTCAGGACAAACGTAAGGAAGCCGATTTGCAAAATATACTCTCGAAATTTTTTAAAAACATGGAACCGGGTAGTGAAATTTTGAAGTTCACGCGATTTCAAGTTCGAGCGTTCAGAAACTGGTTCATCGGGGGTTTCTCGGGTTGCTAAATTTATTTTCGGGGTCATTTTTTTATCATATGCACCCTTTTGAGGTATGAAAAGGGGGGGGTTGGAGGGGGAGAGAAATTACGATATTCACTAGAATTAGAGTTTCGCGTTCATATATATATATATATATATATATATATATATATATATATATATATATATATATATATATATATATATATATATATATATATATTTATATATATATTTATATATATATATATATATATATTTATATTATATATATATATATATATATATATATATATATATATATATATATATATATATATTATATATATATATATATAGGGTGTTTTTTATAGAGGTATAGAACTTTGAAATGGAATAAAACAAAGATGAATTTTTTAAATTGACATGAAATTTACTTTATTCGAAAGATAATCTTCTGGCATTATAATTTAAATATGACTTTTGGCATATGACCGCCACGGCTGGCTCGGACGTAGTCTAATCTGGAGGTCCAATTTTCGATGAGTTTTTCCAACATTTGTGGCCGGTCAATCGTTTCGGGCTTATCGGCGTAGACTAGCGACTTCACATATCCCCACAGAAAATAGTCTAGCGGCGTTAAATCGCACGATCTTGGAGGCCAATTCACGGGTCCGAAACGTCAAACTATGCGGTTACCAAACGTTTCCTTCAATAAATCAATTGTGGCACGAGCTGTGTGACATGTTGCTCCTGCACATCATGGTTGTTCAATTGATGAACGAAAAAGTCAGTAATCATGGCTCTATAGCGGTCACCATTGACTGTAACGTTCTGACCAGCATCGTTTTTAAAGAAGTACGGACCAACGATTCCACCAGCCCATAAAGCACACCAAACAGTCAGTTTTTCTGGATGTAACGGTGTCTCAACATACACTTGAGGATTATCATCACTCCAAATACGGCAGTTTTGTTTATTGACGTATCCATTCAAACAAAAGTGAGCTTCATCGCTAAACAAAATTCGCTTATGAAAATCGGGATCAACGGCAATCTGGTTTTGGGCACATTCACCGAATCTACGCATTGCTAGGTGATCGTGTCGCTTCAATTGTTGCACGAGTTGGATTTTGTAAGCACGCAAACCAAGATCTTTCCGCAAAATCTTCCATAAAGTGGATGGACACATATCCAGTTCCTGTGCACGATGGCGAATAGACTGATTCGGGTCTTCCTCTACGCTACGCTCTACAGCAGCAATGACTTCTTCTGTACGCACTGTACGACGTCTCTGTGGATGCGTATTATCATTTAGAGTAAACGTGGTGCGAAAACGTTAATCGTATGTTGACCGTAAAATGGACGTAGTGCACAATACGTATTTCGAACAGAACCATGATTTTCAAAATAAATTTGCACAATTTGGAAGCGTTGTTCAGGCGTCAGTCTATTCATGTTGAAATGCCAAACCAAACTAAACATAAATCACTTGACAGCTGACAAAATGGCCGCCAGTTAAAAAAGTGTTGTCAACTTAAAGTTTTATACCTCTATAAAAAACACCCTTTATATATATATATATATATATATATATATATATATATATATATATATACATATATATATATATATATATATATATATATATATATATATATATATATATATATTCGTCCCCAGAATATATATATATTCTGGGGACGCTGAATCTATTTACCAACCCCCATTTTCACCCCTTAAAAGGGTGCATACGATCAAAATGATCCCGAAAACAGATTCAGCGACCCCAGAAACCCCGAAGAACCAGTTTTGAACGCGAAACTCTAATTCCGGTGAATATCGTAATTTCTCGCCCTTCAACCCCCATTTTCACACCTTAAAAGGATGAATATGATAAAAATGACCCCGAAAATAGATTCAGCGACCCGCGAAACCTCCGATGAACTAGTTTTGAACGCGTAAACTTGAAATCACGTAAACTTCAAAATTTCACCTCCCGGTTCCGTGTTTCTGTTTACATTTAGAAAATAGAAAAGAAAAACTAAAAATTCTCTTCAAAGTACCGCAATGTTATAAATTTACGTGTTAATTGTATAATTATAGTTATAGCATCTTATGTGTACGTTTACTAACCAAGAATCCTTTTGATTTTCCTGAAACGAAGAGGGGAAATCATTACTGGCGTGAAGATACCATTTTTTTCGGTACCCTGTATAATATTACCTCCACGTATGATACTTATTTATATTTCTGTATTCTTTTTTACAAATTATTAAAATAATGACTGTGTTCTTAAAATACATAGTGAAATCTATAACTAAAATAGTTTCGAATGTAATGAAAGACTGATTTTGTCAAATTTCCACTTTATTTAGTTTCACTGAAACTGTATGACGCGTTTTTCGCTATACTATAGCTTCTTCTGATACAAAATGATATTTGAATATTAGTGTTGTTACATTTATACAAATACCCTAAGGTAGATAGGTAATAAAATTAATACTATATGCTAATGAATATTGCTGGGAAATCCATTCTGAATATTAATTGTATAAATTGAGTAAAGGGGAGTTACCATGGGCCAGACAGGTATGGTTTTGTTCGTTTAAGATGATGTCTGAATTTTTAGTTCCATTTATTTCTAAATTTTCTAATAGGTTTAATTTTACGTCTTTGTTTTGTATGTGTAGAATTTTAAATTTATCGTCAAAAAGATGATTTGATTCTGTTAAATAATTACTGTACGCTGAGTCAGTTTTGTTTTTTAAATAGCTTTTTTTATGTTCTGAAATCCCAGTTTCGAATGAGCGACCTGTCTGACCTATGTAACTTTTATGACAAGAACCACAATTCAACTGATACACTCCAGATATTTTTGATCTATTTTGTTTTCCCTTTGCGTTTTTAATGAATTTTCCTAACGAGTTGTTTGTGCTAAAAGCTATGTTGATATTATATTTGTTTAAGTGGTTTTTAATTTTCTCTGACGTGTTACTAAAATAGGTTAAAACATTATATTTTTTCCCTGTGTTTTCTTTCTTGGGGTATACTAAAGAACACTACTAACAACACTAATATTCAAATATTATTTTGTATGAGAAGAAGCTATAGTATAGCGAAACGCGTCATACAGTTTCAGTGAAACTAAATAAAGTGGAAATTTGACAAAATCAGTCTTTCATTACATTCGTTATGAATTTCCATCAAGTAACAGCCACAACAATTCAAAGTTTAAAATAGTTTCTTTTATTTATTAGTCCACATGCAAGAAATTGATTCTTTGAGCTAGAATAGTCCTGTGTGCATTAGGAAAACTCATTTTAATATCAGAAAAACAACTCTGAAATTCCGCTTAAGCTTTCAAAGTAGAAAAAAAATCTTTCGCAAAAATGAATGTCAAAAGTGACGTAAAAATCATCTTTCGTTTACGTTTCACGTCAACAATCATCATCTGTTAGCGAGGGAAATTTTATACTCTTGACAGTATAATGTTCTACTGTATTGTAGGCTTGCAATGGGTTTCAGAATTGTTTTTGTTGTTGCCACGACGAAGTAAGAGTAACCTAAAATCATTTGTGTCTTATGACGTTCGGTAGTATAAAAACTGTCTTGTTACCGCTTCACCACAGTACAATTGTCACTGCTTGTCTGTATCTATCTGACAAGCTCCCCTAGAGTGAAATAAATCCTGCTTGGATAGTCCAAGCATTGCAGGAGATCTATTTTTGACGTGCTTGTATTCTTAAGTCATTCTAAAAGATTATTGGTAATCTTGGTCTTTTACACTACTTAGTTTATCTTTTTTTTATTAATTGACTGACTCTACTTTTCTACTTAATATAAATACCACGTGGTTATTGTTAAAGGGTTTCAAGCAGTGGCGTTGCCAAGTTTACGTGACGGGGAAGAGAGACATATGGATATCAAGGGTATTTCTTTAAGGGAAAAAAGCGAAAATTAAAGGAGGAGCTGCTCGAAGGGAGCATCAAACTGGGAAACGTCAAACGGATTACTCGTTGATAAAAAAAAAGAACTTCTTGCACTGGAACTCTAAAAGCTTAGGCTCTTCCTAACACAGAAAACTAAAAAATATCTTAGGGGTAAAAAATTAGCACAAAAAGAATCTTTCTGTACAGTTCAATTTAAAAATCGATGATCGACGGATTCAACAAAAAAGAATCTTTTTATATAGTGGAACCCTAAAACCATTACCAGATTTAAGAATCAGTGACCTAGGAGTTACTATTTTTCACAAAAAGGAATCCTCTCCTTTTCGAACGGGCTACGCCTCAGAACACGTTTTAAAGCCATCCCCAAGAAAACCTTAAGTGCTTGTGTAACCGATACATTTCAAACTTTTGGTATCACTGATTAATCGACTTCTTTACCGAAAAATGTTCATGTTTTGGCCCACCAATTACAATTTTTAGCTGGGATTCCTTTTAAATTGAGTTAATCAGAAATCAATTTTCTAATGAAGAAGATTCCATTAATGTTTTTTTAAATCGTGATTCTGTTATTTCTTCTTTTCCTTGGTTGCAAATTCTAAGCCAGCAAATATCGTAAATGGTAGATTGTGTGTTCTAGCTACAAGCCACCTGGGTCGCTTGTAGTTTACAACTAAAAAGTTATATAATTTATTTTAATTTTAGGGAACTGGAAATAAACTTTCACGTGAGCAGTGTGCAGTATAAGGGTAAATATAAAACTCAAAGACATTATGGATACCCTTTACAAATTATAATCTGTATTTTTTTAAAATGTTTCAGTCGGAACAACAGTGGACCCTAGTACTACCCTTAACTCTATCTTAGGGAGAAACTACACCTAACTGCTACTAAAAAAAATGTGTTTAGATGGTGGCTGTGGATGCTGTATTGTTGCTGTAGAGGAGGAAGATGTCGACGGAAATGGAAAAGTTATTGTTGTTAATTTGCTACAGTTTGTTTGGATCGGTCGATATTTGGTTGAAATCCATTACTAAAATTAAACTATTTTTATTCGAAATTTCCGATATATTTAATTTAAATGTTCATGAGATACGCTGTAGTTTATTTAGATAGTCATCATTATCATCAGCAGACAGTCCATCGTCGGATGTAACTCTCCTCTAAATACATCCATCTTCTTCGGTTTTAGGCCTTGTTTATCCTGTTATATCCCACTAATCTTTTGATGTCGTCAGATCATCAAGTTTGCGGGCATCGTCTACTTATTTTCCCATTCCAGGGCCTCCAGTTGATTACTTTATGGGGCTATCGATTATCAGAGAGCCTTGCGATATGACCCGTCCAGCTTCCCTTCAACCTGCTTACCCTCTCAGCTACATCAGTTATCTTGGACCTTACTCGCATTTCTTCATTAGTCGGCCTATCCCACAACGATATTCCCAACATCCTTCTTTCCACCATTCGTTAAGCTACTTGTAGGCGATTTATAATTTCGTGACTCTAAGCCCACGTTTCTGTTCCGTATGTCAATACTGTCAACACGCATTGATAAAATTTGTTCGCTTTTAGTCTATCTGGGGCATTAGAAAGGAAGATGTTCCACTGCCAAACCCCGACCAAGCCAACGATATTCTCCTTGATAAATTCACTTTTAAGTTTTCTTTGGATATTATTCTTTTCCCTCCAAGATATATGTATGAATCCGTTCTTGTGATTTTCGCGTTTTCAGTGTTCAGTAGTGCTTCTTTATCACAGTCGTCATTTGTCATGAACATGGTTTTGGCAATGTTTATCTTCAGACCAATCTCTCTGGACTTGTTGTTAAGTTCGTTCAGCATTCCTTCCAATTCTTTTTGTTGTTAGATATAAGCACAATATCATCCGCGAATCGCAAATGATTGAGTTGCTCTCCTCCTATATTTATACCCTTATTTGTCCATGGAAGTTGTTTGAAAAGATCGTCTAGCGCCAACGTAAACAATTTCGGCGAGATGGTGTCCCCTTGTCGTACTCCTCTTTTCATTTCCATCTTACTGGTGTTTTCTTTCAATACTATCTGAAATGTTGCATTTTTAAATATATTTTGAATAATCTGCGAGTATCTGCTTTAATTCTACAGTTCTTAG
The DNA here is from genome assembly GCA_019049505.1 of Pachyrhynchus sulphureomaculatus. Classification (NCBI taxonomy): domain Eukaryota; kingdom Metazoa; phylum Arthropoda; class Insecta; order Coleoptera; family Curculionidae; genus Pachyrhynchus; species Pachyrhynchus sulphureomaculatus. The sequence goes on along the minus strand of CM032453.1, from coordinate 33,944,997 downwards.
ACTATTTAATGTTGCCCAGATTTCAAGGGAGTCAAATGCTTTCTCGTAATCCACAAAGACCACCCAAATCTTAAAATTATACTCGTTTGACGTTTCTATTAAGGTTCTTAATATTTGAACGTAGTCCAGTGTACTTTTCTAAATCTGGATTGGTAAGCGTCCAATTTCTTTGTGAGTCTCGCGGTAATTATTTTCATAAATGACTTATACATTACAGATAGTAGGCTGGTCTATAGTTGGTTAATTTAGACTGAACACCTTTTTTGAAGAGCAGGACCACCATAGCATTATCCCAGTCTCGAGGGACATCGCACATATGGAGACACTTATACAATATATCTAGGATTCGTAATATGGGCTCTTCGCTCTGTTGCAGTATTTCGACAAGTATGCCGTCTTCACCTGCTGCTCTTCCTCTTGCCATGTTATTTAAAGAATCTTGTATTTCTTATTTTGTGATGTTGGGAATATCATCAGATCCTTCATTCATTATTCGTATTCGAATTGACCCGCTTTTGTCTAGTGATGATTCTACTTTAGTCTCATAAAGGTCCTTGTAGAATCTTTCTATATTCATTCAGATAGTAGATCTGAATAATTTTATACTTACTCTATGAGTGCAATAAAATATACAGATTTTTACCATAATTTAAGTTTTACGATTTTAAAAACAATTTACTTTTCAATGGTATCCAATAAGATTTCCAACTTATAAAGCATCTTGACTTTTCCGGAAATTAAAATAAAAAAGTATTTCTATATGTTTGATACATGCCAAAGAATATTTCTGTTACATTTTTGACCTTTAAAAAACTTATCTTATTTATTTCAAGAAACATCAATAGTCCCAAAATAAAATAATAGGACATCTTCAGTATATAAAAAAAGAAAAGTTATACAATACGTGTCTGTCAACTTTCGTCATTTATTACTGCCTCGCAGTGTATTTTTTTAGTGTGTAGGACAATGACGTCCGGATTTCTAAAATAACGCACTTTTTCCTATGGATTCGTTTTTGAGAAGGAATTTTGGTTTTCGTCATCATCATCCCATAGATATATGCACGTAAGATGAAGTAATGGTCAAAATAATCAATAATTTTGTACATATACAGTTTTGTGTCATAATTTTAGGATATAATTGATCTATTAAAGTCATTAAAGTTAAAATCCTTTGCAATACAAATCATAGTAAGTCTACATCGCTTGATTTTAGCTCAATTTTTTTAAACCAAAAAAAAGTTTTTTCGTCAATTAACCGTAATATTCCTTGTGATATCTTATGTATTAACGACGCCACTTCCTTATAGTATATTCACACAAACATTTTTTTTATTTATAATATTATTATTTTTTCTTTGACCTACTAAAAGTTAATACCCTTAAAAATACATTGGTATACTTTTTTTTTTCATTTATTTTTGTATAAAGAAATCTCTAGAAATACTCCAAAAATAAACCAATATACATACTATCTGAAAATGGAAAAAAAAATCGTGCCCTGTATTTAAACTCAAAAATAAATTACTTTCAGTGTCTCGTTTCGATTTTTGCATGTCATGGCTGGAAAATTCATATCAACGAGAGCATCGGAAATCCTTTGATAGGATATCATCCAATTCAGAAACTGTTGGCAGTAAATAACGGATCCCAACGCAGGTTTTAATGATATGACACCGCACATCTCTATGTTCAAAAATTAATACGGCTGTTTACATAAAACACTAACTATTAATTTATTCATCCAAATTTATCTGGTCTCCTTTAAAGTGATCTCTCACTACAACACACTTCAGTTAAAGTTTTTTTTTTAAATTGTCAAAATACTTACTATCCACACAGCAACAGTGAAAGCAGACAAAAACTATACACCTCTCGACTTATCCCGGGTAGACCACTCAGCAGACACACACAGTCACATCCAATTACAACAGGAAAATATGAAAACGTGGTCAGAGAAAACACACCACGGAAAACACAGATACCACATAGAACAAGACCACGTAAATAAAAAACAATCATACACTTGGTTACAGGATGGGCAGCTATTCCCTGAAACAGAAGGCTTCTTACTTGCCATCCAGGATAAAGTCATATTAACCAGAAACTACCAGAAGCATATCATCAAAGACCCAACTATTACAGAAGACAGATGCAGGAAATGCCACCAGCATAAAGAAACGATCGAACACATAACAAGTGGATGTAAAATATTAGCCGAAACGGAATAAACAACCAGACATAACTCAGCAGCAAAAGTAGTTCACCAAGCACTAGCCACAACATACAAACTCATAGAAAACACAGATCCCTACTAAAAATACACATTAATATCCATACTTGAAAATAAAGACTACAAACTCTACAGGAACAGTATCCATACAGATAAAATAGCCCCCGCCAATAGACCCGATATTACTTTTCAATACAAAAAGGAAACTCACCTATGTAATTGACATAGCTGTCCCCAACGACACAAACATCCAAATGAGATATACAGAAAAAATTTCCAAATATAGAGACCTTGCAACAGAAATAAAAAGGCTATGGAAACCAGAAAAAACTCATCTTTTCCCCTTCATCATATCAGCCACAGGCCTTACACCAACAACATTCACAACACTTTTGGGTTCCAAATATACATATATATATATATATATATATATATATATATATATATATATATATATATATATATATATATATATATATATATATATAGCAGCTGCTAAGGTTACCGAAACTTCGAACAATCAAGACAAGATACAACCACACAAGAATTAAAAAACTTCTCGGTACTGGTGGGATTCAAACCCACAATATAGAATCCTGCACTTTACCAACTAATATATGTCAAACGGTATCCGTGTAAAACTTTCCTCTGCCAATGAAAGGTGATCGTTGATAGTATTTGTTATTATCCTTTTTGTTAGTCTTAGAGTTGTAGGTATATTTCCTTGTGGGATGCCGGAGCCTCTTTATTTTTTTTATAAAACTTGATTAGAGCTGCTAATTATTGAGTCAATTTTCGACTAGATTACAGTATGCTATAACTGTGGTTCTTTTTTTGCACTTTGGGACAATATATATATATATATATATATATATATATATATATATATATATATATATATATATATCTATATATATATATATATATATATATATATATATATATATATATATATATATATATATATATATATATATATATGTATATACCGGTTACAAGTTATCTTTTTCAATTTATTGTGTTATGCCTTCTGTCATTTTAGACAAAACTATTTTGATTGAGTAAATTCTTCGATTACTCTAAAAGCTAGAATTTCTTGCAAGTCATAATAAAAAGCAAAATGCGATGTTATGATAGTAAAGATAGACCGTTTCAGAAACTCTAAAAACTCAGTTTTTTTTTGTAAAAATAAACACACTAAGGAAAGACAAAACTTAACAAAGACTCAAGCAACGTTAAGGGTAAAAAAGCCAGTCATTTATTTTTTCTTTGTCAATTCGAAAGTCATCACGTCGTTGTTTTGCGAAGATATCGCGAGCTCAAAAGACGATGTATTTAGGAAAATTGCACTTTTAGGATAAAGCCAAAACTTCTACCGTTCACGCTAGACACATTTAGATTTTATAGGCATTTCAGGGATTTACTAAACTTTTGGCTGCTTAAGCTTGTTTACAGAAAAAAATATTTGAAGAATTTTCGCAAACATGACATCTTGGTATTGAACATTATTTTAGCTTACACATTACATAATACATAAAAGCATATCAGCGATTTTATTCCCGCAAGAGTTAAACCGAAAAACACTTACACAACTTCCTAACTAAATATTCTTTTAGATTCTGCTCGTCTGGTATGGTAATGAATAGAGACCGGATTATATGCAATATAAAAATTTGAAATATGCATGCAAATATGCATGAAAAATGCTTAAAAATGCATGAAAAGGGTCAAAATATGCAATATTAAATAATAATAAAAGTAGTAATTTTTAGTTTTTTATTTCAAAATCAGCATAAAATTAACAAGTTATCGACGATGTTTAAATTTAATTAACATTTGTACACGTAAACAATAAGGTAATGTTCCAAATGTTGGCTATTAAGATTGTGTCTTCGATCACTTAAAATATTTTTATAAGTGGAAAAAGACCGTTCCACATCCACTGAGATAACTGGGCAGTATTTGAATTTGGGTGCTATGTTAGCACTTATTATTTCTGGCAAAAGTTCACCCGTCCCATTAATAAAACTATCAATTTGACACAAAGGTTCAAAGCCTGGGTTATTGCACAAAATGTTGAAACTTTTTTGTGCACGAAACATTTTTCTCGCAAACTCAACAATATAAAACATTTCCGTCGTATGTAAATGTTCTAGGATAATCAGCTACCCACGAAGAGACACTTTTTTTTGCGGGTGGCATGGTACACGTTAAACTTTTAACACAACACGTTAAAAATTGCAAAAAGACTACACTGATGCAAGCGCGTCAACAATAATGTTAAAACTGATATCTTGTTTAAAAATAAAAATTCGTCTTCGAGAAAATTGTTTATTTGATCCACGCTCAAAAAAATATTCTTAGAAACTAACTACTTATCACTTAATATCCCGACCAAGAAACAAAGGAATAAAATACCATCGTAATTTTGGGTATTCCCTTGGCACTATAACCTAATCGATGTTTAGACTATTGCAGGTAATGTTCCGGCGATAAGATTGGTTCCAGACGGCGACATTAATAATACCCTGAGCAATTCAATTGCCTAGTAATACGGAGAAATATTGTAAATATAGGAAAAATATGCATCATTACTAGATTTTGGGTAAAATATGCAATAATCGGTGAGCATGGTCTAAATATGCAAATGCATATGAAAATATGTAAATGCATATAATCCGGTCTCTAGTATTGAATATGTACGCATTACAACAATCAGGTCCAAAAATTAAACTAGAAATAGGATATAAGCCTATTATGACAGATTTTGAGAAACTTGCCACTAATGCAGGTCATCTTAAATAAAATATTAAAGGATTAACTATTTTGTGTGAATAAAGCAAATCATTGAAAAATATACAGCACAGTGTAATTTTTAGAAACCAAAGAGGAAATAGAAGACTTGAAAGATTTAGTACCTATCAAAATGTCAAGACAAGTGTGTAAAGCCTTGTAAGAAAATACCACTTTATTATGAAGTGGGTGATTCCGTGATTCCAAGTGGTTAAAAGTATTTAACCTTGATGATTTATTACAAATATTAAGAACTTCCGGTAATAAAACTTATAGGTTAGTTGCAGAAACATGGCTCGAGGTAAAAAAAAAAATTATAAATAAACTGGGTATTTAATCTTCTTCATATTATTTATTACATTGTAATATAGAACCTTGGTAGTATAAAGACACGTTCTATGCCGGGTTGTGCTTCAACGTGAAACGCATTGAGGATAAAATACTGGGTAATAATAGAGAACCGAAGCACAGTGTTTAACACATTATCTTTCTGGAAAAATCCTCGACTCAACTAATAGCAGCAGTAACTGTTACTGCCCCAAAAGGGTTAACTCTGTTAAAATAGCCTATTAGTATTATTATTATTATCCGATGATTTTTGGAAATTTTGGGTACAGCTCGGAAATCGATTTAACTACAGTGAAATCTGCTTATAACGAATCCGCTTATACCGAATTTCCGGTTAAAACGAACTATTTTATAATGCACGAAAAAACTTCCATAAGACCAATGCAAATTTTTATCGGTTATTACGAACCCGGTTATAATGAACTTCCGGATAAAGGGAACCAAATTTGAATGTTTTGTGTTCGTTTATAACGAATCCGTCACTCCCTGTACTCGACTTCGTGCGACTTGATCTAGGGAATTCATCGAAACTCGCTGGGAACCCCTATTCTACTTGTTTCCGCCGCGTCGCTAGTGTGAGCAGTATTATTTCCAATTCATTTGTTGCGTTATGCGGTTCTAATGCAGATTTGATCAAAGTAGCAAAGTGAATGTTTAAGTTTTTATTTTAGAATGAGTACACAAAAACGTAAAGCGTTTACTTTAAAAGACAAACACGATATTATAAGGAAAATAGAAAATGAAGTTAAACAAAGTGATGTTTGCAAACGGTTGAATTTAACTAAATCTACGGTTTCTACCATATGGAAGAAGAGATAAGAAATCTTATCAATCGATGATAAAAGAAACTTTAGTTGTAAAAAAGTAAGAAACTCTACATAGGACCAAGTCGATAAAGAACTCCTTAAATGGTGTAGTCAAAAACGACAGAAACATGTTCCTGTTACCGGCTATACTTTACAAGAGAAAGTTAGTGAATTGGGAAGGAAAATAGAGAACACCGAGTTTAACTGTTCTAGAAGTTGGATTGAACGATTTAAAAAGCGACATAATATTAATGTGGGTAAGATAGTAGGAGAAACTGCAGGAGTGGATATGAAAAGTTATGAATATGTGGACATTTTTAATGCGGATGAAACGAATTTGTTTTACAAGATGACGCCTGATAAGACATTAAAGTTTGTCAGAGAGAATTGTGCTGGTGGAAAATTATCAAAAGTAAGGATTACCGAGTTGACAACTGCAAATATGTCTGGAACAGAGGAAAGAAAATTGTTGGTGATAGGAAAGTCCACCAATCCCAGGTGTTTCAAAACAAACAAAAAAGTAAAGTACAAATCAAACAGTAAAGCCTGGATGACATCAGAAATTTTTAAAAATGAACTGATCGAATGGGACAAAGAATTCAAATTCACAAGCAGAAACATATGACTCAGATGATGAGCTACCGTTGACTCAGTGAATTGAAAACATCGAGAAGATCCTACTGATTGTCTAGAATTTGTTTACGATGCTGACATTCAATAAAGTACAGTGGAAATCGAGTTTAAAAAGATATTTAATCATTTTAATTTTGAAGACTGTGTATGTGCTGATAATGAATTAATGACAAGAGAAATATTAACTGATGATCAAATTGTGACATCAGTGGAAAGATTTTAAGCGATAATGACGACGAAGACGAGCTTGGAGAAGGAGATAATATTTATGTTTCATCCATTTCAGAAATGACTAAGAAAATGAAATGAAAATTTTTTGGAATCTCGTGACATATATGGGGCCTTTTGGTGACCTTGATAATTATGTAAACACCATCTATTTTTCAAGTAAAATTGTACAAACGAAAATTACTGATTTTATTGTATAAACTACGTATTTTAATGTTTTCGTTTATACTAGTATATGTACCAACATATGTACGTTATAATAATTTTAGTGTGACTTGTTTTATTTTTCTTTGAACGTTTTCTTTTAATTTAATAATTATTATTATTCATTTTTCTAAGCATCTAAATAAAAAAGTAGTGAAAAATGATATTAGGTTTTGTTTACTGTTTGTAACGAACTTCGGATACAGCGAACCATTTTTAGTGATTTTTTGGAGTTCGTTATAAACGGACTTCACTGTACTTTGAAACAATGCCAACATTGTATTGTAAACGAGTTTTCTCAGCCCAATTTTGACTGCAAGGCCACTTTTCTTCTATTTTAGTGCATTTTTTCACATTTTAAAGGTTTCAGCTTACCATTTCTTAAATATCATAGCTTCTGAGACAAAAAAATAATCATTTTTCTCGTCATAAAGCTGCCTAAAAAACATCGTAGATTGCATTAAAAAAATATTAAATACATAACCTGAAAAAAGAATTTACTACTGCAAATTGAAAAATGTTCTTTATGGGAAAATATAGCTTTTATGTGAGCAAAAAAATGTGCCAGATTTTATTAAAAAATATTAAGAAGATTGGTCAAAATTCGCATTTTAGTCCAATTCTTATTAAAGATTTTTCTTGTGGGCAAAAAGTCGTAGGAAGTTTTTTTTTTAATATGCTCAATTTTATGTTTTTCAAGATGGTTAGAAGGAAAAATAAAGAATATATAAAAATTTGTATTTTTCAATTTTTTCGTTACGAAAAAATGAATTTTTTTCGCTTTTGTTATAGAAAGGTCTGGTTCATTCCTTTTAGTTTTATTTAAAATTAGGGAGAGCAAACTAAAAAAAAAATTAAGCTGGCTTGTGCCAAACATTCACTGTCAGGTAATGATTTTTTGACGAAAACGTTTATTGCTGCAATTTGAGCGTAATATCATAATGGTACATTTAACAGAAACTGAAAGAATCACTTTGCTAATGATGGTTGGTTACGGAGACCGTAGGAGAACACAACAGGAGGTATGATCTTTTTAACGCAGAATATTCGAATCGAGAATCTATTACCCAATCCGTAGTTAGCAAAACAATAAAACGATTTAGACAATCAGATCATGCTAAGGATTGCATCCATACAAACCCATTTTATTTTACGATAGACGCGTTGAATTTTGCGAGGTCATGATGGAACGAATCAATAATAATCCTAATCTAATGCATTTTTTTTTGACGAGGCCACATAATCTGTGGTATAGACCTCATCATTATGAAATCAATGTTCGTAGATATTTGGATGCGATTTTTCCTAATTGATGGATAGGCAGAAGAGATGCTGTAGAATGGTCTGCAAGGAGTCCCGACCTTATGCCACTCGATTTTTTTTGGGGTCATTTGAAAACCAAAGTTTATCGAAGTCGACCTGAAACTATAGAAGATTTATAACTAAGAATTAAATATGAAGTCGCACTGATCACCCCGGATTCTTTGCAAAATTCTGTTCAGGCTGTTTATGACAGACTTACCTTAAAAATAAACCTAGAGTATATATTAATAGGTTTTTTGTCTTTTTTTTAATTTTAAATTTCAAATGACAATAATTCCAAAATAGTTCAGTTTAGATATGTGGTATGTTGAATAATATCTAGAATTTTTAGTAGGACTCAAAAATAAAATAATAAACAGGGCTTCCCATTTTAAAAAAATCAAGATGGCGTAATTTCTTCGAACTGACAGTTCAAAACATTTTATTGTTAACGTCAGCATGTGCGTTTTATAACAGCCTATAACTTTTATTTAAACATTCTTTGATACACTGGTTAATAAATGCTGTGGAATCATTATTCCGTACATATGGGGCATCCTGTATATATATATATATATATATATATATATATATATATATATATATATATATATATATATATATATATATATGTGATTTTTGCGAATTATGCGATTTTTGACCAATCCTCTTAATATTTTTTAATAAAATTTGGCACCCTTTTTTGTTAATATAAAAGCTATATTTTGCTATAATTTGAAGCCGTACGGACGTACTCATCTCTCTGTATTCCTTGAAAGGGATGAAAGGGGTGGGAGCTGATACATTTTGTGTAGCTTTAATAGTAATATGGTAAATTTTCCTGGCTTTTTGTCGAGGTAATTAAGAAATATTATGCATAGTAAATACATTCTGATGTAGGCTATACTCCTTGATACATTTTAACTAGTACTTATACAGTTTCGTGTCTTTAACTTTTTACAAGGTTGTAAGCTACCTTCATTTAAAAATTTTAAAAAATTGTGAAGAAACACTTACAGAACTATCTCTAGACTACTATCTGTAGCAACGGAATTTATTTTTAAAAATGGGTAGGTATCTTAGATAACTTTTTATCAATTCTCGTTGTATGTATAGGTAATTGTTATTTTTAACGTTTTAGGCTCTACTTCAGGCGTGTGACATATTATCGGAACGCATTAAACCTATCAGATAGCAAAATCCAAATGCATCGTGGGAGGAACTAATACAACTTTGTTATGTAAACTACACAAATCTAAGTACTAATGCACTGTAAGTTGAACTGGTAATTCAAATACCTGCAAGAATTGACTAAAATTTTGTGATTCTAATACGCAAGTTTCCTAAACTACTAGTCATTTAAAGAGGTATAGACTGTATAGGAAATCTCTTATGTCCGGGCATCCATTCTTCCTGTATTCTTTGATGTGCTAACGACACAATTACCTCAGTAAGTTGTTGAATCGCCTCCTGCATTCGAAAGTCCCCAGAGTTTTTTCCTCTGAACTTTCTCTTTACAAAGGACCAAACGTTTTCAATAGGGTTGGCATCTGGCGATTATGAAGGCTACTCTAATATCTCATAATGAGATGTTGTCGAGTGATCTCATGGAACACATTCAAACCCGATTTTCTTAATGTTGCTGCTCCTTGGCACAGCGTCAATGTGTGTGTGCAACAAAAACATGATTCGTTTTTCAACCTTTGGGGTGACTTTGCCTACCGAGCCACATTTTGGCAAGTCGTCGACATTTTTCGTCTCGTTAAAATGATTTACCCACCCTTCATAAAAGACACCGACTTTTTAATATATTTAACGGCCGCGGAATGTGTCATTTTAGGCCTGTTTGGATGGAAATAAAGAAAGACTGCCCCGACCCGACGCGCAAACAAGTGACTCATTTTGATTTTACGTGATTTCGACGAGAGTTCTGAATCGACTGATACTTTTACTAAAATACGTCGTAGACAAAGGTTCCTTCTACCGATTTTTTGTTGAATCGCTAGAATCGTATCTACCAAAGATGAATTATCGCGGCTTCTTTCTTACTTGACAGACTGTAAAATTAACTTCCAATTCTGGAAATATTTCCTGATGAAATAAGAAACCTTGTTGAAATCTTCCTTAGGTTTTTTTGGCCTGATACCTTTTTATCTTATGACACTATTTTACTTATTCACCTTTGCAACCCAATAACTGGTTTATCTACAGTGAAATTAGAAGTGGATGAACAGGAAAACATGAAATAATTCGCGTGGATATTTTTGAAGATTTTGGCCAGAGTACGAGTCCACTAATAGATTTAGGACAACTGGAAGGAGCAGCAGAATTGGTCACCAATAGAATATGAAACTATAAGATACCTTGCTCTAGGGATATACCTATAGACTTCAGAATAACATTTCCTAATATTACTCCTAATCCAGTTGGTGTTTTAAAATCCAAAGGTAAGATTAAATAACGAAAGTTCTTTAAATTTTCCTTAAAAAAACCTTTGATTAATTAAAGCGAATATAACATACAACATTTCCAGTAATTAAAAAGTTCATCTTAGAAGGCTAGAGACCCCGGAAACATGTAGAAAGATGTTTTTATAAATCATCGGAATCTCAGATACAAGCCTTAGTATGAGAATGGATTGGTTAGACTCATACCATTATTTTTAATGTAGTTTCCCCCATGACTTTGATACTTTTGGTCGATTTCATTATGAAACTCCATTTTCCAAAACAAAAAGTACTCATTTGGAGCCAAGTCATAGGGCAGATAGATAAGCTCTAGGGGTGCCTTAATAGCAGCCTTAAATTTGCATACAGGACTATGTCATGCAGCAGCAACACACCAGCCGACAACTTTCTTTGCATTTGTTGTTGCAAGAATTCTACGAGCAGATCGACATCCGTGTTAAAAAAAACTGTTTCGCAAGATTTTTCTAGTTCTGTTTCTTTTTTTAAGTATTCATAGGGCAGATGGATGAGCTATATGAATTCATGGAAGGCAGCCTTTGATTTGCGTATGTTCACGGATCAGCGGCTCACCAGTCGACCTTTTTTCGGCAGCCTACCAGAATGCCATCATTGTGTAAGTATAAATGTCTCCATGACAAAAATATATATTTCCATTTCTATAGTCTCTCTATCCGACTATCAGGCTGTCGGTTTGTTCGCATCATAACACTCGAATGAAATGATATTTGAAATAGGGATAAAACTGATAGTTTTTGAGCGATATCATTTCAAGTAAAGGGGATGAAAGGATTGGATATCGATATGTTGAATGATTTTATTCATATTATAGAAATTTACTTTCTCGTTTCTTGAGAAAGTCAAATTCATTACTTACTTTAGAACTACAGGTTTGCAAGAAAAGTATTCGTTAAATCACTTTACCGATATTTTGTCTTAAATTCATGGCTCCTGTAATTGACATTTCTTATTATTAGGAATTATTATTATGGAAACTGCAGATATCTCATAAATGGTAAATTCTAAAAATAAGTTAGGCCATTGTGTAAATATATAGCTATAGGTTTTCTTGTATAATATCACTTTGCCTCTTGTGAAATTACGTGTGAATGAAATATGAAGGCATTAATTTGGTTATTATGGAGGTTATTACCAAACAGGATAAGGATGGTTTCTTTAAGAAGCTAAAGGATCTGTTGTTTAAAGAGATTATCGTATCTCTAAGCCAGTATTTCTCTAAGATTATGTGCTTATATTAATCAAATAAACTTATTACTAAACCGTATTTTTTTTTGATTGAAACATTTTTAAAATAATTATTTAAATATAGTCTGTCAAGTAAGAACGTGACGGCTCGTATTCTTGAAAAAATGTGCTTCGAGAATATTTTTTGCCATCAATGTATTCTTTGGTGTGCTAACAACGGCGCGATTACTTTAGTAAGTTGTCCAATCGTCCCTTGATTTTCTGCATACTCTTAGCTTTCTCTTTACAAGGGATCAAACGTTTTCAATAGGGTTGGCGTCCGGCAATTATTAGGGCCACTCTAATATCTTATTGTTGGCCCAAGCGAGCCGCTTCGCGACGTGATTTTCTCCCAGCAAAGGATTCTTCAACGTGCTTCGGAATTTGACATTATGAGCACGAAGATGTTATCGAATGGTCTCATAGGACCCATTCAAAACCGATTTTCTTAATTTTGTCGCTCGTTAAGGCAGCATGTAACATTCATTTTTTCCTAGATTTTAAGACCATGTAATGTTACTGATTTTTCACTTCAAATTGTACTTATTTTCATTTTTGTATCGAACGGTATATTAACAAGAGATTCCAAGCCGTTCGGTATATTAGTGTGCTGTGCGGGTTTCTGACCGAATCTATCGGCACGCCGGGATTGGTTGAAAATGTGTATCCGGGATTTTTGGTTCCGGCGTCGCGATATGACCGAGAGAAGGCCCACGGCTTATTTAAGGGTCCGGTAGGACAAGAATCGAGGCTGAGTACCATCAAGCCGCAGCCAGGCTAATTTTCATCGGAGCCGCCAAGTAGGCTTCCTTCGACAGAGCTGCAGTAAAGGCTCATAACAACAATCATGAGAGCTAAATAAAGCACAAGTTTTTTTAACGAAAAGCCGTAGTGGGCTCTCTAAGTGTTTACTAGAAAAGTGTGAAATCGGTCGTGTTCCATCGAAGCCGAAATAAAAAACAGTAAGTTACCAAAACATCCTTCCATAGACTTATCCCTGAGTAGTGCCCTAACAGCAATTTGAACTGACTAAAAAGTGAAGTGAAAAGCACTATTTTTCGTCTTCGGGAGTAGTCAGAGTTTAGAATTTAAATGTCATAACTACCTGTTAGACTAAAATTTTTTGGTAATCCTGTAAAACTGCAAAGGTTAGAACTTTTTATTTTTAAAAACATGAATAAATTTTCTTTTTGTTGATTAAAGCTAGTGTCTCACTGAATACCTATCTTACTTTTCAGGATAAGAACGGCTGTACCAAACTGATTTTTTTATTTACCAACAGTACACCCTTTCAGTATTTTTTCATTTTTTTAGCTGAAGTTAGATCCTTTCTATTTTAAAATGAATGGTGCCCAAAAAGTCGTACAGCTGAGGTTTCTTTAAAAATAGAAAATAATTCCAAAAAGACGTACAAAAATTATCTCTTACCCATATCTCTCTACCAAAGAAAACTGAGCTAGTGTGTGTTTAATTTCTTTAGTTCTTTTAAAATCAGGATTCACTCAATTTATTATCAGAAATTAAAGCGGGGCTGCAAGAAAATTGTGCTCAAGCTTGGGGCATCCAATATTCAAACGGTACAAAATTGCGCTCAAGCGTGGGACAAACAACTTCTCACAGGGTACAAAAAAAGATGCCTCAAACTGAGGACAGTTTCGCATGTTACAAAATGACGCCTCAAAAAGCGGGCAAGTTCACAAGTTACAAAATAGCGCTGTCAACGCGGGGCTTTTGGAATTTTATTTTTTAAAAGGGTTCAGTGTACTAGCTTTCGAACAAAGTAAAAGCTCTAACTTTGCAGATATTTTTATTTCATAATATTTATTAAACGAAACTACATTATAGCAGTAAGACAAAAGCAGGAAATTTGTAGAATTTTTTATTTCAATTTATCTGATGGTGGTATAGATATTTGAATTTTGTTAATTGACTCGAAGATAAGTGATCCCTGTTTTTTTCTTAAAAGCTAGCTTTATAGTTCAGATTAGCAGATGTGCTGGTTTACTTTAATTTTTTGCAGTGTTAGATTTATTTTGCGGTTAACCGAACAAAAATCTGTTCTTTCTTCTCACCGATGTTTTGCATGAATATTAAAAATACTTAGCTGATACGAAACGATATCTGGAGATTTTTTTGTTGAAAATTCTTAACATATTTGGTAAAAGAATTTAAATACAAGGCGATACTTAGAAATTTTTTTTTTAAATTGTCGAAGATTTTTTTAAATGTTTGGTAAAGAAGTTTACATATTTTAAGTGCCTTACATATTTTTTACTTTTTTGACTATTGGGAGCACAGGAGAAATATTTTCAAGACTTTTTAAACAGTTCCTTTAAATTTTATTCATTTATCATGGAAGCCTTCAATTTTAAAGTCAATCACCTACTGGAATATGAATTAGACTATGAACTGAAAATCCGTCGTACTTTCTCAGAACGTCCGGTCGCGGATAAAAGAAAGATTCTAACGAGAATCTTAAGTAAAGAAATATTCCAATAGATCAGATTGGACCAAATAGTTACAAAAAGTTTCTGATTTTTTTAAGTCTAATAAAAATTCTCCTTCTCAAGTTAAAACTCCTGCTTCTCCAAATGGTCACATGTCTCCTTTATTCGTGCATAAATATTTAGATAATAGACCGCATATAAAGATAGATCTATTAGGTGCCCATTTCTCGGCTTTACTTGACTCTGGTGCAAATGCCTCCGTTTTAGGTCAGAATGGTATAAAAATTTTAAGTCATTTAAGTATAAAAATATGCCATGTCAAAAATAGTAGTGTTACCACTGCAGATGGCAGCCGTCTAAAAGTTTTAGGTACGGTTGAGTTGCCGCTAGTCTGCAATGGTCATTGTTTAGTAATCCCTGCTTTAGTAGTACCTTCTCTATCACATACTTTGGTTTTAGGATGTGATTTTGCACAAAAATTCGGAATTTTAGTAAATTTTAAAGATAATTCGTGGTATCCACAGTCCGTAGAAGTCAATTCTCAAACAAGTTTTAAAGATTGTTATTCAGAAAGTTCTTTAGAAAACCTTTTCTCGCGCCTATGTACCCTAGATGATCTCTCGCGGACGGAACGCTTAAACGCAGAAAACGTAATAAGCTCTTTCAATGAAATAAGTAGTAAAGATAGGTTAGGCCGAACGAATAAAATCACCATGTCTATAGATACAGCTGATGCCAGTCCTGTAAAGACAAGGCCCTTCGCCATGTCTCCGTACATGTCAAAAGTATTAAATAAAGAGCTAGACGAAATGTTGAAACTCGGAGTGATTGAAGAATCAAACAGTCCTTGGTGTTCTCCAATCTTATTGGTGAAAAAGGCCGATGGACAGTATCGTCTGTGCTTTGACGGAAGAAAGCTCAACGAGGTCAGCAAATTTGATAACTATCCATTACCGAACATCGACAGAATTTTGACATCACTCAGGAATGCTAAGTATTTATCTTCGATAGACCTTAGAAAGGCTTTCTGGCAAATTCCTTTGGACAAATCCTCTAAGGAAAAGACCGCTTTTGCAGTAGTAGGCCGAGGTCTATTTCAGTTCGTCACTATGGCGTTTGGTCTAAAGAACGCTGCTCAAACTCAGCAACGTTTAGTAGACGCTATATTTGGTCCGAAATATGAGCCACATATTTTTACCTATCTCGATGATATTTTAGTAACATCGGAAGACTTCGAATCGCATATTCGCTTACTTAAGGAAGTAAAACATAAATTGAAAGAGGCCGGACTGACGATAAATTTGAGCAAATGTGATTTTTTCAAAACTTCTCTAAAGTTTTTAGGCTATATTGTAGGCTCAAATTCCTTGCGTACCGATCCGGATAAAGTAGCAAGCATGGTTAATTATGCGAGACCTACTAATACTACGGAAGTTAAGCGCTTCGTAGGAATGTGTTCATGGTATAGACGTTTTATTGAGAATTTTTCTACCTTGTTGTCACCTATTAATGATCTTTTGAAAGGACGAAAAAAAGGACAATCGATAGATTGGACAAACGCAGCAGAAAGATCTTTTATAAAGATTAAAGAGCTATTGGTTTCAGCTCCAATTTTATCCCAACCAGATTTTTCCCAACAGTTTTATATTTCTAGTGATGCTTCTAATACCGGTTTAGGGGGCGTCCTAACACAGAAAATCAATGGTGAGGAAAGAGTGATAGCGTATGCCAGTAGAACTTTGTCAAAGGCTGAACGTAACTATTCGGTTGTTGAAAAAGAATGTTTAGCAGTACTCTTTAACATCGAAAAGTTTCGACCTTACATAGAAGGTGTTCCTTTCACGGTCATAACAGATCATTATAGTTTATTGTGGCTTAATTCAATTAAAAACCCTAGTGGCAAACTAGCGCGTTGGGCGATTAGGCTGAGACAACATACATTTAATTTAATTCATAGAAAAGGAGTCCACAATGTTATTCCTGACGCTTTGTCAAGAATCCCAGATCATACAGCGGATGAAAACAGTCTTAATGCAGAGATTGGCGTAAGAATTGATACAGTTGACATAGATGGCATTGACCCATGGTACGACAATTTACGGCAGCAAATTAAAGAATTTCCTGAAAATATTCCGCAGTGGAAAGTGGAAAATGATTTCGTGTACAAGTTTATCCCAAACCAGTTGCCTTTAAAAGTTAATGTACCCGAGTGGAAAATACTAGTTCCTAAACCACAGAGAGAGGAAATTATAGACTTGTGTCACACTCCTCCTACTTCTGGTCATTTTGGCTTTTATAAAACTCTTCACAGGGTTCAGGAACAGTATTATTGGCCAAAAATGCGTTTTGACATCGTAAAGTTTGTGAGGACTTGTGAAGTATGTGGAGCGCAGAAATCTCCAAATGCACTACCTATGGGACTGATGGGAAAGGAGAAAAACGGTTAATTACCCTTTTCAAGTCATAGCAGCTGATCTAGTAGGCCCATTCCCACGTTCAAAAAAGGGAAATAAATGGCTTCTCGTGGTTTCTTGCTGGTTTACAAAGTATACCATGCTATTTCCTTTGAAAAGCTCTAAAGCTGGATATATAGAGAGAATTTTGGAAAATAATGTCTTTCTAATCCACGGGGTCCCATCGCTCTTAATATGCGATAACGGTACTCAGTTTACCTCTAAGAGTTTTAAGAGCTTAAGTGAAACTTATGGTTTTAACATCCGTTTTAATCCCGTGTACTCTCCCCAATGTAATTTTGTGGAACGTAATAACCGAACAGTCGGGACCGCTTTAAGAAGTTACGTGGATTCACATGACACTTGGGATGGCAATATTTCCAAAATCCAACAAGCAATAAATACCACAAGACACGAAGTAACAGGGTTCACACCGTCTTTCTTAGTTTACGGCAGACATATACCTCTATCCGGATCGTATTATAAAAATGTAGATTTGGATGTCAATGTTGACAGCGAAATAATTCCGGGTAACAGGGGTGCGTACGCCGAAAATTTAAAGGGTTTAAAAGATATTTTCACCGACGTGCGTAGTAGGATACATAAGGCTTATGAACGGAACAGTAAGTCTTACAACCTTAGAAAAAGGGATTTTGCCTTTAAAATAGGTGATCACGTTTGGCGAAAAAATAAAATTCTTTCCAGTGCAGCTGATAAATTCACATCTAAGTTGGTACCTAAGTATGTGCATTGCGTGATTAGAGAAAATATTTCAGATTTAGTTTATGGTTTAGTTAATTTAGATGGGACTAAAATAGGACGATGGCATATTAAAGACTTAAAACCATTCAACGGACCTAACCCTGGTGAAAGTTTGTCAGAAGAAGAATAATTTATATTTACATTATCTTAATTGCTTAAGTTTTTTTTTTGATGTTGCTCTGTAGAGGTGACGACCTCGTTTTTTTTTTTTTGACTGTTATAAAAGTTGAGCAGAGAATAGCTTACTTTTATTGTTTATTGCTAAGGTTTTGGGTATTGGCCATATCCCAAACTTAGGTTGATTGTGGTTGATGTTTAGCATCGACTCAGTTTTAGCGAGCTTGCGAAGGAGTCACACTCAGGATATTTCATAAGACTGGTATGTCGGTGGTCGCGGGATTTGATTTGCTTATGACCCCAAATAATATCCAGTTCTTGACACTTGGAAGCGAAATTTTGATTAGAGGCAATCCAAGGTGATCTCGAGTTAGGACAAGCGCAAGATGTAGCTCGTGTAGTGTGATGTAGAGTCAAAATTTTTTTATGAGCAATTTCAAAGTTTGTTACCCGAGTGGGTGTATTTCTATTACCTTAGTGGTATATGTTGGGTGCAATTAAGAGTAAATTGATTTTGGTTTATCCAGTAAGTCTAAGACTTGGATTATTTTGATTTAGATCTTCTTCTGAATTGACAAACTGAGGGTATTTTCTATTTTTTTTCAGAGCCGTTTAAACGTTACCTTTGAGTCACTAATTTTTTTAAAATTTTTTTGCATGGACTCATAGGCGTATGTTGAGTTTTTTCGGTTTACTATCAGATTGATAGGAAATTGAAGTCCTGCAGGAGAACTAAAGGCTGATCATTTACAGAAGATGAGAGCAGAGTAAGACAGTCGTTTCACAAAGAAATGATCAAAATCTGATACCGAGATGAGAACCTTGTCAAGAGAGGCTAAGCGCAGTGAAGGAAGATTCCTAACCGAATTTTTAGATTTTCACAAGGTAATCTAGAAGTTTGGGCTGACAGAAAACGGTTATGCCTGATACCTGTAGCAGTTTCTTCTAGAGGCTATTGTCTAGGAAGACGATTAACACCATGATCGAATATTTTAGCTGTCAACGATGTTTTCTTCTTGTTTCTGATTAAGCTGGAAAAGCTCTTGTCGTCTTCAAAAGTTTGGTAGCATTGCCACCGAAAAATTGAGAAATTTTTGCTTCATGTAGCTTTTTAAGCTCATTTTCGTTTTTTGGAAATTTCCGTTAGAAGCTTGGTTAAGTCAACCTTGTAAACCTTTTAGGTTGTATCCCATGAGTTATCTGTTTCTACAGGCTGTGATGCACCGGGTGCTAACAGATGCCGTTACGACGTTTGGCAGGGAGTTAGTCTTCCTGAGGAACAGACTGATTGGAAGGGTAGTCTATGGGGGGTGAACGTTTGACCTTTGGGACCTTTAGAGGTTTTGTTACCCAATGGTTATTTCTATTTGAACCAAAGGAGAGCCTAGCTACTGTAGTCGACCTCAGCTCCAATTAGCCTATTAGTGGTGACAGGCTGTTGGCAGTAGTGTGTTTCGGAACACCCTATTGATTAAATTTTTTTGACTTATGGTGGTGTGGTAGACACCGTTTCAGTTTAGTGGATGCTATAATCTACTCCCTTTTGTTGGTGGACACCAGGGTCACCAATTCTGTATTTTATTGTCTCCACCATTCAGTATATCGTGGTGAGGTGTTTGTCTCCTGTTATGTGGGAAGGATTGAATGTTTTTCGTTGTTGTTCTAGGGCGAGACCAGTACACGAGGGTTCTTCATGCAACTTGGAGAAGCGCAATGCTGGTTAAGTTTTATATCTCTGTGTAGCCACCCTGAAGAATGACGGAGGGCGTTTTTTCCGGTTCATGTTTCTAGGCAGATTTGTCACTTTGGTGCGATGTGCCGAAGATTTGATTAGCTTTTGCTAAGAGCTTTCACCAAGCTCAGTATGGAGTTATCATAACCAAGAGTTTGGGATTTGAACTCCTGTATGTATTTCTGTATATATTTCTGTATATATTTCTGTATATATTTCGATGTATGTTGGTTGCCTGAGGGCATGTGCTCAAAATGCGAGATTTTGAGTCGTTTTGCTTATGGACTCCTATATTTAGGATTATGACTTTAGGGAGGTCCTATTTCGAGACTTGCTGTCTCATATAGTTATGTTGGGAATGTTTCCTTGAATGTTAGTTGTGCGCAGACTAATCATTCTGTTCTTAGTGAACATTGCTTTTTGAAGCAGGATCATTCAGTTTGGTGAATTTTAGCTTTTATAGCTATTCACTGTGTTTAGAGTGAATTTTAGCTTTTATAGCTATTCACTGTGCCTATAGTGGTATTGTTAGCTTTTATAGCTGCTCACTATGTTAATGGCGAGATTGTTCTTTTAGAACGCAGGCTTTGTGTAGTCGAGGACTATTTACCGAGTGTTTTCTTGGCGAGGAGCCGAGTTTTTTCTGGCGATATACCAGAGTGTTTTGTTGGCGATAAGCTGACGTGTTTTTTCTGGCGATCAACCAGAGCGTTTTCCCCTAGCGATTTTAGCATGTCTAGATGTCTTAGGACGTCGACATTGCGCGATAGAGTGCGATTATTTTCCGAGTGCGACTAGTAGTGATACTAGATTTAGAATGTTCTCTTAGCGATGAGCTAGAGCATGGATGGCGATTTTTCCCGAGCGTTTGTCTGGATATTTATCCAGATATTTTTTTTGGCCTAGTGCTAAATGGTCTGACAAGACTTTTTCTTTTTAGTGTAAGTGTTTGCACTAGAATCATTTTTTTATTTTTTTTTCTTTTTTATTTAAGAATTTTTATAAATTTCTTTTGCTGAAATAGAAAATTTTCAGACAATCCTTAAAATATTTTAAGGGGGGTGTTCATATTTTATTTCAGTTCACTTTTTTTGATTTAGACAAGAGTCTAGACAAAGTTATAATTTTTGTTTTGGTAACAATAACAGAGCTGATTCTTTTAGATAAGAAGACCGCGATTGTTATTTTGGAAAGGTATTTCTTATGTTCATGCAAGGATTTTTATTTGCTTTTTGATGTACTTAACCTTAGTGTCTAATTAAGTTAAGTCTAGTTATAAGATTCTTGTGATCATGCAAAGATTTTCATTTGGTTCTCATTGTACTTAATATTAGTGCTTAATTGAGTTAAGTCTAGTAGTAAGGTCCGAAGTTTGTACTTTTGTTTTAAGTTCTGACCTTAGTATTAAGTGATAGTGTACCACTTTGTACCTTTTCATAAGTAGCCTAAGTTTAATAGACTAGTGTAGTCTATTACTTTTTGGAAGGGGGTAAATGTAACATTCATTTTTTCCTAGATTTTAAGACTATGTAATGTTACTGATTTTTCACTTCAAATTGTACTTATTTTCATTTTTGTATCGAACGGTATATTAACAAGAGATTCCAAGCCGTTCGGTATATTAGTGTGCTGTGCGGGTTTCTGACCGAATCTATCGGCACGCCGGGATTGGTTGAAAATGTGTATCCGGGATTTTTGGTTCCGGCGTCGCGATATGACCGAGAGAAGGCCCACGGCTTATTTAAGGGTCCGGTAGGACAAGAATCGAGGCTGAGTACCATCAAGCCGCAGCCAGGCTAATTTTCATCGGAGCCGCCAAGTAGGCTTCCTTCGACAGAGCTGCAGTAAAGGCTCATAACAACAATCATGAGAGCTAAATAAAGCACAAGTTTTTTTAACGAAAAGCCGTAGTGGGCTCTCTAAGTGTTTACTAGAAAAGTGTGAAATCGGTCGTGTTCCATCGAAGCCGAAATAAAAACAGTAAGTTACCAAAACATCCTTCCATAGACTTATCCCTGAGTAGTGCCCTAACAGCAATTTGAACTGACTAAAAAGTGAAGTGAAAAGCACTATTTTTCGTCTTCGGGAGTAGTCAGAGTTTAGAATTTAAATGTCATAACTACCTGTTAGACTAAAATTTTTTGGTAATCCTGTAAAACTGCAAAGGTTAGAACTTTTTATTTTTAAAAACATGAATAAATTTTCTTTTTGTTGATTAAAGCTAGTGTCTCACTGAATACCTATCTTACTTTTCAGGATAAGAACGGCTGTACCAAACTGATTTTTTTATTTACCAACAGTACACCCTTTCAGTATTTTTTCATTTTTTTAGCTGAAGTTAGATCCTTTCTATTTTAAAATGAATGGTGCCCAAAAAGTCCTACAGCTGAGGTTTCTTTAAAAATAGAAAATAATTCCAAAAAGACGTACAAAAATTATATCTTACCCATATCTCTCTACCAAAGAAAACTGAGCTAGTGTGTGTTTAATTTCTTTAGTTCTTTTAAAATCAGGATTCACTCAATTCATTATCAGAAATTAAAGCGGGGCTGCAAGAAAATTGTGCTCAAGCTTGGGGCATCCAATATTCAAACGGTACAAAATTGCGCTCAAGCGTGGGACAAACAACTTCTCACAGGGTACAAAAAAAGATGCCTCAAACTGAGGACAGTTTCGCATGTTACAAAATGACGCAGTCTACGTGGGGCGCAATTAAACACCTTTTCATAGGCTAATTTCGAGTCTCGTGAAAACAAAGACACGATTGGTTTTTCGACTTTCGGAGTGATTTTGCCTGCCGAGTCACGTTTGGCAAGTGGTCTGGTTAAACTGATTTACCCATTTCTTCACAAACGACATTAACTTTTTGATATATTTAGCGGCCGCAGAATGTATCATTTTAGGCCCCTTTGGATGGTAACAAAGAAAGACTGCCTCGGAACGATGCACAAACAAGTGATTCATTTTGTATTTTACGTGATTTCGACGAATGTTCGGAATCGACTGATACTTTTACTAAAATGCGCCGTAGACAAAGGTTCCCTCTACCGATTTTTTGTTGAATCGTTAGAATCGCATCTACCAAAGATGAATTATCGCGGACACGTCCTTACTTGACAGATTGTACACTTGAAAGTATTTTTTAGCTATGAGTGAACCCCCAATATGCTTAAGTATATCCGTACCGCTAGCTCTGCGGTTGGCTTTAGCTTTAGCTCGCCTTGAGACCTCCCCAATAGCACCTAGTTGGTATCCAATAAGTAAGTTTTTTATATATGTACGAGGGTGTTTTTTAAAGTTATCTACCTATCTACTAAGGAAAACTCGTAGAGCTTAACAAAAATATTTTTCTACATAATATTGTCTCCACTAATATATTGGTGCCTGTGTTTCTAGAGTTCTTTCATTGTACTAAAAAAATCGCCGGATAGTTGCATGTTGTAACTTGGTGAGACTACATTTTTTGGTAGTGCTTTAACTGTGGATAATTTTTCTATATACTCAATAAGCAAAATTTCTTCACATTTCTTAAAAAAAAGGGTCGCAATCAACTTCCCACAAAACGACTGAGTTTCCACCTTCTTTGGAGGTGGAGATGTCTTAATGACCTATTGTATCAACACCTGCTTAAGTGAGAATCCCAACAGAATACTCACGTCTCGTCACAATTCGCAAAAAATAACTCTCATTGTTCTCTACAGCGTGCGGCCAAACGTTCTTGAGAAATCTCTTTGTAGACGAGAGCTGTTCCACTGAGCTTTTGTTTCTGGAATATACCAGTATAGTCAAAAATCATCGTTATTTAGGTGTTGAGAAACTTCACTGCACTTATGAGTGTCTAACATGTCCTGTGCACCATTAACATGAAGTAGCTTTTACTCCTGTGTTAACAGCTTGGGGACAAATTTCCATTTTATCCTGCGTATGTCCAAATCATCCTTTAAAATTATTTCTACACAATCTTTATTAATTCCAACTGCGTTACCAATTTTCTGTAATGCCAAACGAAAATTATGCTTTATGAAAGTTCATATTTTCTCAACGACAGTTGCATTGCGATTTGTTTGTTGTATGACAGAATGTGGCTCGGTGTCCACAGATATGGAGCCATTTTTAAATCGGTTGTGCCATTGCTGGATATGAGTATTCCCCATGATAACATAATCAAAAGATTTGATGCAACAACACTGTTTTATGGTACACTTTCCGACAAGGCTGTCAAATATCCTTGACAAATTTTTTCCTCGCTAGTTTGTAGTCTGGAGTAGAGCCAAAAACTTTTTTCATCCCTAAATCTTCATGCACAATGTTGGAAACTGTAGTTCCAGCTTCTTTAGGATTCATCGAAATCTTCATTTGTAGATCTGACAACAGCAAATGCTTAACAAGCCTAGTAATTTCCTCAGCCCTTGTCTCAGCTAGTGTTTCTGATTCGGGGACATTCTGAATTGAGACTCTCGGCCCCATCGAAATTATTTATATCAAAATTTTACTTGAAAATCAACAGGGCCGTCATTGCCGTACACCTATGATATTCGTTTATGAATAAATTTTGGATATTTTCCTATTTATTGATTGATTGATTTATTGATTTATACACTCACTCATATTTCAGAAGAAAAAAAATCGTAAAAACCGCAAAAGACACTAAAAAATTTCGTTAAACCCCCCTTAAAACAGTGACAATAATTTCATTGCAAAGCTATTTTTTTGTTCGACGTGATTATCTTGTCTTGAAAAAATTTGAAAAAAAACCTTTTTTTATACATAAATATATAAAAATAATAGTAAATATTTACTGATATCGTATTTTTTTCAGATGGCCATTCCACGGTGGAGAGTACTTTTCTTAATACCCTAAATAACTATAGACAATATACTCTATGATATCAGTTTACCTAGCTACATGTAGTATCAATAAAAATAAACTGTAGATAAGTATTTAAACGTGTTTATTTATAAATCTTATTTATAATTTTTGTTTGAAATTTACCAGATTTAGTAGAAACTATGATGGAAAGCCATAAGTTTTAATTACCTTCAGTATATATGAAATAAAACTCCAAAGAAGCAAACTAATTAATTAAAAGTTATCGCGGATATACGAGAGTGATTGAAAAGGCTTGTAAAAAACGAGGTAAATAATATTTTTTTTTGCAAAAACAAAAATTTATTTCTCAGCATTATCTCCACTGACCTCAATATATTTGTTTCAGAGAGATTTCAGTTTTTTAATTCCCTCAGAAAAAAAATTGTTTTAAACTGTTGTATAATAAATAGACAAATAATAATATAACTTGTTTATAATGCAGATAATCTCTTCATCTGGTGAAAATTTTTGAGGTTAGGAAACAAAAAAAAAGTCACTTGGAGCCAAATCTGTGGAATGAAGTGGGTTGGGAACTATTTTGAAACCCAGCTCGTGCACTTTTATCATTACTACGGCCGATGAGTAAGCAGGCGCATTGTGCTGGTAAAGGAGCACTTTTCTACGCGCTAATCTTGGTCGCTTCTATTTCAACTCATTATGCAGATTGTCCAATAATTTTGCGTATTAAAAGTCAGTCACTGTCGCATCCTTTTCCAAATAGTCAATCGTGATGATACCGTGAGAGTCCCAAAAAACAGTTGCTATCACTTTTCCTGCCGATAAAAGTGTTGTCGCTTTTTTTCGGTGCACTTTCACCTTTTTCACGACGGTCGTTTTGTCTCCGGGATGTAATAGTGGATCCACGTTTCGCCTACACTCACAAAGTTACGCAAAAAGTCCTTTGGTTTACGACGTAACTTTTCATCACACGATTTTGAAATGCCCTTCCTCGTGCGTTTTTGATCTGGAGGCAGCAACGGCGGCACCCATCGCTCACTCAGCTTCTTCATTTTTAGAACTTCATGAAGGGTATTATATACACATTCATATGAGATGCCTACCATCTCAGCGATCTCAAGAAACTTAATGCGCAATCTCCCATTACGATACCATAAATTGTATCGATCATTTCTTCAGAAGAATCTATTTGAAACTTTAAACACAACCGTTACAAGAATCACGCTTACCAATAGCCATCTAATAAAATTTCCTGCCATTTCGTAGAAATTTGCCAGACTTATGAATCCACCCTCGTATCCGATTCATGAAAATTTGTTAGCCTTTTGCATAACTATTGATATTTTTGAATGCAGTGCTACTGGTTAGTAGTTGTTTGGTAAGGTCTTCTTACCTTTTTTGGCTATCGGCTGAACTGTAGCGCATTTCCAGCAGAATGGAAATATTCTACTTCTGAAGTTCGCTTGCGCATTTTTTGAGTACTATGGCACGTTTTCCAACCGCGCCAGAAGCTTTTTTGGTGTCTAGCTTCATTAAAATACATTTTACGATACGCTGTCTGAAGACAATATCGGTCATCCTTGACTACACTATGGGAATAGTGGGTGGTGTTTTTCCTTGGAAATCGACAGTAGAATGTAGAGTAAAGACTTCAGCCAACAAGTTGACTTTCATAACAGGTGTTTGTTTTTTGAATATATAAAGAAAGAGTTCACATTTAATGGAGAAGTTTAAGGAAAGGAGACTTCAAAATCCCGAGTAGGTCATTAGACAAAAATGTCCGAATTTATGGCGATTTCAACGTAGTTCAAGCCATTACCACAAGCTGTTAATCTACTGCGTTACAGCATCCACCCCATTCAGCCCTAATTTAGTACAGTGTGACCTTTTTCTCTTCAAAGATCTGAAGAAAGGTCTTAAAGACCGAAAATTTTTTCTTAGAAGATAAATTGAAAGACGCTGAAAAACGTCGTTTTTTTAGGATACAAACAAACAAGTTTTTTTGGAATGAAATAAAATAACTAGAGAAACGCTGAACTAAGTATAGTAGATGGTATTTATGCTACAAAATATTTTTTTAACGTTCTGCTAGTTGTCCTTCAGGGCTTATTTAAAAAAAAACACCCTCATACCATCTTATCCTACTAACTTGACAAAACTGGAACAAAGTCGCGATATGCATTTAAAATAGAGACAAACATGTAAAGTAAAAATGAAAATTGGAGTTGGAAGATTATTAAAACCCATACCAATTAGTTGTCGCTAGTTTTTGTTATACTTGCAACGTCAATACAAGACCTAGAATCAGTTATGGAGCGCCTTGAAATCACTAGCAAAAACTATAGACAGACAATTAATAAAGCGAAAACAAAAGTAATGATTGTTAGTTCTAATAAAGATCTGTTACATATAAATGAAATTGCTGGTTTCACTGTTGTAGACCATTTCAACTAAGTGGGATCCTTGACAACTAACAGTGTTGGAGTAACGGCGAAGGTTGAAGGTAAAAGATCAAGGTGACGGTCTCCAACAAGACGGTCCGACCAAGTAAAAATTTCTTCTTGGTAAAGGTATGCACGAATCAAGTCAGGTCGTGCAGGATCGAGATGCGTGGAGAATGACTGTTGAGGCAGCAACTGCATAGTGTCACTTCCTATTGGAGTGAAAGGATTGAGAGAGAGTTTCTAGCAACTGGTGAGAACGTGAGTAGAAGGAAGGAATTTAAAATTAAATTATCAATTATGAAAAACAATAGATTATGCTCAATTAATGAAGATAGTTGCTTAATTGAAATAATCGATTTTTCAATCGATCAAGCGAAATTTTTTAAGCAAATAACCGATTAATGCATTATTGATTAATTAATCTAGTACCTTGTTCAGCCTTAATTAAAATTAAGATTCATCCCATAAATAAGGCAATGTATAAACAAACATTTTAATGGTTAGTTGACATAAAAGTGGTGTTTTTAAAAACAATGACTAACATTATATTTAATTCAAAATATAAATAAAAATTATCAGGAATTTCTTTAATTTGTTATTAGAGGAAAAAATAATTATATTATGTGATAACCCAATCACAGTAAGATGACCGTTTATAAAGAGTTGATTTACTGATTCCGTTAAATTAGTTTTAATATTAATTCTCTTTGATCTGGCTGGCAAAACTAGAGATTAACATTTCCAAGACCTGAAAGTTTTATCTTTTAAAAACAAATAGCAGAGAATTTAATGTTTAATAAACTTGGTCATATAGTAGGGTGTCTATGTGGTGATAATAGTATTTAAAATGAAATTGTAAGTATCCCTAAATTTTGAATAAGCTGCTTTAAGATAATTGTGTTTAACTAGGATTGATATTTTGCGATTCCAAACATATTAATGTAGCAGCTGAATGCAGAATTTAAACGATTTAGATTGGCTGCATATTTAAGTACGGCATATATTTGGTTTAATACAGTTTTTTCAAAATATATACAAATCAGTTGTCTCAATTTTGACTTTAAAAGGCTCAGCACTTTCTAAGCAATCCGTTCTATAGGGCATTTCATTAAAATAAGTTGTTTTGACCTAAAACGAAATATTTCGACTAAAAATTTGTAAATATGAGGGAATCCAGGAGTTTTCTCGGGTACTGACAACCAGTTATTTAAAAAAACCTTAAGAAATTCATATTTTTCCTTATTATCATGTCAAATATATTTATACACTTAAAAAATGTGTATAAACAACACAAAAAATTTATATTAATAAATATAAAGGCTGCTTGTGTATCTAAAAACGGCATTAGAGTTTGAATATCCAGAAATGGTGCAATTTACAATTATGAGACTCGTGTACCAACTGCAGTTCTATGGGCGTTTGTAATTACAAAAAAAACACCATTTTACAACCCTGTAAACAAAAGAGTGCAGGGAAGATGTTTATAGCAATAAAAATTGGAAAGGATTAACAATACCAATCAAAATGGAAATTTAATAAATAAAATGGTGGTCTTTCCATTTACAATAGTGTAAAGAAAAGAGCAGAGAAACCAAAATTGTTTGTTATGGTTGGTATTGTTAATTCTGCCAAATTCTCGTTGCTATAAAAATGTTCTCTGCGCTCTTTTGTTTATAATGTTATAAGATGGTGGTCTCCTTTAAAAGAGTAATAGAAAGTGGGCGAAATTACAATTAGAAAGTTATAGATACTTTCCATTTTTCGTAACAGGTTGTAACTTTTGAAAAATTGAACTAGCAGCTGACGTAAGTAGCGCGACAATAACAAATTTATTCAGTGTAGATGTTTCAAAAATCGCTGGCGCACCGCTGGACGCGTGTCACTTCTACGTAGGATACCACCATGTAAATGTGTTGTTTTTATCTTGACGGTAGTGCTACACAACGTTTCCGTTATCAAGACACAATGATTCCTCTGTTGAAGTTAAGCGGAATACTAATAACCCAAGTATCATTATATTAATGCAAAATAACATGATGGTGAATCTGATGTGGTATCTGACGAGCTGAAGCTGTAAAATAATCACATGACTACCACGTTATTCTCGTTGTCGGTTATAAGTAAATATCTTTAGTTGTTACATCTTTGACAGTTTAATGTGACCTAATTTAATAAAAACTGATTTTCCTGTTTAAACAGAAAGTGGAGGCCACTCAATAACATGTTATTCCTCATTATACATGACTTTCAAAATTATAATCAGTTATTTTGTCACGAAAAAAAAAAGTAATAATGAACATGCATATTTCAAAATAATGGTTCGGTTTTAAGTCGTTGCAAGGAAACCTGAATTATCTGTTATGATTGGTATTGTTAATTCTGCCAAATTCTGGTAGCTATAAAAATATTCTGTGCTCTCGTTTGTTTACAGTGTTATAAAATGGTGGTCCCCCTTAAATACAAATGTTAATAGAGTAATAGAGAGTGGGCGAAAATACAATCAGAAATTTCGAAATAGACATAATAATAATTTGGAAAAATTTATAATAATCTCTAATTTAACTTTTATTTTTAGAAATCTACCCTCTATTAACTACTAAATTCCTCCACATTACAATTTTTTACAGCACTAATCAAATTTTTTTGTATAATTGCGCTCAATTTTTTGTAATAGTTTGTTACTTTTGACAAACTGAATTAGCAGATGACGCAAGTAGCGCGATAATATCAACAAATTTATTCACTGTAGACTTCAAAAATTGCTGGCACACCGTTGGATGCGTGTCACTTCTACGTAGGATCATCATCATCATCATCATCATTTGCCTATTCCATTCATAGTCTGATGTAAGCCTTTCCAAGTTGTCTCCAATGAGCTTTGTTGTTTGTTTTTTGCATCCAATCGTATCCCGCTAATCTTTTTATGTCGTCTGTCTATCTTGTTTGTGGTCTACCTCTGCATCTTTTATGTTCTCTAGGCCACCATTCAATCATATATCGTGTCCACCTGTTATCATTCATCTCCGCGATATGCCCTGTCCAATTCCACCTTAATATACCTATTCGTTGTATTACATCTGTCACTTTTTATCTTCTTCGTATCTCGATGTTAGGAATACGACCTTGGAGTCTAATATTTAGCATTTTGCTCTCCATTGCTCTTTGGGTTACCTGGAGTTTATTTATTATACTTTTGTTTAAAGCCCACATTTCAGTGCCATATGTTAATACCGGCAGCACATATTGATCGAACACTCTGGTTTTTATTGTATTTGGGATGTCCAGTTTAAATCTAGATTGTAACCTCCCGAACGCAGACCAAGCCAACGAGACTATCCAAGTCAGCCTTTAAATTATTTTTTGATATTTCGATTTTTTGTCCTAGATATATGAATGTTTGTATCTTTCCTATTCTTTCACCTTCTATTAATAGTTCCTGGATGTTATCTTCACTTTCGTCTTTCAAATATTTTGTTTTGGTGATGTTTATTTTTAGACCTATTTCTTGTTATTTAATTTCATCAGCATTTCTTGTAATTCTTTTTAGTGTTCCATACGGAACACTTATAAGATGACTTCGGTGTCTGTCTGTCTGTCACACCCGATTTTCTCCGAAACTATTTGTCATAGAAAGTTGAAATTTGGTAATAATATAGGAATTGATGGCCTCATCAGAGCCGTGTAGTTTTGAAAGTTAAATTTTGACTTAAGGGGTTAGTTTTGGGGGGCAAAATCGGAAGTCAAAAAAAATTTTTTTTACTAGATCATTGAGTATGGTGTCAAATGAAAGCTTGTGAAAACGAATAAAAAACATTTATATAATGTAATACTTGCGTACACTTTTCTTTGTATTATTTTTAAAAAAAACGCGAAAAAAAAAATCGCTGTCCCCCCACCTTAACTCGAAAAGTACTGATCAAAAAAATTTGAAAAAAATTTTAGAATATTCTCTACGGGGTGTAGATTGAACGAAAATTATCACGAGTGCATCTGTGTTATTAATGTCCAATGAATTAATAATTTATCCGGTATATAAAAAGAAAAACAAAAATTCGGTTTTCAGTAAAGAATGGAAACAAACCTTGTTGAAAACTCATTTGGGGTGTGTTTTGGTGAAGTCACTGATCATTTTATACCGTAATAATTTTTTTTAACACTAATTGTGCAAGTTCAACTTGCACTTGACCGGTTTTTTATTTTGTGTTGGCGATCAGAGTGACATCATCTGCGAACCTTAAGTGATTTAATCGTTCACCGTCCATTCATATTCCTTTATTTTCCCACTTTAGCAATTTAAATATGTCTTTTAAAGTCAACGTGAACAGCTTTGCAGATATTAAGTCGCCTTGTCTAATTCCTTTTAATTTTGATTTTATTTGTTTTTTCTTCAAGTATTATTTGTGATGTGACATTTTTATATATGTATTCAAGAAGAGTTGTGTATCTTTGGTCGACTCTGCTGTTAGCGTTAAGGACTGTCATATTTCTGCCGAATCAAATACTCTTTCGTAGTCAACCATTGCTATTCATAAGGTGACCTTATATTCATTTGTTTTTTCCACTAGTACTCAAATTGTTTAAAGATGGTTTAAAGTGCTGTATTTCTGTCTAAATTCCGCTTGTTCACGTGATTGATAACTGACTAATTTGTTCTTTAACCTATATGTTATGATTCTAGCGAGGATTGTGTATTATATGTAGGATACTATCATGTAAATGTATTGTTTTGATCTTGACGCTAGTGTCAAACAACGTCTCCGTTATCAAGACGCTACGATTCCTTTGCGGAAGTTAAGCGGAATACTAGCAGCCAAACGATTGTTATATTAATACAAAATAAAATGATAATGAATCTGATGTGGCACCCAGCGTAACGGTGCTAAAGCTGTAAAACAATCACATGACTACGTTATTCTCGTTGTCGGTTATAAATAAATATCTTTGGTTGTCACATCTTCGACAGTTTAATGTGATTTAATTTAATAAAAATTGGTTTTCCGGGTTAAACAGAAAGTGGAGGCAACTCAATAACATGTTATCTAAAATTAAGATATGGAAGGTCAAGCAATTTTAAGTTAAACTTAAATTTATTGAAAAAAAGTTGTCATTATACATGACTTTCAAAATTATAATCAGTTATTTTGTCATGAAAAAAAGCAATAATAAACAAGGATATTTCAAAATAATGGTTCGGTTTTAACCCGTTGCAATCATATTTTGTTTTCAATGTTATTATCTATTTATCAACTGCACAATTTTAAACTACACAAATAGTAATAGTGATATTTAAGAATAACAGAGAGTACAAAATGTAACGTTTTGGAAAACTAATTTGAAATTTACTAATTTTTTAGCACCTTTTAAAATACAAAAAAAGTATGTATACTAACTTCTCATTAACACCAAAATGAGATATACTGGTGGTGAAAAATCATTTGAAATTGCACAGTCTAAATTCAGCAATATTATGATTTTATCCTCTCTAGGGACTTCAAAAAACTTATGCTCTTTTGTTTATAAACAACTTAAGTTTTTAAAACGCGATTTTTTAAGCTTAAAATGTGAATAATTTCGGTTATATCGTCGGATCGAGACAAAAAAGAAACTAAAACTCTTCATAATAAAATTTCCAACAAATCCTCGTTGATTCTAAGTAGCCCAAGGGCGTACATATCAGGTATACAAGTATGAAATGCGGATTTTTTTTTTTTCTAAAAAACATGTTAAATTCGGAAGAATGATAAAAAGTGCTTTATTCAAAGTAAGCTCCATCGCTTGTTATACATTTTTTTCCCATCTTTCGGGCAATTTGTGAATATCACGCCAGTAAAAATCTTCCCCTTTTGCTGCGAACCATTCATCGAGCCATTTTTTTCACATCTTCGTACGAACCAAAGCGCTGCTCAGCAAGTGCGGGGACCCATCGATGCAAACAAGTGTTAATCGGAAGGAGCCAAGTCTGGTGAGTAAGCAGCATGGGGTAGAACTTCCCAGCTGAGTGCTTCCAACGTGTCGCGAATTGGTTTTGCCGTATGTGATGGAGCATTGTGTTGCCCCTTTCGGTATTCTGGCCGTTTTTCAAGCAGCGAACGGTTCAAATCGGTCAATTGTTGTGGTTGGTGCGCCTGGGTCTACCCATGATTTTTTTGCGCTTGGGATTATCAAAATAAATCCACTTTTCATCCCCTGTAACTATACGATGCAAAAACGACTTCTTTTTGTACCGAGCGAGCAAAATGTCACATGTGTTTTTTGCGCTTTTCCATTTACCTGTCGTTCAACTCATGTGGTACCCATCTACCGGCTTCTGAATCTTTCCCATCTCTCGTAGCGGATTGGAAACAGCTTGTTGACTAACGCCCAATTGCTCGGCGAGTTGTTTTTGTGTTTGCGAATCATCTTCGTCCAACAATGCTTGCAATTCCACGTCTTCGTATTGGCGGTTTTCCACGTTCCTTGTCTGCAACATAGAACTCACCACTTTTTAAACAACGAAACCATCGTTCACAAGTATCTTGCGATGGAGCATGTTCACAATAAGCTTCTCGAAGTAATCGGTAGGATTCAAGAGCAGTTTTCTTCAAATGAAAACAAAAAATTAATGCTGTCCGCGAACACTCTTTGTTCGGTATAAATTCCGACATATTGAACACAACACTATGCACACACTTTTTCAATTGTAACACTCGTGCGCGTCTGACACTTGTTGATGACACAACAAAATGGCGCAGCGTCAAATCTTTAGAGCACAAACTGCATTGGTGCACCATCTGTTGTCTGAAATCCGCATTTCATACTTGTACACCTGGTAACCTACTAAATCGAGAAATAGACAAAAAAATTGTTTTTTTTTCTCATTTTATTGTACAAGTCGATTAAGTGAACCGATCGGCTTAAAACTTTCAGTTCAGAACCTTTTTGTGCAAAAATATCTTGAACCCAGTGGACGGAATTGAATTTGTTATTGAAAATTTGAACTGCCCGCCATTTTATGTCATTTGGTCCAGAATGGATCTTTTTTTTCCAAAATTTAGATCTCGACGCCAGCTTCGCGATGTCATTAAAAAAAATTGTAATCATATTACCCGTTTTTTTTAACATTTGTTTATTAATCAAATAAAAACAAATTTTGAAAAAAAAAATTGTTTTTGACCTTTTTTTACTGCATTAACAGCGATCGAAAAACCCACACATAATGTGATCTACTTCTTCTTACTTTATCTTCCAGCCAATAAAATGATTTGGTTCATTTTATTTCAATGCATAATAATGTTCTATTCTGAATCTATCTTCCTTCTGTCAGTGCAGGATGTTTTTCTTGATTTTTTTAATATGGGGTGAGAAGTTCCGAGGCTCCTGAAGAAAAAACAATATTTTTGCCAAAAATTGATTTAATTCTTCAACATAGTTTCCTTCAAGAGCAATACACTTATTTCACCGATCTTTCAACATTTGGATACCTCTCATATGGTACGACTTCTCGAGTTCTATAAAATAAACTTCAGTTTCCCATTCGACTGCTTGATTTGAGCCAAATTTCTTCCCTCGGAGCCATCTTTTCAGATTTAGAAAGAGGTAAGAATCGCCGGGGACCAGATTTGGTGAATACGATGGACGAGGACGTAATTCAAAGCCGAGTTCATCCAATTTTACCATTAATTTTATGGAGCTGTGAGTTGGTGCAATATCTGAGTGAAACAGCACTTTTTCCTCGCTAAATGCGGCTTTTTTTTCTTCATTTCACCATTTAAATGGTCCAATACACGAAAGTACTAATCTCCTGTGATTGTTCACCCCTTCTCAAGATAGTTGATCAGTATTATTTCATTTCATTTTGGATGCTTCGGTCGGCTTTCATGCCATTCTAGCCACTCTGCGGACTGCCTGTTGGACTCTGGCGTGTAGTGGTAGACCTATTTTTCGTCCATTGTGAGGCAAGAACTCCTTTGGATTACGCCGAAACCGCGTTCTGAATATTCGACACATTGCGGTTTTTGTTCAATCGTGAGAGTGCTTGCCACCCATCGGGCACATAGCCTTTTCATATGCAAATATTCATGAGAAACATGCCTCACGCCTTCTGCTGATATCTTCACGATGTGAGTTATCTCCGTCACTTTAACTTTTCGACATTCAGAATATAGTGGATTATTTTTGTGTTTTTTGGAGGGATTGCCTGATTTGGACGGCCAGAAAGTGGTGCATCATCGGGACTTATACGGGCTTATTTAAGTTCACTAAATCATCGACATACAGTTTCTTTCGACGGTGCAGATATACTTCTCAAGCCATTTCTAGGTTCTGGCTGTATTTTTTCCCATCAAAATGCAGTGTTGAATCAACACACGAAATTATTTTTGTTCCATCATTTTGCACACATCAAAAGCAGCATCATTCACAAACTAATAGCCAAAATGTCATAAAAATTTTACAGGAATTTACTGAGAGTTGACACTAACTGAAAATTATATGTTTTTTTTTGTTTGTGCTGCCATCTCTTGGAAAGTCTCGTTGTATGTTTTAATAATGGTTAACATTTTATAAAATACGGAGACTACCGTATTTTTTTTACTCTTGAAAGCCTGGTAATAAAAGTCAGAACTTGTATATGTTTTAAAAAGGTACTCGAGAAGGTAGCCAAACAAAATACCTAGATTAATTTTTTAGTAGATGTCATATATATATATATATATATATATATATATATATATATATATATATATATATATATGTATATATGTATATATATATATATATATATATATATATATATATATATATATATATATATGTATATATATATATATATATATATATATATATATATATATATATATATATATATGTATATATATATATGTATATATATATATATATATTATGAGTGAATAAGGTTAAAAAATTTTCCAGAGATTAAAACAATAAACGAATTCTAAAAAAAAACATAATGGGTGAAAATTCGTAGAACGGAACATCTCCAACTCGACTTTTCGGAAATCCAAAAACAATGATTTACATATTTTAATACTACATATAGGTAGTGAACAAGCTCTGAAATATTTTCAGTTGATGTTGATTATTATAATTGTTATAAACAATACAAGTTTTAGGTCAATTTTTTTTCAAACATTCATAACTCGGAAACTGATTTTTTTATGAAAATTCTATGTGAGACAAAAATGGCTAGAAACATTATGAATTAAAAAAAAAATATATGAAATAATGAAAAAAAGATTTAATGACCAAAAAATCAATTTATCATAAACAAAATTGGAATTTAATAAGGTTCTTAACCACTTATCGACAATCGGTTTAATTTCGTAGATGCGCCAAAATTTTCTGCATAAAATGAAAAAAAAAAATCTTTCTGCCCTCATTTGACCTGCAAATGGCGTTAGTTTTTTTTATGAGTGAAGGCGCCGCGTTGAGCGTGCGTGGCGCAGTGCAAAGCGGCCTGGCACAACGTAGTGTTATTAGACGCACATATAACACATGGGCTGAAAAGTCCCGGGCCTAACAAAGAAAACACGGTTTTTTTTGGTTCAAAATTAGCTTTATTCATCAACGTAATCTCCATCAAGAGCAACGCAATCATTCCAGCGCCGCTCTAACAATGGCCAAACACTGCTCAGAATCATCAACACGTTCTTGTTTTTGATAAACAGTGAGCAAACGCGGCACCCACTTTGAACAGAGTTTTCTCATAGTCAAATGCTCATGCAATATAAAGCCAACACGTTCTTTTGATATCTTTACGATGTCAGCTAACTCACGCAACTTCACTTTTCGATCATTCAAAACGATTTTATGGATTTTTTTGATGTTTTCTGGTGTTACCGCCTCATTTGGACGTCCACTGCGTTCTGCATCATCGGTGTCTCTACGACCACGTTTGAAGTCAGCAAACCAACGTTTTATTGTTGTTTCTGATGGAGCGGAGTCCCCATAACACTTTTCAAGCCATTGCTTCGCTTGAACGGTATTTTTTCCCATCAAGAAGCAGTGTAAAATTAAAACACGAAATTGTTTTTGATCCATTGTTTAGAAAATAACAAAAGTAGCGTCACTCTTAGCACAATAACTCACAAACTAATGAATAGAATATCATGAAATTTTAACAGCTGTCTTTTGAAGGTTAGTATTAACTGAAAAAAAGGTTTAACGTAAAACAACTTAAAATAGGCAAAAAAAGCCTATATTTAAGCAGTCTACCCACTGTTCTCTTATTCGTCCATCCATCCCGAGACGCGTTTCGCCGTATCACGGCTCATCAGTCGGGCTAGGATCGACGAAGAAGAGAACAGAATTTTAAGTACTTTATTCCGGCACTTACGGAACACAACGGTAAGATGCAACGATTTGGTACAATTCGTTGTATCTTACCGTTGAAAAAAAGGTGACTGCAATAAAACTAGCGCCATCTATGTGTTAGGCCCGGGGCTTTTCAGCCCATGTGTTAATTTAAGAAAATCGAATATTTATATAAATATTAAGGGTTAACAAACTTACTGTGTTGTGTGTGTTCTTTAATTGAAAATCGTTTAATTTTCATGGGAAAATGCACTTTTTACGGAACAAAAAATCTATAGTAATTGAGAAATCTTGTCGCAATGTTAAATTAACCAACAAATCTATCATCTTTCTAATAAATTTTAAAACACAATCTCTTTTCATTAATTGGCACGTAACTGTGGAATTGATGTATGTTTAAAATTGATTATGCTCGCGCGTGAGTTTTTAGGAATTAAGCATGAGTTTCATATTGCAGTTTTGTACAATAATCAAATTTTATATTCTTAAAAAACTTTCGAGCACAAATATACAGATCTTCGGCAATGAGAAATTTCGCACCATCAATTTGACCTAAATTTGCAAAATATGCTTGGTGTTTTACGGACCACCTATATCATCACACGCACCTTTACGGTGCGAAGCAGAATAAAAATGCCACTCCGCTTCTATATTAAAACCTAACTTATGTTTTAACAAATTAGAAAAATTGAATTTATTTCTGTATTGGGCACCAGAGCCGTCCGAAAAATAAAATATCCTCTTGTTAAATAAATTTACAGCTACATGTTTGTTGTGCTCCGAAATAATAACAAAATTTTCATGTATGAAAATTTGTTTCTAATTAAAGAATTACTGTGTTTCTTAACCCTTAATATTTATATAAACATGCGATTATCTTAAATTATATGTGCGTCTAATAACACTACGTTACCCCACGCTGCTTTGCTCTGCACTACACCTCCGCTCATAAAAACTAACGCATATTGGCCCATCTACAGAATCAAACCTATTGTCGATAAGTGGTTAAGAACCTTATTAAATTCCAATTTGTTTATAATAAAATCATTAAAAACATTTTTTTCATTATGCAATTTTTTTTTTTGAAATTCATAATGTTTTTGGCAATTTTTGTCTCAACTATATTTTTCATAAAAAGATCAGTTTCCGAGTTGTGATTTTTTTTTAAACAAAAATGACCTAAAATTTGTATTTTTTATAACAATTATAATAATCAACATCAACTGAAAATATTTCAGAGCATGTTCATTACCTATACGTAGCATTGAAAGAAATCATTGTTTTTGGATTTCCTAAAATTCAAGTCGGAGGTGTTCCGTTTCACGAATTTTTACCCTAATGTATTCCAAAAATTTTTAAAACTTAATAATGGTTTATGAATCTAACATAGTAAAAGAGAAATTAACGGCGTCCTCAAAAGAGCTTTATCAGTCAGTATTAAAAGTAACTCCATTTTACTTCTAAATTTTTTTTAGGGAATCAGAAATCAAATTTCACGTGGGCGATGTACTGTATACAGGTAATTTAAAAATAATTTTATATGTAAAAGATTAAAAGTAGGAGGAAATTTCCAAAAACTGTTGCTTTGATATACCTTTTTTAGTGAGAGCAAGTGAGGTATCGCCAGATACTTCCCTAAATGATTATCTTAGGGAACACCTACATCTTAGAGGTACCAAAAAAATGTGCCTAGAAGGAGGTTGTGGAACATGTATAGTTGCGGTAGAAGAACTAGATGCTGATGGAAATAAAAAAGTGTTTGCTGTTAATTCTGTAAGTAGCGATA
Organism: Pachyrhynchus sulphureomaculatus; assembly: GCA_019049505.1. Taxonomy (NCBI): domain Eukaryota; kingdom Metazoa; phylum Arthropoda; class Insecta; order Coleoptera; family Curculionidae; genus Pachyrhynchus; species Pachyrhynchus sulphureomaculatus. The sequence continues at coordinate 33,905,861 of CM032453.1, read as the reverse complement.
CTATATATCAGAATAAAGGAGTAGGTAATAACACTTACGACAAAACTTACAACAAAATTGACACTGATTGGAGAATAATAGTCATCTCAATATTTAAACGTACAATTAAAGATTTGTTACAACTATATGTCATCATCGTTTCTCATGATTCGTCAGTCGGAACATAGGGCCTCTACAAAAGCGCTCCATCTTTCTCTGTTCTGGGCCAACCGCTTGGTGTCTGCCCAGGTTTTCTTCATGGACTCCTGCGTCAGGTCTTCCTCTCTCACGTTGACTTTGGGGGTTTCAATTCAGGGTCATTCCGATTTTGTTAATAGATCTATGAAGTGTGTGGCCGATCCAACCCCATTTCCGCTTTCTAATTTCAGTTTTAATTTGCTGCTGGTCTGTTTCCCGCCATAGTTTTTCATTTGTTATGGTGTTTGGCTAGAAAATGCGAAATATCTGCTGAAGGCATTTATTTATAAATGTTTGCAATTTATTTGTTATAGTAAGTATGAAATTTCCCTATTTCATTCCATATGACTTTTTGGATCTATTAGACCAAAAATCTGCTTGCGTTTTTCTTTTTCGTTAAAATTTATGACTTTGTGACATTTCGCGAAAAACATTTAGCAAAACTTGATATTTTAATTTTGGTGTATTTCATCAGTTAAGAAGAAAGTAAACGATATTTAAATATAAATTGGTTTAAAAATAAGGCAAAAAAATTGATATTAGAATCTTCTGTGTATTAATAAACTTACTTTGTTATTTATAGTTAAGATAAATATAAATTATATGAGTCAAGGAGAGAATCTTTTAACTTTTTTTTCTTATTTATGGAATACCGTATTTCGACTGAGTCAAAAATTAGTATTTTGTTATTTTTAGGTCTCGCTAACACACCCTCTACAATTTTTAAAGATCATCTGTATTATAATTTAAACACTATTGAAAAGTATTTTCCACTCTACCTTTTAAATTAAAAATGTTTTTTACCAGATGTGTTCCAGTTTTTCCACTTTTTATTTGTCGCTGTTTGCTTTGTAAACAAACTAAACATTCTTTTCTATACCTTTTAACACTTATGTTACCTCCACACGCTTGTCACAAGCCGCTTGTCAAACCGCTTAGCAAGTGCAGGCAAGCCAAGCAACGACATCTACACGCTTACGAGTGCTCTAGTAAGTCCTGAGCCTTCAAGGATGGCGGACGTCGAAGTAACAACGGCGGCTGTTATGTGCGCGCTAACCTATTTTTATTTTAAAGTGAAGTAATGTAAGAAAAAACGAAAAATTAGTAAAAAAAGAAAACGGTGGATGAATTTTACACGTATAAACTGGCAGGAGGAACTGTGCCATGACTTCGTATGCAACCTAAATCGTTCCATAAATGTCTTCAGCACCTGCACCAGACCGTGGTGGTTCTTGTTTTTTTTTTAAGTGTTTTCGAAACGTTGTCATCAAAACTTCTTTTTTTGATTTGAAGTCCTTTACGGGCGTATACAAAAGACTGCTTCATCGATGCCATGCATCGGCAACTTTTTTCTTGTCCTCATGATTTTTGTCCGTAGGATTCCATATGCAGGACTCCGCTTGATAGCATTCTAAAAAAAATGTTTCGTTTAACCAGTCACCTTATTTTAATAACGCGAGCAGAGAGAAAACGACGGTCGTTCATTACGCGCTCAGAATCTGTACTAATGCCTCGCAAGCGTGTGGATGCTGGTTCAATATAACTATGGCAGTTTCCCAATCTTTAGGTATCACTCCTTCGATTATACATTTATTGAAGAGCTTTTTAAGCTCTTTGATTAATGGCGGTCCTCCCTCTTTTAGCATTTCCGGCAGAATGTCGTCTTCTCCTCCTGCTTTTCCATTTTTAATTTCGTTAATGGTTTTTTTCAAATGGTTTTTTTTTCAATTTCTTCACCTTCGATGTCTGGTAGATCTTCGGAACCGATATTAAGTATCCTTCGGTTGTCCTCTCTTGATCTTCTCAGAGTTTCCTCATCGGCTTTCGACCTGTATAGATCTGCATAGAATGTTTCTGTCACTTTAAGTATTTGTGGTCTTTCGTTTATAGGGTTTCCATTTTTGTCTATCAGTTTGTTAATCTCTCTTTTGTGTGACTTTTCCTTTCTGAATATGTTCAAACCCCTATTCTGTTGAATTAGTTCTTCTATCCATTTCACCTGGTATTCTCTAATATCCTGTTTTGCCATTCTTCTTGTAGTTCTATTGGCTTCAGCACACTCCACCGTATTTCTTTTAGTCATCCTTTTTAGTTCTCTGTTTCTCCAGTAGTTGTTTTGTATTTTGTGTCAATTTATCCTTGCTTTGTTCCTTTAATGTCATATGGTTTGCTGTCGTTCCTTTTATCAATTTTGTCAGTCTTCCATTCATTTTATTTATGGTATATTCTCGTGAAGTTGTGATGATCCCTTTGTTAATTGTTGTGTTTGTTGTCTCTTATAGTCTTCTTTGTGTTGTGTGTGAGTTCGCATCTAATGGTTTTTGTTTGTTACTAAATCTCCTGGCTCTTTCTAGTACTCCATTTATAAGGATGTTGCATCTTACTAGTTTGTGATCACTGCCAGTTGCGAAGAAACTAAGGACATCGACATCTCGCATTATATGCTTGTGGTATGTTAGCACGTAGTTTATCTCATTCTTAATTTTACCATCTGGGCTCATCCAGGTCCACTTCTAATTCGTTTTTTTTTTTAAAAAAAAAGGTGTTCAGTGCGTGGAGTTGTTGTTTTTCTAAGTAGTTAGCCAGCATGTTACCGCTCTCATTTCTAGTACCAAGTCTAAATGGGCCAATATATTTTGATTCGCTGTGTGTACTTCTATTTTTGCGTTGAAATCTCCTATAGCCAGGGTGTACTTCGTTCTATTTTCTGTCAGGGGCCTTTTGATATTTCTTCATACAAAGTTTCGACCTAGTCGTCATCATGGGTGGGTGCGTAAATTTGGATTATTTTTATTGTTATTTTATTACATTATATTTTACCCTGTCTGATATTGCTTTCACTGTCTGTGTTTAAGGAGTGAAGCATTTATGAACCAGGATTCCTACGCTGCCGGTATTGTTTTGTTCATTTCTACTGTAGAACAGGACATGTCCCGAATATATATATATATATATGTATATATATATATATATATATATATATATATATATATATATATATATATATACATATATATATATAGAGAGAGAGAGAGAGAGAGAGAGAGTAGAAAATTGGGGATGCTGTCGAAATTAATGATAGTGGTAGATGTGTTTTGTTCGAGTTTACTAGTTCTCATCAGTACCACGCGGCCGTATCCGGCCAAACATGTTTTATGTTGTTCAACTTTGGAATACAATGTGTTGGGACACTTATGCTTCATTTACGTGAAGTGAAGATGAAATTAGTCAGTATAGTTCAGCGTTTAGCTGACTTTTCAGCCTTTCTAACTGTTTCCAATGGTTTATAAATCTGGTCATTCTTAATCAGGTTAACCTAGTTGACTTCAAGTGATGAATTCCTGGATTTAAATTCTAGTTGAGGTTTCACACAAATTTTGAGTAGTGTATATAGTCCTTTAACAAAAAAATAAGGTTAAGAACCTTTAAAATCTAAAAATAGATGTAAAGTAGGTCTCCCCTAAATTATATACATAAAATAAGCAGATAGAAATAAGAAAGAAGAGGCAAAACTCGGGGAAAAAAAACTAAGGCGAGAGATTGATACCCTACTTGAATTTCAATTTTAAAATAATTTTACAGTGTTTGGTTGCGATTTTTTCATGTCATGGTTGGAAAATTCTCAGTAACGAAGGAATTGGAGGACCTTTAACGCAATATCATGAAGTTCAGAGAATACTGGCCGAAAATAACGGGACACAATGCGGGTAAGTTGATGATATCCTATCCTGGCAATTAAAGGATCTAGCCCTCACTAAACTGGTAGTTTTTGGACTCGGTAGGATTAAATAAAGGATAGAGATTTCAAAAATAATTTGGAAATAGTGTTTTACAACTTTTGCTTTATGTAGTATAATATCATCTTAAATACAGTCGTGGATTAACAGGTAGGTGTAATCACGTGGATTATAGAGCACAATAAGAAGGATATAATGTTAAAACCAAACTAACCCTTTGTTTACGTTGTTGTTCTCGATTATTTTTTAGTGTGCATATACATATATACATATATATATATATATATATATATATATATATATATATATATATATATATATATATGTATATATTTTTTTTTTTTTTTTTTATTGGTCTGGCACACGTGCTGCAGGGAAGTCCCTAAAGCGCTCCAGGAGCGGCACGAGTGCGGAAAAAGCGATTCACGTTGTTCTTGAATCGCTGTAAATTGTACTCGGTGGGAAACACAGCGCTGGGCAAATTATTCCAAAGGGATGACGTTCTCCATATAAAAGATTGCTTGAAAAGCGTTGTACGCGGAGTAAAAAGCTGAACCTCATACGGATGCGAAGCACCAGCGCGGCGTGTATTTCTAACATGCACCGCTTTGGGAGGAATTAAGCGGGCTACATCCTTCGAACACTTTCCATGAAAATACTTGTAGAACAGACTCAAGTCGCCAACCGTTCTTCGATGTTCCAGCGAATCAAGGCCGCCGGTCAATTCCGGGCCCCCAATCAGACGGACCGCTCTTCTCTGAACAGAATCCAACAAATGCAGTGTATGTTTGGGAGCGGAACCCCAAACGTGGGAGCAGTATTCCATAGTTGGTCGAATTTGGGCTTTGTAAAGAATTACCAGTTGTTCTGGGGTGTAAAGCTTTCTGGTTCTAAATAATATTCCCAACTTTTGAGAAGCTCTCCTTGCTATGCCTGCAACATGTTCATGCCAAGACATATTTGCTCCCAAACTAACGCCCAACAAATTGAGCGACGATGCTAGGGGAATGGAGTGCCCCGACATAACTATGTCGGGTTCAGCAACGTTAACTTTTTTAGAAAAAACTGCCGCTTGGGTTTTTGTAGCGTTAAATTCCACTTGGTTACTGTCACCCCAAGATAAAATTTCTTCCAGGTCTTTGTTAAGTTGAACGACCTCCTGCTGTCTGCGGATATTCGCCTGGGCAGCCGATGTCCGAGCGTTCAAGGCGAATGAAGAGACAAGAGTAATGTCATCTACAAAGCTATAGATTGGATTCCCGGTCTTTTCCAGCAGATCGTTAATGTAAATGAGAAAGAGAGTAGGAGACAGTATGGCGCCCTGGGGCACACCAGCGTTGATAGTGAGGGTGTTAGAAAGAAATCCGTCGACCGCCACTCGTAAAGAACGCTCTCTGAGGAAACATGAGAGCCACAAACAGAACCTTTCAGACATACCATAAGATATACACATATATATATATATATATATATATATATATATATATATATATATATATATATATACATATATATATATATATATATATATATATATATATATATATATATATATATATATATATATATATATATATGTATATATATATATATATATATATATATATATATATATATATATATATATATATATATATATATATATATATATATATATATATACAGTCCAACAAGTCTCCATACACCACCTGCTTTCTATACTATTTTTCTGTTATGTTTAACTAATTAATTGGAACTATGAGAAAACATGCTTAAATTAATATTTGAAACTTAACCAACGAGGATTAGTATGAAAAACAACTACGGAACATTTTATTTAGAAGTTACATCATTGTTATAAAAATGTAAACAAAATTAATGTCAAAGAAGTCTCCATACACTCAAGAACTGCATTGAAAAAACACGTTATAATCAGCCGCCGCATTTATCAAGCTGTCTATTGCCCGCTGAACTGAAAACAAATGAATAATTTTCGGCCATAGTTTATAATCTGTCACTTCTTGCTAATAAATTTGCAGTGGGTTTTCAAAGTAGTATTAAAAATGAGCGAAAGAAATTAAAAGAAGAAGTACGGAAACTATTTTCGAAAAATGTTTGTTATTAGAAATTGTTTACACATGGCAGGCTATAAGGGGTGTGCAGCCAGGAAGAAGCCCTTAATTTCGGAATCTAAACTCAAAAAGCGGTTAGCTTTTGCTAGGGAATACGTTACTAAACCTCCTGAATTTTAGGAATCCATAATCTTTAGTGATGAAACTATAATTAACCTTTTTGGGTCTGATGGCATAACTAAAGTTTGGAGAAAGAAGAAAACCGCATTCGATATTAAAAACATTTGTTCCACGGTTAGACAAGGGGGTGGCAGTGTTCTGTTTTGGGGATGCATGTCCGCTGGAGGGGTTGGAAATTTACATTTTATTGCTGGTACCATGGATCAGCATGTTTATCTGAACATTTTGAGAGACAGTTTAAGAGAAAGTTTCCAAAAATTAGCACTCGAAAAAAATACATTTTCCAACAGAACAATAATCTAAAACATACCGCTAACTTGGTGCGAGAATGGAAGATCCATAATGTGCGACAGCAGCTTCATACACCTCCGCCATCTCCTGATATTAACCCCATCCAGCATTTATGGGAGGAACTTAAACGGCGCATTTGCAAACATAATGTTTCAAATAGAGAAAAATTGAAAAACAGAATATTGAACGAATGGGAGAACATGCCAGTAGAAGTTACTAGAAAGCTGGTTGCCAGCATGACAAAAAGATTACAGGAAATTATCAAGTCCAACGGCGGTCCCACTAAATATTAGTTTAAATGAAGTTGTTATTTTCCGTTAAACTCCGTCAAACTATTATTGGTAATTGTTAAGTGAGACTTTTGTGACATTAATTTTGTTTACATTTTTATAACAATGATGTAACGTTTAAATAAAATGTTCCGTAGTTGTTTTTGGTACTAATCCTCATTGGTTAAGTTTCAAATATTAGTTTAAACATGTTTTCTCATAGTTCCAATTAATTAGTTAAACATAACAGAAAAATAGTATAGAAAGCAAGTGGTGTACGGAGACTTTTTGGACTGACTGTATATATGTTATATGGTTCAATGTAAAATCATTGAAAATGGACCAAGTCCTTATTTCAACAGTCTACCTACTGTTCTCCTCTTTGTGAATCTATTTCCAGACGCGTTTTGCCGTATCGCGGATCATCAGCCGATAAACAAAAGAGCACTTGTTTCCGTATTGACGAAACATAGGTAAAAATTGATTGATGAACTACATGAAACCACATATGTATAGGGTGGAACCCTCGTCGACTTAACAGTCGTTTAATTATTGAAGGTAAAATAAAGGGCAATCGATGGAAGACGACAGAATTCTTGGCTGATGGACATACGAAGGTAGTTTAGATGTGCTTCGGGTGATATTTTTCGAGCAGCAGTTTCTAAGGTTCGTTTAGCTCTCTATATCACCAACCTTCGTAAGGAGACTAAAAAGAAAAAAAAAGATATACATGACAAATATGTCAGAGTGAAAGAATTTTTCGGTGACGTTAAACTACTTAAAAATTTTGAATAATTCTATATTACGAGGATGGATTGAAAATTTCGCGGCCTCCCCAAAAAATAGTTATAATATTTTTATTATAGTACCATCAATAAGTTCATACTTTCTTTGGCTTTGACAGTGTAAAATTTTGTTGCTGTAGAATTTGTGGTTTTTAGATTGGAACGAGTTTAATGAGACCAAGTGCAGCGTTTTTGGAAAAATGGAAAAAATTTAGCAACGTGCAGTCATCAAGTACCTGTTTAAGAAAAGATTAACACCAAAGGAGATCTACGATGACATGAAAACAACACTAGGGGAATCTGCTCCGTCATATACCACTGTGAAAAAATGGATTGGAAAATTTAAACGTGGATGAGGGAGCATCGAAGATGACCCTCGCACGACGTCTACGACTGAAGAAAACATAGGCAAAGTGTGTGATCTCATATTGAAAGACCGTAGATTAACTATCAGGAATATTGTAGACACTATAGGTATCTCGTATGAACGAACACAAAACATCACTGCAAACGAACTCGGATTTTCTAAGGTTTCCACTAGGTGGGTCCCCAGATTGCTTTCAGTTGAACAAAAACGAATTGGACTCACGATATCTCGTGACTGTTTGGAGATGTTTGAAGCTGATCCGCAAGATTTTCTTAACAGGTTTGTGACAATAAACGAAACCTGGGTTCACCACTATACTCCAGAGTCAAAACAACAATCTAAGCCAGGGGTCGGCAACCTATGGCACGCGTGCCATCTCTGGCACGCCAAGCAATTTTGAATGGCACGCATACCTATTCAAAGTTTACACATTAATTCTGTAATCTGTGACATGTTTCGAAATTAAGTAAATAATCGAAGACAGTATTACTTTAACGATACAAACAAAAACGATATATTATATAGGTCACTAGGTATTATTATCAAAAACTACGAAATATATATTTTGTAATTTATAATTTTACTGAATGCATTGGTTTGGCTTTAATTTCGGTAAGTATTAAAGACGGCAAGCCTCAAAATATAAGCCTAGGCAAAAACACAAATAGACGTCCTCAATTCAGATCAAAAGAGCCGCTGTAAGGCGGTTTTTATTTGACTTGACTTCAATCGTTCCGACGCGCGCCGCAACTCTTTTTATATTGCCGAACTTTAGTTTTTGTTAGATTTAACTTCTAGGCGGTCCTTTGATTGCAATGGGCGCGTTGTAGATAATAATTTTGGTCTAAGAAATTTAATAAACGTAAATGGGAATTTTCTGGAAACATTATTTTTCTATATATAGCAAGCGGCTACACGTTTGAATCATTTAGTATAGAAGTATCCGTTCCAGTCAATAGTCGTCGAAAAGTTTAAAAATTAAGATTACGTTGCGTTATGGCCGCGAAGAAACAGAAGGTAGACGGTCGATCATTTCAAAGTTCATGGACAACAGGGTACGGTTTTGTACAGCAAAACGATCGGGCCAGTTGTGTCCTGTGGCAGGAAAGCGTAGTTTTCCAGACATCTAGTGTTCAACGACATTTCCAGATAAAACATGAATCGTCATTTAGAGATAACGCTGATAAAAGGGAGGTAATACAAAGAGCAAGTAAACAATACGAGAAACAGTTAACATTCTTTAGCAAAGTTTTCCAAGGAAAAAATCAGGTAACTGAATGCAGTTTCAAAATTGCACAATCGTTGGCACAAAAGTTTTTGAGTACTGGCGAGATTTTATTCGACGACTTGCCCAATAAGGATACAATATTGGCCAGGATTAGGGATATACCGGCATCAGCGCGGACCATCGAGAGACGAATTACCGAAATGACACAAAATGTCCAAAAACAGCAGAGAGACGCTATCAAACGGAGTTTTGTATTTAGTGTAGCATTGGATGAAAGTGTCGATATTAATGACATTGCCCGTCTGGCAATCGTTGCGCGATACTTCGATGATGGCAGTGTGTATGAAGAGCTGATTTGTCTGCTCCCATTGCAGGGAACTATAAGAGGAGAGGATATATTTTCAGAATTTGTTAAACATTTTGAAAAGCGGAACATTGATTTAAATAAAATTTTCTGCGTAACAACAGATGGCGGTCCTGCTATGATTGGGAGACATAAATGATTTGTTTCCCTTCTTATTGAATGCATGGGTCGATCAGTTTTGAATTTTCTTTGCATAATTCACCAAGAGAGTTTGTGCGCTAAAATCTCCGCTGGAAGTTTAAAATCCGTGATGGATAGGGTGGTTAAAATAGTTAATTACATTGTCGGTCGTTCTTCACTGACCCATAGACAATTTAAGGCGTTTCTGCAGGAATTAGAAAGTGCATATTCAGATATACCATTGCACAATACTGTGCGCTGGCTCAGCCGTGGTAAAGTGCTCTCTAGATTTATGCAATGTCTGGGCGAAATTAAATCGTTCTTGTTGGAAAAAAAATCAAGTGGATGCTTATCCTGAACTAGAAGATAAGAACTGGATCTGTATGTTAATGTTTCTTACTGATATTACCAACCATCTCAGTGAACTCAACTGGAAATCATTCAAATTAAAAATAGATTTATTTATCAGCGATATTACTACAAACACATATAAATATTTTCCAAACTTAAAAACTTATATATCCAGTGTCGACGATGGTGCACTAATAGATGAAATTCTTAAATATATGACTAATTTAAAAGAGGAGTTTATCGAGAGGGGTCAGGATTTTGATAAACATGGGCCTATGTTCGCTTTTTTAATCAAACCAGATTTAATGGATTTTTCCAGCAGTTGCTTTGACATATCTCTTTTCTTATGGATAGACATTAATGATTTTGATCTTCAATACATTGAATTTAAAAGCTCCGAGTTATGGAACACGAAATTTGTAGAATTAAGAAGGGTATTAGAAGGTGACTGCCAGAACCATTCAAACGAGATACTCAGTTGTTGGATGAGTTTACCAGAGAAATTTATTTGTCTTAAGAAAGTAGCGTTTGCCATGCGTACAGCTTTCGGATCGTCCTGTATCTGTGAACAACTTTTTTCCCATATGAGAGTGATTTGAAACCCGTACCGAAGCAGGCTGACAACAGACAACTCGGAAGCATGTGTGACACTGAAAATAACCAGACATGAACCGGATATAAGAAAACTCCCTAAAGAACTTCAAGCACAGGGTTTTCACTTGGTCCTAGGACTAGTATAATAAAATTATTTGTTAAATGTTAAAATTTTTTTGTAATTGAACCTTCTAAAAGCAATATTTTAAGTTAATTTAAGTTAATTTTTGTTAATTTTAGTTGTACTAAGTACCTATGTCGACACGTAAAATGTTGTATGGATGAAAACTGGCACCCCTTAGTTAAAAGGTTGCCGACCCCTGATCTAAGCAGTGGAAAAAAAATCTGGTGAACCGACCCCCAAGAAAGCGAAGGCAATTCTGTCGGCTGGAAAAGTGATGGCGTCAGTTTTTGGGATGCTAAGGTATTATTATGGTGGACTACCTTCCGAAAGGCGACTTACTATTGCACCCTTTTGCGACGTTTACGTCAAGAAATTAAAGATAAACGCTCTGGATTACTGAGAAAGAATGTTTTGTTCCATCAGGACAACGCTCGCGTTCACACGTCTGTTGAGTCTATGGCTCAAATTCGTGATTATGGTTTCGAATTGCTGCCCTACCCGGTTCATTCTCCTGATTTGGCACCTTCGGACTTTCATCTGTTTCTAAACCTAAAAAAACACCTCGGTCACCAGAGGTGTCGAGAAGTCGAAGCTGCAGTTAACCAGTATTTTGAAGACCTTGAATCTTTTTTTCAAACAGGTTTGGAAGCTTTGGAAGCAGGTGGAAGAAGTGCATAGAGCTAGGTGGAGATTACGTCAAATAATAGAAATATTTTTGTACGAATTTTATTTTGTTTTCTTGCCTAGGCCGTGAATTTTCAATCCATCCTGGTACAATTGAGATTTTTTATTAAACCTATTTAGTTCCCAATTTATAATGAATACTAATTTTGCTGTTAAATGTAGATTTTGCTCATCCGGGATGGTAATGAATATGTATGCATTGCAACAATCAGGCTCTGTAACGGAAGAGCAAATTGAAAAATCATTTGGTGGAAATTTGTGCCGATGCACTGGCTATAGACCTATTTTGACAGCTTTTAAGAAATTAGTTCCAAATCCAGGTAAAAAATACGTTCTTAAAAAACTCTTTGTTCAGGCTGCAAGAAGGAAATTCAAACCGTTATTTTCCTGCTTTAGTAGTTATTTGTGTTAATAATTAATATTTATATTTGTTCGTAACAGTGAATCCTTACATATTTTATAGAGTGTACAGAAAAAATACCGGACATAGAAGAGTACAATGCTTGTAAAGGATTGAGATGTCAAAATGGTTGTTCAAAACCTTGTAAGAAATCTCCGTTATATTTTGAGTTGGGCAATACTAGGTGGGTTAAAGTGTACGCTTTAAAAGATTTGCTTGATATTTTAAGTACTGCCGGTACCAGCACTTATATGTTGATTAGTGGAAATACAGCAAAAGGTAAGACGTAATGAAAATTGTATTTCTATTGTGTTTTACAGTCTTCCTTAATATTATTAGTTAAAAAAGGTTTTTTCTTTATTATTCCAAAAAGTTTAACGTTGCAGAATCTGACATAGTTTTACCGGAAAGCTCCGTTCCTCTAGAAATATCTAGAAGAATTCAATATTATTAGCAATCATCAATATAGCTTTTGTAAGTAAAGATCAACAGGAGATTTTCTAACTTATGTAACACACGTTTGAAACAACGCAATTGAAAACTTTGGAGAGTCCCGTGCGGTTGCATTTGATATTTCCAAGGCATTCAACTGGTTATGGTATGTCGGAAAAGTTTTGTTTATAGCTCTCGTGTCTCCTCAGAGAGCGTTTTTTAGGAGTGGTAGTAGACGGACTTTTTAGTGTTCCGTACACTTATAAGATGACTTCGGTGTCCGTGTGTCTGTCTGTCATACCTGTGTATGACCGAAACTATTTGACATAGAAAGTTGATATTTGGCACTAATATAGAAATTGATGGCCTCATTAGAGCCGTGTAGTTTTGAAAATTAAATTTTTACTTAAAGGGTTAGTTTTGGGGTGTGAAATTGGAAGTGAAAAAACTTTTTTTTTACCAGGTCAACGAGTGGGGTGTCAAATGAAAGCTTGTAAAAAGACGAGTTCAAAAATATATATAATGTAATACTTGCGCACACTTCTTTTTGTATTATTTTTAAAAAAGTGCGAAAAATCGCTGTCCCCCACCCTTATCTCGAAAAGTATCGGTCAAAAAATTTTGAAAAAATTCTGGATAATTCTCTACAGGGTGTAGATTGAACAAAAATTATCACGAGTGCATTACCTTTAATCACTTATCTGGAATATAAAAAAAAAACAAAAATTTCAAGGTCATCAGTTCTCAGTAAAGATCGGTAAAAAACTTTGTTAAAAACTCATTTGGGATGTGTATTGTGAAGTCAGTGATCATTTTATACTTCCGTAACAAATATTTTTATTTTAAAAGCAATCCACGTACGAAACACTAATTGTGCAAGTCCAACTTGCGTTTGACCTGTTATTTTCTAATACCCTCATTATTAAGACTGATGTGCCCCAAAACTCCATACTGTCTCCTATTCTCTTTCTTACTTACTTCAACGATGAGCTGGAAAGGACCAGGAATCCGATCTACAGCTTTGTAGATCACAGTATGCTTATTTCTCCAATCCTGCATGGTTACTCAAAATACTGGGCGCTAACTTGCGTGCTTATTAAAGAGAACTTCTCAACAGCTAAAAATATAACTTTGTATTAGAAAGCATTTTACCCCACAACAACTTTCAATCCTGTACAAAGTTGAAATTTGACCAAAAATGGAATTCTGTTCCCAAGTTTGAGCTTCTGCTCCCAGACGTTCGCTGCATTTATTAGATTATATTTAGACGAAAGCTAGTAGAGACTCAAAATTCAACAGGAATATTGATTCTTTAGAACATCGAAGAACGGTTGCCCGCCTAATTCTTTTATATGAAGGACTGTGACGAGTACAATTTGCAACGGTTCAAGACCAACGTGAATCGTTTTTCTCGCACACGCGTCACTTCTGTATCACTTTAATAACTTCTCTTCAGCACGTATGCCATTCTTGTTAAATTCAATTATTTTTTTTATTAGCTCTTGTCTCTTCTCATTGTCATTGTCATTCACATGAATCTCCAAACTCTATTTCACACTGTAATTCTTTTTAATAATAAAACCACGATATTTCTTTTAGGTGTATATTGGCAATTTACTACTCCAGATATTAACATTGATATAGCAGGTGTGTTAGAATTGACGTCATATTCAGTACAAGCCGATAGTTTCACTCTTGGTGGCAATATAAATCTGACTGACACTATGACCATTTTTAGAACGACAGCCAAAGCAAATACAAACTTTGCTTATTTGGACAAGATGGCCGATCATCTGGATCTAGTTGCGCATGTACCTGTTAGAAACGTGAGTATTAGATAAATTTGATCAAAAGGTATCTTACTGACTCCCCTCAACTTAAGTGGGTATTCTGATGTATTTAGCGCATTCTATAGTATAAATCTTCACGAGAAATAGCTGCAGTTACCATACGTATTATTAAACAACAAAATCAATGAAATTCTAGTCAGGTATTAACAATTCTACCAACCTGATCATCGAGTTAGGACATTTAACTCCAACAAAATTAATGTAAAAAAGGGTTTGTCCCAGGGATCAATTCTTGGTCCGCTCTTGTATATCTTATACACCAAGAGTTGCCTCAGGTGCTTCATGAGCAGACAGTATTGTATGCTGATGATCCAACAGTGATTTTTAAAGAAAATAACATTGAACAGCTATCGCGGAAAATGCAGTCTGCGATGGGGGTCTTGGAGGGATATTTCCGGCTGAATAATTTGCTTCTAAATGTCTTTAAGACTCAATGTTGCTTATTTGGCAACAGGGCTAATAATCACTTCAGCTTCAGGTACGGAGTGCTTTTAGGCTTGAGCATTGACAGGGGATTGGACTGGGGGGAGCACATCGATATGATTGCTGCTAGGATATCCAGATACCGCTATGCTTTGAGGATTATATCGGAGACGGTGGAGATTGATATGGCGCTCTTGGCATATGATGCGTTCATCCAGTCCAGGATCAGATATGGATTGATTTTTTGGGGAAATTCGAGGGATATCAACATAGTTTTTGTTTTGCAAAAAAGGTGTTTAAGGTGTATTTTTGGCATGAAACAACAAGAAAGCTGCAGAAAGGTATTTGCCTCTAATAACATTTTAACATTATTTAGCATTTACAGTTTAGACTCGGTTATGTTTGTAGCTGATAATAGGGATTTGTTTGAGGGTATGAGTGTCAGGCATGGACATGACACAAGAAATAAAGCCAACATTCTAACCGACATTTATAGGACTTTTAACCTTCAAAAAAATATCGTGTATTCAGTAACTGCAGGAAAGCATTTTATTCCTTAGAAGAGTTTTATGTTTGTGATATAAACTTAAAATAGGCGCATGTTAAGTGTTGTGTTTGTTATGTTTTTAACTCTAAATGCAGATTGTTTAAAGTTTACTTAAGGGCTGCTAGATTAAATTTCTTTACAAATGTGTTTTATTGACATATTCCATGCCCATTGGGCTTGTACTATTGTTTGTTGGAATGAATAAAGAATATCTATCTATCTATTGATTATATGACAACGTTGTATAATTTCAAAAAATAATGTAGAATTAGGTGCGAACCAAATTTATGGATGGAGGTGGAGACTTTTACTAGGGAAACGGTTTGGTCTATTACACAAATGGCTCAAAAACTTCAAGCGGCGCGTTGCGTTGGCATATATACAGAAAAGCTCAAGTGGAGTTTTAATATTGCACTAGCGACAGTCAGTACAAGCATGTGTTTACAAAAATGTTAGATGGAACTGGCGCAACCAAGAAGAATATATTCTCTCAGACAGTTAAGCTGCTTTAAGGCTTTATTCACGATGAAGTGTAAATGTGACCTGTTAGAACTATTCTCCAGGAACAACTGAGTTGAACTACTGTAGGTTCCATCACGTTCGAGAATAAGAAGTAATTAAAAAGATGACCAAGATTCGAAGCTACAAAACCATACAGGTGTTCAGAACCAGCGTTTTGTAGATCAAAACAGACGGTAATTAACAGATGGTCATAACAGTAAAATTTAGATCGTTGGGACGCAACATCTGGCTAAAAACATACTTAATTGGTGGCCCTTTAGAGAAATTAAAAACTGACGTTCTTTATGTAACAAGACTTCAGACCAAACTTGTGTGTGTGTGTCACCTAAGGAAACATTTACATAAAATGGGTATCCACAATCGTCCCCAACATGCAGACTAAGTGGTGAAAAGGAAGAAACCTGTATGTGCATCCTATATGAAGGCGTAGCTTTAACTCGGAAAAGACAGAAACTGTTCGAAGATCCACATCGTGGCAATAAATTACCTCAGGACTTATAAAGAAACTAATAAACCTTCTTAAAGGAACCACGTTCACATAACCAAAGGAGGGGAGCACAATAGGCTAAGAAGCTGTAGTACACAAACTTGCACAATCGCCTACCCCGACTACAACCAACCAAGCAACCTAAAAAACAAAAATTTGATTGATAGAAAAACTGCGAAAATTAGAAAAAATAACCCATTTAATTTTTGAACACAGTATTACAGTCTGTTAACTAAGAACGTGTTCGCGTAATTCATTTTTGGTAGATGCGATTCTAGCGATTCAACCAAAAATCGGTAGAGGGAACTTTAGTAAAAGTATCAGTCGATTGCGAACTTTCGTCGAAATCACGTAAAATTCAAAATGAGTTACTTTGCGCATCGGTTCGAGGGAGTCTCTCTTTGTGCCCATCCAAAGGGGCCCAAAATGACACATTCTGCGGCCGCAAAGTATATTAAAAAGTCGGTATCGTTTATGAAGAAGTAGGTTTAATTTTAACGAGACGAAAAATGTCGACGATTTGCCAAAAACGTGACTCGGTAGGCAAAGTCACTCCGAAAGTCAAAAAATTAATCGTCTCTTTATTTTCACGGGACCCGAAATTTACGCTGCATCAAGGAGTAGCAAAATTAAGAAAATCGGATTTGAACGTGTCCCATAAGACCATTCGACAACATCTTCGTGCTCATGATGTTTAATTCCAAAGCACGTTGAAGAAATCTTTGTTGTGCGACAATCACGTCGCGAAGCTCGCTTGGGCTCACGATAAGATACTAGAGTGGCCCTCACAATCGCCGGACGCCAACCTTATTGAAAACGTTTGGTCCCTTGTAAAGAGAAAGCTCAGAGGAAAGATTTTGAGAACTTTGAATAAGTTGTCTCGCTAGATTCAAAAAACTTGTAGAGCATGCAGAAAATCTCGTCGACAGCATGCATCGAAAATGGCAGGCGATTACAGACACACTAACGAATATACGAGGCTGGTTTGAAAAGTCCGTGCAAAAATAAAAACTACTTATGTGTTTGGGGTAAACCTTTTTTATTTTTCGACATAGTCTCCTTTTAGGCTTATACACTTCGTCCAACGATGTTCTAGTTTGTTGATCCCTTCCCAATAATAGGATTTGTCCAAGTCTGCAAAATATCCATTAGGGTCTGCAATCACCTCCTCGTTTGAATAAAATCTTTGTCCCGCCAGCCATTTCTTCAAATTGGGGAACAAATAGTAGTCCGAGGGAGCCAAGTCTGGAGAATAGGGGGGATGTGAAACGAGTTGGAATCCTATTTCCATTAATTTTGCGACCACAACTGCTGAGGTGTGTGCTGGTGCGCTGTCGTGATGGAAAAGGACTTTCTTGTGGGCCAATCGCGGGCGTTTTTCTTGCAGCTCGGTTTTCAAACGGTCAAATAACGATGAATAATATTCACCTGTAATAGTTTTACCCTTTTCCAGATAATCGATGAGGATTATCCCTTGCGAATCCCAAAAGACAGTCGCCATAACCTTTCCGGCCGAAGGAACGGTCTTCGCCTTTGGTAACCCATTGTTTAGATTGTTGTTTGGTCTCAAGAGTATAGTAATGTATCCATGTTTTATCCACAGTGACGAAACGATGCTTAAAGTCCTCCGGATTCTTCTGGAACAGCTGCAAACCATCCTTGCAACACTTCACACGATTCCGTTTTTGGTCAAGCGTGAGCAATCGCGGCACCCATCTTGCGGATAGCTTTCTCATGTCCAAATGTTTATGCAAAATATTATGTACCCATTCAGTCGAAATGCCCACAGCACTAGCAATCTCACACATCTTAACTCTTCTGTCATCCATCACCATATCATGGATTTGAGCAATGATTTCTGGAGTCGTAACCTCCACAGGCCGTCCAGAACATTCAGCGTCACTTGTGCCCATATGGCCAGTCCGAAAATTTTGAAACCACTTATAAACTGTTCTAATCGAAGGTGCAGAGTCACCATAATGTTTATCAAGCTTCTCTTTAGTCTCCTGAGGCGTTTTGCCTTTCATAAAGTAATGTTTAATCACCACATGAAATTCTTTTTCGTCCATTTCTTGAAAATCACTCGACTTCCTTGATTCACACGAATGCCAAACACAAAGAAATAGACCAATATGGCTGAAACTTGGTGTGCGTTCATTCAAGAGATGCTACTAACTAAACATGACCTCGATACACGCCGGTGGTGCCATCTCTCGAACTTTGCACGGACTTTTCAAACCAGCCTCGTACTGATGGTAAAAAAAATGTTCTCGAAACACATTTTTTCAAGAATACGAGCTACTTGACAGCATGTTACCAATAGTCTTGTGTTGCCCTCCTTTCTTCAGAAAAATGATGTGTTTGATACCCCCTAATTTAAAATAAACAATTTTAAAAAATTTGCTTATACCAAATTTTTCTTTGCAGCTTGGAACTATGGCAGGAAACTTAATGTTGAAATATAATCATAACGACTTTCCATCCGACATTTTCGTAATTTTGGAAGCAGTGGCTGCTACTATTGTAATAGGTAATTTTATTATTTAATTTTTGTGTTCGGTTTTTAGTACAGTAAGTTAAAATTATTTATTTTAGTTAAAAAATTTATTATTTTAATTTTAATTTTAACTGTATCAGCAGTTGATTCCTTGTGAAACTGATGAAATATTTAAAAGTAAACATTAAACCAATTTTCTTTTTAATATTTCAATATTTAAAGCGAGAGTATATATGTTACTATAGTAGTATATAGTCCTAATTCTACGAAAATATCTCCAAGGATAGATTCTTTTTGTAGAAGCTTCGTTTGCTTCCTCATCAAAAAATTTCTTATAATTCTATATCACTGTTGTTTCTTGTGATCTGTTAGTGTTCCGTACAGAACACTTAACATATAAGATCACTTCGGTGTCTATCCGTCTGTCTGTCACACTCGATTTTTTCCGAAACTATTCGACATAAACAGTTGAAAATTGTCAATAATCGATGGCCCCATCAGAGCCCTGTAGTGTTGAGAGTTAAATTTTGACATAAGGGGTTGGTTTTGGGGGGTGAAATCGGAAGTGAAACACAAAAAAAAATTACCAGGTCGTCGAGCGGGATGTCAAATGAAAGCTTGTAAAAACACGAGTTCAAAAATGTATATAATGTAATACTTGCGCACACTTTTATTTGTATTATTCTTAAAAAATTGCTAAAAATGGCTATCTCCTCCTTATGTCGAAAAGTACTGATCAAAAAATTTTGAAAAAATTCTGGAATATTTTCTACCAGTGCATTACCTCTATTAATTTATCTGGTATATAAAAAAAACCTAAAATTTCAAGGTAGTCAGTTGTCGGTGAAAATCGCAAAAAACTTTGTTGAAAACTCATTTGGGGTGTGTTTTGTGAAGTCATTGATCATTTTATACCTCCGTAACAAAATTTTTTATTTTAAAACAATCAACGTAACCGTGGTTGGTTATTTTTTTTTTTTTTTTTTTTTATGGTTCTAGCACACGTGCTACAGGGAAGTCCCTAAAGCGCTACAGGAGCGACACGTGTGCGGAGAAGGCGATTCACGTTGTTCTTGAATCGCTGTAGATTGTACTCGGTGGGAAACACAGTCCTGGGCAAATTATTCCAAAGGGATGATGTTCTCCATATAAAAGACTGCTTGGAAAGTGTTGTACGGGGAGTAACAAGCTGAACCTCATACGGATGTAAAGAATTAGCGCGACGTGTACTTCTAACATGCACGGCTCTGGGAAGAATTAAGCGGGCCACATCCTTCGAACACTTTCCAAGAAAGTACTTGTAGAATAGGCTCAAGTCGCTAACCGTTTTTCGATGTTCCAGCGAATCAAGGCCGACGGTCAGTTCCGGGTCTCCAATCAGACGAACAGCTCTTCTCTGAATAGAATCCAACAAATGCAGTGTATGTTTGGGAGCGGAGCTCCAAACATGGGAGCAGTATTCCATAGTTGGTCGAATTTGAGCTTTGTAAAGAATTAACAGTTGTTGTGGAGTGTAAAGCTTTCTGGTTCGAAATAATATTCCCAACTTTTGAGAAGCTCTCCTTGCTATGCCTGCAACATGTTCATGCCAGGACATATTTGCTCCCAAATTAACGCCCAACAAATTGAGTGACGATGTTAGAGGAATGGAGTGCCCCGACATAACTATGTCGGGTTCAGCAACGTTAACTTTTTTAGAAAAAATTGCCGCCTGGGTTTTTGTAGCGTTAAATTCCACTTGGTTACTGTCACCCCAGGATAGAATTTCTTCCAGGTCTTTGTTAAGTTGAACGACTTCCTGCTGTCTGCGGATATTCGTCTGAGTAGCCGATGTCCGAGCGTTCAAAGTGAATGAAGAGATAAGTGTACTGTCATCTGCAAAGCTGTAGATTGGATTCTCGGTCTTTTCCAGCAGATCGTTAATGTAAATGAGAAAAAGAGTAGGAGACAGTATGGAGCGTTGAGGTACACCGGCGTTGATAGTGAAGGTGTTAGAAAGAAATCCGTCGACTGCCACTCGTAAAGAAACGCTCTCTGAGGAAACATGAGAGCCACAAACAGAACTTTTCCGACATACCATAAGAACGTAGCTTAGCCAACAGCCCATCGTGCCAAACACGGTCGAATGCCTTGGATATGTCCAGAGCAACCGCTCGAGACTCTCCAAAGTGTTCAATTGCATTGTTCCAAATATGTGTTACATAAGTCAGAAGATCTCCTGTTGATCTATTTTTACGAAAGCCATATTGGTGATCGCTAATAATGTTGAATCCTTCAACTTTATAACTAATAATTCTTGAGTGAAGTTTAGTGAAAATAAGGCTAGTCGATGTATGAGACTGAGAAACAGTGATAATTTGATTTGTTGAGATTGTTTGATGAATGACAGTATCTGTGCTGATTTTAAATGTTCCGTACGAACACTTATAAGATGACTTCGATGTCT
Organism: Pachyrhynchus sulphureomaculatus; assembly: GCA_019049505.1. Lineage (NCBI taxonomy): Eukaryota > Metazoa > Arthropoda > Insecta > Coleoptera > Curculionidae > Pachyrhynchus > Pachyrhynchus sulphureomaculatus. Next base: position 33,884,935 of record CM032453.1, on the reverse strand, counting down.
GTCTGTCCGTCTGTCACACCCGTTTTTCTCCGAAATTATTTGTCATAGAAAGTTGAAATTTGGTAATAATATAGGAATTGATGGCCTTATCAGAGCCACGTAATTTTGAAAGTTAAATTTTGACTTAAGGGGTTAGTTTTGGGGGGTGAAATCGGAAGGGAAAGAAAAAATTTTTTACTATCATCGAGTGTGGTGTCAAATGAAAGCTTGTGAAAACAGAAGTAAAAAAAATATATATAATGTACACTTTTTTTGTATTGTTATTAAAAAATCGCGAAAAATCGCTGTCCTCCTTATTATTTTTCTGCGTGTATCGCTGTTTTTTGTATCTGCTAGAAAATTGTCTACGATACTTAAAATTTACAGCAGCAATATTCTAGCAATAACTGCATGAAAATTTAAATCCCGCAACTAAACTTGAATTACTTGAATGATCTGACTGCCACAGTCTAAATGCCACAGAGAAACTTTCTTGCTCGATTCAATTTTGGCATTCGCCATATTTGATTTGTCATTTTAAGTCAATTGTTGAAACATATTTATAATTAACAACCTTAAAGAAATTATTTATGCAAATGTTATGGATATAAAATAATAATGGTACGTTTATTCATATTTATAATACTTTTATTGTTCATGGCAGCCATTTTGGGTTCATTATTATTAATCTTGTAACTGTGATATTAGATATATTATCTGCGACATAAAAAAACATACATACACGCATTTTAGCACAACTTGGTTTGAAACTGTAAGCGTTTTCTGTGTCTCAGTCGCTATATAATCAGAAACCAACGTCCGCCATTTTGAAACAAAAGTTTAATTAAAAAATCGGCTCCGACAATTTTGTTCGGAATTTAAAAAAAAAATCGTCCAAATCGAACCAAAATTGAAGGCTCTAGACAATTTTGAAACACGATTTTTCGTTTTTCCCCACTGTGCGGGGTGTAGATTGAACGAAAATTATCATTTTTCATCATCACCTTTAATAATTTTTCTGGTATATAAAAAAAACACAAAAATTTCAAAGTGATCAGTTTTCAGTAAAGATTGGAAACAAACTTTGTTGAAAACTCATTTGGGATGTGTTCTGTGAAGTCACTGATCATTTTATACCTCCGTAACAAAATTTTTTGTTTTAAAAGCAATCAACGTATGGAACACTAATTGCGCATACACTTGAATTTGACCGGTTATCTATTTTTTTTTATATGTACTGAATCCTAAGTAATTTTTGTTTCTTTTTATGTTTAAGTTAATCTCTCCGTTTTGTTCGCATTCTATTGTAAACTGAATTTAAAAATGATAAAAATTGGTTTAAATCCCCAAAAACATCGGCTGCATATCTAGTTTAATTGAATACATTGGCAATTAGTTTGTAAGTTGAGTTAAACGTTAAACACGGGCAAGTTATAAAAGAATATAAGGGAAGGGAAGAGTGTAGGGGAGAGGGAAGGAGATGGGGGTGTGGGAAGGAATGGAGGGGGTGCTCAAAGTTATAAAAATATAAAGATAAGAGAGGAGATTTTGAAGAATCCATTGAATAACCGTCTTTCTGTTTATATAATTCGTTTTGTGAACTGCAAGTAATTTTATTTAATACATATGTTAAGAGCATTTTTTAACTTGTTTTTAGTGTTCCTTGCGGAATATTTATAAGATCATTTTGGTGTCTGTCCGTCTGTCTGTCGGTCTGTCTGTCTGTCACACCTGATTTTTTCCGAAACTTTTTGACATCGAAAGCTGAAATTTGGCACTAATATAGGAATTAAAGGCTCCGTCAGAGTCGTGTAGTTTTGAAAGTTAAATTTTGACTCAGAGGGTTAGTTTTGGGGGTAAAATCGGAAGTGAAAAAAAATTTTTTACCAGGTCATCGATTGGGGTGTCAAATAAAAGCTTATGAAAACACGAGTTCAAAAATATATATAATGTAATATTTCCGCACACTTTTCATTGTATTATTTTTAAAAAATCACGAAAAATCGTTGTCCCCCCTTATCTCGAAAAGTACTGATCAAAAAATTTTGAAAAAATTCTAGATAATTCTCCACGGGGTGTAGATTGAACGAAAATTATCACGAATGCTTTACCTTTAATAATTTATGTGGTATATAAAAAAAAAAACAAAAATTTCAAGGTCATCAGTTTCCAACAAAGATCTGAAGCAAACTTTGTTGAAAACTTATTTTGGGTGTGTTTTGTGAATTCATTGATCATTTTATACCTCTCTAGCAAAAATTTTTATTTTAAAAGCAATCAACGTACGGAACACTAATTGCGCGAGTCCGAATTGGTTATTTATAATTATATCATATGTAGGATCGCGCTTTATTATATGTGAAGTGTTTACTAAGACTTATTACTTCGAATTGGTACTTATTTGTCGGGTGGTGTTTGTTATTCTACCATTTAAGATGCTTTGAATGTTTTATAATTATTTTTATCGCTATTCTAGTCGACACTGCTGAAAATCAAACTAGAGTTACACCAGAAAACTTCTTAAAAGTAGACATGGATAAAAAGGTTATTAGAGAAATTATTCTTCCTGGATATGATTCAACTTATTACTATGGAAGTTATAAGGTATGTTTGGAAAGATCTCTGGCGAGCAGTTTCTTACAGACATATTTGATTATACTTCGGATAGTGTGTGATCTCAACTAATTTAAACAAGATGAAGTTGTATTGTTTACTGAAATAAATAGCTTGGTTAATAAAATCAACTAATTTTAAACTAATCACATAATTAGAAACAAGCAAATCAATATATTTTTTTTAGATTATGCCAAGAGCTCAAAACGCCCACGCACTGGTAAACGCAGGTATTCTATTAAAACTTGACACACAAGGAACAGTGCAATCTGCACGTATTGTCTACGGTGCTATAAACTCTACTTTTGTTCATGCTTCTACCACTGAAGCATTGCTCGTTGGAAAAGCATTGTTTAATAATGCTACACTGCAAGCAGCGTTTAAAACCTTGGATGGTGAATTGAATCCTGATTCAGTTCTGCCTGATCCAAGTCCAACGTTTCGTAAGCAACTGGCTATAAGTTTATTCTATAAGGTAAGCAAGTACCTTAAGAATCTTCCCGTTGCATATCATTAGCACCAAATAGGGTTACATCCAATCACAATATTTACCTGTTAGTCCTACACTAGAGTAGTTATAAATTAACATTTGTTCCAACGAAATGTCTAACAATCTGAGCCATTCTCGATTTAATTCGATGTGGAGTTAAAATATTCACTTTAAAAGCAGACGGTAGCATTGCAAGGATGCTCCTACTACTTTACTGACACAAATAGAAAACCATATTTATGTAATTGGAATGTTTCTTGACCAAGGCTAGTACAGAAGGACCAGGTCGCAGCCACCACCATGAAGGCCAACAAGCTCCTAGGCAAGCTCTACTCCGTCCTTAACAATTCCAGTAAATTATCAACACGCAACAAGTCACCTACTCCAGCCCGACGTGGAGCGAAATGTCACGTTTCCATAGATCCCCCTCCAGACCACTCAAAACAGGGCTCTCTGCATCATTGTCAACGTTCCTTGTTTCGTTCGCAATATCTAAATTCACCATGACCTCCAGATGCTATTTATGAGCAACGCTCAGTTCGAATTCCTGTATGAAGTCACCCATCACACTAATCCCAAGTCAGAAATGCTTACAGTCCTTTTTCTAACGAAAGGCCTCGCTACCCAAGAAAATATCTTCAGTTTCAGATATCTTAAGTTTTTACCTTATTTGTATAAAACCCTTACCTAGGCTAAGTTAATTAGGTTACTGACATGACCCAAATTATACTCATGTTAGATGAGCTCATGTAATAGTCGTTACAGGGAGACTTAGACCATTCTTGACCATATTGATCGTGGGGCCGCAGTATAATTTTTTCTATGTAGAATACACCAAATATTACTAAAATAGGTTTTGAGATGATTTTAGTAATCTTTGGAGTAAAAAGGTCAAACTTGTTGATTTCAAAACCTTCATTCAAAAGAGTGACCCCAAAAACAGACCAAAAATCGCCCGTTTTGGCACCCTTGGAGGACTTATGAGAAAGTTTTGAGTTGAGTATACTTTTGGTTTGTGAGGTATGAGGGATTGAAGTTATAATACAAGGGTGATATAAATCTGCGCGTTCAAATAAAGTTCTATAGCTAAATTTTCACCCCACTAGATATCAGCACTTCCAAAAACCTCTAAATACGATCTTGCAGAACAAACAAGACGTATTTTTGCCATTCCGATTTTACATCCCTTTCATCCCCAGTTTCGCTAGATTTTCACCCATAGAAAATACGGCTCGCTTTTGGCATCACTATGTGTGTATGTGTGAAAATGTAAATGGGCTATTTTGTTATACACATAAGATATGCGTACATCGCTTATTATAACACCATTTGTGTAACATACATCCCAATAGGTTTGAAGGTAAAATGGTAACTTCTGTTCCTTTTACCTCAAAAAACAAATGTACTAAACTTGAAACATTGTCATGAGAAAGTCATCGTCATTAACAATCATTTAGCTTACAATTTGTATGAGAATTTAAGGGTGCCAAAATGGACGATTTTTGGGGTTACTCTTTCTTGATAATTAACGCTAGTTTAGAAATTATGATTCTTAGAACTAAACTGTGTTACCAGTATGACACAGTTTAATCTCTAGATCCGGATATTTTCGTCTCATGTAAAAAATGTTACTTATTTTTTTCTTTAGTTTGTGTTAAGTATAGCTCCTGATTCAGTGGTTTCTACAAGGAATAAGAGTGGTGGGACATTGCTTACTAGGCCAGTATCAAGTGGCACTCAACAAATATATCCTGATGCTAGTTTGTATCCGCTGACTCAACCAATAAATAAGATCGAGGCATTAGCCCAAACATCAGGTAAACTTTAGACTTAGTATTTTAATAAAAAATTTCAGAGGAGTTTAAGGATATTTAGTAAAATTCAGTTAAAAAATAATTAATTAGTTTATTTTCGAAAGTGGTGGTTTGTACTATATTTTGTTCTTATTTTTGGTAAGTTTATGGCCATCAATGTTTTTACTAATCAATTCATCATAGTAGCACATTGATAAGAAACAAGGTTATGAAATCAAAGAAGTTTTAAAAGAATTTGAATATTGTGGATTTTTTAAGACTACTACAAATACATTATTTATACATAACAGAACATTGTTCTAAATGGTAAATAATATAATTCGAAGAATAATTCTAAACTACAAAAAATCCGTATTGATTAGTACATCCTATTACTTAATTAATAACATTGTACAAACATTATTAAAAGAATATATTCTAAAATAATCCCTGCAAAATGTTAAATTATTGAAAGGTAAAATAATTTTAAATATTAAGCAAACAAAAAAGAAAAAGAAAGGTCACATAAATCGATTTAAAATATAAACGAAAAAAACCATATAAACACACACACATATATATATATATATATATATATATATATATATATATATATATATATATATATATATATATATATATATATATATATATATATATATATATATATATATATATTATACATATATATATATATATATATATATATATATATATATATATATATATATATATATATATATATATATATATATATATATATATATACAGGGCGCGGCGCTTAAATCCGGATAAATTAAACATTTTTTTTAAAAGAAAGTTTTCATCAAAAATTAAAATGAAAAAAAAAATTATGTGCATGTCAGAGTGGAATTATTCGATGTAACCTCCCTCAGCCGTATTGACTGCCTCCATTCTTGGCCTGAAGCGTTCGCACGCTCTTTTTAAAGCTGGGTTCTCCATATTGGCAAATGTTGCTACGATAGCGGTGCGTAAAGATGTCACATTACGATGTCTGGATTTGTTAGTAACTCTTTTAAATACGCTCTAAACATTTTAGTTGAGGGGATTCAAATCCGGGCTATTGGGGGGGCCAAAACTCCAAAACATGTCCACGTTATCCGATAACCAGTTTTGGACTAAATGGCTTGTGTGTGCCGATGCACCATCCTGTTGATATACATATCCGCCTCATGTACACAGTTGATCTCGAGTATCCGAAGAAGAGAATTATTTCAGCGTCCAGCGCGAAGACTTTCCATAATCGCGGTTGTACTCCGCACTTCTTCGTAACGGGTCTGTCATTTCGAGGTTATGACTGTTTACTAGAAGTATGTGGCTTTCGTGAATGTCAACAATGACCTATAGCGGAACTTTACCCTTATTTTCAGCTCTCCGAGCGTGGAAAAGTACTGATATCAGAGGCAATATAAGCGTCCTGCAAAACCTCTGATAACAATTTTTTAATTCCAGACAAAATAAAACATAATTGTGCCAATATTTCACACTCAGCTCCTATTTTTCATCGTTATAACGGGTACGAATTTGAAAACTACCCTTAAAAAATATAATTAGAAGCATAAAAAACATTAAATTTCCATTTCCTAATCTAAATTTTTACAAATTCTGATAATTACTCACCCTTAACCCCTGTTTTCATCCCTTGTAAGGATGTAAAATCAAAAACTAACCGCAGAAGTGAATTCAGTGCTCTTGGAAACTCTTGAGTATGAATTTTCAAAATCTTTTTGACGTTATTCGGTTGTTGATGTAAAAATAGATTTTTTTTTGTTTAAACGCCATATTGCGTCCGCTATATTGAATTTTTTAAAAAGCCATGTAGCATTCGAAAGTAGACACTTTAACAAAAATGTTAAGCCAATACATGTATGTGGGTGTCTCTCAGTTCTGGTCACACGGGTGTCCCCGTTGACGTGAAACGTCCCATATGCTTCCAAACATACACTGCATTTTTAGATTCTATTCAGAAGAGAGTCGTTCGCCTGATTGGAGACCTAAAGCTGACCAATAACATTGAAGAACGGTTGGCGTTTTGAGTCTTTTCTACAGGTATTTTCATGGAAAGTGTCCGATGGATGTAGCCTGCCTAACTCCTCCCAAAGCGGTGCATACTAGGAATGCACGTCGCGCTAATATTTCACATCTGTATGAAGCGCTTCTTGTTACTCCTCGTATAACACATTTTACGTAGTCTTTTATATGTAGAACCTCATCCCTTTGAAATAATTTGACCAGGACTGTGTTTCCCACCGAGTACAATTTACAGCGATTTAAGACCAACGTGAATGACTTTTTCCGCACACGTGTCACTCCTGTAGAGCTTTATAGTCCAGTAAATAGGAATTTTAAACGCCCATTCATAGTTGAAGCCTGAATTTTTGATCGAAAATTAGTTTTAATACGTAGATCAAGTATCAATAGTTAAAAATTGGAAATTGAATCTAAGGGGCAGTAAAAAAAATAAAAACGTCCCCAAAAACCACTTTTTCGCAAATTTCTCGGGAAATATAAAAACTACAAAAAAATGTTTCGAACAAAACCGATAGATAATAGAATTATCTACAAAATCATTATAAATCACTTTTCACGTATTTGAGATATAAAACGAGATATTTGCAATTGAAAATTGTTATTTGACGCACTGCTAGCTAAAATAACTGGTCAAGTGCAAGTTGAACTTGCATAATTAGTGTTCCATACGTTGAATGCTTTTAAAATAAAATATTTTGTTACGATGGTATAAAATGATCAGTGACATTACAAAACACACCCCAAAGGAGTTTTTCAACAAAGTTTATTTCCAATCTCCACAGAAAAAAAATCGTAAAAAATAATTATTTAACGTAACTAATTTTTTCAGAGAATTTTTTTATTAATTTTTTGAAAAGAATTATATTTTTTCAATTTAATTTTTTATTGTTAAAATGAAAAAAAAAAGCATTGCCTTATTAAATTCTTTGAAGTTTTATTTATATATAGACATCTATATAAAACAAAAAAAAATTAACAATAAAAAATCAAATTCAAAAAATATAATTGTTTATAACTTATCAAAAAGTTAATAAAAAAATTCTCTGCTAAAAAGTAAGTTACATTAAATAGATACGATTAAAAAAAATCTCCACAGAAAATTGATGACCTTGAAATTTGTGTTTTTTTATATAACATACCAGATAAATTATTACAGGTAATGCACTCGTGATAATTTCCGTTCGATCTACACCCCGTGGAGAATATTCCAGAATTTTTTCATAAGTACTTTTCGAGATAAGGCGGGTGGACAGCGATTTTTCGCGATTTTTTAAAAATAATACAAAGAAAAGTGCGCGCAAGTATTACATTATATATATATTTTTTGCTCGTGTTTCACAAGCTTTCATTGGACACCACACTCGATTACCTAGTACCCCCAAACTAACCCCCTAAGTCAAAATTTAACTTTCAAAACTACATGGCTGTGATGAGGCCATCAATTCCTATATTATTACCAATTTCAATTTTCTATGACAAATAGTTTCGGAGAAAATCGGGTGTGACAGACGGACAGACAGACTTCGAAGTGATCTTATAAGTGTTCAAATTCGGGCATTTTTTAGCTAGCTGTGCGTCAAATAACAATTTTCAGTTGCAAATATCTCGTTTTCATATAGCGATATTTTTTTGTAATATTTATATTTTCCGAGAAATTTGCGAAAAAGTGATTTTTGGAGTAGTTTTTATTTTGTTTACAACCTCTTCCATTCAATTTCCAATTTTTGACTATTGATACTTGATCTACGTATTAAAACTAATTTTTGATCAAAAATTCAGGCTTCAACTATGAATGAGCATTTTAAATTCTTATTTACTGGACCATTAGGGATTTCTTTACAGCGCGTGAACTATGCCTATAAAAAAGTTTAATCTTCGTCTTGTCCATTAATTTTTAGTTCTTCAATCAAATATTAAATGTAATACGTTATATTGAGACCTGAGGAAGCTATTCAAAAACAAATAAAAGTTCCCGACGCGTTTTCGAGAACTAAACTGTTTTAGAATTATTTAAGGTCGTTACTTTCAGTCGCTTAGTAATTAATTGCTTGTTTGTATTGACGATTTAGTAATTATGTCAACAAATTTTAGGTCGAGCTGAGTACGTCATTGATATTCCTGACCGACCAGGTCAATTGCATGCAGTGTTTATACCGGCTAACGCTCCTGCTGGTTCAGTAATTACCACCATTGATGCCACTGAAGCACTAGCCAGTACAGGAGTAGTTGCATTTCTTTCTGCCAAAGACATTCCGGGTACTAATTCTATTGCTCTTTCAACGGTGGGGCAGACTATAGTTGAGGAGTTGTTTTGTAGTGGAACAGTAAGAAATCATTTGTTAACTGCATGAAATAGTATTTTTAGTTACTAAAATAATTTTTAATAGTATTTTTCACAATATTGACCATCTCTGATCAATCGTTAACATCAAAAATTTGTGTCCATCTAATTACTGAAAAAACGTTAAACAAAATCGATTAAGCGTTATTTTGTAAAACACCAACACACACTTTAATTCTTGACCCGTTTACCTTTAAATGGAAACGATCCTAATAGTATAAGTCAGTTATACTGTTTTTCCCAACTAAATGATGCTGTTTATAAACTTATACTATCTTGATTTTTTTAGTAAACTATAAGGTTCTGATTTGTACTGACGGGACCATTCGATTCAGCAGGTGTCAAAACATAAAAGTCCATCATAACCTAATTTTACCAAACTTTTAACTTATACTGTTTTTCCCAACCAATCGAGAATTTATAAGCTGATTATTTTATATAATATAATTTGCATTAGATTTTCATACTAAAAGTTTCAGTAAGTCTTTTGTAGATCTTATAGCTGTCGCGGGTTAGTTCTGTAAGAGAATATTAAATTTGGATGAAACCAATTTCAAAAATTTATTCTTAACTATTTCCAAAGCAGAAATATTAAAAACTGAACAGGAATGGGTTATTCTACAATACATCTGATATAGAAATAATATAATATTATAGAAGTATAAAAATTTGTAAATATTCTCCCTCCTTTAAGTGTTAGTGATTTATTAAAAATGTAATGAAGATAAAAATGAAAGTTTAATTTGAGATCTAATATTATGGTAAAATCTTTAACCCTAGTGCCTAAAGTAATATTTCGTATTTTAAATATTATGAAAAATTTACTTTATTATTATTTCTATTACGTTTCATATAAAAGCATTACAACTATCATAAGAATGGTTTAAATAACACTGCCTAGCAGTATGTCACGAGCTGACATGGTAAATGGCAGCTACCAGCGTATTGTGCCCGCACAACCGTGTCAGTAGCTTCAAATTTTAAAAGAGATATTCGCTCATCTCTTGTGTGATGTCATTTCTCTTAGACTCTTATTGATGCTATAACTCATTTTATTTTTAATGATTAGACACCGTCAATTTTGAGAATATGATAGAACTGGACTCTTATATTAATCATGTACATATTACATGGGGTAAAAAGACCCGAGACGTTCCGAAAGATAGCGGCACAAACAAAAAAACCATATGATTTTCAGTTAGCGTCAACTCTCAGAAGAATCGTGTAAAATTTTCATGACATTTCGACTATTAGTTTGCGAGTGACAGCCATTTGAGTGACACTAAATTTGATTTTTCCCAACGATGGAACAAAAAGAATTTGGTGTGTTGATTAAACATTACTTTTTAATGAGAAAAAATACAGTCCGAATCCAAGAATGGCTTGACAAGTATTATGGTATATCTCCTCCGTCGAAACAACTATATATTGATAGTTTAGTGAACTTAAATGAGGTACTAGCACCTATGTTGGTTTGAATGACCTCAAAGTGAAAATGAGAGAGATAGCTGAGATCGTGAAAATATCAATAGAACCCGTGAGGCATATTTTCCATGAATATTTGCATATGAAAAAGCTATGTACCTGAAGGGTGTCGCGCATTTTCCGGATTAATCCAAAAACAGCAACGTGTCGAACATTCAGAAAGCTCTTGGCACTATTTCGGCGTAATCCAAAGAAGTTTTTGCATCGATTCGTAACAATAGATAAAACGTGGACCCACCACTACACGCTTGAGTTCAACAAGCAGTTCGCAGAGTAGCTGGAACCACATGAAAGCCGACCGAAGCGTCCAAAAATACAAACATCAGCTGAAAAGGTTCTGGAAAGTATTTTTTGGAATGCTCATGGAATAATACTGCTCGACTATCTTGAGAAGAGACCTACACTCACCGGAGATCATTACGTTGCTTTAATAGACCGTTTGAATGGAGAAATCAAGAAAAAAGGCCGCGTTTAGCAAAGAAAAAAGTGTTGTTTTACCAAGATAACGCACCAGCTCACTATCCTTTAAAATCGATAATGAAATTGGACCAATTGGGCTATGAATTGTTTCCTTATCTGCCGTATTCACCAGATTTGGCTTACAGAAATTATTACGCCTTTCAAAATTTGAAAGGTGGCCCCAGGAATAGAGGTTTGGCGAATGGGAAATTGAGGCTTATTTTACATGGCTTGACAAATCGTACTATATGAAAGGCATCTAAAGGTTGGAAGATCGCTAGAAAAAGGTATAGCTCTTGCAGGAAGAGATGTTGAAGAATAAAATCAATTTTTGGCAAAGATATTGTTTTCAATTCAAAAATCTCGGGGGTTTTTTTTACCCCATATAGTAAACTAGGTCAATAAAATACAACAATTTGCATCTCAGACTGTTGTAGGCGTTATTTTAAAGGCATACAAAGTATCGTTACATAAAGTGTATGGCTTGAAACAGGAAAAAAATTGCCTCTTGCTCCTTACAGAAAACCTGGCTTATAATCCATCTCACAATGAGGTTTATTTTTCAACTATAACACTACCTTCAAAAATGTGTGAAACCTTCAAATGCGTTCCTGTTATTTAAGTCATATCTCCAAACTCTTCGGGGTCTAGCAGTTATTACTAAAAAAATCGAGACAGTAGTTGGTCAAGTTATACGCAAGTGATCAATGCATATTTCCCTAAAAATTGGAGCTGATTGTAGCTCCACAACTGACTCTGTTTTATTTCAGGTCCAATTCTTTTCACAACCAGTGGGTATGCTGATTGCTACCAGTCATAGTAATGCACTGAACGCCCAATCTTTAGTAACAGTTACAACTCAGGCACCTGCAACAAATCCAATTCTTACAGTTCAAGATGTTTTGGCGCAACAGAAAACTGATAGAATTATTCACCAGTTATCATTTGTAGAGAAGCGCAGAGGTAATACTTGAACTTGGAGACAGTAAAGTTCTCTTATTAGCACATGAACATGTGATAAAAAGTGGGCACTAATAAAACGATTTTTTATTGTTTATTTCATTGTAATTAATTAATTAACTTAGTTGGGATAAAAAGAAAAGTTTTTTAGGTGGGGACTTTATTTTACTAGGTTGCCTTACTCATTAAAGAATGTTATTTCATCAGGGTACTAAAAAACTATTTTTTAAAGACGCCTTAAAAATGTAGTTTAAGGGGCTATAGCAGTGTAATTACTTAAAAATAAGAATATTTCTCTGCTACCGCATCAAATGTTACAGAAATATTTATTATTTGTTTACAAAATATGCATAAATTTTTTCTGACCAGAATATTGAAATTTACGGGACTTATGCCACAGTAACGGCACAGGTGAAAAAAAAGTAACTCCAGTGCTGCCGTGATTGACGCCTCCACATTGCCTGGAATCAAAAAAAAAACAAAATGATCATTAAAATAAATATAAATTTCCGTACCGTCAACCATGGATTTTAAAAATTATTGAAAATTATAAAAATGCCGGCGTTTAGAAAAAAGTATAAGATTTTCGCCAAAAAATTGTCCTTTTTTTTGCATGCCAAATTGACATTTTTGGTCCAATCGGAAAATTCATGGCTCATGGTACGACAAAACATGTTCTTAACATGCCAAAAATTTAATTTAAGTCGATACAATAAATTATTTTCTAGTTACGTCTGCAGCAAATTTAAAAACATACAGTTATGAGAAAAAGGTGTTTAAAAAATCACTAACGTGTAACACATAAATAGACAATTTTTTTACACATTTCGATGCTTTTATATGTACAGAATAAGAGGTCGAAGTATCAAAGTCGGCCTATGTTTATTTTCGAATATATGGTACAGCTGCCGCCGGGCATAGCTGCTTGGGGGGCCATTATTTTAGACAAGGCGAAATCGGCGCCATCGTTGGAAAAAAATTTTCTAATTGAATTTTTTTTCATACCCTTCTCCAGGAGATGCCCCTGAAAGAGGATCAACATGTTGCCGGGCGGTAACCTGGTCCGAATTTGTTTAAACAAATTTTTTTTAAACAAAGTCCAAAAATTGAAATTTTCGCCCCGGCGATTTTAGGTGCGAGAAAACGCGAAAATGGCCACTTTCACCTCCCAATATTGGGGTCAAAAATTAAAATTTTCAATGTTGCCAAGTGTCCAAATTAAAGTTTGAGATCTCTTCTACAAATTACCGTAGGAAATATTGCAATATCTTTATTTTTAAACATTGTTTTTTAACAGTTAACAAATTGCGTTCGAGCGCCCGCGGCCGCATCGAAACTGTATACATAGATATATACGCAACGCCCGTACGTAGGCGCGAATATATTTATTCAAAACTGTGATACAAAAATTCCAAAAAATATTAAAACTTTAATGATGAATACAAATAATAAGTTTCAATTGGTTCAATATTTATCTAATAATGCTGTAAATTACGTTGCATTAAGTCACACTCAACAATTAATAATATCAGGTGGATTCTATAACATTGAAAAGTGCTATTGTATACAGGGAAATAATATACATGAAATTATTGAGTTAGAAAACAATCACTTAGAGGCTGATACAAGGATATTTTGTCATGCTCGATATATGTTACCTTATAATTCTGAAATAATAATTCATTCCGTTGATACCGACGTTTTTATATTAGCAATTCATTATTGGAGCTTTTTCAAATTAATTGGTTGTACAGGATTGTATTTTAAAGTAGTTGGTCAGAAGCCAAGATTATTGTCTTGTAATGTAGCTGCTGAATATTTAACTAGTCAAGTTTGTCAAGTTTTGCCTGCTTTACATGCGTTTACAGGCTGTGATACTACTAGTAAAGTAGGTACTAAAAATAAAGCTTTAGATTTAGTCTTTGATTTAGATACTCAAAATGCATTAACCCCACTTGGTACTGGCTTACAATTAAATGCCATGGAATTCAATGCATTAGAAAAGTTGTATTTGAAAATTTTGAATAAAGCTGGAGAAACAGCAGATAATGCTAGACAAATAATTTTAGAACGTTCTTGTGGGATGGGTATTAATTTTGGAAAAATTCCATGTACATCCGATGCTTTAAAATTGCACATTTCACGAGCTTCACTACAAACGTACATATGGAAAATGTCATTGTATTCTCGGTATCGACATTTAGATGCAACAGAATTTGGTTACACTATAGAAACAGGTGAATTGTTACCCAAATTCATGTTAAAAAATTCGATACCAGATTCGTTAATTAGGCAATGTAAATGTACAAAAAATTGTAAAACTAATGCATGTAATTGCAAAAGCAACAACGTAAGTTGTATACTCATGTGTGGGTGTAATTTAAATATTTGCGAAAATTCTATTAAATATATATAAGTTATATTTCATAAAATTGTTTTAATTCTTCTACCATCCTAATCGAATATTGAATTTTTATTTATATTCATTTGTTATAATAATTAAATTTGATATAACAATTACTCTTTAATAAATAAATATTTTTTTACATACTTTTCAAATATATTAATTTTAATAAGAAATCAAGAAACAAAGCTTTATAGAGCATCGCAGTGCGTATACAGTTCCGTGCGCCTACGTACGGGCGTTGCGTATATATCTATATATACAGTTTCGATGCAGCCGCGGGCGCTCGAACGCAATTTGTTAACTGTTAAAAAACAATATTTAAAAATGAAGATATTGCAATATTTCCTACGGTAATTTGTAGAGGAGATCTCAAACTTTAATTTGGACACTTGGCAACATTGAAAATTTTAATTTTTGACCCCGATATTGGGAGGTGAAAGTGGCCATTTTCGCGTTTTCTCGCGCACCTAAAATCGCCGGGGCGAAAATTTCAATTTTTGGACTTTGTTTAAAAAAAATTTGTTTAAACAAATTCGGACCAGGTTACCGCCCGGCAACATGTTGATCCTCTTTCAGGGGCATCTCCTGGAGAAGGTTATGAAAAAAAATTCAATTAGAAAATTTTTTCCAACGATGGCGCCGATTTCGCCTTGTCTAAAATAATGGCCCCCCAAGCAGCTATGCCTGGCGGCAGCTGTACCATATATTCGAAAATAAACATAGGCCGACTTTGATACTTCGACCTCTTATTCTGTACATATAAAAGCATCGAAATGTGTAAAAAAAATTAATTTTTTGAAATTATCATACTGGTATGCCCTTAAAAGGTAAAAAGAAAAGACTATTCCACCATTTTAGAAATTTTTGCACATGATCCTGATGATTAAAATTTAAAATAACTTTAAAATTTTGTGTTTTCATTAATATTTCATTAACTTATTTAAATGAGTGCTATAATTTAAACGAAATATTCCAACTTAGAAAACATGCTGTATCTTTAATTTATTTTATTAGGAACTGATATTAAACAAGTCATTAAAGGCCGAACGTATCTGGGTGGTCAATATCATTTTCATATGGAGACTCAGACTTGCTTGGTAATACCAACTGAAGATGGGTTAGAGGTTCATCCCGGAACTCAATGGATGGATTATGTTCAAGGGACGATCTCTCAAATCTTGAATATGCCATCTCAAAAGTGAGTTTAGAATTTTAAGCTACAGAATCTAAAGTTGTTTAAATTTATTGAGTATAATAGAGAATTATGTAACAAGCTTCAAAACAACACTTGTCATGCAAGTACATACTTTTTTTACGACTGCATGAAATGTATATATATATATATATATATATATATATATATATATATATATATATATATATATATATATAAACATATCTAATTTTAAAGAAATAGAGCATGAGACCATAAAGATTCTTATTTTTGAATTAAAACTAATGTATTTCAGGATAAGCGTTTTTGTAAGACGACTCGGAGGAGCATTTGGTGCAAAAATGAGCCGAAGTGCATTTGTAGCATGCGCTGCAGCTATAGGTGCTCATAAACTTGATAAGCCCGTTCGTATGTGGATGAATCTTAATGATAATATGGATATAATTGGAAAGCGATTTCCACTTTTATGTGACTACGAAGTTGGTGTTGATGCCAGTGGACTTATACAGTATTTAACGGTAAGGCACGAATATCTTACATACTATAAATACACCAAGTAAAATGAGTCTAATGGAAGTTTATGGAGCGACAAATTAACATATTAGACCTAGTCTTTTTGGTTCTGTGAGAATATGTCTCATTTATTTTTCATAGTGTTCCAAATATAATAATAATGTGTACGTAATTACTGCAAACAATATTTTTAGAAAAATAGGTGCCATAGTCCCTTTTAACTACGTTTCATACGTAGCAATCCAACGGATTTAAATCTGGACCAAATTCCAGTGAATAACCCACTGTGCCCTATCGTATCTTTACATTATTATATCGGAGTACTCCTCGGCAATTCGATGCATTGTTGGCTCATTCACAATCGACGCTAATTGTAATAATGATTGCCCAGTCTTCAGAAATCAGTGATTGAATCTTTTCGATGACGGTAGAGGTCCTCGTGGTGCGTTCTTTCGAGTGACTCTTCCTCGCCGGCATACTAGAACCTTCGTTAGAATGTTTTGAAGCCGTATATTTTTGTCGCAACTTTATAAACGGTTGATCTCTAGTATCCATCCACAGAAGCGAATATTTCTATTGATGCACGTCTCCGCATGGGATGCTGTAAACTCCATGGTTTACAGTTTTTCCTTGTCCGTGGGGTTACCCAGGATGTCTGCCAGAGTATCTTGCGGTTTGTATGTTGTGCCTATGTTGGGTTTTCTTAGGACTATTCCAATTCTGTCTGTAACTCCTTTCACATACGGTAATAGGACTCTACTCTGGTTGAGATCGCGTTCTTCTGTCTTGTCTGTGACTGGCGCTGCCTTTCTGATGCTCTCCGTATGGACAGATCTTTATATCCAGTTTGCATAAATAAAAAAAAATAAAAATCAGTCCATACGGAGAACACTAGAAAGGCAGCGTCATTCACAGACAACGACAGAAGAACGCGACCTCAACCAGAGTAGAGTCCTATTACCGTATGTGAAAGGAGTTACAGATAGGATTGGAAGAGTCCTAAGAAAACACAACATAGGCACACCATACAAACCACAAAACACTCTGGTAGACATCCTGGGTAACCCCAAGGACAAGAAAAAACCGGAAAACCATGGAGTTTGCAGCATCCCATGCGGAGACTACCACAAACAAACAGAAGAATCTCCACCCGGATTCAAGAACATAAAATAAGTATCAAAACAAACAAACAACATCAGCTCTTTTCCAGCACCATCATGATACTGGTCACAACATCAATTTTGAGGGTTCTAAACAAATAGCCTCGATTTCACATTATAAAACACGCATAGTCAGAATTGAAATGGAAATTGAAAAGAATAGACAGCTAAATAAGCGAGATAAGGCGCTGGATATCTCCACTACATGGAAGAGTCTACTAGCTATACCAAGGAATAACCAAAACATCGAGAAGGCAACAGTCAGCATAGCGCCGGAACCCGTAATTACCACCCAGCCGGCAAACACCGATGCTCGGACGAACACTTCCGACCCGTCCACCTACAATCTGCGTAGATGCCGACCTATAAAAAACGGCGACCGCACGTCGGTTTCTTAGTTAGCTTCGAGCGGCAGTAGCAGCAAGATCACAGTATCGAGTAGCAGCAGGAGCGAGAGCACTTGAAAATGTCAAATGAGATTTTGGCAAAACGTTGTGCAAATTCATTGTTAGACGAACGGATTGAAACCCGGAATTTTAATGTATTACATTCCACCATCTGTGAAAACCTCTATTGTAACATATATATATATATATATATATATATATATATATATATATATATATATATATATATATATATATATATATATATATATATATATATACTTATTGAATTTCTTTATTTCTAGGCAAATCTGTATAATGATATTGGTGTTGGTGGTAACGATGCAGTTGGCTTTTTGATGCTTATAGTGTTTCAGAACTGCTATATAACTGATACATGGGGTTTTGATATATATACAGTGAAAACTGATAATCCCGCCCAGTGTCCCGCAAGAGCACCAGGTATAAATATTAAACTAATCCTTAAAAAATTTCTAGAGTTCATTGTAAAAGCCATTGTTAATCCTATATAGAACCAACATTGCTCTACTGCTTTTTTTTAGGGTTCCGTACCGAACAGTTAAGGGATCACTTCGGTGTCTGTTTGTCGGTTACACCCCGATTCTCTCCGAAACTATTTGACATAGAAAGTTAAAATTTGATGCAAATATAGGAACTGATGTCCCAATCAGAGCCGTGTAGTTTTGAAAGTTAAATTTTTACTTTACGGGTTAGTTTTGGGGAGTGAAATCGGTAGTGAAAAAAAAAAAATCAGGTCATGGAGGGAGGTGTTAAATGAAAGTTTGTGAAAACACGAGTTCAAAAATATATATGATGTAATACTTGTGCACACTTTCCTTTGCATTATTTTTAAAAAATGGCCAAAAATCTCTGTCCCTCCACCTTATCCCGAAAAGTATTGATCAAAAAATTTTGAAAAAAATCTGGAATAGTCTAAAGAAAGTGGAGATTGAGCGAAAATTATCACAAAGTTTGATAATTTTTCTGGTATAAAAAAAACTATGTGGTATGACAGAATGGTGAAAGTTTGGAAAGTTGGAAGTTCAACCGGGACTAAGAGCTAGGAAATCTTAATACGTATTCGGTGCAATCAGTAATATCATGAAAACTGGTGACCAATGGATAGATATTGAAGAAAAAATAATTTTATTTTATTTGCTTATAATTAAACAAATATTGAGGTAGTAAATATTTATTTTAACCTTTTACTACTACATTTTAGATCTAGATTTATTTATTGGCTATGAGGTAGCTAATTTTTATTTTAAAGGTATTCACGGTACGGAACACTAATTGTGCAAGTCCAACTAGCAGTTGATCGCTTATTTATTATCTTTTAGATACCATGCAAGCAATAGGTGCCATAGAAACTATTATGGATCACATAGCGCACACCTTAAATTTAGACCCTTCAGACGTAAGAAAAGTAAATATGGATCAAGAGCAAAATCTAATACTAATGGACTTCCTGAAAGATATGCAACAAACTGATGAAATAGAAACACGAAAAGCAGCTATTAAGACCTATAATGAAGTAAAATAATTTAATAATAATATAGAGCAAAAGCACGGTTTTTCTGCGTTAAAGCAGCAAATATTCTTTATATTTTTTTACCGATGATACATATTTATTTTGTTTATAATCGTGTCTACGTGATACACTGCCTGCTGGTCCGATTGGAAGTGCGATCCTGCCAAAAAGAACACCAAAAAAGCGAGGAGCGGATGTGAAGTACTAAAGAAAGATCTCTCTCCTATACTGGGTCAGCAGTGTGCCTGTTCTTATTGATTTTTACTTTTTAGATTTACCGCTAAACATCCAGTGTACATTAGTACTCTATTTACTACTTATTGTTATTTATCTATTAGCATTATTAGTACCCTATTCGCTTATAATAACAAGGGTACTAAATACCATTTTGGTATTGAATTAAGAAATGTGGCAGGTTTCACCGGATGGGCCAGAGGCTTGTTGGCTACTGACACTTTTGGATGTATGTCTTTTAAAGTTCTCCTGCTGATAGTGGGTGTTTGTGGATGTTTGTGATTTGCATCTTCACCTAGGCTAACTGATGAGCTCTGGTACAAATATATAGATTGCCCGGCCCGTGTTGTTTATAGCTTTGGACGCCCGTACTTTTAATACAAAAGTAAAGAGCACAGTTTTTATCCTCTGAAGCCGATATACATCTTTTTTTCTCTTTATATTTTTTACTGGCCTTAAATATTTACTTTGTATATATACCTATATATATATATATATATATATATATATATATATATATATATATATATATATATATATATATATATATAGGGTGTCCCTTATAAGAGGAAAAAAATTTTTTTTTTTGAGTATTTGAACGCATACCCTCTATTTCTTTTTAAACAGCTCTAGCCTACTCACATAAGAAATTTTATCCTCCTACGATAACGCGCGAAGACCAGTTGTTCTGAGATATGACCCAAGGTACCTTGTACCTACTGTCAAACATGGCGGTGGAAATATCATGGTATGGGGTTGTTTGGGACGGTCTGGTACGGAGCCATTGGCAAAGATAAATGGCAGAATGGATGCTTAAATGTATCTTGAGATATTGGAAAATAATTTGATTCCTTATGAAGAAGATTTGCTACTGTCAAGAATTTTTCAACAAGACAATGACCCAAAACACACATCTCGCTTGGCCAAGAATTGGTTTGCTGAACAAAGGATTCGGGTTATGCGCTGACCTTCACAATCACCTGATTTGAACCCGACAGAGAATCTTTGGCATTATCTGGATAAACAAATTAGAAAAAGAAATATAAAAAACCGGGACTAACTTTGGATCGTGTTAAAACAAGAATGAGAAAAAATACCACCCGATATTTGTGCTAGGCTTATTGACTCTATGGGCAGAAGATGTCAAATGGTGATTGACGCAAAAGGATATCCCACTAAATATTAAATATTTTCGACATCTTAGTCGTCTTAGTGGAATTTTTCTTTTGTAACAAAAATGTTTCCATACGTTTGTTTGTGCATAATTTTGTTACGTTAAAAACTAAGCACATTTCTAATAAACAATAACTGTTTTAGTCTTCAAAATGTTTTTTAGCATGTACACGATTAATAAATAACTATTGTAAATGTAAACCGTTTAAATGTTGAGACTAGAGATGAGAATTTAAATGTTTCCATACTTTTGTTCGCCACTATATATCTATAATATATATAAAATGCAACGTCTCTCTGTCTGTCTGTCTGTCCGTTAGTGCGCTTATCACTGGAGAACCACTTATCCGATTTACGTACTTTTTTTTTAAAACATACATATGTTCTCTGGCCAGGTTATAGGCTATATTTTATTACGATAGGTAGCATAAGGAATGAGCAGTGACGTAAAATAGTAAGTGAAGTCGGAAAAAAGTTTGCCGCTATCGCGTTCTTTTGCAGTACACAGCCTAAACAATTAATTATGGAACAATATTATGTAGCAGAGAATATCTATAATCTACAATATATATAAAATGCAATGTCTCTCTGTCTGTCCATTAGTGCGTTTATCACGAGAGAACCACTTATCCGATTTACGTGTCTTTTTTTAAATTCATACCAACGTATCTCTGTCTGTCTGTCTGTCTGTCCGTTAGTGCGCTTATCACTAGAGAACCACTCATCCGATTTTCGTACTTTTTTTTTAAAAACATACATATGTTCTCCGGCCAGGTTATAGGCTATATTTTATTACGGTCGGTAGCATAAGGAATGAGCAGTGACGATAATAGTGAATGAAGTCGGAAAAAGTTTGCCATTAGCGCGTTATCTTGCAATACACAATCTAAACCATTAAATATGGAAGAATATTATGTAGCAGAGAATATCTATAATCTATAATATATATAAAATGCAATGTCTCTCTGTCTGTCTGTCTGTCCATTAGTGCGTTTATCATGCGAGAACCACTTATCCGATTTACGTGTCTTTTTTTAAATTCATACATATATTCTTTGGCCAGGTTATATAATAATAATAATAATAATAATCTATATCTATAATATATATAAAATGCAACGTCTCTCCGTCTGTCTGTCTGTTCGTCCGTTAGTGCGCTTATGACTGGAGAACCACTTATTCGATTTACGTGCTTTTTTTTTTAAATGTACATATGTTCTCTGGCCAGGTTATAGACTATATTTTATTACGTTAGGTAACATGAGGAATAAGCAGTGGCGATAATAGTGAATCAAATCGGAAAAAAGTTTGCCGCTAGCGCGTTCTCTTGCAATACACTGCCTAAACCACTAAATATGGAACAATATCATGTAGCAAAGGATATCTATAATATATATAAAATGCAACGTCTCTCTGTCTGTTTGTCCGTTTGTGCGCTTATCACTGGAGAACCACTTATCCGATTTAGGTGATTTTTTTCAAAACATACGTATGTTCTCTGGCCAGGTTATAGGATATATTTTATTACGTTAGGTGACATAAGGAATAAGCAGTGACGATAATAGTGAATCAAGTCGGAGAAAAGTTTGCCGCTAACGCGTTCTCTTGCAATACACTGCCTAAAGCATTAAATATGGAAAAATATCATGTAGCAAAGAATATAATATATATAAAAGGATATCTATATTATATATAAAATGCAACGTTTCTCTGTCTGTCTGTCGGTTAGTACGCTTATTATTCGAGAACCACTTATCCGATCTACGTGTTAGTTTTATAAATTTATACATATGTTCCATATAATTCGATATAAGCCTAGATAATGGGAGATAAGGTGAGATAATGGGAGATAAGGAGAAATAATGGGAGATAAGTCGAGATAAGCTTCGATAATGGGAGATAAGGTGAGTTATGGGAGATAAGTATAAATAATGAGAGATAAGGAGAAATAATGGGAGATAAGCAGAGATAAGTCTAGATAATGGGAGTTATGGTGAGATAATGGGAGATAAGGAGAAATAATGGGAGATAAGGAGAAATATTGCAAGATAAGTCGAGATAAGCCTAGATAATAGGAAATGAGGTGAGATAATGGGAGAAAAGGAGAAATAATGGGAGATAAGGAGAAATAATGGAAGATGAACAGAGATAAGCCTAGATAATGGAAATTATGTAGAGATAATGGAAGATAAGGAGAAATATTGGGAGATAAGGGGAAATAATGGGAGATATTTTATTACGTTGGGTAACATAAGGAATAAGCAGTGACGATAGTAGTGACTCAAGTCCACGCGAGCGGAGCCGCGGGCCCGGCTAGTATATATATATATATATATATATATATATATATATATATATATATATATATATATATATATATATATATATATTGTATGCATATACGAGGATGGACTGAAAAGTTCGCGGCCTCACCAAAAAATAATTATAATATTTTTATTACGGTACCCTCAATAAGTTCATACTTTCTTTGGTTGTCACAGTGTAAAATGTTATTGTTGTAGAATTTGTGGTTTTTAGATTAGAACGAGTTTAATGAGACCAAGTGCAACGTTTTTGGAAAAATGGAAAACATTGAACAACGTGTGGTCATCAAGTGCCTGTTTAAAAAAAGATTAACACCAAAAGAGATTAACGATGATATGAAAACAACAGTAGGGGAATCTGCTCCGTCATATACCACTGTGAAAAAATGGGTTGCAGAATTTAAACGTGGACGAGAGAGCATCGAAGATGACCCTCGCTTCTGTCGGCCCACGACGCCTGCGGCTGAAGAAAACATCGGTAAATTGTGTGACCGTAGAGTAACTATCAGGGAGATTGCAAACAATATAGGCATCTCGTATGAACGAACTCAAAACATCATTGCCAACGAACTGGGATTTTCTAAGGTTTCCGCTAAGAGGGCCCCCAAATTGCTTTCAGTTGAACAAAAACGAATTCGACTCACGATTTCTCGCGACTGTTTGGAGATGTTTGAGGCTGATGTGCAAGATTTTCTTAACAGGTTTGTGACAATGGACGAAACCTGGGTCCACCACTATACTCCAAAATCAAAACAACAAGCCAAGCAGTGAAAAAAATCTAGTGAACCGACCCCAAAGAAAGCGAAGGCAATTCTGTCGGCTAGAAAAGTGATGGCATAAGTTTTTTGGGACGCTAAAGGTATTATTATGGTGGGCTACCTTCCGGCCAAACAATAAACTCGACTTACTATTGCACCCTTTTGCGTCGTTTACGCCAAGAAATTAAAGAGAAACGCTCAGGATTACTGAGAAAGAAAGTTTTGTTTCATCAGGACAACGCTCGCGTTCACACGTCTGTCGAGTCTATGGCTCAAATTCGTGAT
The DNA here is from genome assembly GCA_019049505.1 of Pachyrhynchus sulphureomaculatus. Lineage (NCBI taxonomy): Eukaryota > Metazoa > Arthropoda > Insecta > Coleoptera > Curculionidae > Pachyrhynchus > Pachyrhynchus sulphureomaculatus. The sequence goes on along the minus strand of CM032453.1, from coordinate 33,860,797 downwards.
TGTGATTTCGAATTGCTGCCCCACCCGGCTTATTCTCCTGATTTGGCACCTTCGGACTTTCATCTGTTTCCAAACCTAAAAAAACACCTTGGTAGTCAGAAATTTTCATCAAATGATGAAGTCGAAGCTGCAGTTTACCAGTATTTTGAAGAATCTTTTTTGAAACAGGTGTGGAAGCTTTGGAGAGCAGGTGGAAGAAGTGCATAGGGCTAGGTGGAGATTACGTCGAACAATAAAAATATTTTTGTACGTATTTTATTTTTTTTTTCTTGACTAGGCTGCGAACTTTTTAATCCATCCTCGTATTTTGTTCAAATTTTTACGAACTAGAATATTTTCTTAATATTCAAGAGATTTTAAGCAATTGATAAAATAGAACGGTTCCAAATGAATTGGACAAAGTATTATTTTAATTAAAAGTTTTAAAAGGGGGAGTTAAATAATGGTCAATTTATCAAATCTTTGCCTCGTTGCAAAAAAAAACAGTCTGTTGAAAGAAAAATAAGAATGGCTCGGGTTTGATAAAAATCCCGAAAAGCTATTTCAATTATAAAATTCTAAAAATGTGTAACTGTCTCCGCAGATTATTCTCTTTTTTTTTTACTTTCTATCGACCCTAGAAGGGAAAAAATGGTGTGTTTGTCAAAAGCACGACTTCCACATTTTGATAAATTTTGCTGTTTAAATAACACTAGGACTCTAAAAGATGGGGTTTTAGGAATACCTCAGGCCATTTTTTCAGATTTTCCCCCTGCTCCTAAACATATTTATAGATAGTTTATAGGTGGTATTTTTTTTATTGGCCTAGCAATTTACGTTGGTCTTGAATCGCTGTAAATTGTACTCTGTAGGAGACACAGTCCTGGGCAAATTATTCCAAAGGGATGAAGTTCTCCACATAAAAGACTGTTTGAAAAGCGTTGTACGAGGAGTAACAAGCTGAACCTTATACAACCGTTCTTCGATGTTCCAACGAATCAAGGTTGCTGGCCAATTCCGGGTCTTCAATCAGGCGATCAGCTCTCTTCTGAATAGAATCCAACAAGTGCAGTGTATGTTTGGGAGCAGAGCCCCAAACATGGCAGCAGTATTCCATCGTTGGTCGAATTTGGGCTTTGTAAAGAATTAACAGTTGTTGTGGAGTGTAAAGCATTCTAGTTCGACATATTATTCCCAACTTTTGAGAAGCTCTCTTTGCTATAGTTGCAAGACATATTTGCTGTCAAATTAACACTCAGCACGATGCTAGAGGAATGGAGTACCCCGACATAACTACGTCAGGTTCAGCAACGTTAACTGTTTTAGAAAAAACTGCCGCCTGGGTTTTTATAGCGTTAAATTCTACTTGGTTACTGTCACCCCAAGATAGAATTTCTTTCAGGTCTTTGCTAAGTTGAACGACCTCCTGCTGTCTGCGAATATTTGCATGAGTAGTCGATGTTCGAATGTTCAAAGTGAATGATGAAATAAGCGTACTGTCATCTCGGAAGCTGTAGATTGGATTCCTGGTCTTTTTCGGCAGATCGTTAATATAAATGAGAAAAAGAGTAGGAGACAGTTTGGAGCACTGGACCACACCGGCGTTGACAGTGAAGGTGTTAGAAAGAAACCCATCGATTGCCACTAGTAAAGAACGCTCTTTGAGGAAACTTGAGATCCATAAACAGAACTTTTCAGACATACCAGAAGAGTGTAGCTTAGCCAAAAACGGTCGAATGCCTTGGATATATCAAAAGCAACCGCTCGGGATTCTCCACGGTGTTCAATTGCTTTGATCCAAACATGTGTTACATAAGTTAGAAGATCTCCTGTTGATCTATGCTTACAAAAGGCATATTGATGGTGTCCGCCTAAGGGAGATTTCACTGTATATATATATATATATATATATATATATATATATATATATATATATATATATATATATATATAGAAGAAAGGAGAGTTTTGAGGTTGCAGTCGCGGAGGATTGGCCAAAAAATTAACTACTTTTGTTTAATATCAAGCCTTCGAATATGGATTTTATTCTTCCTCAAGATATCTGAAATCACATTGTCCCTATAAGTATAATTTTACAATCAAAAAAGTAAACAAAACTTACAAAACGATGAGTTCAATCGTGTAATACATGTCGCCCTAAACAATGGTTTCGAATCTTAAGACTAAAAACTGCACAGCATTTTGTTATTTAGTTTCTGATTAATCAACTGACTAAAGAAAAGAAAATATAAAGTTGTTTTCCATCCTTTATTTTCCCTGTTCACTAAGAGGAAAAATCCCACTGGAAAGAATAATATTTTGTTTCTGTATTATGGCGGGAAATCTATAGTATTGAACGGAAGAAAAGGGTTATATGTGAGAAATGTCAAGCGTCAGGATTGAAGAGGTTTCTTTTAATCAGTTCCTAAAACGCGTTTAACGGCAATGCGGCTGAAGGTAATGGAATCGTAAACAAGCAAGAGAGTACCAGGAAATTATGACCCACTGAATCAAGACGAGGAACTGCGAGGGTGGAAAATGTTGAAGGATGGAAATTGCAAAAACTTGAAGTTTACGATCGAATATAAGCGAAATAGGGGCATTCAAAGGGAGTCTAATGAGTTGTTTGGCAAGGAGTTTTTTGTCAAATTTAAAATATAACAATAAATCGTGGAGAGATCTTCAGTGTCAGATCTTTTATTCATGTTGTTCGGATTGTTGTTGATTGCTACCATTTCAAGGAATTTTCTTTTTTGGTAATTCGGTTCAGTATACAAAATTGAAGCCCCTCCGTAATTCATTCTGTGATCCTTGTTCATTACATGCTCTGCAAGAGAGCATGAAGATATGCCTCTTCTACAATCACTTTTATGTGAAATAATACGTCCTTTGAGGCTTCTAGAGGTTTGACCGACATAGGAAAGGTCACAGTCTGAACAAGGAAGGCTCTAAACAACGTTGCATTTCTGTTCAGTTCTAACAGGAGTTTTTAGCTTGGAATAAAGGAAACTAAGATTGTTGTGAAGTTTCTTTGCAAATTTTATATTGTGATCTTTGAAAACATTAACCAAACGTGGAGTAAGGTCTTTATAATACGGAAGGGTTCTAAAAATGATCTCATGATTATTGACAAGTTCGTTATTAGGTGGAGAAGGGTTATTATCATTAAACGGAAGAGGAGTAGTGTGATTTCAGATATCTTGAGGAAGAATAAAATCCATATTCGAAAGCTTGATATTAAACAAAAGTAGTTAATTTTTTGGCCAATCCTCCGCGACTGCAACCTCAAAACTCTCCTTTCTTCTTAGTAGCCAGTCAAAAGAAAAGTTACATCTATATATATATATATATATATATATATATATATACATTTAATTTTTTTTTCAATTTTCTTGGGTTTGAAGGTCAATTACAGAATGAAACTTCCTAAACTTTATTGTGATCCTTCACTTTTATTGACGTTTCGGCACAGTTTGCCTTTCTCAATTTTTTTTTTGTCGGGTTTGGCTAAAATTGTATATACATACTTTATCCGTAAAATGCTATTTGAAAACGCATATCCTATTAATTTATTAAAACTAAAATAATTAACTTTATGAGTGTTCTTACCTTGGACGTGGAGGTTTAGGTTAATATTTATCTGTGCCCACTTCACTGAATCACAACATACTCTGTTTTCATTTTTCGTTACACGAACCATATGTTAATTAGTTTTCATTGTCATTTATTTTATTTTAATTTAAAAATTGGGAAGAACACAACATGTAGACTGCATTTATAGTACTGCCATATATATTTGGCTCAGGTTATTCGTTTCTTTTTTGTTGTTGATAGTGGTTGGTATTTTTTGTATCACAATAGATTCCAATATTTCTCTTTTTTTTCCTATTGTTCTCAGTGATTAAAATCTTGGTTCCTTCATAATTAATTACTTACTGGCAACCAACTTTTCAAAATTAAAAACCAAAACCCCAAAAAATAAAAAGAGCAACGTTGTATACCAGATTCCTTGCAATAATTGTAAAGGTAGTTATATAGGGCAAATTAGCCAATATTTGGAAAATAGGATAAAGGGGCACAAGTATGACAAAAATAATAGAACAGCACTAACAAAGCACGAAGAGGAAAAGAAACACACATTTAATTATCTATTTTCAAGTGCTCCCGCTGCTGCTGCCTCTCGATACTGTGAACTTGCTGCTGCTGCCGTTCGAAGCTAACTTCGAGCGGTAGCAGCAGTAAGAAAATGCCAAATGAGATTTTGGCGAAACGTTGTGCAAATTCATTGTTAGACGAACTGATTGAATCCCGGAATTTTAATGTATTATATATATATATATATATATATATATATATATATATATATATATATATATATATATACATATATATATATATATATATATATATATATATATATATATATATATATATATATATATATGTATGTATGTATGTATACAATATTTTTTAGGCCAATAGATGGAAAAAGAAAGCACTCTCCATTGTCCCCATGAAATGGTTTTTGGGGGTAGGTGCTTATTATTCGACATTGGTGTCGATTTACCATTTGGATGGTGGAGTTGTAATCAGTCATGGAGGAATTGAGATGGGACAAGGTATCAACACAAAGGCGAGTTTAAATCTTGAGAAATAAAAATAATCTCGAAACCAATGAACTCGATTCTACAAATAAATCTTGAATTATGAACTTTTTTTGTGTCAAATTATAAACTATTAGTTTGAGAATCTGTTCTAATACACTATACTTTACAGTAACATATTCTCCAGTTATAAACCACTAAGGAATAAGAAATCATAACTCATTTTATTTTTAATAACAAGCCTAAAAATATTTCATATTTTCACTTACATTTCTTTTAAGCCCATAATTTCACTTCTTTTTAGGTCGTACAAGTTGCTGCCTACAAATTTGGAATTTCGATGGATAAGATCTCAGTCAAACCAAGTTACAATGTCATAGCACCAAATGCAGCTCCTTCAGGAGCCAGCCTAACATCAGAAGCAATAGTTTATGTAAGATTTTCTATTTAAAAAAAGCAATTGTCGTCAATTGGAAAACCATATAATGAAACTCCGTGGAGAATGCCGATGGACGCCAACTTTTTCGCTCCAGATGGTATATTTTGCTAACAGTCTGGATCGATGAGCGCTATGGTCCAGCAACAATCAAACATTCATTAATTGAAATGAACTAAAGCTGTTTAAATCTTTTAGGCTCTGCTAAAAGCTTGTGATACATTACTGGAAAGAATTCATCCGATTAAACAGAAGAATCCCAACGCATCTTGGGAAGAATTGATACAGTTATGTTTCAGTGCAGGTGTAAATCTTACTGCCAATCATGTGTAAGTTAAATGACTGGCAATATTATTTCAGGATGTTCCATTTTGTGTCAATCATTTAGTTAAATATAGGTTACTCACAGGTGATAATTTTATAGAGAAGGTGATAATTTTATAGACTGAAGATTGGAAATGTTACGTACGAGGGTTATTTTATAAATAGGTTACACGGTAATAGCACTGCCACTTGGATGACGCAATCATGGCGAAACTGATATCAGAAAAAGTCACGAATAAGCAGAAACTGGTTTTTGCTTCTCTAATAAACAGTATTTTAATTGACGAGTATTTAAAATGTAGACATATCGGCTTACAACGTTCTCCGACTTCTAATCTTCAAGTTTTTCTGTTGTTTCAAGTTCCTTTCTCCAATTTCTTTATCAATCCCCTCTATCCATCTGGTTTTCGGTCTATCTCACTTTTTTTTGTCTTCTGGTTGCCATTTTAGTATTTGTTCTAGGATGCGACTACGTCTCTATATATCTATAAAAATATAGATAATTTATTAAAAATAAATAATAAAAAATTATTTAAAGCTGATTTGAATGTGCCCAAATCAGATAAGTTGTTTGGTTAGAATGTCGTCTGTAATACTGTGTTTGATTCCCATGATTTCTTTACTACGGTGACTCTTTCTCTGCTGGACATTTCTGCTGTCTTCTCCAGAAGTCCATTTCCGTTGCTCTCAGCGTGGCTAATGCTCTTTCCTTCAAAAGCCATACTTCACAGGTATATAATGTGATGCTTTTCACTATAGTTTCGTATATCCTTTTTTGTTGGCTTTATTAATGGACTTATCCCATATAATGGTGTTTGGTAGTTGAATGACCTTTCTTCCTGCCATATTTTTCTTTCTTATTGCCCCGTTCAGTTTTCTATCCTCCGAAATTCTTATACCCAGATACCCGTGGTCGCCGCAGCATTTTATCGTGGTTTATTTGTCCAGTATAAGATATTTCTGCTGCCTTCCAATTCATAGATATACTATTTTCGTTATATTGACTTCTAAACCTCATCTTTTTATTCATCAAATAGTTTTTTCGTCGTTCAGGTCGTCGCGATCTTGGGCCATTACTACTTGATCATCCGCGATGCATAACATGTACAGCACAGTGTTAGTTAATAGTATCCCCATTTGTCTACATTTCTGCTTCCATCTCTTTAGTATACTTTCCAGATATATCTTCAAGAGGGTGGGTGATGAACAGCATCCTTGCTTTAGACCTTTTGACCTAATAAATACTGGTGTTATTTGTGTTCCTGTTTTAGTTAATTCTTTGTTAATATTAGTACTTTCCAATGATTGCCAAGTTAACGAACAGTAAATGGACTTCTTGGTTTCATGCTATCTTTTTTCTGTTAATTTGGTTAAAGAGAAAATGTGATCTCTTATGGATGGTCCTGTACGAAAGCTTACTTATTCTTATGCTTCGAAATCTTGACACTCCTTCCCCTTTTTGCTCTTTAAAACCTTTTCATAGATTGCTGTCACCCCGAAATAGAATTTCTTCCAAGACTTTGTTCCTGTTGTCTGCAGATACTTGCATCAGTAGGGAGCGTTCAATATTCTTATCTGCAAAACTATAGATTAGATTCCTCGTCTTTTTCAGCAGATCGTTAATATAAGTGAGAAAGACAGTAGGAGACAGTAAGGAGCCCTGGAGCACACCGGCGTTGATAGTGAAGGTATTACAAATAAATGCGTCGAACGCCAATCGTAAAGAACGCTCTTTGAGGAAATATGAGAGTCATGAAAACTCTGAAAAGTTGGACATACCAGAGGAGCATAGCCAATAATCCATCGTGCCAAACACGGTCGAATGCCTTAGATATATCTAGAGCAACCGTTTAAGATTCTCCAAAGCATTTAATTGCTTTGTTTCAAACATATGTTACATAAATTCTCCTGTTGATCTATGTTTACGAAAGCCATATCAATGATCGCTGATAATCTTGAATCCTTCAAGATATTTTAGACGATGCTAATTGATAGCGTTCGATATAATTGAAAGCAGTGCGACTGATCGGTAGTTGTTTGGCAAGGTCCTCTTACCTTTTTTAGGTATCGGCTAAACTGTAGTGCATATTCCCTTCTGTAAGATAGGTTGAAAAGTCTATAGAAAATTGGTAATAGTTCTCTCGCGCAGTTTCGAGTACTAAGGTAGATATTCCGTCAGGGCCAGGAGCTTTTTTGGTGTCTAGCTCCTTTAAAACACTTTTCACGATACCTGAAGACAATATCGGGCATCCTTGACTGCACTGTGGGAATAGTAGGTTGGGTTTTTCCTTGGAAATCGACAGTAGAATGTGAAGCAAATAGTTCAGCCAACAAGTTCGCTTTCTCAACAGGTGTTATTGCAATAGACTTATCTGGCCGTGTGAGTGGTGGTATAGTGGATTTGGTAAAATTTTAACTTAGCGATTGACCAAAATAACCCGGAATTGTTGGAGTAAGAATTTTGTTTCTAATTCGTTGATTGCGTGCCTCCTTGGTTTCGTCGATAATTCCTTTGCATCTGTTCCGTACATGAACGAAGATTTTACAATTTATGACGTTAGGATTTTCACGCCATTGTCGGTTAGCAAGATTTTTAGAAGCAACAGCTTCTGAAGAAGTTATCTAAAGTGTTCGTATAACTTGTTTGTTCTACAGGGTGTCCCATTATTTCGTGGACATAGAACTACCACGTATTTTTGGAATGAAAATAAGTCGATTGGACACAATTTACCTCTATGCAAACTGCTTCGTTTGTCCGTTAGAGGGCATCAAAGTAAAAAAAAATAAATAAACACATTTTTTAAGATATTTTAAGAACAGATGTTCCGATTTGAATGAGCGAGAATGGGAAGGGTGAAAAAACTACCCTCACCCCTATATAAATTCTAGTAGAAAAGTTTTGCAACTTTAACGACGACTCTGAATTTTTTTTCATAAAAAGGTCCTTTTATTTACTTAATTTTTTGTCTCATATTAAAAAACGCCACCTCGCATAGTTCTTGAGAAAAAAAATGTTTTTCCGATGCTGACCTACAAAACAATTTTCTTGTTACATCAACCATTAAAATGTAGTAGGCGATAATAATCTAGTTGGCGAAAATGTGGAATGTTATGTCAGTGTCACAAATGATTTTTGACAATAAGCTTCATAAATTTTAAATTAATTAACGTTTGGGTTTATTTTTGATTGATAATTTGTTGTTGTTGTTGCTTGTTTTCCCTGTGAATATAAAATATTCTTTTGATGAACAGACTGATATGTTGCTAGTACTTGGTTTTTGCGAAGGTAATTGTAGGAAAAGTGTTCGAGTGTATCAAGAGAGGTATCCGAATCGACAAATTTCAAATCGCCAGACTTTTGCCAGCATAGAACGTCGACTTCGAGAAATTGGACGATTCCAACCCTTGAGAGTCAATGCTGGAAAACCACGGCAAGCCCGAACACCTCTAGTGGAAGAAGCTGTTCTTGAAGTAGTCGAAGCAAGTCCAGGTATCAGCACTCGCAGGTTAGAACTTGAACAAAGAGTAAAAAAAGCAGTGTTAACCGGATTTTAAATGAACAACTCATTCGTTCATTTCACGTTCAGTCCGTCCAAGAATTGTTGCCCATTGATCATCACTCACGTCTGAGATTTGTACGAGATGTTTTATAATGCAGAGCAATTAATAGGCTATTTCACAAAAAAATCTTGTTTACGGATGAGTCATGTTTTACCCGTCGTGGTATGATAAATTTGCATAATACACATGTTTACGCTGAAGAAAATCTGCATGCAGCTACAGAAAGACATTTTCAACGAGAATTTAAAATTAACGTTTGGATGGCGATTGTTGATAACTTTTTAGTTGGCCCATATAGGTTGCCTGATAACCTAAATGGAGATAGCTATCTACATTTTTTACAGTATTCTTTACCTGAATTATTAGAAGAACTGCCTCTGAATGTAAGAAAAGACATGTTTTTTATACACGATGGAGCTCCACCCCACTTTGCGCGTGCTGTAAGAAATTATCTGAACGAGAATTTTTGTGGTAGATGGATTGGTAGAGGTCAAGAAGCTCCAAGTCAATGGCCACCTCGTTCCCCGGACCTTAATCCTTGCGATTTTTTCATATGGGGAGCGTTGAAAACAGAGGTATACGAGGTCCAGATAAACAACGCCGATAAACTATGGGATAGTATTCAAAATGCTGCGAATACATTAAATAATAATGATATTTCAGAGAGAGTTAGTTTCAATTTTTTGCGCTGTATTGTTATGTGCAGGAACGAAGGTGGTGGTCATATTGAACAACGTTTGTAAAAAATACTATTACCTGTGTTAAATAAAACTCGTAATAACAATTAATAGCATAATTACTTGTTTAATTTCACCAACTAATTTTAATTATAAGTAAAATGCTTATTAGTCTTTTTATTTTTGCGTAAATCATTAGCCAGAATAATTTTGTACAAGAGACAAAAAATGAAGTAAATAGAAGGACCTTTTTATGAAAAAAAATTCAGAGTCGTCGTTAAAGTTGCAAAACATTTCTTCTAGAAGTTATGTAGGGGTGAGGGTAGTTTTCACCCTTCTCGAACTCTTTCGAGTTTTTTGTGAAAGTCAAATATTAGAGCGCCTAGCAAAACATGGGCACCCTAAATCTCATTCAAATCGGAATATCGGTTCTTAAAATATCTTAAAAAAATGTGTTTATTTTTTTGTTACTTTGATGCCCTCTAACGGATAAACGAAGCACTTTTGTATAGAGGTAAATTATGTCCAATCGACTTATTTTCATTCCAAAAATACGTGGTAGTTCTATGTCCATGGAATAATGAGACACCCTGTATATTTAAACAATTCTCCCAGGATATCCCCAGGGGTATTTAAAATACCGTCCTCAAACAAACTAATAATTGTCATCATAGGCAGGTCAGTACAAACAATGATCCATGGTCTGGAAGGACAAAAACATCAACAAATGATCAAGGTAAGAAACTTGCGGCGTGTGAAGATATATCACGTGCGATTGAGACAAATTTGTTCTGGAGGGTTCTGCTTGAATGCTGAACAACCCTTTGAAATTGTAACACTCCTATCTTAAATTGTTTTTGTTGACGAAAGGCAGGTTAAAGGATTAAAATGACAGCTAATCAAACGTAGAAGTCCATTATTATCCGCGTGAACAAAAAAAAAATCATTTTTTTTAAGTTGCAACATGGACTTAGAATAAAGATAGTTATTATTTTATTAATAAATTGGTTAATAATATTTTAATCGAAATTTCAGATATACGTCTTCAGAACCCGGAATTGTAGACTATTCAATATACGCCTGTTGTGCTTTGGAATTGGAAGTAGACATTTTGACCGGAAAACATGAAATTAACCGAGTTGATATTTTAGAAGATGTAGGTCAAAGTATGAGCCCACTGATAGATATTGGACAAATAGAGGGAGCTTTTATGATGGGACTAGGATATTATTCTAGCGAGGAGTTGGTATATGATACAACTGGACAACTACTGACTGATCGAACTTGGAATTATAAGCCTCCAGGTGCTAGAGATATTCCAGCCGATTTTAGAGTGCGATTTTCTAATAATACTCCAAATCCTGTTGGAATATTAAAATCAAAAGGTGAGAAATCAAAGTACATGTCTTAAGACTTATAAAGTGAAATGTGTATGTGTAATAACACTATGCAACACTAAAAAATTCACCGACATCTCGAATAGTGATTCATGTTAGGTACATCTAGTATATATTTGTTTTATTTACTCCTCGTATCATTTGTTTGAGGTCAGTCATCTGGGGGCAAGGCAGTGCCACCCCCAAGTCGAGCAGAAAGCACAGCCGTACCATCCTTTTCTCGAAGCCACTCACGGCACTTTCGACCCCCTTTAACTTCTTTGTGGATAAAGCTAGAAGCCTGAATTTTCAGTGACCAAGAGGACATACGATACTAGCTATATTCCTAAATTACCTACTATTTATACCTTATAGTTTACGAACTATCGCCAGTCGAAGTTATTTAATTTTGTCACTGACACACTCACCGATTATTAAAATTCTAAGGTACTTCTAGCAGACATACAAACTTCAAATTTTGAATTTGGTTAGTGTTTAGCCTATAAAGGAAGGAAAAACTGAAAAATTCCGAAATTTCAGTCCCGTGATCTAAATTATACAGTCACTTAAGCCAAAAAAGAGGGTCAACCTCGGAATGACAGATAATAAGCTTTAAACTTGTATAAACCTTTATTTTGGCATTCTAAAAGTTGCCTCAAAAATCTCATAAAATCTCGTGTCCGCGTCTTAAGATATTCAAGGTCGAAGGCCACAAAAATAGGTTTTTCGCAAATATCTCGCTTCCTATGATTTCAATGATATTTGCGTTTATTATAAAAATTGTAGAGCATAAAATTCTCTATAAATTTTGTTGTAAATATTTTTTTATACGCTTAACCGTTTTTGAGATAGAGCGCGGAGAGCGCGCAGCGCTCAGTCATACATAGCATAATGCAAGGTCAACCGTAAGTCCCGGTAAATAATACGTCGTATACAGTTAATTATCACTAATCACTAAAAAATCCATAATTATGAATAATTGGTAATATTTATTAATTGATATATTATATTTAATAATATTTTTCATTTATCAAATATATTCGTTTAATAATACTTACCTACTTCGTGTAATTAAAAAATTGTTAAGTGAAAGTAAATTTTAATTATAAAAAAGTATGAAGATGATGCTTCCATGACAGCAGGGCTAGAAGAGAATATAGTTATTAAAATAGGAGTAAAAGTCATGTTAAGACAAAATATTGACGTGAGTCTTGGCTTAGTCAACGGTTCTATAGATATAGTATAAGGAGTAAAGGTTGATCCTGAAAATACAAATAAAATTTAAAAAAAATACATATTACATTTAATAATAAACATCTGTACGAGCTTGGTCCAGTCAAAACTAAATTTGAAATTATTAATAGAGCTTATGTTCACCGCGAACAGTTTCCGATATGTATAGCCTATGCTATTACCATACACAAAAATCAGGGGCTAAGTCTTAAACAGTGCACTGATGGTTATCAGTTCTTCAATATTCACAGGCGGTCAAGCATACGTGGCACTTTCGAGAGTGATAAGTCTGGGCGGATTACATCTAATTAATGTCGACTTCGGTAGTATCAAAGCTCAGGAGTCCGCACTCGTTGAATATAATCGACTTAGAAACACTTATCGTCCAGACTTGTCAAAAATTATTACATCATAGCCTTTGAGAAAAACCAGGGAGTGGGCTTTAAGAAAATTCATAGCTGACGTACAAGAAATATTACCCGAGGAGAAAAAAAAAGAGGACTACCTACAAAAAGAAATGAGATCCCATCAAAAATATAAAATGTAAAAAAATGCCAAGTCTTGCAACGCCGTCCTTCCACCATAAAAAGTTGTGAGATCTCATGTAAAACCAAGTCAGTTATTTTAGTTAGTATCTATGGAAGCACCTATTCAACAACTTTGTCATAAATTGTTATCTATTTAGTTACCTACCAACATTTATAGTGACCGTATCAATATTAGATATCTTTATTTCTATAATAAATATAATGACTTGGCAATCGCACGGCAACATAATCACATAAGAATAATCTACTATTTAAAATACTTTATTCTTAAGTGCACTGTTTAGACCTACTTAGCAATCGAAATATTAGATTATTCGTATGTGATTATGTTGCCATGTTGCCGTGCGATTGCCAAGTCATTATATTTATTATAGAAGTAAATATGTCTAATATTGATACGGTCACTATAAAATGTTGGTAGGTAACTAAATAGATAACAATTTGTGACAAAGTTGTTGAATAGGTGCACTAGGCCACCATCATTCGCCAGAAGAGTGGAGAATATTTATTGACGGATGAAAACAAAGTCTAAAGGCAGTTTTAACCATAATGGCAACATATTTTCATCTTTGTCTGTAGCGACGGTGCTCGTTTAAAAGAAACCTATAACATTTTAAAACTTATTTTAGAAGAAATCAAATACACAACATTCAAATTGCAAATATTCTTTATTTTTTTTTTTTTATTGGTCTAGCACACATGCTACTGGGAAGTCCCTAAAGTGCTCCAGGAGCAGCATGTGTGCGGAAAAAGCGATTCACATTGTTCTTGAATCACTGTAAATTGTACTCGGTGGGAAAAACAGCTCTGGGCAAATTATTCCAAAGGGATGATGTTCTCCATATAAAAGACTGCTTGAAAAGTGTTGTGCGCGGAGTAACAAGCTGAACTTCATACGGATGTGAAATTTTAGAGCGACGTGTGTTTCTAACATGCACCGCTCTGGAAGGAATTAAGCGGGTTGTATCCTTCGAACACTTTCCATGAAAATTCTTGTAGAAGAGACTCAAGTCGCCAACCGTTTAGTGAATCAAGGCCGCCGGTCAGTTCCGGGTGGCAGATTTAAAAGTAGTGGCTTAGATTTTAGGATTGCAAACCGGCTATACGAAATATTGTTGTTATTTATGCGAATGGGATAGCAGAGCGCTGGCCTTTAAGAAGGGGAAACCTTCTTAGTCACAAAAATATTAAAAATGAACCTAATGGTGATACTAATGTAACACCTGAGAAAGTCATTTTACCATAATTGCACATCAAACTCGGTTTAATGAAGAATTTTGTCAAAGCATTACGTAAAGATGAACCTGGATTTCAGTTTTTCAAAAATAAATTTCCTTGGCTGATTGCTGCTAAAATAAAAAAAGGAACTCTTGTGGAGCCTGATTTAAGAAAATTAATTGATGGTTCCTCTTTTCTATCCACTCTAATTTTTATAGGAAAAAAGACACGGTTTTCTCGGCAACCACAAATCACCAGATTTCCATGAAAAAATAAAAATAATGCTGGATGCCTATCATGAACTAGGATGCAATATGTTATTAAAAATCCCTTTTCTACACTTCCATTTGAGTTTCTTTTCGGAAAACATGTGCTCAGTTACCAATGAACATGGAGAACGCTTTCACCAAAAATAAACGTTATCAAGGTAAATGAGAACCAGCCGTGCTTGCAGACTTCTGTGGGTGTCTTCAGAGGGATACTGCGAGGACTGATTACAAGAAAAAAAACCAATCCATCAAATAAATATAAGTTTTTTAATGAAATATAAAATTTTTTGTCACTAATTTAGCGTATTTTTGAATAAACCAACAAAAGACTATTTTGCTAATCAATTTTAATTGTGAACCCAGTTTTGTTACATAGTGTGTTTTTTAGTATTTAATTCAGAATTCGATTGGTAGGTTTGTAAGGGGTTCATAATTAAACTTAATTACAGGTTAATGTAATGTGAATGAATGTTCGTGATTTTAAAAACGGAGTAGATATTAACCTATTTAAGCATCAGTGTCGTGTTTAACTCGCCAATATCATAACATATAATAACCTAATTCGTGTAGGCAGATGAGATTTCATTTTGTGAAAATTATTCGGGCATAAAATTATGAAAGCGTCCTAAACTAACTTCGATATATATATATATATATATATATATATATATATATATATATATATATATATATAGTAGTGACCGAGAAAAAGGACCTGGACTTGTTGAGGCAGACAGGGAGTTTGTTGCCAATTCTTTGACTCCGTATTTCGTTTCGTCTGTTCTAGGTTCGAACGAATATGTTACGATTTATGATGATTAGATTTTCACATCATTGTTGTTAGGCACTGTATTTTCGAACAAATTAAGTCGTAAGTCTGGAATCATCGGTTTCTTTGCTTTTGTAATTGAGGAACGCTAGTGTCTTGCCACATTTAGAGACATGAGATGGACGTGCAAAATACTGGAATGGAGACCAAGGGCAGTTAGCGCAGCAGAGGGAAATCACTTAACAACTGGGGCAATGGAGGCCTGGTTGATGATGACTGGTGATTATTAAACAAAGACATTTGTAATTAGCTTGAGATCTTACTTAATTTTGCAAACTGTTACATTTTCTTCTTGCCTAGGGATAGTTTTCAGTTTATATTTTTTATTTAGACGGTCACAAATAATTGTTGTTGGAAAGATATTTTAGAAATTTAACCTCGATATATAAGTATTGTTAGATGATATTTCAGAAAATGTATTTCCACATTTATATACAATAAATATCTTGGGTTCATTCGTCTGTGATAAAACTTAAGAATGTTCGTAAAACCGCATTAACTATTTTTGTTGTACAGCAAGAATAAAATTATCTTAATATTGCATATCAATAGTCCGGTAAGTAAGGCAGTAATATTTACTGGATCCAAATACGTTATTACAGTATGGATCTGGTGGAAAGTGATAGCATTCAGTTGGGAAATGGTTAGGAAATGATAGAGTCTTGAGAGGTTACTAGTCTTGCTATAAGAGATTACCACTTTCAGGACATAGTACAAAAATACGTACATTATGCATTTAATAAACATTAATCTAAAAAATAATAAATAAATATCTATTTATGGGTCAAAACATGTAAGAAATATTGACAAACATATCTGATTGAGAGCTGCTACCGGGTAAAAAAGTATTGAAACAAGAAGTTGATTATAAGGTAATAATTTTCCGGACGAACCAACAAAAAAATAAATGAAACCATACTAGCCGCTGAAAAAAATATTTCTTTGCGGCTTTGGTCTACCACTCGCTTCTAGTCAGCTTAACATAACAATATTGCTGCAGGTTATTTCTACCGTTTTCTATATTTTTATACATTTTTTAAATTAAAATTTAAGACAAAAACTTTCTAATCCATTATGATGTTCTAGGGACCCTAAGTTTTAATTAATTCATAAAAGTATTTATGATAATAATCTAATTCTTCTTCTTTCAGATGGTCCATCTACAGTTGAAAATACTCTCTTGAATACACTTAATGATTATACTCAATATACTTTGTAACTTTTCTTGTTAAGTTTATTGCTTTAATTATAAACATTAATAATATTTTCCTACTTTTTTTCACTGCGTATTTATATATATATATATATATATATATATATATATATATATATATATATATATATATATTTATATATATATATATATATATATATATATATATATATATATGTATATATATATATATATATATATATATATATATATATATATATATATATATATATATATATATATATATATATATGTATATATATATAAATATATAAATATATATATATATATATATATATATATATATATATATATATATATATATATATATAATGCAACGTCTATCTGTCTGTTTTTCAGTTAGTGTGCTTATCACTTAAGAACCACTTATCCTAATAATCCTGATACTAACTTTAGAACACTTTTCGCTTCCCTTGCAGACACCATCGATCATTTACAAATTAACTATCCAAATGCCGAAATTGCCATCCTGGGCGACTTTAATGTCCACAACACCAACTGGCTTAAATATTCAAATACTACCGACGAACAAGGTCGTGAAGCCGAATCATTTTCAATCGGTTGTGGCTTAACTCAGCTTATTGACGAACCAACACGGATCCCTGATCGAGACGGAGAGTTTGCCAGTCTTCTTGATCTCTTTTTAACCACCAATCCGGAGATTTACATGGTCAGCGTAAATCCGCCGTTAGGTTCTTCCGACCATAAACTACTTTCGACATCGAGTATTCTACCAATCAATGACAGAGAGGGCGCCTAAACCGCGCAAGATTTGGTACTACAAGTCTGCTAAATGGGAAGATCTCATGGAATATTTTCGAACTTTCCCTTGGTTAGACGTTTGTTTCCGATCCGACGACCCGTCTGACTGCGCCAGGGAGCTTTCCGATGTTATTTTGGCCGGTATGGAGGCTTACATCCCTTTCTCGAAGAAATGCCCTTCCAACGGCAAGCCTTGGTTTGACCGAAAATGCAAAGAAGCTGTTGCTTCTAAACATCTTGCCTACCGACAATGGCGTGAAAATCCTAACACCATAAACCGTAACACCTTTGTTCGTGCCAGGAACAGATGCAAAGAAATTATCGACGAAACCAAGGAGGTACACAACCAACGGATTAGAAACAAACTTCTCGCTTGTCCCGACAATTTAAGATCCTTTTGGTCGGTCGCTAAGGCAGTTAGTCAGAATTTCACCAAATCCACCATACCACCACTCACACGGCCAGATAATTCTATTGCAACGACACCTGTTGAGAGAGCAAACTTGTTGGCTGAACTCTTTGCTTCACATTCTACTGTCGATTTCCAAGGAAAATCACCACCTACTATTCCCATAGTGCAGGATGCCCGATGTTGTCTTCAGACAGCGTATCATAAAGCGTATTCCGATGAAGCTAGACACCAAAAAGGCTTCTGGCGCTGACGGAATACCTGCCATAGTTCTTAGGAACTGTGCGAGGGAATTAACACCAGTTTTCTGTAGACTTTTCAACCTATCATACAGAAAGGGAATATTTCCTTCCTGCTGGAAATGTGCTACAGTTCAGTCGATACCTAAAAAAGGCAAGAAGACCTTGCCAAATAATTACCGACCAATCGCACTGCTTTCAATAATATCGAAAGTCATGGAAAAGGCTATCAATCAGCATCTTCTAAAATATCTTGAAGGATTCAACATTATTAGCGATCACCAATATGGCTTTCGTAAAAATAGATCAACAGGAGATCTTCTGACTTATGTAACACATGTTTGGAACAACGCAATTGAACACTTTAGAGAATCTCGAGCTGTTGCTCTTGACATATCCAAGGCATTCGACCGTGTTTGGCACGATGGGCTGTTGGCTAAGCTACGGTCTTATGGTATGTCGGAAAAGTTCTGTTTGTGGCTCTCATGTTTCCTCAGAGAGCGTTCTTTACGAGTGGCAGTCGACGGATTTCTTTCTAACACCTTCACTATCAACGCCGGTGTACCCCAAGGCTCCATACTGTCTCCTACTATCTTTCTCTTTTACATTAACGATCTGCTGAAAAGGACCGAGAATCCAATTTACAGCTTTGCAGATGACAGTACACTTATCTCTTTATTCACTTTGAACGCTCGGACATCGGCTACTCAGACGAATATCCGCAGACAGCAGGAAGTCATTCAACTTAACAAAGACCTGGAAGAAATTCTATCTTGAGGTGACAATAACCAAGTGGAATTTAACGCTACAAAAACCCAGGCGGCAGTTTTTTCTAAAAAAGTTAACGTTGCTGAACCCGACATAGTTATGTCGGGGCACTCCATTCCTCTAACATCGTCACTCAATTTGTTGGGCGTTAATTTGGGAGCAAATATGTCCTGGCATGAACATGTTGCAGGCATAGCAAGGAGAGCTTCTCAAAAGTTGGGAATATTATTTCGAACCAGAAAGCTTTACACTCCACAACAACTGTTAATTCTTTACAAAGCTCAAATTCGACCAACTATGGAATACTGCTCGCATGTTTGGAGCTCCGCTCCCAAACATACACTGCATTTGTTGAATTCTATTCAAAGAAGAGCTGTTCGTCTGATTGGAGACCTGGAACTGACCGTCGGCCTTGATTCGCTGGAACATCGAAGAACGGTTGGCGACTTGAGCCTGTTTTACAAGTACTTTCATGGAAAGTGTTCGAAGGATGTGGCCCGCTTAATTCCTCCCAGAGCGGTGCATGTTAGAAGTACACGCCGCGCTGATACTTCACATCCGTATGAGGTTCAGCTTGTTACTCCTCGTACAACGCTTTTCAAGCAGTCTTTTATATGGAGAACATCATCCCTTTGGAATAATTTGCCCAGGACTGTGTTTCCCACCGAGTACAATCTACAGCGATTCAAGAACAACGTGAATCGCTTTCTCCGCCCACGTGTCGCTCCTGTAGCGCTTTAGGGACTTCCCTGTAGCACGTGTGCTAGACCCATAAAAAAAAATATATTCGATTTACGTGTTTTTTTTTTTAGTGTTCCGTACGGAACACTTATGAGATCACTTCGGTGTCTGTCCGTCTTCTCCGAAACTATTTGTCATAGAAATTTGAAATTTGGTAATAATATAGAAATTGATGGCCTCATCAGAGCCATGTAGTTTTGAAAGTTAAATTTTGACTTAAGGGGTTAGTTTTGGGAGGTGGAGGTGGTCCTACGACTATAGTTTCTGAGCCTATACTCTTCATCAGGTAGGCTTGCTTTAGGCAATGGTATCGATCGATACCGTTCCCTAAAGCAAGCCTAGCTGATGAAGAGTATAGGCTCAGAAACTATAGTCGTAGAAGAAAAGGCATGGAATATAGCATTCATGGGATCTTTGTTGGTCATTTTGCATGTGCAAATTTCTCGACTTTATGTTTAAAGGTTTCATAATTTTATTGCAAAAAAATAAAATAAAATTGGTGAATTAATATTTACTAAAGCTAACAACGACATGGACTATACATTACATAAAAAACAAATGAATTATAAACACTTCACAAATTAAATTAAAAAAACCATAAACTTAATAGAAATTATCTAGTCTGCATTTCGATGTCCCCATTTCCACCGCCTTATTTTATGCACCGAGTTGTTTGTGAATGGATTTTTTTTTTAAAATTTCTTAATATGTGCGGACTAACGCTATTTCTGCACTTATTATATTTTTCAAATATTCAATATTTCTGAAAGATCTCCTTGCATAAACTTTGTTCTGGAGGTAGCCTAATAAAAAATATCAGTCGGTGTTAAGGCCGGAGATTTCGCGGGCCAAGGATTAACAGCATAACGTCTAATCCACTGGTCTTCAAATCGTTTATCCGCCCATTCTCGCACCTGCCGTTTACTGGGAATAGGCCTTGTTGGAAAAATAGTCCCCTTCGCTGCTTAAGTGGAAGTTCATGTAAAAAATTAATTATTTCTGAAACTACATTTTGCCGGAAAAAGAAAACTGATAATATACGATTTTTGTCCAATCTAGCTAAAATTTTGCATTCTACCATACAATAAAATTCCAAATACGTTTTCCTAGTAAATGTTTTCGACATTTTAACAAACTTTTAGACTTTAAACTTTAGAAAATTCAAATTCCTAGCTAAACGACAAATGACAATCGGCATTGCAAAATAATTTTTTGGGTTTCAAGTGATTCAGAATCCACCTATAAACTCACTTTTCTTCTAAATTTAATAATAAAGAAAAATTCCATATGTCGTACAGTTTCTACATGTCACTGTACACTCGTACATATTACAAGGAACACTGAAAAGCCTGAGGTTATTCAATTCCATAAAGTTTGAAGTTTTTGGGCGTGTAATGATGAATGAATCTTCAGATAGATATAAATTATTTATGTTTCAAAACAGGGAGAATTTTGGTTCATTAACAACATGTCTTACCATCGTCTTCAGGACCTATAGCTGTAGATTAATAGATATGTAAAAGCGGTTGGTAATTTTCAGTCCCTTCTGTTGGTATAAATAGAAATATTTAATTATTTTTTGTGTCTTAGCAAAAAGTTTGGTAAATCAGCTTGAATATTTAAAAAGAAACTATTTATTATACTCTATTTATTTGAAACTGATAGTAATAAAAATGCCAGTGGACTGATGAGCGGTCCTATAACAGAGGCGCGCTATCTATTCTCACGTAACAATGCTCTTTTATTGCCGATTAAATCATTTTATTTACATACCTTCCTGTTGCCCCAAGTATAAATACATATTTAGAGCAGCATGCCTTAGTGTCAAACCAGTTAATGACAACTCAGTTAGTCTGATAACAAAATGCCTTCTCCAGCGAAACGCCAAAAAGTTTGGGCAGATAATCCATAATGAAAAGCGTAGTGTTAAAAATCTATTTGACTACGTTAAAAACGATCAAAATTTCTAAACGAAAAGAACGAATTATTTTGTTTTTTGTCACTTATTTTTGTTATTTATCTGCTACTGAAGTTTCGCAGGTTTTCTACATTGTCAAGCGTAATACTATAAACTAAGGTAGTTTATTTACGATTTATAATAAATTTCCCGGTACAATTTGGAATTACCCATCATTAAATTTGTTATAAATCGTAAATAAACCACCTTAGTTTGTAATATTACGCTTGACTATGTAGAAAACCTACGAAACTGTAGTCGCAGATAAATAATAATAATAATAAACGTCTTTATTTTATACTCGGCGAAATGCAGCAGTGTTGTTGTTAACCGAGTTCTCAAAAATATACAAAAAAAATACAAAAAATAAAATAAAAATACAAACTCAAATACAATTTAAGAAGTATCCCTTAGTACTTAAACTCTACTTACTCTAAACTAAAAAAGGAAAACATTGTAATTCTACATCATATTGATACCCATATACAAACTATGATCCCCACCTTACCCTATAAAAGAGACATAATAATAACAGTCAATAAGTCTGAAATAAAATCTCCTTTAGCTGCCTTCTGAAAGATAGTTCAGACAGACCAAGCAAACCTTCAGGAATTTCGTTCAGAAGTTTAGCAGATGTATAGCCGAATGGCTGTTTAAACACACTTGTACGATGCCTAGGTATTATGCGGTCGTTGTACCTAGTATTACGCTGATGCACCGAACTTCGATGATGTAGCCTTTCACACAGATACTGTGGCACTCCGGTCCTCCACAGTCTATGCAAAAAGCAACCCAGATATAGCCTTTCGCTATCCTTAATACGCAACCATTTCAGCTCCTTCAGCCTGCCTCTCACATGATCCTTCCCCCTACATCCAAAAATAAAACGTACACAGGAGTTTTGAATTTTCTGCAGCTTATACTTCGACATAAGGTCCAGGCACGGACCATAAACAAAATTACAATAATTAGAGTGAGAAAGGACAAGAGTCTCGCACAAATATTTTTTTAAGCTCAAATTGAGGATATGCCGATTCTTATATAAATTAGGTAGTGAACAATACGCTCTTTGAGCTACCAAAGCAACCTGCTTTCTAAACCTGAGCTTACAATCAAATAATATTCCCAAATTTTTATATTCAGTAACAAACGGAATTCTCTCCTGGGCCATATTTAAATTGAAATTTGCCGAAGCCCATTCACTGTTTGTTCCAAAATACGGTACTGCCGACTTTCTCG
Source organism: Pachyrhynchus sulphureomaculatus (assembly GCA_019049505.1). NCBI lineage: Eukaryota > Metazoa > Arthropoda > Insecta > Coleoptera > Curculionidae > Pachyrhynchus > Pachyrhynchus sulphureomaculatus. The sequence continues at coordinate 33,838,394 of CM032453.1, read as the reverse complement.
GATTTATCTTCAAACCATTGTTATTAGAGTAGGTAAACATCGAATCTAAACAGTAATTAATTTCCTGTTCCGCCTGTAATGCATTAAGACTATTAAAGCTCCTTAAAATCTGACTGTCATCTGCATATTGTATTAGCCTACAATTATTAACATAACAATGCATATCCATTGTATAGATGGCAAACGCCTCTATCTAAAGCCAAACTTTGTGATACGCGGCGATTAATCAGCACACGCTGTGATCTATTCGCCAAGTAGTCCTTTAATAAATTTATTGTTCGTTCTTTAAAACCATAATAATGAAATTTGGCTCACAACAAGCGGTGATCCAGCGTGTCAAACGCCTTGCTGTAATCGAGAAGAACCAAGGCAGTTGTCTCTCCTTTATCCGCCGCCCCGAGGATATCATCCAAAATGTTTAGCAAGGCTGTTGCAGTGCTAAAACCCCTGCGAAACCCCGACTGACCTTCAAAGAATAAGTTATTATTATTAAAATAATTTGATTTGTTTAAAAATTATGTTCTCCAAAATCTTAGACAGAATACTCAAAAGACTAATCGGACGCAGTTCAGAGTAATCCTTAGGGCTTGACACCTTGGACAAAGGCAATACCAAGGCCAACTTCTAATCGGACGGAAACTTACTCTCTAATATAGATATATTGAAAATATGAGTGAGAAACGGTACGATGAGAGGGCAACAAAGTACATCTGCAACGTAAGTTGATCAGCTCCAGAAGCATTCGAACTTGTATCAGAGATGGCAGAAATGACATCACCGCCGCTAACCAACGAGACCTCAAACACACTATCGGTAACCTTGTTATCAGAATAGTCACAAATCGTATCCGGATTAACGTCAGGACAAATCTGTAGCACAGAATCAACGAAAAATGAGTTGATTTCGTCAGGGTCCTGCAGATGCGAAGGAGGTGTAAAATGGTTCTTCTTCTTGTTATAGACATTCATATTATGAAGCGCTTGCCACTTAGACTTACTATTTTGATTCCCATTGACAAAATCCAAGTAAGCTCTCTTCTCTCTACGAACTGCTTGTGTAAACATATTTCTCGCTCCTTTATATGCTTCCCAGTCCTGAACCCTTCTAGTTTTTTTAAACTTCGAGAACAGCATATTTCTGTGCCTTTTCATAATCTGCAAAATATTAGTGCTCTAGGCTTAGTCACTCGAACTGTGCGCCTCGGAGCATGGGTATCGAAAAGACCCAACATAAAACTTGTAAATGTACGAATTTTATCATCTAAATTCTCCTGATCAAAGATTGTTCCCCAATAAACAATAAGTGACAAATAACGAAATAATTCGTTTCATTTCATTTAGAAATTTAAAATGTACTGTCACAAAGTAACGGACACCACAATTATACGATCAAAATTGTAATTTTTTAAGTGTGGACGATTGTGTGACAAAATGTTCCTTAATGATCGGAGTTGGTAAAGCCACAGTTTACAGAAGTTTAAGAGAAGAAAAGGAGGGGATATAGACACTCCAAAAATAACTTCAGTTGACAAACAACACAAAACAAGCAGTAAGGCGTATTGTTCATGACTTTTTTATGGAAAAAAGAATTCCAAGTTTGGATATGATCCTGCAGGCTGCGACAAGCCACCCAAAAATGCCGAAAATGGGTAGAGTAAAACTATGGAGTGTTTTAAAAGGTATGAATTTTTATTCGAAAAGGTGTGAAACAAAATCTTTATTGATTGATAGTGAAGAATTTGTACAGTGGAGAAGAGACTATTTAAGGAAAGTTAGAAAAGCTCGCTCTGTAAGGAAAAGGCTATATTACTTAGAGGAGACGTGGATAAATGAAAGGTACACAGTCCAGAAATTTTGGCAAGATGGGAATATTAAAAATGCCAGCCAAGCATTCAATGAAAGTCTGGTCTTAAACCGCCATCTGGTAAGGAACGGAGGTTAATTATTAGGCATATTAGAGTCGGAAATGGTTTCTAGACGGAAGTTTTTTAACATTCGTATCCAAGAAAAAAAAAAAGAAAAGATTATCACGAAGATATGAATTTGTTCTTGTTTGACTACCTCATTTGTATATTTTTTAATTAATAATGTTTGAATTTAAAATGTTGTTTTTTTCTAATAACTGTTTAAACATTATAAAACTGTTTCATTCATACTATTCGTAAATAATACGTATACTCCCAGGTACTATTCACTATTTCAGACTATTTAGCCCCAAATAACAAAAAAGGGCTACTGTATTTCAACATAAGAGATTGCGAATATTATACCGATGCCAGATGGTATTCTAATAAAGTTGCTGTACTGCTACATTACTGGCCAAATGTAAGTAAAACTGCTTGACGCTAATTTATATAATTCTAGATGATTTATCGGTATCACTTTCAAATAAATAGAATATAGTTGTGGAACACTATACTGCCTTGAAAGAATGGATAAGCCCTTCTTATCACTATTCAGCTTTTTTTAGCCATTTCCATAAATTTCTTTGATTAACATTATTTATTTGCCAGTTTAAAAAAATGATATTTTGATTTTAAACTAGAAATAAAAATAATAACTTACAATTATGACATTATCGTCCTATGGCAAGTACAAATTATTGACATCTATGATTTCGCTCGGACATCGGCTGCTCAGGCGAATATCCGCAGACAGCAGGAGGTCGTTCAACTTAACAAAGACCTGGAAGAAATTCTATCTTGGGGCGACAATAACCAAGTGGAATTTAACGCTACAAAAACCCAGGCGGTAGTTTTTTCTAAAGAAGTTAACGTTGCTGAACCCGACATAGTTGTGTCGGGGCACTCCATTCCCCTAGCATCGTCGCTCAATTTGTTGGGCGTTAGTTTGGGAGCAAATATGTCCTGGCATGAACATGTTGCAGGCATAGCAAGGAGAACTTCTCAAAAGTTGGGAATATTATTTCGAACCAGAAAGCTTTACACTCCACAACAACTGTTAATTCTTTTCAAAGCTCAAATTCGACCAACTATGGAATACTGCTCCCACGTTTGGGGCTCCGCTCCCAAACATACACTGCATTTGTTGGATTCTGTTCAGAGAAGAGCTGTCCGTCTGATTGGAGACCCGGAATTGAACGGTTGGCGACTTGAGTATGTTCTACAAGTATTTTCATGGAAAGTGTTCCAAGGATGTAGCCCGCTTAATTCCTCCCAAAACGGTGCATGTTAGAAATACACGTCGCGCTGGTGCTTCACATCCGTATGAGGTTCAGCTTCTTACTCCGCGTAGAACGCTTTTCAAGCAGTCTTTCATATGGAGAACATCATCCCTTTGGAATAGTTTGCCCAGCGCTGTGTTTCCCACTGAGTACAATTTAGAGCGATTCAAGAACAACGTGAATCGCTTTTTCCGCACACATGCCGCTCCTGGAGCGCTTTAGGGACTTCCCCCCAGCACATGAGCTAGACCCATACAAAAAATATGTATATATCCTATTCGAACAAGAAATTATTAAATAATGTAGTGTTATCACAGAAAGATGCCTTGGTTCGGATAATAATATCAAATTTGCACGGAACTAACATCAATGTAGTTTTCGCCTTATCACTTACTTATTTAAATAAATTAGGTCGTACTACTGATCTTATCGAAGATTAAACATTATTTGTTGTTTGCACTGCTATCAACAAAACCAAAGACTGAAGAACGCTTGCTAAGTAATCAAAATAATAATAAGCTAAAAATTTAAGGTTATCACGGTACAATGACCGTGAATAAAGTAATCCCAGTTCTGTGTGTAATTTAATACCATACAAACAAAAAACAAAGCGAAATATTCTTGACGTTAGTGTTGCTTTCACCGGATCGTAACTAGAGATTATGTACTTATGTGGATAAATTAGATCGCACCACGGATCGTACCGAAGAAAAACCGGTATTAATATTCTTTAATTCGCTTAGAAAAAGACAAGATTTACGTTAGCATCTATCTTACATTGTTTAAAATGATGCGAAATATTATTTAGTGTGATATAAAACTTCCTAATCTCAAATACTGTGTGTGTACAATATTCATTATGCAATTGTAAGTATTGTGAATAAAAATAGTAAGTTTTCAGGAAAATTCATGCTAATCGTCCGCTTTGTGTACCCGCTGTCACTTTTTGTATATTTTTGGTGTTCCTTACGAAACACTTTTAAGATCACTTCGGTGTCTGTCCGTCTGTCACACTCGATTTTCTCCGAAACTATTTGAAAGTTGCAATTTGGCATTAATATTGGAATTGATGGCCCCATCAGAACTGTGTAGTTTTGAAAGTTAAAGTTTGATTTAAAGGGTTAGTTTTGGAGATAATGAAATAGTGTGAAAAAAAAAAAAAAATTACCAGGTCATCAAGTGGGGTGTCAAATGAAAGCTTGTGAAAACACCAGTTCAAAAATATGTATAACATAATACTTGTGCACATTTTTCTTTGTATTATTTTTAAAAAATTTCCAAAAATCGCTCCCCTTATCTCGAAAAGTACTGATCGAAAAATTTCGACAAAAATTCTGGAATATTCTCTACAAGGTGTAGATTGAACGAAAATTATCATCTTTAATAATTCTTCTGGTATATAAAAAAACAAAAATTTCAAGGTCATCAGCTTTCAACAAAGATCAGAAACAAACTTTGTTGAAAACTCATTTAGGGTGTGTTTTGTAAATCATCAATCAACGTACGGAACACTAATTGCGCAAGTCCGAATTGCACTTGGCCGTTTATTTTTACTTATATTATTTATAATACTATTGATACCATATATGTGTCCACCACCAACCCTTTCACTCTCTTGCCCTAAAGTAGGGGTCGGCAACCTTTTAACTAAGGGGTGCCAGTTTTCATCTATACAACATTTTGCGTGCCGACATAGGTGCTTACTACAACTAAAATTAACAAAAATTAACTTAAATTAACTTAATATATTGCTTTTAGAAGGTTTAATTACAAAAAAAAAAATTAACATTTAACAAATAATTTTATTATACTAGTCCTAGGACCTAGTGTGAACCCTGTGCTTGAAGTTCTTTAGAGAGTTTTCTTATATCCGGTTCATGTCTGGTTATTTTCAGTGTCACACATGCTTCCGAGTTGTCTGTCAGCCTGCTTCGGTACGGGTTTAAAATCACTCTCATATGGGAAAAAAGTTGTTCACAGATATAGGATGATCCGAAAGCTGTAAGCATCGCAAACGCTACTTTCTTAAGACAAATAAATTTCTCTGGTAAACTCATCCAACAAATGAGTATCTCGTTTGAATGATTCTGGCAGTCACCTTCTAATACCCTTCTTAATTCTACAAATTTCGTGTTCCATAACTCGAAGCTTTTAAATTCAATGTATTGAAGATCAAAATCATTAATGTCCATCCATGAGAAAAGAGATATGTCAAAGCAACTGCTGGAAAAATCCATTAAATCTGGTTTGATTAAAAAAGCGAACATAGCACCATCAAAATCCTGATCCCTCTCGATAAACTCCTCTTTTAAATTAGTCATATATTTAAGAATTTCCTCTATTAGTGCACCATCGTCGACACTGGATATATAACTTTTTAAATTTGGAAAATATTTATATGTGTTTGTAGTAATATCGCTGATAAATAAATCTATTTTTAATTTGAATGATTTCCAGGATTCGTATAAATCCAGAACTGTTTTGCCTGAATCTTGTAACTTTAAGTTGAGTTCACTGAGATGGTTTGTAATATCAGTAAGAAATATTAACACACAGATCCAGTTCTTATCTTCTAGTTCAGGATAAACATCCACTTGATTTTTTTCCAACAAGAACGATTTAATTTCGCCCAGACATTGCACAAATCTAGAGAGCACTTTACCACGGCTGAGCCAGCGCACATTATTGTGCAATGGTATATCTGAATGTGCACTTTCTAATTCCTGCAGAAACGCCTTAAATTATCTATGGATCAGTGAAGAACGACCGACAATGTAGTTAACTATTTTAACCACCCTATCCATCACGGATTTTAAACTTCCAGCGGAGATTTTAGCGCACAAACTCTCTTAGTGAATTATGCAATGAAAATTCAAAATTGATCGACCCATGCGTTCAATAAGAAGGGAAACAAATCCTTTATGTCTCCCAATCATAGCAGGAGCGCCATCTGTCATTAAGGAAATTTTATTTAAATCAATGTTCAGCTTTTCAAAATGTTTAAAAAATTTTGAAAATATATCCTCTCCTCTTGTAGTTCCCTGCAATGGAAGCAGACAAATCAGCTCTTCATACACACTGCCATCATCGAAGTATCGCGCAACGTTTGCCAGACGTGCAATGTCATTAATATCGACACTTTCATCCAATGCTACACTAAATAGAAAACTCCGTTTGATAGCGTCTCTCTGCTGTTTTTGGACATTTTGTGTCATTTCGGTAATTCGTCCCTCGATGGTCCGCGCTGATGCCGGTATATCCCTAATCCTGGCCAATATTGTATCCTTATTGAGCAAGTCGTCGAATAAAATCTCGCCAGTACTCAAAAACGTTTGCTTCATAAATTCTCCTTCAGTGAACGGCCTACGCTTTTGTGCCAACGATTGTGTAATTTTGAAATTGCATTCAGTTACCTGATTTTTTTCCTTGGAAAACTTTGCTAAAGAATGTTGACTGTTTCTCGTATTGTTTACTTGCTCTTTGTATTGCCTCCCTTTTATCAGCGTTATCTTTAAATGACGATTCATGTTTTTTCTGGAAATGTCGTTGAACACTAGATGTCCAGAAAACTACGCTTTCCCGACATAGGACACAAAGGGTCCGATCATTTTGCTGTGCAAAACCGTAATCTGTTGTCCATGAAGTTTGAAATGATCGAACGTCTACCTTCTGTTTCTTCGCGGCTATAACGCAACGTAATTTTAATTTTTAAACTTTTCGACGACTATTGACTGGAACGGATGTTACTTCTATACTAAATGATCCAAACGTGTAGCCGCTTGCTATATATAGAAAAATAATGTTTCCGGAAAATTCCAATAATTATGTTTATTAAATTTCTTAGAACAAAAGTTATTACCTACAACAATCAAAGGGCCGCCTAGAAGTTAAATTTAACAAAAACTAAAGTTCGGCAATATAAAAAGAGTTGCGGCGCGCGTCGGAACGATTGAAGTTAAGTCAAACAAAAACCGCCGTATAGCGGCTCTTTTAATCTGAATTGAGGACGTTTATTTGTGTTTTTGCCTAGGCTTATATTTTGAGGCTTGCCGTCTTTAATACTTACCGAAATTCAAGCCAAACCAATGCATTCAGTAAAATTATAAATTACAAAATATATATTTTGTAGTTTTTGGTAATAATACCTAATGACCTATATACGAGTACTATATCGTTTTTGTTTGTATCGTTAAAGTAATACTGTCTTCGATTATTTACTTAATTTCGAAACATGCCACAGATTACAGAATTAATGTGTAAACTTTGACTAGGTACGCGTGCCATTCAAAACTGCTTGGCGTGCCAGAGATGGCACGCGTGCCATAGGTTGCCGACCCCTGCCCTAAAGAGATATAGTTAAAAAAATGTTAGGTTTCTTTCTCGCTACAAATACTTTATTTGAACTGAATTTAAAATCAACATCTCGTTTCGTTGTAGAGTCGTGCCAATAAACAGACAGACCAGCGGTAACTAAAAACTGTTTCTCGTGATTCTGAAAGGTGCAGCGTTTTTTTTCAAGAATACAATATTCCCCTTAACGAAAGAATTAAAACCTGAAGTTTATTCAAACTTTAATATTTCATTGCAATTGTCAATTTATTAAAAATGTCCATATTTGATATGAATATTTAATTTTAGGGAATCTGAAATCCAGTTTCACGTCAGTGGTGTCCAGTATACAGGTAATGTAAAACTTAAATATCTCATATCAGTTTAAAAGTAGAAGAAGAATCTTAAAAAACCGTGGTATCGTTTGATTTTTTTTTTCTTAGTTAGAGCAAGTGATGTATCTCCAGCTACTACGCTAAATGATTATCTTAGAGATAAATTACATCAGACAGCAACAAAAAAAATGTGTTTGGAAGGTGGTTGCGGAACATGCATAGTTGCCGTCGAAGAACTAGATGCTGATGGGCATAAAAAAGTTTTTGCTGTTAATTCGGTAAGTAAAGACTGTATAAGAATAGCGAATATACGTTTAGCGTCTGTAAAAATTACGCGGAAGCATATATAGTGTCTCTTTGGACATCCGTCAGCAACTTATGTTCTTGCAATAAAAGTACCGGAGCACAGCCATTTTTTGGACAAAAATCTGTTGATAAAACATATCGAAACTAAAATTGTCTAATGAACAATTAACATCATCTAGTGCATATAAAATAGTAATGTTACAAACAATATTATTCAATTTAAAAATGAATGCACCTAGGAATTTAAGTTTATTACAACCTAATGCACAAAACAATTAAATTTTGACTAATAATTTATGACTTATAGAACTAAAGGGTGTGAGAGGTACTTTTTTTAAAATAAAAAAAAATGAATAAAAACAATTTTATTTTATAATCTTTATTATCATATAAAAGAACCATTCTTTACAATTATTTCTTAAAGATAATTTCTTTCAAATGTTGTCCGCGACTACGGTTAACAACGTCCATTCTGAAGTTCCAATTTTCAATGACGCGTGTGAGTATTTCGAGTGGTATTTGGCCAATGACTCGAGTAATATTGGCCTCCAATGCCTCAATTGTAGCTGGCTTATCCATGTAGACTTTGGACTTTAACATAGCTCCAAAGGAAAAAGTCAAGAGGTGTGATGTCACATGATCTAGCTGGCCAATTCACTGGTCCAAAGCGTGAAATGATCTGTTCGCCGAATTGCTCTCGCAGTAAAGCCATGGTTTCACGGGCTGTATGGCAAGTGGCGCCATCTTGTTGGAACCAAATTTCGTCGAGATCACGGGCTTCAATTTCTGGCATCAAATAGTCTGTTATCATGGCGCGATAACGGTCACCATTCACAGTAACATTCCGACCGGCCTCTGTTTCGAAGAAATATGGACCGATTATTTAACCGGCCCATAAACCACACCAAACAGTTGTTTTTTCTGGATTTAATGGCAGCTCTTGAACCTCTTCAGGTTGTTCATCACCCCAAATACGGGCATTTTGTTTATTCACGAACCCATTAAGCCAAAAATGGGCCTCATCGGTGAACAAAATTTTTCTCGAAAACACTGGATCTTCTGCAAGCTTGTCAAGAGCCCAACGACTAAAACGGAAACGATTCGGAAGGTCGGTCGGCTTCAGTTGTTGCACTAGTTGAATTTTGTATGCTTTTAAAGAAAGATCCTTACGTAAAATACGCCAAGTTGTTGAATATGACAGGCCAAGCTGTTGAGAACGGCGACGAATCGACACTTCACGGTCTTCGCGTACACTCTCCGCTACTGCCCCTATATTTTCTTCACTACGTGCTGGATGTGGTCTATTCGGTCGAGCATTATCCAATAATGAAAATTGGGTCTCAAACTTATTGATGGTAGAGCGAATTGTGCGTTCGGTAGGCCGATTATGTGGACCATAAGTTGCTCTAAGCGCCCGATACACATTCCTCGTAGAACGCCCATTTTCGTAATAAAGTTGAACATTTTGTAGACGCTGTGCCGGGCTAAGTCTTTCCATTATGAATTGTCAAACACTACTGAACAGGAATGCCACTTCAGTTGACACGACACATGCGCAATCTGCAATTAAATCCCCATCACAAAAAGTACCTCTAAATGAATCACCCTTTACAAACTAAGAATTTTTACCTAATAAAACCTAACCCATAAATATAAATATTTTAAATCTTGTCCTAATCTAATGCAGGAAATAATAACGTTACGAATTAATTATGTCTTATATTTATAATAAAATATTTCAGAAAAAAAGTCTTATTTCAAAATTTTTTTTTTCTGAAATATTTTATTGAAATTTATCTGTTAACATAAATGTATATCGTTTTAGTTGTTTTGTTCATGACTCTTTTTTTTTAATCACAAATATGTGTATTCTAAGGAATTTTTTTTAGGTTATATTAATTTTAACCTTCTTCACCGCAGTACTATTATAAGGTACAACATTTTACGAGTCTTTTCCCGTTTGATTTATTCAAATTGGATAAAATGCTGACTGTCAACAGATTTTTATCCAAAGAATGCGGAGGTTCAAGAACAACCTAGGCGTGTCGTCTATCAACCATCATACTATATATCATATTTCGTCGCATTTTGGAGCTAGTCACATAGCCTATCTGAAGATCACACTTCATTTGGGTTTTTACTTACTTGTTACTTTCATATTTAAATTAGATTAAGAGAATCGCTCATGAAATTTAATCATTCATGAGCAAATTATTCTATTTGAATAATAAATTTCCAGATTTAAATTTAATGCAATATAAATTTTGCTTTAACAAAAATTGGGACCAAAACACTTCGAAATCTAAAAGTCGATAAGCCTCTCATCTTGTTTAAATTACATATATAAAAAAAAGGTCGAAATATGGAAGAATTCCGGAAAATAATAAGACGAAATATTGACACCCCGAACTGAATGTTAATTTTGAAAACGTCTTGCAGTGTTTGGTGTCAATTTTTTTCGTGCCATGGTTGGAAAATTCTCAGTAACGAAGGAATCGGAGGACCTCTTACTGAATATCATGAAATTCAGAGATTGTTGGCTGAAAATAATGGAACGCAATGTGGGTAAGTTTTATTAAAAGTTTCAGTGGACTAACTTCTTTTATGTTTCAATATAAGACAAGTTAAAAGTATACAGTCCCTGGCCAAATTATTAGACGCACTGCAAGATTTCATGTAAAATATTAATTACCGAGTGATATTGTACCGTTTTATTATTTTAAATTGATTTGTTTTTTATTTTTATATTATCCAATCAATTACCTATTTATTTGACATAAATAAAACAGCATTAATTTAGAAAAGCATAAGTTTATTAAGTTTTAAAGAAAAGTGAAATTAATGTTAGTAAAAGTCAATATTTAGTTGAGTCACCTTTAGCCGCTATCAAAGCTTTAATTCTGCGCGGCATGCTATCAATGCAAGATTGTACTGTCTCCTGCATTTGAGGATGATGATTCCACACATGAATAATCTTTTCTAGGAGCTGGGTTTTGTTGGTAATCACATCTTTAGCCACTTCTCTTTTCCTCAGCTCCCACGCATTTTCAATGCGGTTCATACCCGGCCAATCCAACAGAGGGATATTTTTTTCTGCCAAAAAAGCTTTAACAGACCGAGCAGTGTGGCAGGGAGCTCCATCTTGCATGAAAGTGTTCCCCATTTGGAAACCATTCTCTGAGCTGCGGAATCAACCGATTTTGTAATACTTCTTTGTACTGATCTTGCCTCATTATTCCTTTGACGACGTACAGACGTCCAGTGCCCTTGCCGCTGATGACTGACCAAATCATCACTTTGGTGGGATCTTTAACCGTCGGGACGACACAATCAGGATGAAACTTTTCTCCCATGACGACGACGCACATACTGAGCTTTATTCTGCAAAATTTCGAATGTGCTTTCGTCACTGAAGCAGACCTGTCAAAAATAGGAAAAATATAGAAACTTCCATGTTTATTTGCTTTATTTAACTGAAAATGATAATAATGTATCAATTATTGATTAAATTGCTGTATCTTACCGATCTCCAGAAGTCCACATCTTTGTCTTGCCGTTGTTTGGCCCACTTCAGGCACTTTGCTTTCATTGCAGCTGTTAACTTGGGCTTCCTGGCGGGACGACAGGCCTTAAAATCTAATTCTTTCAATTTTCTTCGAACAGTGCGCTCAGAAGCATTTACGCTAGCATCCTGGAGTTGTCATTTTATTACCTTTGTGGTAGCAAATCTGTTTTCTACACAAATTTTCTTCAAACATCTCTCTGACCGTGGAGTGAAAATTGGTTTTCTACCGCATCTTTTCTTTCTTTTCGGGCTTAATTCCTTCCCTGACTCAATTTTCTTTTTTATGCGTCGTACACTAACTTCAGAAACCTCCAATCTTCGTGATATTTCTCGGTTTGTAAATGTTTTCGCAATCACAAGGGCCTTCACTTCAACTTTTTTACGTGGTGAAAGATCGCCTTTTCTACCCATAATGAAAATAGTCCATTTACTTTTTTAAAACACTGCATACAAAATAAACTAATAACTGAGTAGTATAAAACTGTTAAACAAACAATCACAGTCCATAAAGCCACAGAAACACGTCCGTACCTGACTCGATTCCGATCGCGACTGATACAGGTTTGTACTTGTTTACGTTCATGTATCACTTTGTCAACACAGTGTTGCCATATGTTAAAAATAAATACAAATATGTAGTCTACAACAATTCTTTTAAATAAAAATCAATAATATTGTAGTTTAAATATACCATTATTGCATAAAAACTCTTAAGAAACACAAAATTACTAAAAAAAATACAGTGCGTCTAATAATTTGGCCAGGGACTGTATATATTTTTTAATACTAAGATTAGGTTATGTTTTTTTAAAATGTTAGTCCTTGAATATCTTGTCAAATAAAAATTATTTTATAGCTTATCTATTTAGCTTAGGATATCGAGTCTTTCTCTATGTTAGTCCAGAATGCTCGAGATATCTATTATATGAAAATAATTTAAATTTGAACACCACCACCAAAAATGCTTTGGCGTGTTGAAACATCGATCTGTAGTGTAACCTGCGACAATTAATATTTAGGGTGACAGAAAGAAAAAAACCGATAGAGTGCAAGTTGGATTTGCTCAATTAGTGTTCCGTACCGTAATTGCCTTTAAAATAAAAAAATTTGTTACAGAGGTATAAAATGATCAGCGAATTTAGAAAACACAAGCCAAAAGAGTTTTTAATAAAAACATTAAGAGCCCAGGTTACAAACATGTCCAGTCAGATACTGACTCAGCAGGCTAATCAGACCAACCAAAATAAGGCGAAAAGTTCCTGTCATATCTTGAGATCCAATATGTATTTTCACGTCTTGCTTCGTGGATTATCGCAAGGCCTTTGATAGAGTGCAACACCATAGACTCATGGAGATACTGAAGCAGGTGGGGATTGACGATCGTGACTTAAGGATAATTGCACATCCATATTGGAATCAGACTGCCTGCATAAACGTGGATGGAGACTCCGAACATATATTTAATAAAGCTCTCGAAACTAATAACGCAAGAATACTTGTAAATGGAAAACGTTTAAATAACTTAAGGTATGCGGACGACACCGTAATTATAGCAGATAGTCTGGCAGGCCTACAGGAAACTATGACAAGAGTGGTAGAGGTTAGTCGATATAAATATAAATAAAACCAAATATATGCTGATCAGCAAAAATAATATCCCGCATGAGGATCTGATAGTTTCCAATAATCAACATATTAAACGAGTCAATAAATATACATACCTGGGATCTGTACTGAATGACCAATGGGATCACTCACAGGAAATAAGGTATGGTATAGAAAAGGCGAGAGCTGTGTTTGTTAAAATGGCATCAGTTTTCAAAAACCGCTTCTTGACAATAACGACTAAGGTACGACTTCCCCGCTGTTATGTCTTCTCCGTCTTGCTGTATGGAGCAGAATCCTGGACTGTAACTGAAGCCACCATGAAAAAGCTGATGGCGCTTGAAATGTGGCTATACCGCAGAATCCTGAGAATTTCATGGGTGGATCACGTGACCAACGAGGAAATTCTTAGAAGAATGAAAAAACCCACGGAGATAATAACCACCATAAAAACACGGAAGTTAGAGTACCTGGGCCATATAATGCTATAAGAAATACTGCAGGGGAAAATTCCGGGTAAACGTGGCCCGGGCCGCAGGAGGATCTCGTGGTTGAAAAATCTTAGAACATGGTTTTCGGTAACAACCACCGCGCTTTTCAGAGCAGCCGTAAATAAAATTACAATAGCCAGGATGATCGCCAATGTCCGGACCGGTTAGGCACCAGAAGAAGAAGAAGATCTTAGTCAATAAAGTATAATAGCACAGGCCAACGATGAAAAAACTTTTTTAATAATTTTACCTGATTTCTATGTTTTTTGTTGTGCTAAGTCCGAAAATAATAATAAAACAGTCGTATCACCCACCAATTTTTCACATTTTAATATTCAAAATGTGAAAAGTTCATTCGAATGTTATTAGGGTGGCAATAAAATCAGAATTTTATAAGGTTGGCAGTAAAATCAAATGTTATTAGGTTGGCAGTTCCGATAAATGTCACAGCTGTTTGTTTTCTTCCAGTAAATATAACCTCGCATTGCAGTGTTTAACCCATCTGCTTTAACTCACACTCAAAGTATGGCTAATCGTGGTTGTAAAAACTCTACCCAACACTTTTTGTTATATATGTGGTGAGTTTGTAGTTAAAAAATATCAAAGAAACATTACTGACTTTGTAAAAAAAGTATACTTTGCATACTTTGGTATAGAAAATCAAGAAAAATGTTGGGTTCCTCACAAAGTATGTTATGTTTGTATCGAGGATCTTAGGAAATGGTATCAGAAAGAAAAGAAAGCTTTTAGATTTGCGGTACCCATGGTATGGATAGCGCAAGAAAATCATTCAAGTGATTGTTATTTTTGCAGCGTTGATGTTTCTGGATATAACTCCAAAAATAAGAAAGTAATTGTCTATCCTAACTTTACTTCAGCTAAACGGCCGGTAGGACATGGACCGGGACTTCCTGTCCGTGAGCCACCTGATGACGTTTTACAGTCCAGTCCCGAATTTAATGAAAGTCGACCGGATGATGATGCGTTTCAATGTTCTCTAGAAAATTTAAAACCACAATTGTTTACACAAGCTGAGTTAAATGATTTAGTGAGAGATTTGGGTTTGACTAAGGAAAAAGCAGAATTGCTTGGTTCTAGGCTGAAAGAAAAACATTTACTGGAATCTGGAACATCTATTTAGCATTATAGAACAAGAGATCAACAATTTGTATCAAATTTTATGTATCAAATTTTCCCTATTTTCAAATTTAATCAATGTCATATTGTGAGAGAACTGGGGTGATACAAAAAAACTGATACCAGACACGGTTTCAGCTCCCAAAAATACATACACTTAGATGTATTGGTTTAAAAAGTTTTTACAAATATTTTTTTTGTTGGCCTGTGTAGTTATAGCATCTTAGCTATCTAATAGTTAATAAATCAATCTAGCTCAGTCTACAAGCTAGTAATAAAAACGTAAAACAAATATTTGCTACCTAAATATTTGTTTGATTATAAACAAATAAAATAAAATTATTTTGTCTTGGTACCGTACCTGAAACGTATATTAAAAAAACCTCCACCAAATTGTCAAGTCAATTAGTTTCTTTTATACCAGATGAATTATCAAACGTAATGCAGTCGTGATAATTTTCGCCCAATCTACACTTTATGGAGAATATTCCGGAATTTTTTCAAAATTTCTTGATCCGTACTTTTCGAGATAATTGTAAGGTAACGATTTTTGGCCATTTTTTTTTTTTTTTTTTTTTAAATAATGCAAAGAAAAGTGTACGCACGTCTTACATCATATATATTCCTGAACTCGTGTTTTCACGAGTTTTCATTTGACACCCCACTCGATAACATGGTAAAAAAAAAATTTCACCTCCGATTTTACTCCCCAAAACTAACCTCTTAAGTCAAAATTTAACTCTTAAAACTACACTGCTCTAGTTGGGCCATCAATTTCTATATTTGTTCCAAATTTCGAATATATGATCAAGAACTAGAAGATTAAAATTAATTAAAGTTTAAAAAATAATAATAAAATTAAACTTAAAGAGATAGGTTTTATATTAAACTTTCTAGAGTTTAGTAGCCAATTTATAATTAAATGATATATATTTTTCTTTAATTCAGATTTTGCTCATCAGGAATGGTTATGAACATGTACGCACTGCAAAAATCCGGTTCTCTAACAGAAGAACAAATAGAAAAATCATTTGGTGGAAATCTGTGCCGATGCACTGGTTATAGACCTATTTTGACAGCTTTTAAGAAATTAGTTACAGATACAGGTAAAAAAGAATTTTTTTAAAGGCGTTTTATTTGGGCTTCAAGGATAGAATTAAATTCGGTGTATTCCTGATCAGTTAGTTATTTCTCTTAATGGAAGTATATCCATTTATATTTTTAGCTACAATTCTTCTGGATTTCTCTTGTATTGTTTGTAAAATGATGCTAATGTTTCGCCGATCATTCTGCCTGTTTCTTCAGAGCTCGTTCAATCTATTTTCGTGAAGAAAATTAATAGTAAAATGATTATTTCGTAAATATTTTAAGCAATATAATATTCTGAACATATCCCCCAATGAAAATCTAAATCCTACATCGGCTGCTTCACAAGAGTTTAAAATTCTTTTCATTTCATTTGCCAAACAAAATGTATTGTTGAACGAAATTATCTATATCTAGGGTTTTATTGTTCTAGTTCTCATCTTTTCCAAAATATTTAAAAGATTTTGAAAATACAGAAATATTCTTGTTTTGAGAAAAATACTTTCTTTAAACATTAGTATGGCTTCAGAAAAAAAAAACAATCTACTACGAAGCTCATTCCAAAAGTTCTCAGCCAGACATGGCTCCAAGATGACCAAATTATTATGATATTTGTTAAGTGTTATCTCCTAGGGTGCGTGCTGTGAAGTTTCAAATACGTAAGTCTAATTTTCTTTTTGTAGCGATCGTGTAAACAAATAAGTTTTAACATTTCCGAAAAAATTGATAAAATTGAAGTGCGAGCTGTTATAAAGTACTTGGTTTTAAAAAGTTTAACTCCTACAGACATTCAGTAAGAGTCATATTAAATGGTTCTTTCCCTTCGTTTTCGACGATTAAAAAGTTAACTGCTGAACTGAAAAGTAGTCGTACATCCATTCAAAATGATAAACGGTCATGACGCCCGAAAACCTCTACGACTGACGAGATCGTGACAAAAATTCACAATAGCGTACTAAGTGGTCTCCGATACGTGAGCTTCCTGACATTGTAAATACCTCGGTAGGTCGTGTCCACTACATTTTACATGATGTTTTAGGTATGGGAAAGCTTTCTGCTCGATAGGTGCCATGTTTGTTGACAATCGACCAAAAACTCATTCGAATGAAGACTTGTTCAGTATAGATGAAACATAAATTCATCATTACACGCCAGAGATGAAGAAGCAGTGGAAACTGTGGGTGGGAACAGGTGAAAGTGCGTCCAAGAAAGAAAAACGGTTCCATCTGCAGGAAAAGTCATGGCTTCGTTTTTTTGGAATCCTTGTAGTGTTGTGCTCATAGACTATCTGGAGAAAGATAGAACCATCACCGAGAAGTATTATACTTTACTACTGGACCAATTGAATGGTGCTATTCAGGCGAAACATCCACATCCTGCAAAAAAAGCAAGTGCTTTTTCATCACGATAATGCGTCTTCACACACGTCTCAGATTGTAGCTGCAAAAGTACAATACCTTCGCTTCGAAGTCGTTCCACATCCATCGTCAAATTTGGCTCTCAGCGATTACTTCTTGTTTCTAAACATGAAAAAATGGTGGGTTAGACGAATATTCACTTCAAAGAATGAAGCTGAAACTGAGACGAAGGCTTACTTTGCAAAGCTGGATAAATCTTATTATAATGAGGGTATTAAAAAGTTGGAAAATCGTTGGACTAAATATGTTAATTTGCAAGAAAGATACAAATAAAATCATTTGGAGTTTTCTTGGCTAAGCCGAGAGCTTTTGTAATGACCCTCGTATTAGTACCATCTTACATTTGGTTAATAATATTGTTGAGAAACAGAAAAGCGTTAAAATCGTAGTAATACCATTCTACAGCTTACAAATGGCTTTTGATTATATATACGAAAGTTTAACAAAAAAATTGGACATGTAGAGCCTGTCCCAAAATATAACATCCTGGTTTTTGCCGTTTTAAGTGGTCAATATAAAAATTCTGACTTTTTGTTTATGATAAGTTGCAGAGATGGACTTAAGAATTTTATTCATTAATGCAACTAAATAAAATTATAAGTGTTTTTGGAGATGTTTGTTTATAGATGCGTGTAAAAACAAACGGATAAGAAGTACAAAAATACAGTTTGAATGAATAGGGTTTACAAGAGGGGACATACTGTATAAATAAAAATATATTTTAACTTAAGCCTAATTCGGTTTCACTATCACTGTCATCAGCTGAGGCAATTATCAGTGGTTTTATATTATTTACATAAATATATGAATCTTCAACTTTAACAACGTGCTGAATGGAATTCTTCCAGCTTTCACAACTTTTATAACTTTTTTACTAATTCAACCACTGACACGCTTAAAGGAGGAGAAACATTTTATTCGTTTTTTTTTTGATTTAACTTGATGCCAAATATGTTCAATTGGATTAAACACACAATAATACGGAGAAAAAGCCGCAAAACAGTGCTTCCCATTTTCTCAGCCATACTGTCACAAACATATGTCTTTTTCAAAACTTCCAAAAGATCACTTTTTTTAAAACTAAAGTCATTTTCTAACATATATTCCTGTATTTCCGATTTGGTGTTGGATGCATTAGAAATCTTATTTAGTAGGCGACTATGGTAACTTGCATTGCCCGTAACTATAACACTCTGTTGCGGAACATTTGGCAAAAGGGAATTTTGAAACCAATTTTCAAAAAGTTGTGCGGTCATGTCTTCCTGATAGTGCAAACTAGAATCTTTTATGTTTTTTGCAATTTGAAACCCAGCCCTTTTTAGATCCAGCATGCAAAATGGTTATTCGTTTACCTTAATTTGAAGGTGCGTTAGTCTGACATTTTGTACTGCTGTCAACCCATCCTTTTTGCACAGTGTCATGGGTATCGAAGCATCTTTCGTCAAGGTAAATTATTGGCCAATTCTCTGATCGATACGTTTTAATTTCTTGCAAATAAGTATGTCGCAAGATTCGTAATCTTTGTGACTCCATCACTACTTGCCTTTTGTTGATTCTTCGGAACGTGAATCCCATTCCTAAGAGAATTCTGTGAAGGATTGATCGGCCACAATGTATATTGGTCCCGTCTTGCACCAGTCTTAATTTATTTTGTCTAGTGTCGGCGCCAACTGCTCTTCATACATAGAATATATTTTTCTCCTGATGACGTCTTTTTCACAATCGTCTACATGATGCATTTGAAAATCTTTCCGTTTTTTCCTGTTCCTGAGTGATGGTTTTCCTACAATACCCTTAATCGTAGAAATTGGGGTTTTTGTTAGTTCACTGGTTTCTTGCAAAGCACTTTGTTTATTCAAATTTTTTTTTACTAAACTGTCGTAAACATTTTTCACTATTTGTTTAGCGTCAAGTGATAAAAGTTTTCTCTTGCGATAGCCACTATTGCAATTTTCCCACGGACACCACATAATTAAAATAGAACCGTTACGTTGTAAGTTGTAAGTAAAACTAAAAATAAAAATATTAAAAAGTATCTTTTGAAGTGAGGGCGGTATACAAAGCAGGTAAATTAAAAATACGTGTATCGTAATACTTGGCAACTATGCACAAAACCTTAATAGGATCGTTTATTGCCCCATTGAAAAAGCAAAAAGGCTGGATCTTATATCTTAAGATTTACTTTACAAACATTATATGTAAGAAACACTAAATCTCTATCTACCTATTAATTAGTTAATACTTATACTTGCTTATATCAGTGTATATTTTTCAGAGGGTGCAGAGGAAACACCGGATATAGAAGACTATTATCCTTGTAAAAGTTTAAGATGTCAAAATGGTTGTTCAAAACCTTGCAAGAAAACCCCTTTATATTTTAAAGTGGACGATACTAGATGGTTTAAAGTATACATTTTAAAAGATTTACTTGAAATTTTAAATACTGTTGGCACGCAAACTTATATGCTGATTAGTGGAAATACTGGTAGAGGTAATACATAATAAGAATATTTATCAATTTCAGTTAGTAACACAGTGCAACACGAAAAAAAATAACCATATACGGACACCACCACGTGATAATAGACCAAAAAAAAAGACCCGTGTCTCCCAGTTTTTCCGAAAGTCATGTACTTTTTTTTTTATGGGCCCCCAAAGATTTGAGGCCTGGGTGTAATTTTTGCAAAAAAACTCATCATATTCTGAGGCTCATATCTTGCAAACCGTTCGGAATTTTAATTTACTTTCTGTAGCAAAGTTGTAGCCCTTGTCATAAGGAACAAAAATTATGAACATTTAAAGTAAAAAAAAACTTCATCTTCAAGATCAAAATAGCAAAAAACTGTAAAAAATTCGATTTTTTTTACCTTTTTTTCCCTGTTTAGGCCCATAGCTAGCAAACCGTTCAAAATTCAAGGAAACAATCAACTACAAAAATGTAGCTAAGATCTTAGTAAACAACTTTCTAGAATATATGAACTTCCTAGGAATGATTCTTAACACTGTTTAGGTAGCCGCAAAAGTAAAAATTTTCCCGAAAAATCTACTTTTTTAAAGTTTTTTGCGATTTTGATCTGGAAGATGAAATTTTTTGGATTTTATATGTTCACAATTTTTGTTCTTTATGATAAGAGCTACAACTTTGCTTCAGAAAGTAAATCAAAATTCCAAACGGTTTGCAAGATATGAGCCTGAGAATATGATCAGTTTTTTGCAAAAATGACACCGAGGCCCCAAATCCTTGGGGCCTCATAAAAAAAAAGTACATGAATTGGGCCAAAACTGGGAGCCTCGGGTAAAAAAAGACCCGTGTCTCCCAGTTTTGCCCCAAGTAATGCATTTTTTTTTTATGAGGCCCAAAGATTTGGGGCCTCGGTGTCATTTTTGCAAAAAACTGATCATTTTCTCAGGCTCATATCTTGCAAACCGTTCGGAATTTTGATTTACTTTCTGAAGCAAAGTTGTAGCTCTTCTCATAAAGAACAAAAATTGTGAACATATAAAATCCAAAAAATTTCATCTTCCAGATCAAAATCGCAAAAAACTTTAAAAAAGTAGATTTTTCGGGAAAATTTTCACTTTTGCGGCTACCTAAACAGTGTTAAGAATCATTCCTAGGAAGTTCATATATTCTAGAAAGTTGTTTACTAAGATCTTAGCTACATTTTTGTAGTTGATTGTTTCCTTGAATTTTGAACGGTTTGCTAGCTATGGGCCTAAACAGGAAAAAAAAGGTAAAAAAAATCGAATTTTTTACAGTTTTTAGCTATTTTCATCTTGAAGATGAAGTTTTTTTTACTTTAAATGTTCACAATTTTTGTTCCTTATGATAAGGGCTACAACTTTGCCACAGAGAGTAAATTAAAATTCCGAACGGTTTGCAAGATATGAACCTCAGAATATGATGATTTTTTTTGCAAAAATTACACCCAGGCCTCAAATCTTTGGGGCCCATAAAAAAAAAAGTGCATGACTTTCGGAAAAAACTGGGAGACACGGGTCTTTTTTTTTTGGTCTACTATCACGTAGTGGTGTCCGTATATGGTTATTTTTCCATAACTTAAAAAATTACACACAGTGTAATCTTTTAAAACCAAGTCACCTAAGCTGTCTGAAAAGTTCTCGGCCTAACAATGAAAGAATATTTTTTTTGACGTGAAATATGTTTTATTTTTCAATATAATCTCTTGAAACTTTAATACATTTATTCTAACGTCTATCCAATAATTCAATACCAACATTAAAGTGTGATTCCAAAAGGTCTGCAAATTTTTTTTTATGGATCTAGCATACGTGCTACATGGAAGTCCCTAAAGCGCTACAGGAGAGACACGTGTGCAAAATATTTTCATATCTTGTACCAAGATTTGCTTGACGTTGATTCTGGTGAGTTGCATCAGCGTACGGATGTAAACGTGTGCTGTGACAGATTTTATGAAATTTCGTATAGTATATTTGACAGGTCTGTGCCTTTATTCAAAACCAGAAGTAGTTCCTTTCCAGTATGGTATAATCTAGATATTGTAAGAAATTTGAAACGTAAGAATAATCTTTTTAGGAAGAATACAAAATCAAATAATGAAAAGTACTATGAAAAATGAGACCTGTCAGATGATTAAGTTCATATATCAGAGGCATAGAGGGAAGTACTAATGCTTTCTGGAGGTATGTTCAGCAGAAGAGGAAAAGTTGTGCATTCCAGTTGTAATTTGCCAATCATTTCTGGAGTGTTTATAACACTGCGAATGATGTCACCAGTAGTTCTCATTCTATGAATCAAGAGCATATTGAGATTGTCGCTCCGTATTTTGCTCAGAGTGACGTTGTGACGGTGTCAAAGCGGCTTAAACCAAAGATGTCCAGTGGTCCAGACTCTGTGCCAAGCTTTTTTATTAGAGATATTATAGATGTTTTGGCTGCTCCACTTAATAAAATTTTTGACCTTTCAATATCTAGCCAAAGATATCCTGCGAGGTAGAAAAAGGCTAAAATATGTCCAGTTTATAAGAGTGGGAATAGACCAGAAGTGGAAAACTACAGGCCGGTCTCACTAATTTGTGGTTTTTCGAAGATTTTTGAAATGCTTTTGCATCGGCACATTGTGACCAGAGTGGAATTATGGTTGTCGGTGCGTCGGTCGATGGCAGCCAACTTGCCCTCCTTTGCACATTTCACTTCTAGAGTGCTTGATTTGGGAGATCAGGTTGATGTGGTGTTTACTGACTTCTTGAAGGCGTTTGACAGGATAGGTCATGGTGTGCTTCTGGGGAAGATGGTTGATTTTGGCTTTATGATGAATTTTGTTAGTTCCTTCAGGACATACCTGGTGGAAAGATTTCAGTATGTTCAGTACAATGGTTTTAGGTCGCATTCGTTTCGTGCAGAGTCCGTTGTTCCACAGGGGTCAAACTTGGGACCGCTACTGTTCCCCATGTTCATAAATGACATTCAGGAGGTCATTGATGTGGAATACCAGATGTTTGCGGATGACCTGAAATTGTATGTGTCAGTCGAGTCTGGTGGCGACTGTGAACTACTGCAGAGTAGTGTTAAGGCAGTGCGGGCGTGGTGTGACAACAATGGGATATTGCTAAATGCAAACAAATGTTCTGTAACGATAACGACAGTGAGTCGTAAAGTATCTCCAGTGAACTATAATTACAGTATAGGTAATATAGAGTTGCAGAGAGTGGAGACAGCCAAAGACCTGGGCATTGTTCTGGACTCTAGGTTGACCTTCAATCAGCACATTGGACATGGGATTCATAATTAGAAATGGTGGGTCTTTTCAAAATATTCAAACCTTTTCAACATTATTCAATACATTGGTCAGAAATAGGCTTGAGTATGGGTCTATTATCTGGGCACCATTGTTTAATAGGTGGGTTGTGGCTTTGGAAAGGGTTCAGAGGAGGTTTTTAAAGTTTTTGGCTAGGAAAGTTGATGGGGTGTATCCACCCGTAGGTATAGAGAATGATATTTTGTTAGAGAGATTTACTTATATGACCTTAGAGAAACGTAGAAATATGGGTATGGTGATGTTTCTATATAAACGTGTAAATGGTGTGATTCAATGTCCACTGTTGCTGGAGGAACTGAATTTTGTTGTGTCCAGACCAGCTCATCGGACTGGAAACTTCTTTTATCTTCCTACTGCTCACACAAATATATTGTATGCTTCTCCCGTTTATAAGATATGCGCTGCTTATAATAAGGTATCTATTCCATTTCTCTGAAGGAATTCTTCTGTATCTGTCTAAATTTATTTTAATAGCTGTAAGCATATGTGAAATTGTAGTTTGTTTATTGTTTGTATAATTAAGCATTTTGTGATATGTATTTGGATTGTTTAATGATGGTATGATCGGCCCTATTAATTAATTATTCTGTTGGGCTTGTTACAGTAATAATAGCTTCGTCATTTGACGTAAAACGCGTTCCAGCCAGGAATTCTTTCAGGTTTGGAAACAAATCAGGTAAATACGCTGGATGTTCAAGCAATTCGTACTTTAATTCGTCGAATTTTGCAATTGTTAAAACATTTGTGTGAACACGTGCATTGTATTGATGAAAAATGATTCTTTTCTTCTTTAAAGCACGTTTTTTGCATCCATCTGATCCAAAAGGTTACAATAATATTCAGAGTTAATTGTTTTATTTTTCTGAAAATGATTGGTCAACAAAACACCTTTTTAATTCTAAAAAACCGTTGCCATAACCTTCCTGCTGATGGAACCGTCTTTCCCTGCTTTGGTGCACTTCCACCGGCTTCAATCCATTATTTCGACTGTTCTTTTCGCTCTGGTGTATAATGGCGAAGCCAAGTTTCATCAATAGTTATGAAACGACGATTAAAATTCATTTTATTTTGCTTAAAACGACCCAAACACGCTTGAGAAATATGCATTCGAATGTGTTTTTGGTCAATTGTCAGCAAATGTGGCATCCATCTTGCACAAAGCTGTTTCATATGTAATTTCACGTACTCGTCGATCATCTAATACCATATCATGGACTTGTTGAATGATTTGTGGTGTTGTAGCAGTTTTTGAACGACCTTCACGTAGATCATCTTCGAGGCTTGTACGACCAAGTTTAAAAAGAGCAAGGTGATGCATCGTTATACACTACACGATATTCAATTTTTTCCATTTTAAAAAATCAATGACACGTCAATATTAAACAGCGGCTACTACTCGAATGAATTGACAGATCAAAATAAAATTTTACGTGCGTTTATATAGAGAATGGAATGTTCCAAAACAGTTATGGTTTCAAAGTTTCTAACGCCATCTATGTGTCAGGACGAGAATTTTTCAGACAGCCCATGTATTATTTGTTAAAGGTGTTTTTTGGGCAACTTCTTCACCAGATATTTATATTGACATATCAGGAGTTCAAGAACTTACGTCATATTCGGTTAAAGGGAATAGTCTTACTCTTGGTGGTAATGTAAATCTAACCGATACTATGACAATTTTTAGAACATTAGCGAAAGCAAATGCGAAGTTTGCTTACTTGGATAAAATGGCTGATCATCTTGATTTGGTTGCACATGTACCGGTAAGAAATGTAAGTATTAGATAATTTTCCTCACTTTTCAAAGACGTATACATATATGGTATATGTAATGCTAACTTATTATTTCCGTCCACAAGTAGTAGTAATAGTACCAGTTGAAACATTTTATAGGCAGAGACAGTTCAAAGAGCTCGTGCTTGTAATACCATTTGAGATCTGTATGATGTCAGCCACACAAGGGCTACAGTTTAACATGATATCCAATCCGAACCATATAAGAAGCAGAGCTCAGAGTACGCTCTCTATTTTCAAAGAATTGCTCTACATTTCCCGTTTGCCAGAAACCACACTTTAAACATCATGGTGATATTGCAGCGAAGTATTTCATTATTAATGACGGCTTTGAATCCATCCAGTTCAATTTCCACCACCACTTAGACTCGAAAGCGACAAGTCTTTTCTACTCTAAATGGTTCCCTACGAATAACATGCTGTTGGACGTATCATGCATCCCACCTGTGTCTGTAGCGGGGAAGATGCTGTCTTCATCGTCAGCTTCTTCGGTTTGAACGGCCTTCTATCAACAACATGCGTGAGCGAAAGATATTTAAATAAATAAATACACTGACCTGCCAGGGATTGAACACGAGACCTCACACATGGTGAGCTGGAACTATACCATGGAGTTAGAGCTACTTTTCGCCCATAAACTTCGAGAGTAATATAATTTAACTAGTGATGAACTATTACTTTTCAGCCAATTTGGAGGTTAAGACATTAATATAATCTCCAAATTTTTATGTTGTCAATATCCATCATCCATGCCATGTGTATAGACGTCGACATGATGGGTAGGCTTAAAATTAACAACTGATCTCCATTTGAACTACGAGTACATTATATCTAGGTGTCTGTTAATGCAAGTACTGAACAATCTTTTTACCATTTGCTGGCTGAATTTATTTCTCATTCATTCAGACTGTTTTTATACCCTGAGGCAAATAAGTCATTGCATTCGTGTGATTATATATATATATATATATATATATATATATATATATATATATATAAATATATATATATGTACAGAGTGGTCCAAATTGGACACTTTTAAAGGTAAACTCCTTTATCTAAAGGAGATAGACGAAAACCGATGTCGGTGTCTGAGGCTTAATTTTTATAATAATCTCAATGGTGCAAACCGCATATCGATATCTAGTAGCGTTTCAGATATACACGGTGTTTTTCAAAAACCGCATTTTCAAAAATTGTTTGTAATTCTTTTCCTATTGAAAATTTTTGATTTCTGTAAAAACATTCTTAAAGTATTTTTTCCCGTGGATTTCAACAGTGTAAGTTACATTTTTTTGCAACTAATATTTTAATAGTATTAACGCAAAAATATATTTTTTAAATGGGACACCCTGTATATTTTCCCTTATCCGTACAGGACTTTAAATTACCATTCTAAAAACATGGCACACTTTATATTTTGCTTAAATCTACTTCAAAATATAAAGGTTTTCAGTTTTTACGCGAGTTTTAAATGCACCTTTTGTGAAGTAGGCTTTGGACGGAGCGGCAATATCAATTGTTTACCTATAGCAGTCAGTTCGTAAAAAAAATTCCCAGAGTAACTCTAAGAGTCATAACTACAATAAAATGTACTAAATGCTATAGTACTTTAAACTATGTAGAAAATAAAACAAAACAAAAATAAAACAATTTAGTCCGAGTAGAGCAAACTAAAACAAAACAATTTTCTATAAGAGATGTGCGAAATGTGGACCAGTTTCATTTACACATAGGCGGCACCTTTTCTGGACACTTCTTACCGAGTTGATTAGTTCAAGAGGAGTGAGAGCTGCAAAACTTTGTATCACTGCGACTTCTAACTCATGCCTGGTGTTTGTCGGTAATTTAAAAATTAGGTCCTTCATTGTTTCCCAGAGATAGAAGTCCATGGGTGTTAAATCCGGTGACCTTGTCGGCCAACGGTTCGGACCTTGGTTGGCTCATTAACAAGAGGTTCTATTTGCTGCCTTAAAATTTCTAAATATCTCTGAAAGGTGAGTGTTCTTTCGCAAATAAATGGACCTATAACCCTGCCTCTAAAAATTCTTGCCCACACATTAAATCCAAATCTGCCTTGATTTCTTTGCTCCACAACTAAATGAAGATTTTCTTGTGCCCACGTATAAGAATTGTAACCATTAAAAATACCTGCATTACTTACATAAGCTTAGTCTGTCCAAATGCAATTTAATGAAAAATTCGGAACATGGTTACAATTCTCCAGAAACCATTGGCAAAAATCCATACGCCGTTGAAAATCTCGGTCTCTAAGGTGATGAACTTTTCTTGTCCTATATGGCCTGAATTTGTGCTTCTTCAAAGTACGACTTACGTCGGGTTGAAGTGTTGGGATTATTTCCGATAGTTCCTAAAACTACTATTTCTTCTAACTCCTTATCCTTGTTTGATGCATAATTTTTGGGTCGTTTCTTTTCGAACTGGCCACTATTAACTAGGTTATGTTACAATCGAGCGAATATATCCTTGAAAGGTTGACGCCTCTCTGGATACCGTTCGTGGTACAAATTACTTGCCGCTTCCGAATTTTCTCCGATTTGTATCAAACACATTATCATATCCCATTTTTCATAATTTTCAAACTTCATTGCGATTTATTTGACACTACAATAAGTATCCTGAAGTAAAATTTGACAATTATGAGTAAACAATTAAATTAAACCATATGGTCGCTTGTTTTTACGATTTGACTGCTATCGGTAAACAATTGATATTGCTGCTCCGTCCAAAGCCTACTCCACAAAATGTGCATTTAAAACTCGCGTAAAAACTGAAAAACTTTATATTTTAAAGTAGATTAGAGCAAAATATAAAGTGTGCTATATTTTTAGAATGGTAATTTAAAGCTCTATTCGGATAAAATATACAGGGTATCCAGTTTAAAAAATATGTTTTTGCGTTAATAACTATTAAAATATTAGTTGTAAAAAAATGTAAATTACACTGTTGAAATCCACGTGAAAAAGTGCTTTGAGAATGTTTTCCAAAATGCAGATTTTTGAAAAATACCCTGTATATCTGAAACGGTACTAGATATCGATATGTGGTTTTCACCATTTAGTTTATCATAAAAATTGAGCCTCAGACATTGACATCAGTTTTCGTCTATTTCCTTTAGATAAAGGGGTTTACCTTTAAAAGTGTCCAATTTGGACCACCCTGTACATATATATATATATATATATATATATATATATATATATATATATATGTTATGTACGTATATGGGTCACTGTAAAACCACTGAAATTGGAAAAGTCCGTGTTTCAGCAGTCTACCCATTGCTCTCGAAAGAAACAGAATATGAGGATGCACAATTTTGAACAGGTATTAACAGTGCGTTCTTTCCTTTACATCATACTCATCTTTCTCGCAGAAATAAATTTGTGTCAGTGTATAGCGTCCTATTCTTTGCAATAAACAATTGGTATATTTTAAATATTTTTGTAGATTGGCACTATTGCTGGCAACCTTATGTTAAAATATCAGCATAATGAGTTTCAGTCTGATATATTTGTAATACTAGAAGCAGCGTCGGCCGCTATTGTTATTGGTAATTTCTTTTCTTCAATTACATTTAAAATTCTCTTTGGTATAAGTTTACACTTTATTAATTATAAAATGGTAAAAATATAAATATGTATATATATTTTTTTAGTTGATACTAAAGAAAATGAGACAAGAGTTACACCTGAGAACTTTTTGAAAGTTGACATGACCAAAAAAGTTATTAGGGAAATTATACTTCTTGGATATGATTCAGATTATTGTTATGGGAGTTATAAGGTAATTTGACAGGGACAGCTGCATATGTTCATTTCTCAATAAAGATGCAAATATTGGATGGTTGTAGCTTCTACTTGACGGAAATTCGTTATAAATATATAATAAAAGACTGTTTTTAGTCAATTTCCACTGGCTTATTTAAATTGCGATGACTAATATCCTCTTATCAGAGGACAATTTTACTAAAGAATTAAACTACATAAAACAAGTAGCCGTTAACAACGGTTACTCGGTTACTTTAATCGATAACATCGTTAAGAAAAAACTTAAAAACAAGGCAATCTCAGAAATATACCCACGTTTTAAGGACAGAAAAACCACATTTAAATTCTTAACCTATTTCGGCAAACCAACAGAAAAACTGGGAAAATTTTTAAATCAAAAAAAATATCAACATAGCTTACAAGACGGACAATACTATAGGGAAATATCTCAAAAACTACAAACCACAAATCAATAAAGACAATAATCAGGGGTTTATCAATTAACATGTGGGTCATGCCCTAAAACATTCATAGGACAAAGTGGACGTACATTTATACAAAGAATTACAGAACACGAAAAAAGTTTCATCTATGAACGTCTATTTCAACATATGCTAATCATCTTTTAATAGAAAATCACACATTTAACAAGAATTTCAAAATTTTTCAAATGTTTAAATTACCTAAACATATTTCTATTTTCTCCGCAGAATTGTTGGCAATAAAGGAGGCTATCAGATATTCCCTCCAAGCAAACATCCAACATCCAACTCTCATAATTTCTGATTCCCTAAGCGCTCTCAAAGCCATCAATTCTAGAAATCTCAATTTCAACTATATCAGGCAAATTCTGGATTTGATGTACACGGCCACCTTGAAGAAACGTACCATATCCTTGCTTTGGTTGCCCAGTCACATAGGCAACCCTCATAACGACAGAGCGGATTATCTTGCTAAACTTGCCATAGAAAGGGGCAGTATGAACATGGGAGAGAATCACTACTCTGATTTTAACATCTTCATAAAACACCTACACAGCTCTCTCTTCCAACTCAAATGGGACTTGGAAGATCCCAACAACAAATTATGGTCCATCAAAACCAATGTATTTCCTCCCCTTAACTCCACAGAATTGAACCGAAGACATAATGTAATAATGAGAAGACTGGCATTGGGACACACCTACTCCACACATGTACACCTATTAAAGAGAGATCCCCCTCCACTCTGTCCTAAATGTGACTCCCCCTTATCAGTGTTACATCTAATCGAATCCATTCAACATCAAAACTTGAGAGACACCCACGGCATCCCATCCAACATCACCATCCTCATAAAATCTTTTGTCCCACTTAAAGAAAAGATAACCAATTACTTAAAAGAATTCAACTTCATAGTCTAATCTATTTATACCAAACTAACTCTAGTGGGCGCTAAATGATCTTAGCTGTCGATGCGCCCTGCCCAACAAAAACAAACAAACAAAAAAATTTTACACACTCAACAAAAAGGTTTAAAACTAAATCGATTAGTTTAAACAATTCACCATTATTGAATTTATTCTCCTAATTCCAAATCTGTGTGGGTTTTCCAATACTATCAATGTAATTTAATTAGGTGTAATATTATAATTAAGAAATTATAGAAAATTGTGAACATTAAACCTAACTTGACAATGTAAAATGTAGATCTGAAGAAGCTGCATCGACAGCGAAACGCGTCATCGCAATTTAAATAAACCAGTGGAAATTGACTAAAAACAGTCTTTTATCATATATTTAAGATGCAAATACTTCATCCTCTCTAATAATACGAAGTCGATTTCAACTGATCGCCTAGAAATCCTGGCTAACACTCATAGTTGGTCTACGTAAATTGAACACGTAGACGAGGTGTGGCTAGAAAATAACCAGACTGATTTAGCTACGCGTGGTTGGCAATGGTGAGGCGTTGAGCTTGAATACACTCTCTACCTATTCCGACATCTTAATGACCGTGCAGTTTCCAGTTCGGCTGCAGCACTAGTTTTAATCGGATCGTGTATTTGTTCTGCGTCGGAAAAATGCTTAGTGTTAATGATGAGCAACGAGTTAACGTAAAATTTATCGTTAAACTTGGAAAGTCTGCTCGAAAATATTAAGTTTGCTGCAAGAAGTTTAAAGTGATAATTACTTATCATGAACTCAGGTTTTCGAGTGGGTAAAACGATTCAAAGATAGCAGTGAAGACGGAGGACATAATAAACCTGTCAGAAGACGATCTGCAGTACTGCTTTCAACAATGGAAAATTTGTATGGAGTTACGAGGCTGGTTTGAAAAGTCCGTGCAAAAATAAAAACTACTTATGTGTTTGGGGTAAACCTTTTTTATTTTTCGACATAGTCTCCTTTAGGCACACTTCGTCCAACGATGTTCTAGTTTGTTGATCCCTTCCGAATAATAGGATTTGTTCAAGTCTGCAAAATATCCATTAGTGTCTGCAATCACCTCCTCGTTTGAATAAAATCTTTGTCCCGCCAGACATTTCTTCAAATTGGGGAACAAATAGTAGTCCGAGGGAGTCAAGTCTGGAAAATAGGGGGGATGTGAAACGAGTTGGAATCCTATTTCCATTAATTTTGCGACCACAACTGCTGAGGTGTGTGCTGGTGCGTTGTCGTGATGGGAAAGGACTTTCTTATGGGCCAATCGCGGGCGTTTTTCTTGCAGCTCGGTTTTCAAACGGTCCAATAACAATGAATAATATTCACCTGTAATAGTTTTACCCTTTTCCAGATAGTCGATGAGGATTATCCCTTGCGAATCCCAAAAGACAGTCGTCATAACCTTTCCGGCCGAAGGAACGGTCTTCGCCTTTTTTGGTGCAGATTCCCCTTGGTAACCCATTGTTTAGATTGTTGTTTTGGTCTCAGGAGTATAGTAATGTATCCATGTTTCATCCACAGTGACGAAAACGACGCTTAAAGTCCTCCGGATTCTTCTGGAACAGCTGCAAACCATCCTTGCAACACTTCACACGATTCCGTTTTTGGTCAAGCGTGAGCAATCGCGGCACCCATCTTGCGGATCGCTTTCTCATGTCTAAATGTTTATGCAAAATATTATGTACCCGTTCAATCGAGATGCCCACAGCACTAGCAATCTCAAGCACCTTACCTCTTCTGTCATCCATCACCATATCATGGATTTGATCAATGATTTCTGGAGTCGTAACCTCCACAGGCCGTCCAGAACGTTCAGCGTCCCATATGACCAGTCCGAAAATTTTGAAACCACTTATAAACTGTTCTAATCGAAGGTGCCGAGTCACCATAATATTTATCAAGCTTCTTTTTAGTCTCCTGAGGCGTTTTGCCTTTCATAAAGTAATGTTTAATCACCACACGAAATTCTTTTTCGTCCATTTCTTGAAAATCACTCGACTTCCTTGATTCACACGAATACCAAACACAAAGAAATAGACCAATATGGCTGAAACTTGGTGTGCGTTCATTCAAGAGATGCTACTAACTAAACATGACCTCGATACGCGCCGGTGGTGCCATCTCTCGGACTTTGCACGGACTTTTCAAACCAGCCTCGTATGTAGGGATCCAGAAGGAGTGTATATTGACGAGGATTAGGGTTTTCAAAAATAGAAAGTTTTATAAATTCAGTCCGATTATTTTCTAGCCACACCTCGTACTTGACCACACGTGGTATGGAGAAGTAAAAAAGCCCAACCTAAAAAGCCTAGCGGCTAGCTTAAAATGATATGATCTTAAAATAACATTTTATTTCTTGTTACAGAAATATATGTTACGTTTTTCTTTGTGTTTTTGTCTGCTTAATCCATGTCCAGGATTAAATAATTTTCCAAATGTACTAAACATGGAAGATCCAATTTAAAAAATTAAATAACAGAACACTGGGCATACGTTATATTAATTAGATCTTTTCTGTGACATTTCCACTAGAGGGTAAAGTGTTCATATATTAAAACCGTGAAGTTTTTCTTGCAATTTTGGAAATGGTCTCAGTTTTTTACTGACGTAAAGACATAGAATAGTGGAGACTATCAAAGACAAATTTCTCAAAGCATTAGCAGTTTTTTTTTTCTGTTATAAGATTTATTTGCTTTGTGAATAAGCAAAAATATAGTACTTCTGTACTGTAGCTTTTAGTGTTAGGTTGTTTTCCAAACATTGACTGTTAAACCATATGGTACCTGTAAGCACCAGATTTTTATTTTTTTTTTGTTAAATACAGTCTCTCAAGTAAGAACGTGTCCGCGATAATTCATTTTTGGTAGATGCGATTCTAGAGATTCAATAATAAATCGGTAGAGGGAACCTTTGTCTATGACGTATTTTAGCAAAAGTATCAGTCAGTTCTGTTGCAATGCTTAATAGTATACTATGGGACAAAAACATAACCATTGAAAATAAGAAGAGAATTTACAACTCAATAGTGAAAAGTATAATAACTTACAGCTCCCAGGTGTGGCCATTGAAGGAAAGAACGGAAAAAAAAAAATACTAAAAGCTACAGAAATGGATTTCGGGAGACGAGCAGCCAGAAAATCCAGAAAAGACCGCATACCAAATGACATGATAAGACGAGCCTTAGAAATAAAGCACGATATAGTGGATGAAATCAGAACCCAAAAGTTGGTATGGTACGGACATGTACAGAGAATGTCACAAGACCGACTACTTAAAAAGATCTTAAATTGGAACCCCCATGGAAGAAGAAAGCAAGGAAGACCACGCCAAAGCTGGAGAGTAGGAATCTACAAGGAAGTACTAGAGAGAGATCTGGAGGAGGAGGGATGGAGAAACCGGGAGAAGTGGAAATTAGGCATCGGAAGACGGAAGACGTTATAAAACCGATTGATGACACATTCTGCGGACGCTAAATATATTAAAAAGTTGGTGTCGTTTATGAAGAATTATGTTATGAATGTTAATTGTTTTACAAAACGAAAAATGTCGACGACTTGCCAAAACGTGGCTCGGTAGGCAAAATCATGCCAAAAGTCGAAAAACGAATCGTGTCTTTGTTTTCATGGGACCCGAAATTGACGCTGCGTTAAGGAGCGGCAAAATTAAGAAAATCGGGTTTGAATATATCTCGTGAGACCATTTGACAACATCTTCGTGCTCATGATGTCAAATTCCGAAGGACGTTGAAGAGACCTTTGCTGGGCGAAAATCAAGTCACGAAGCGGCTCGTTTGGGCTCACGATAAGATACTAGAGTGGGCCTCACAATCGTCTGAAGCCAACCTTATTGAAAACATTTGGTCCCTTGTAAAGAGAAAGCTCAGAGGAAAGACTCTGAGGACTTTGACTTAGTTGTCTCGCGAGATTCGGAAAATTTGGAGATCATTGTCCGAGTATGCAGAAAATCTCGTCGATAGCATGCCTCGAAGATGCCAGGCGAATATTGATGTAGGAGGCGATTGGGCAACTTACTAAGGTAATTGCGCCGTTGTTAGCACACCCAAGAATTCATTAATGGCGAAAGATATATTCGAAACACATTTTTTTCAAGAATACGGGCGGTCACATTCTTACTTGACAGACTGTATGATGAGATATTTAGATTATAACTGCTTATGGTAATTTATTTAGCAGGAAGTATAGGTGAGGACTCATACTTTTTCTTAAATTAACCCAGGAAATAACAAATATTTTTTTTAGATTATGCCAAGAGCTCAAAACGCTCACGCTATGGTAAATGCAGGCTTCCTACTAAATCTTACTTTACAAGGAATAGTTCAATCTGCACGAATAGTCTATGGTGCAATAAATCCTGCTTTTATACATGCTTCTCAAACAGAGGCATTGCTCGTTGGAAAAAATTTGTTTGATAATTCTACACTTCAATCAGCGTTTAAATGTTTAGATGGCGAGTTGAATCCTGATTGGGTGTTGCCTGATCCAAGCCCGACTTTTCGTAAGCAGTTAGCAATAAATCTTTTTTATAAGGTACGACCACGTGTCCAGTATACAGCCCTACATAAGCAATCATGGTTATTGAGATTAGTCGATTTCAAGTTGGAATGATTTTCCGATGTTTTGCTTTCGATTATACGAAAAATTTCTACAATATTGAATTCATATATTATTCAGTGTTCTGAGCTCAAATAGTAAAATTGTCTGAATATGTGTAACGCAATGACAGAAAATCACTTTAATCAGACATGGTCTAATCCCAAGAACCATCACTTTTTATCTAACAGTCCTATAATTCAATTGATACCTGTAAGTTTACAACTTTTGGAAAAAAAAACTAGTTTTTATAAAATGTAATATTGAGAAACAGACGTTCAATAATTAACTAGACGAACAGCAATAGTGGAACAACTACTAAATATTTTTAAACTGAAACTTTTTGAGGATCAAGTCAGCAATATTGGCAACGGATTCAATCAACTGTTTGAAAAAAATAGCAAACATGTGTGCTTGAAAAAAATAGCAAACATGTGTAATTTGTTCTTCCTTCTTTCTACTTCCTTTAATGGGCTCTATCTTTCTAAAGATAATTTAGCCAGCTTTGAATCCGTCTCGTGCTTAGGCAGAGCACCGGCAACTCTTAGTTGGTTTCTCAAGTTTGGAACCTTTCTATCATAGATAGTAATGTGGTTTCGCTCTAGGCGATATTGCTCTCTTGAATAAACATTTTTTTTGTCGTTATAAAATTAACTTAAAACTTAACATATATTATGGGTACCGATAAAGGATCGCTTCGAGAAACTGCTACTAATTTTGGATATAATCATTTTCTGTCAGCCCGCCCGTCCAATTACGTAATTGTCACAAAAAACACGGCCTCACGTGTTCACCACCTGTTCAAATCACATAACCTCAATCGACGTTTTAGGAATCATTCCTCACAGCGCTTAGTAACGTTTTGCGATTAGAACCTCTACCAAGCAATTTGTAGACCACCGATCCACACTTCAGAGTTACAAAACGTCCGAACTTTGCCTTTAGAAGCTCCAACCGGGGAAATGCGTCCGCGTGCTTCGAACTGTCGACCGGATGTCCAACCTAATTTGTTTATTTCAAAACGTCAGCTTCACTCGAAATGTGTACGATTTTTGTTATTCGAAGGTGTGAAACTGGCCGAAATTTATGCAAGAATGTTGTAACAATATGGTTAAAAGTGTTTAAGCCGTGGTAACGTGTACAAGTGGATTAAATAGTTTAATTCAGGTAGAAGTGTCACCGATTATCATCGTTTGGAAAGATCAGGGATGACAGACGTATAAAAATTGCCGCAATTGCTGAAATCTGTGATGCTAATACTAAAACACTGCACTACATCATTCATGATTAGCTGAACTACCGCAAAACGTGTACGAGATGAGTTCCAAGACAGCTGACTCAGGACCATAAAGACAAGCAAATTAACATTTGTTCTGAACACATATGACTGTTTTTAACGTAAAGTAATAACTTTCTAGATTGTATAATAAGCTGTGATGAAACGTGGATTCATCAATTTGAACCTAAATTCACGGTAAAGTCTTGAGTGGAAACATCCAAATTCTCTCGCAAAGAAAAAAATTCAAAACCTACGCGTCTGTCGGGAAAGTAATGTTAACGGTGTTCTAGGACTCTTAAGACCTAATTTATTGTGATTGTTTAGAAGATTAACATAGTGTAAATAGTAAGTACTATTCAAACATGCTTCAACAGAAAGTAAAAGCTCTGATAAGAAGAACACGACAGGGTTTTCTCTCAAAACGTGTGATTCTGCTGTTATCATAGCCCGCCCGCCCTCATACCGTAAAAAACCCGAGAGACGATTCAAAAGTTAGGTTGCCACACTTACTTTAATAGCCTCGACCTCGCACAGTCCGATATTTATCTGTTTGGCTTGCTGAAAGAATTTTTACGTGGCCAAGTTAGAAGATAACGAAACTGTCAAAAAAGCTGTACACAACTGGCTTAGACAGCAAGGTGAACAACTCTACACTACAGGAATTCGGAAGTCCACTGAACGATGGGAAAAGTGCCTAATTGTTGATGGAGACTACGTTGAAAAGTAGAGTAGATATCATTATCACTTAATAAACCGTTTTTTCCACATCTATTTGTCTCGTTAATTATTGGACGTCCCCCGTAGAAGGCGGGTAAAAAAAAGTCTTCTGATAAAATCAAAAATATCTCAATTAATATTTTCTAGAAAGTAGAATGCCGAAATGTTTCATTCGTTGCCGAATTACTTATATAACACGTAGGCTGAAAAGTTTTTGGCCTGACACATAGATGTCGCCATTTTCAAAAAAATCCATATGATTTTTAGGAAGTACCAACCTTCAGACGATACGTCTCAAAATTTAATTCCGACAATTGTGGTTTTAGGGACGCCATTTTGGATATTTTCAAAACAATGGAAAAAAAAATCGAATTTCGTGTGTTGATTAAACAATGTTTTTTAATGGAAAAAAAATATTGTTCAAGCTAAGCAATGACTTGATAAATGTTACGGGGATTTTGCCCCTGGAAGATCACTCATTATTTACTGGTATTCTGAATTTAAACGCGGTCGTACAGATACAAATGATGCTGAACGCTCTGGACGCCCAAATGAGGTGGTTACACGGGAAAACATCAAAAAAATCCATAAAATTGTTTTGGATGACCGTAAAGTGAAATTGTGTGAGATAGCTGACACCATAAAGGTATCAAAAGAACGTGTTGGTTATGTTTTGCATGAACATTTGGGCATGAGGAAGCTCTGTTCGAAATGGGTGCCGCGTTTGCTCATAGTGAACTAAAAAACTACCACGTGTTGATGATTCTGAGCGCTGTTTGGACCTGTTGAAACGCAATAAAAAGGATTTTTTCATGCGATATGTGACAATGAATGAAATATGGATCCACCACTACACATCGAAATTAAATCGGCAGTCAGCTGAGTGGACAGCAGTCGGTAGAAGTTGCCCAAAGCGACCAAAGACATAACAGTCGGCTGGGAAGGTTTTTGCCTCTGTATTTTGGGATGCGCATGGAACAATTTTCATTGACTATGCTGAGAAGGGAAAAAACCATCAATAGCGAATATTATATAAAGTTATTGGTGCTTTTGAAGGCATAAATTGCAAAGAAACGGCCCCAAATGAACAAGAAAATTGCATGAATTGAAGTTCGACTTGCTTCCTCATCCACCGTATTCTCTAGATTGGGGCCCCAGCGACTATTATCTGTTCGCAGACCTCAAAAAAAATGCTCGTGGGAAAGATATTTGGCTCCAATGAAGAAGTTATCGTCGAAACTGAGGCTTGTTTTAAAAGTAAAGACAAATCTTTCTGCAAGAAAGTTATAGAAATGTTAGAAAAGCGTTGGATTGATTGTATCACTCTCGAAGGAGACTATGTTGAAGAATAAAGTCGAATTTTCCAAAAAACTGTGTTTTAAGTAGCTAGACCAAAAATTTTTCAGCGTACGTGTTATTATAATTATTATAAAATATTTAATTTAGTTGATTAGCATTTTTAATCTATTTTGTAGTATATACTAAGTATAGCTCCTGTTTCAAAAGTATCTGCAAGGAATAAGAGTGGCGGGACATTGCTTACTAGGCCAATTTCAAGTGGAACTCAAAAAATAAATCCCGATCCGAGTTTGTATCCATTGACTCAACCAATAAACAAAATCGAAGCACTAGCCCAAACATCAGGTAAAATTACCTCGTAAAATAATTAATTAACTTTAATCAATATGGTTTCGTAGCCCTGTAACTTTATTCTCAGCACAGCTCTTGTTAAATTATGTTACCGCAACTTGGCTCTCGATCCAGCCAGACAAGTCTCTGGTTGGTAGGTTCTCTGATTCAAGATTCTCCTCTTCGAGGACATCTGCATCAGTTAGAACCAGCCTGAGAAATTACCTACGGGCTATTAACGAAAGATGGATTCGACAACAGTGTTTGCTTCGAGGTCTTATAATATCTGTTAACTTGTATGTAGTGGAATCACAGAGATATTAAAATAGAGGAGAGAAAGTATATAGCCTGCTGTAAGCGAAAGCGTATAGTCGTTAAAAAGAGAAGTAAATAATATGAGACAGTTCTGTCTCTCTTACTCTGCGCTTGAGCGCTGAATTCCGGCGCCGAGTACAGAGATAGAATGACTCTCATATTATTTCGTTCTCTTTCTATGAACACTACGCTTTTCGCAAGAACTTACCTCCTATATTCTAATATCTCTATGAGTGGAATAAGGATTGCGAACGATTAACAACAGCATTGAATATTCAGTATATTACCTGATCTTTTGTGTTTATTAATTTCTAATGATTCCAATAATAAGAGTTTATGACATTTATTTTCTGTGTGTAAAATCGGAAAATCCTCATTAAAATTATGATTATATTCGATAAGGTGGGATGAATACGCGGAATTTAATCTTTTATGAATGAAATCTTTATTTTATTCACAAAACATCTATCGTTTTACTTCGGTAGAAATCTTTATTGTATTCTTGAATCCTAATTTTAAAAGTGCGACCTGCTGGACCTATGTATGATGATGATGTTTTTGTTGTGATCATATAGTACACAAAAGGCACAGTTTCCTCACTTAACCTAGTTATTTATTATACAACAATACTGAACTGATAACTAAAAAGTAACAATTATTTGTCAACCATAACATACAAAAAAGTGAGACATTATATTTTTGAAAAATAAGATAACTAAATAATCTTGCATATAGAGCTGTATTGTGTACGGTAGGGTGATTGTATATTTATCCCTAAAATCTAAGGCATAATCATCGTATCTTAAGTTCAGTTTTCGGTATAATAAGGATATTTTTGAACAATTATTTTATTATATAGTAATCGATTGCGAAAAAATCTTCTTTCTCTTATGTTGAGCCAACCCATTTCCCTCATTTTGGCGCTCACTTACCTGTCATATTTTCATATCCAACCTATCATTCATATATACCAGTTTTGTAATAGCTGGATGCATCTTGCATCACATTCTAGCATACAAAATGTCATATAAAGTGAAATGCGACAGCCCAGGCTATCGCATAAAGATTTCCTAAGATTCACATCCAAGAGATGCCATTGGTTAAAAATTAATTTTAAATTAGCAAATGCTTTTCTTACACAATTATTAATATATTCAGAGAACTTTCAGTCAACGTCTAGCCAAGAATTGTTCAGACTAATGCGAAGTAAATCTCGATATTAGTTTCTAATATGTGCACGCCCGAAAAGAAGGACTTGACACTTTGTAGGGTTCATTTCCAGACAGTGATCAATTAAGCTTTGTTGTAAGCGACCAAGGTTATTCATTAGCATATCATTTGCCTCGGTAACTTGTTCAGATTTAAATGACAAATATAACTGAGCATTATCTACATATAAATGCACAGAAGCGTACCTAAGACTGTTAACCAATTGCGAAGTATACAGAGTAAAAAAAGGAGGACCAATAATGGATTCTTGAGGCACGCCACATGTGAAGTTTCTGGTAGCCATTGAAAGTCTCAGTTTATCAACAAAGGATAAATTAGAGTGTCGTGTCGTGATAAAATTTTTTTATTTAAAACGAAAATCATAATTAATTTAGATTCAATATATAGATGATGCTTCTTTTTTTAAAATTGTGACAAGCATTCTTGTCTGGATAACCAAAAACCGGAACGACAGAAATAGTAGTCGATTATGTTTACCAAATCGTCGCTCAACTATGAAAACAATAATAGTGTGAGAAAACTGAACATGCCACATTAGCTCACTGTTCATCATAAATGAGACAGGAAGAATATTCGACTATCACGTCTTGTACATTTTCTTTGTGTGTTTCATGACGGTTCAAACCTGGATTAAGCATTGTACTCCGAGCACGAAACAACATGCCGAGCGGTAGACTTCAATAGGCAAACGAACTCCGAAGATGTCACACGTAGTCTGCTGATAAGGAGATGACCATGGTGTTTTAGCATTATCATTGGCCAAGTCTTAACGGCTACGTGGAAAATGATAAAACGATTACAGATTATAACGTTTGGATATCATTTGCTCGAAAAGAAAAATCGCTGTTACTTTTTTTTATTTTTGAAAATCTGATAGCATAGCTCTCTGAGAAATTATTTTTATCGGATTCTGTAGTAATGTTTGTGACTATTTTTCCGATTTAGATGGAAACTATTAATCTAATGAGCAGAAGCACCTTGAAAAATGCCGGGGGGATAAATGTAACGAGTTAGAGGAAGACTGTTAAAAAATAAATTTTGTTTGCCTCAAAAAAATGTGTTTTTCTTAGTTTAATCGGGAACTTACCAATCGACCCACGTATACGTCTGGGCTATATACAGTGTATCCTGAATTGGTGATGATAACTCTATATCTAAACAAATAAATATACTGCGACTGACCGAGAATCGATTCGTCTGAACGGAAAGCAGGAACTGAATGCCCGCGATAATGCTGCCACCAACTGTTTTGATATTAATTTATTTATTATCTTATTATAATAAAACAAAGTGAATTGGTACTCTAATGGTATGGATGAATATAAACTACCTTTGAAGAAAGAAAGTTACCAAGTTTTTAACTATCTAGTTTAGATAATAATATTATATATATATATATATATATATATATATATATATATATATATATATATATATATATATATATATATTTTGTTCTCTTTCTGTAATAAAGATCTAAATTTTTAGGTCGTGCTCAGTATATCATTGATATTCCTGATCAACCGGGTCAGTTACATGCAGTATTTGTACCAGCTGCTTCCCCTGCTGGTTCTGTTATTACCAGTATCGATGTCACTGCAGCATTGGTTAGACCAGGAGTAGTTGCATTTTTTTCTGCGAAAGATATACCTGGTCTAAATTCTGTTGCTGTTGCAAGTGCTTTCCAAACAGTAGTCGAAGAACTGTTTTGTAGTGGAACTGTAAGAATTTATCCCTTTTAATGACAACATACATATATTTTAAGCATTTCATCATCGTAAACATAAATTATAACATTGACATTCGTGTCAACTTAACAGTTGCCAAGAACTTTATTTTAATTTTTGTTTAATTGATATTTTCCTATATAATTACTTACTTTACTCATAACATTCATGTTATAATTCAGGTTGAATTCTATTCACAACCAGTGGGTATACTGGTTGCTACCAGTCACCTTGCAGCTATAAATGCTGCATCTCTGGTAAGAATTACAACTAATAAAGCACCATCAAGTCCACTCCTGACAATTCAAGATGTTTTGACGCAAAAGAGAACCGACAGAATTACCCACCAAACATCATTCGTCCCAAAAAGAGAAGGTAAAAAAATGCCCGATAAAAGGTTATTTGTTGTAAGTGCTTTATAATACGCTATTTCCTATCTTCATAACTTTGTCACAAAACTATAACAAGAAGACAATTTTTTTTTTGGTTAATTATAAAAATTTTAAGGTTTCATTTTAAATAAATTGCAGAAACTTTTACCCATTGAACTCACTGAAATATGTATAGTACCATACACCTTATTAATTAGCTTTCACGTATTCTGGTGAATGAAGTAAGAAGGACAGTAATTTGGCCTAGTTTGAACAAAAATGTATATATTTTTACAGCATAGTAATTGAAATCTAATATTTCTAATCTGTTCTGATAGGAAAGGATATCAAACAAGTGGTAAAAGGCCAAACTTATCTTGGTGGACAATACCATTTTCATATGGAGAATCAAACTTGTGTAGTAATACCAACTGAAGATGGGTTAAATGTCCATGCCGGAACTCAGTGGATGGATCCTATTCAAGGAGCTATTTCTCAAGTTTTGAAATTACCATCACAGAAGTAAGTACCTTACGTTTTTAGGACTTGTAATCTAATGTTAGTTAATGATAATAATAGTTAAGAAGCAACAAAATTAATATATTTCAGAATAAAGATTTTTTGTAGTTAGGGGCAAGTGTAGTAGGTCAATTATCGACAACGTTTTATATTTGTATAGACAACTTACCGTGTGATTTGAACAACTCCATAAGTTTGTCTTGCTCTTCTCACTTGCCCTAAATCTCAATAAAATTATATCTTCCTACCATAACTTTTTTGAAATCATGTTGTCGCAGTTGGGCCCTCAATCAGTGGAGATGGGGCTCCGACCATACTGTACCTAGCCAGTCTAATATCATTTACTGAATAAACTAGGTGGAGCTATGCCCTATAACTACTATTCCTTAATACTAATCCTGGGGGAGAGGGTCTGATGTTCTTGAGTAGTTAGTACTGTCGGACGGAGGTCCGTAAGTAGTTCTGACTGTGGGTGGCTTTATCTTGGAATTTGAGCTGAGTGTTGCTCTGGCGGACACGGTAAATTTTGGCACCATGTCGGACGGGAGTAGGTGAGACTGGCCTTGATGATCATTTTGGAAATTATCAACTTGATAGTTTACTGGACTTCTTGAGCAGCAGAGAGAAGATAGAGCTTCTCTATAAGCTGGTTTACCCTTATGGTGTTGCCTGCGACCTGATTCTACCAGCCAGTCTTTCTGTTTTTAATTCGTAAGGACTTCCTCTTGAATATAATATCATTTTTGCATCCATTATAGTTAAGCTTGAAGATTTAGCCGATGACAGTTAT
This sequence comes from Pachyrhynchus sulphureomaculatus, assembly GCA_019049505.1. NCBI lineage: Eukaryota > Metazoa > Arthropoda > Insecta > Coleoptera > Curculionidae > Pachyrhynchus > Pachyrhynchus sulphureomaculatus. Next base: position 33,794,944 of record CM032453.1, on the reverse strand, counting down.
AGCAGTGTATGCCTTAGTATTTGCTAATAGATATTGTGGCATGCGGTGATATATCCCGAATTAGCAGATTGGAAGATCTAATCTTTTACAAGGGAGATCTGAGCTGCACTGCAAAGACAGACAATATTGGTATTGGATGGTTTGAATTTATATGTACTCTGTTCGATAATAAAAGTTGTGTTGTTTTTAACTGAGTAGTTTAAGTACGTAGTCGTTGGTCAACCGAATAAAATTTATATATTTCAGAATAAATATTTTTGTAAGACGTTTGGGAGGAGGATTTGGAGCAAAATTAAGCCGAAATGCTTTTGTTTCGAGTGCTGCAGCTTTGGCAGCTTATAAACTGGACAAACCCGTTCGGATGTGGATGAACTTTAGTGATAATATGGATATAATTGGAAAGCGCTTTCCTTTTTTATGTAATTATGAAGTTGGTGTTAATGCTAGTGGAGTTATACAGTATTTACATGTAAGTGGTAAAAGTTTTTAAGCATCTAACATAGCATTAATACAGACAGTAGAATTATTTTTTTCGCAATATTCTCAGCATAATAATCAAAACTGGTTGCCTTACTAGGGTTTGATGGAAGTCTGTAAAGTCCATCGCTTGAGGCTAGTGGAAAATAATACATGCTTCAAATATTTTAGGAATATCGCAAGTATTAAAGCCAGTAATATCATAATTAAATTGTTTTCGGAAATACTTTAGGAATTATGATTTACAGAAATATTAGGACCAGAGATATCTTTTTATCCACCCCTGAATAATGCCTCCAACCGCCGTAACCACTACGTCTTTACGGAACATACAGGACGTCGCAATGAAGGTCGGGATGTTACTATAGGCCAGGGTGATTGCTTTCTTTTGTATCATCGCTTCAAAAACCCCATACCTGAGCCATCTTAGCGCCTCGTAGGTGCAAATAAAGTAGAGCCGTATTTTTTTTACCCTCGAGAAAACCCAAACAACTCGACCTGTCTTTCATTCCTTACGGCGTTAGATGTTTTCTGAACTTACAGTGTCCCTTGAAAATTCCAATATTATGATTTAGGGTACATCTACTTCGTTCGAGTCGTGCCTTCCTAGGTTATAAAGTTCCTGACATGCTTATATTCTAGAATCAGATACCGTGGCTCTTTAGTGTTGTTGCTTCGATATACCCTAAGCAGATCAGGTCTCTGAAACAGAGTCTCGACTCTGAGTATGGCGAGTTCGTGCGACATCATGATGTTCAGAAACCCAGCCTATATTAACTTGCTTCCTCGTAGAAAACTCGTCTAAGGCATCCTTGTGCTCTAGGGTGAGTGCTGTAAGTGGTGCCTGATTATCTGAACAGATATACACCATTTACTCGCGACACCCAGTTACCTCTACTTCCTTCATTGGAGATAATAATAATAATAATAATACTAATAATATGGATGTCAATATGGAATTTGGTATAAGTAAATGCAAAGTGCTCCATATCAACAAAGGCCAATGGAAGTACCACCATGAGACAGAAACCATCAACAATGAAACACTCGATAACATGTTTGACAAAGAAACATACAAATATCTAGGCTTTCAACAAAGCACCAAACTCAACCATACTCACATCAAAACAGAGCTCAGAACCGAATTCAAGAACAGACTGACGAAACTTTTACAAACAAAACTCAACTCCAAATATCTCACTAAAGCCATCAACACGTTCGCTATACCTATACTCACATATTCATTTGGTATCATCAAATGGTCACAAACAGACTTAGAAAATATTCACATCCTTATACGGTCTCAATTCACCAAATACAGGAAATTACATCCCAACGCATGCAAAGAAAGACTTACCATCGAGAGGAAGGCAGGAGGAAGAGGAATTATAGACATCAGATCATTACACACAAAAACAAATACAAGCACTTAGGAAATTCTTTCACACCAAGCAAACCAGCCTCCACACAGCAACAGTCAAAGCAGACAAAAACTATACCCCACTCGACTTATCCCGGGTAGACCACCCAGCAGATACACACAGTCACATCCAATTACAACAGGAAAAGATGAAAACGTGGTCAGAAAAAACACTTCACGGAAAACACAGATACCACATAGAGCAAGACCACGTAAATAAAAAACAATCATACACCTGGTTACGGGATGGGCAGCTATTCCCAGAAACAGAAGGCTTCTTACTTGCCATCCAGGATAAAGTCATATTAACCAGAAACTACCAAAAGCATATTATCAAAGACCCAACTATTACAGAAGACAGATGCAGAAAATGCCACCAACAGAAAGAAACGATCGAACACATAACAAGCGGATGTAAAATATTAGCCGGAACGGAATACACAGCCAGACATGACTCAGCGGCAAAAGTAGTTCACCAAGCACTAGCCACCACATACAAGCTCATAGAAAACACAGATCCCTACTACAAATATACACCAACATCCGTACTTGAAAATAAAGATTACAAACTCTACTGGGACATCAGTATCCATACAGATAAAACAGTCTCCGCCAATAGACCCGATATTACTTTACAGTGCAAAAAAGAAAAAGTCACTTATCTAATTGACATAGCTGTCCCCAACGACACAAACATCCAAACGAAATACACAGAAAAAATTTCCAAATACACAGACCTTGCAACGGAAATAAAAAGGCTATGGAAACAAGAAAAAGTCATCATTGTCCCCCTCATTATATCAGCCACAGGCCTTACACCAACAACATTCACACCACACTTAGTACAATTAGGACTCAACACAAACATACACAAAAACATTCAGAAGTCAGTGATTTTGAAAACATGTAACATTGTCAGGTCATTCCTTAATACACAATGATAATGCGTTTGTGCTGACTTGGTTTCCGCCCGTCAGCCAAACATGGAACCACATTGACCAAATGTGAGAAAGAAAAACGAGAACAGTCCTAATAATAATAACGAATAAGAAACGATCGAACACATAACAAGCGGATGTAAAATATTAGCCGGAACGGAATACACAGCCAGGCATGACTCAGCGGCAAAAGTAGTTCACCAAGCACTAGCCACAACATACAGGCTCATAGAAAACACAGATCCCTACTACAAATACACACCAACATCCGTACTTGAAAATAAAGATTACAAACTCTACTGGGATATCAGTATCCATACAGATAAAACAGTCTCCGCCAATAGACCCGATATTACTTTTCAGTGCAAAAAAGAAAAAGTCACCTATCTAATTGACATAGCTGTCCCCAACGACACAAACATCCAAACGAAATACACAGAAAAAATTTCCAAATACACAGACCTTGCAACGGAAATAAAAAGGCTGTGGAAACAAGAAAAAGTCATCATTGTCCCCCTCATTATATCAGCCACAGGCCTTACACCAACAACATTCACACCACACTTAGTACAATTAGGACTCAACACAAACATACACAAAAACATTCAGAAGTCAGTGATTTTGAAAACATGTAACATTGTCAGGTCATTCCTTAATACACAATGGTAATGCGTTTGTGCTGACTTGGTTTGCGCCCGTCAGCCAAACATGGAACCACATTGACCAAATGTGAGAAAGAAGAACTTTTTTGTAATAATAATAATAATACATCATCCATAAAACATCCAAGCGAAATACACAGAAAAAATTTCCAAATACACAGACCTTGCAACGGAAATAAAAAGGCTATGGAGACAGGAAAAAGTCATCATTGTCCCCCTCATTATATCAGCCACAGGCCTTACACCAATAACATTCACACCACATTTAGTGCAATTGGAACTCAACACGGACATACACAGAAACATTCAGAAGTCAGTGATTTTGAAAACATGTAACATTGTCAGGGTATTCCTTAATAAAGTCATTCCTTAATACAGAATGGTAATAGCGTTTGTGCTGACTTGGTTTTGGCCCGTCAGCCAAACATGGAACCACATTGATCAAATGTGAGAAAGAAGAACTTTTTGTAATAATAATAGCTTTATTACCCAACAGTTTCCCATTAATAGGGTAAATATTTAGACATTTACATATTCAATGACAGTCTGTAGTAATTGCTTCTTAGTACAACAGTATATATCACAAACACTACAAATATGATTAAAATTAGTACACATTACATGAATAGGTGAATTCAATAACAAATTAGTATTAGGTCTGTCACATCTAAAAAAACATACTTGATCTTGAGTGTATCCGTGATGTTAATACGAGACAGTATATCCGTGCAATCAATCATATTGTGCAATACTTTATATAGGAATAATATTGAGGCACAAACTCTCCTGATTCCCAGGCTAAGAATATTTGTCTGTTCACACAAGTTCAAGTGAAACTCTATGCACCTCGTACATTGGACTCCAGACAATACTTGCATATTCCAGTTTCGAGCGAACAAAGCAGAAATACAAAATCTTCAGTGATGCAATATTAGTGAAACCCCTACAATTCCTAATGATGAACCCGTAAGACTTCATTGCTTTAGAAACTTTCAATGCTATATGCTGAGCAAATGTTAGTTTTGCATCAAAAACAACTCCCAAATCCTTAGCTGTGCTACACCTACTTAAATTATGGTCTTGAATTCTATATTGATACTCTATTGATGCTACCCTCCTAGTATATGTTAGAACTTTGCATTTTTGAGCATTTAGATGTAGTTTGTTGTCACAACACCAAGAATGCACGAAATTCAACTGGCTTTGTAGATAGGAACAATCCTCAGTTTTTTCTATTGGCATAAACATTTTTAAATCATCAGCATAAATTAGCCTGTTACATTTTAAATCCTCGCAAAGGTCATTTATGAGCATAATGAAGAGCAAGGGTCCCAAATTTGAACCTTGTGGAACGCCGGAGGTAGCCACAAATCTTTCTGATTTGAATCCGTTGTAGGTTACAAACTGAGTTCGATTAAACAAGTAAGAACTTATAAGAGCCCTCGCACCATCAGTGAAACCAAAGAAAGACAACTTATTGATGAGAACATGATGGTCGATCCTATCAAAGGCCTTCGAGAAATCTGTATAAATAACGTCAACCTACTCACCATCATCTAATATTTCCGAAATGAACTGTGTCATAACAGTTAGATTTGTTACCGTAGATCTCTTACTAACAAATCCGTGCTGATAAGGAGAAATTTGATTTTTAATTTGGCTATAGATACGTGCATACAAGACTGACTCAAAGACCTTTGAGAAGTTACAAAGTAGAACGACACCCCTGTTATTTTCAACATTTCCCCTGTCTCCATTCTTAAAAATAGGACTTAATCTACCTTCTCTCCATCGTTTCGGATAAACACCCTGTTTAATTGATAAATTAAAATTATACTTTAAAGGTCTTACAATGACAGTCGCACAGTCCCTAATGAGAAACGAGGGAATATTATATGCCATCAAGTTGGCAAAGACGATGCTTGAAAAACTATAGGGACCACTCTATAAAATATAGCGTCTTCAGTGAGGTTGATATCTCATTTTTCCCACTGTTCCTGCTGGGAGGTGTGACTCCTTAAATTCCTGATTAGTAACTAATAATAAATATAAATTTTAGAACTATTTATATAAATTTTACTTCATAAAGAGTCTCTGAACTCAATAAGGTTTACTCATAACATTAACACTTAACAAACTAGAACCATTGTCAAAATTGCTTGGATAGGACATCATTTTCTTGTTATTTTTGGAAATGCCAAACTCAAACTAACGACGTTATTTCTAGGCTGACCTTTATAGTGATTTTGGTATTGGAGGTAATGAACCTATAGACTCTTTATTGGTACCTCAGTTTCAGAATTGTTACATAGTTGATACATGGACTTTTGATACTTACACTGTGAAAACTGATAATCATGCTCAGTGTTACGCTCGTTCGCCAGGTAATTGAAATAATTTTTTACGTCATATACTCTAAAAAGCAAAACATTCTTTGTTAGTTTGTTAATTTGGAGATTTAGAGATTCATTGTTTAGTAAACTTCATAAACTACTATGTTCAAAAATTAAGTTGGTTTTAAAGAATACTCGCATTACTGCTGTCTATTAAAGTAGTTATTCTTTATAGACGATCTGTTGTTGTGACTCGTAAGAGATAAAAACAATATTATGATTAAGGTTTTTGGAGTGTTTAGATATTTCGATGCACTTTTGAATTTTAAGATAGAAAAAGTTGTTGCAAGAATCTTTGATTGATCGGAGAAGTTAGTTTGGTAGAGAATAGAGTTAAATATTAAATTAGTCTTCTTTTTCATTTTCGATGATTAAAAAAGTGGGCTGCTGAATTTAGCGTACTAATGACCGCCGATTGAAGATACGCGAGTTCGCTGACATGGTAAATAACTCGACAAATCGTGTCCACCACATTTTACATGATATTTTGGGTACGATAAACTTTCCGCTTGATAGATGCCGCGTCTGTGAACTATCGACCACGAACTTATTCGAATGAACATGTTCCAAGAGCGTTTGGACTTGTTTAAACCTAATTTTAGTGAATTTCTTCGACATTTTATAACTGTAGATGAAAAATAGATTCAACATTATACGCTCTAGATCAGGGGTGCTCAAACGGTCGATCGCGATCGACAAGTCGATCGCGAGTGCTTTTTGAGTCGATCTCGAGAAAAAAATTCCGATATAGAACTATTCACAGATTTTGTTTTAGGTAACTAAAACAAAATGTAATGAATAAACTACTAAAATTTATTCGATCAACAATTAGGCCAGAATAACCCCCTCATCACTTTCTTTTATGGTAATAACCCCCTGCTAGCGGCAAAAGGCGGCTTTATCAAAGAAACGCACGGTACTTGTCAAAGAAAAGCCGCGTTTTTGATTCCCGCCGATTTTTCTAGAAACTTCGGGCGGCGTGTTTAACGGGAACATTCGAGACTTCGTTCGCGCCGATATAAATGTTGCGCCTGCAGGAATAGGAGTCAGTCTGAGTTGTAACTTGAAGGCGATACATCGATACAAAGTTTATTAATAAATAGTCCAAAACGATTGGAAGGAAGAATTTTTCTTTTTTATGGTAAAGGGTAAGTGCGTTTGTCTCATTTGCCGTGCGTCAGTTGCAATACCTAAGCGTGGGAACTTAGAGAGGCATCATAAAACGGTTCATAAAAACTATGAAAAGGATTTTCCGTCACAGAGTGAATTAAGAAAACGAAAAGTACGTGATTTGATAACTTGTTTGAAAAAAGAACAAACCATGTTCACAAGACCAGCCAAACAATCAAAAGCTGCAACGATCGCGTCATTTAAAATATCTCATATATTGGCGAAACACAAGAAACCATTTGATGATGGATTGGTTGTGAAGGAAGCATTTATTGAAGCGAGTGAGACTTTATTTGGAGATTTTAAAAATAAAACAGAGATTATGTCTGCTATTAGAGAACTTCAGTTATCTCGTCCGACTGTCACAAGGCGTGTTGAAGTCATGAGTCAGGACATGGCAGATAAACTAAAACATGATATCATGGAATGTACATACTTTTCTTTACAGTTCGACGAATCCACCGATATGACAGACACTGCCCAGCTGTGTATTTTTATTCGAATGGTATTCAATGACATGTCGGCTAAGGAAGAGTTTTTGACAATGATTCCTCTGAAAGGAAAAACCCGTGGCGAAGATATATATGCCGTTTTCTTCAATTTTGTAACAAACTACAAGCTACCAATATATCAACTAGTGTGCATTACAACCGATGGAGCACCAGCAATGACTGGAAACAAAAACGGTTTTGTGGCATTGTGTCGAGCTAATGATGATTTCCCTTCATTTTTCTCCTTCCATTGCATTACACATCAACAAGTTTTGTGTTCAAAAGTTCTAAACATGGAGGAGATTATGGGCATTGCAATAAAAATTGTGAATTCTATCCGTGCACGTAGCTTGCAACGACGGCTCTTTAAATTGCAGTTGGAAGATAGAGAGTCAGCTGAACACACTGATTTAGTTCTTCACACGGACGTCAGGTGGTTGAGTCGCGGAAAATTCCTACAAAGGTTTCAAGAATTATTGCCCGAAATAACAGCTTTTCTGGACGAAAGAGGTGATGACACTCAGATGCTGAAAAACGGAAAATGGCTGACTGATTTGGCATTTTTGACAGACATCACAATGCATTTAAACACCATTAATTTGGAGCTTCAAAGTAAAGGAAAAACTATTATTGAGATGATTAGCGCAATAAACGCATTCAAAAGTAAATTGCAACTTATGATAGATCAACTGAAAAGAAAGTATCTGAAAAATGTTCCGTCTTTGAAAGCAAGGATTCCTCAGTTGAATCATGATATTTATGAGGCAGAATTATCAAATATTTTGGGCCAATTCGAAATACTTTTTTATGATTTCAGTAAATTGGCAAATATCGCATCATTTATGAGTTATCCTTTTTCGTGTAAAAAACACTGAGGAATTAGCTACTGAAATAGCAAGTCAGTTTAACATGGACTCATGTTCTGTTGAAAATGACTTAGTGCAGATTATATCAGATATACATCTCAAAGCCACAGCATCTGATACAAAATTCTGGTGTTTTATATCTGAAAATAAATATCCGAATCTAAGGCAAATCGCCCTTCAACTGACGGCAATGTTTGGGTCAACTTACTTGTGCGAGTCTGCATTTTCTGAAATGAAGATAATTAAGTTAAAATATCGCAATCGATTAACTGACGAACATATGTCATCATGTTTGCAATTAGCACTCGGTAATTACGTACCATCTTATGAAAAGTATGCTGAGGACATGCAGTGCCACGCTTCAACATCCAAAGTCACTCTTTAGTTAAGTTTAGACACTAGAACTCGTTTGTTTTATAAGAACCAATAAACTCGCAATTTTGAATAATTATGAGTTTTTTCATTGACATTTTAGAGCAGACCTACACTTACCTTGACTAAAAAAATGCATATTGTGCGGAAAACTAATATCTATGCCATGATATACCCTACCTAGACGACAATCCTGCATCACACTTACTTGTAGCCTCTCAGAGTCGATCGATCGTAATCTAACAATATTGAGGTAGATCGCCAGCAGTTCAAGTTTGAGCACCCCTGCTCTAGATGAAAGAACAGTCGAAACAGTGGGTGGGAGCAGGTGAAAGTGTGGTCAAGAAAGTAAAAATGGTTCCAACTGCAGGAAAAGTCATGGCTACGGTATATGAGGGTATTAAAAATGAGAAAGTGGGTGAAATAAATGTAATGATTTGCAAGATGATTATGTACAAAAAAATTACTTTAATTACGTGTTTGCTCTGTTAGACCGAGAACTTTTGGAACGACGAAATATTGGCATAAGTGTTGCAGAGGGAAAAGATTACTGTGAAGGAGATTAAATATATTTAGTTGAATAAATTATTAATTTAATCATTGTCCTTAATTTTTGTTCATATATAAGATTTACCAAGCTAACTATTTAAAATTCTAGGTACTCTAGAAGGAGTAGGTGCCATAGAAACGATTATGGATCACATAGGACATTGTTTGAATTTAGATCCTTTAGAAGTAAGGAAAGTAAATATGGATCAAAAGCAGAATCCAATAATAGTTGACTTCCTGAAGGACATGAACCAAACTGATGAAATAGAGAAACGAAAAGCAGCTATTGAAACATACAATGCGGTAAATATAAATTTATACAGTGTCTTACAATCAGCTACTAATAAAATTTTATTAGGAACAACTTTTAGTACTGTCTAATCTGAATAAAATTTGAAATACATGTTTGTTATGCTGATTTTACATGTAATTTTAACTTAGGCTTCTGGTTAACAGAATAACCGATAGCAACGTTCCATTTAACTGGAAGTAAATATAAATTTTTTAGGCTAATAGATGGAAAAAGAAAGCATTATCCATTGTACCCATGAAATGGATTTTAGAGGTAACGGCTCAGTTTACTACACTAGTGTCAATTTACCATTTGGATGGTGGAGTTGCGATTAGTCACGGTGGGGTAGAAATGGGACAGGGCATTAACACAAAAGTAGGTTGAAATTTTAATGATAATGTCAATCAATTTCTTAGTGTTCCGTACGGAACACTTACAAGATCATTTCGGTGTCTGTCCGTCTGTTACACCCGATTTTCTCCGAAACTATTTGACATAGAAAGTTGAAATTTTGCGCCAATGTAGGAATTGATGGCCTCATCAGAGCCGTGTAGTTGTGAAAGTTAAATTTTGACTTAAGGGGTTAGTTTTGGGGGGTTAAATCGGAAATGAAAGAAATTTTTTTTTACCAGGTCATCGAGTGGGATGTCAAATGAAAGCTCTTAAAAATACCAGTTCAAATATATATATATATATATATATATATATATATATATATATATATATATATATATATACATATATTTATATATATATATATATATATATATATATATATATATATATATATATATATAAATGCATTTCTTGCACACACTTTACTGTATTATTTTTAAAAAATTGCGAAAAATCGCTGTTTCCCTTATCTAAAAAAGTACTGATCAAAAAATTTATTAAAATTCTGGAGTATTCCCCACAGGGTGTAGATTGAACGAAAATTATCACGAGTGCATTATCTTTAAGAATTTATCTAGTATATATATATATAAAAAAAAAATTCATCAGTTTTCTGTAAAGATCGGAAAAAAATTTTGTTGAAAACTTATTTGGGATGTTTTTTGTAAAGTCATTGATCATTTTGTACCTCCGTAACAAAAATTTTTATTTCAAAAGCAATCAACGTACGGAAAACTAATTGCGCAAGTCTGACTTGCACTTGGCCTTTTTTTTAAGTGACTTCAATATTTTCTTTCTTCCTTACAATAACATAATACCAAATTTTTGAGACTTTGCAAGAATGTGATGTTTTTTTTAGGTTGCACAAGTTGCTGCCTATAAATTTGGTGTATCGATTGATAAAGTTTCAGTAAAACCGAACTACAATTTTATAGCTCCAAATTCATCATCTTCAGGAGGCAGTCTAACATCAGAAGCAGTTGTTTTTGTAAGATGTTGTATTATTATGAAAAAAAAACAACATTCAAGTTAGTATTGTGGGAATGCTAATAGACGCTAATCACTGTTAATTTTTGAACTAAATATCAGGCGTAATGAACTGTTCCAGTTAACGTCCGTCAGCGATCCCAGAATTTGTTATTGAATACACTTTTGTTTTTCTACCTGAATTATTCTTTGATTTAAACTACTTAAAAACATATTTTAGTCCCTGCTTAAAGCTTGTGATATATTATTAGATCGAATTAAGCCGATTAGAGAGAAGAATCCTGATTCATCTTGGGAAGAATTAATACAGTTATGTTTCAATGCCAATATAAACCTTAGTTCAAATGGATTGTAAGTTAAATTACTATATACAGTCGGTCAAGTAACAGCGTGTCGCGCATTGTTGATTAAAAATTTATTTAAAAGTTTTTTACATCACTCGACCGTAAAGAATTGCCATTAAAATGCTAGTAGTTCCTCCAGTTCCCATCAGCGTTGATGATCGCCTCGTATTTTTGGGGCATACTTTCGACGAGATTTTCTGCGAATTCTTGGGGCAATTATTTCCAAATTGCCCGAATTTGCCGTGACAGTTGCTTCACTGTGCTTCCGCTTTATGTACGATCACACGTTCTCAATTCGTTTTGCATCGGACAAGTAGGATGGTCAATCTACTGTGACGTTACCGGATTCTCCTTTCCACTGGCTAGACATTTTACTCCGGTATTTAGGGTCGTTATCTTCTTGAAGAATACACTTCACGGGGCGCTGAACCAGTGAGGTTATAACATAACCCCAAAATGAAGTTTTATCGGAAGAAATTAAACTGCTCCCGTCTCGATCTATGTCTTCCTCTGCCAGCACAAGTCATTTTTTTCTGTTTTTCGCTCAGCAATCGTTTTTTGATTGTACTCCGCCACTTCAAACCGTTAGCCCGTAGATGAGTGTGAATCGTTTCATATGATATATTCAAGACTTTCTGCTTTAGTTTTTGCGCTCCTCAGCGCAAAGTTAATTGAGGATTCCGGGGGAAAACATGTTAATAATAATTTTTTCGTCCTTGTCAGACACTTTTCCTCTGGAACCACGTTCTGGTAGATCATAAACATTTTTTAACTAAGAGTATCATTTCAGCTACTTGCTAACGAATGACCTCGACTTGCCCACATACTTAGCAGCCGCTGTAGGCGTTGTTTTCGGACCTTTTGGATAATTACGTAGGAGCACAGCCTCGAAGCGCGAAGCGTATGTTCATGTTTGATAATGTACTACAAGGGTGGATCAAATATAAAAGAGACTTTCTGTACTGAGCGCTTAGTATCATTCGGAGCGGTTCCCCCGCTTCTAGCAATGTGGGTTGGGTTTGTCGGGAGTTGGGAGAACGATCGATTAGCCTCGCCAGGTGCATTCAGTAGTACAGGTCAAGACGTCGGAGCGAGACGTGCACCCTTCAATTGCGCAACGCGTCATTATTAAATTTCTCACTCGTGAAAGCGTTATAGGCGGCACCACGAAATTCTGTGGAGAGTGGCGGCACAGTTCGGAGATCAAACAATGTCAAGGCCTCGTGTGGTTGCCTGACATAAGGGGTTCATGGGCGGCGGTGTGAAGAGGTCGAAAATGAGAGCCATGATCGTCGTCCACGGACGTGGCGTTTTGCACGAAAGTCTCACCATCAATGCGGCGTACTACTGCAAGCTTTTGGATGAGGTTAAACTAGCTTATCGTTGCAAAAGACGTGACCAACCGATAAGAGATGTGATTCTTCTCCATGACAATGCTCGACCCTACACTGCAACTTTCACGAGCGAAAAAATGAGTTGGACAACACTTGATCACTCTCCCTACAGCCCTGACCTATCGCCCTGTAATTTTCATCTCTTTGCGCCAGTCAAAGAAGCGGTGGGAGGCCAACGATTTGATGACGACAGCGCGGTGGAATGCTTCGTGCGCAATTAGTTACTGACACAGCCCCATTCCTTTTACGACGACGGTATCAAAAAGCTTCCGATACGCTTGGAAAAGTGCATTTCCAAAGCAGAAGATTATGTTGAAAAATGATATGTACTTGGTTTATTTGTTATAGTAAATTATAAAATTAAAAAAAAAAAAATCTCGTTTATATTTGATCCACCTTAGTATTTAGCCATAAATAAGATTACAAATGAATCTCTCTTCACAGACAGAAGTACCAATAATAAACTGAAAAAAAAGGAATTTCTTTTAGTGACTACAAGTTATAGGCGGCACTTTCTTACTTGATCGACTGTCTAATATTTTAACAGGTTAATATTATTCCGTCTGTTTGAAAACACGAATCCTCGATTTGAGAAACACATTCAGACACGATAATTTTTAGTGGTAACGAAAAAAATTCAGTAAAATTATTAAAACATAAAGAAATTGTTTTTAGACTGGTATTCTACCTTAATTTACGTAAAAACTAGTTAACTATAAAAAGTAAGGGTCCTGTGGGTGCTCTAAGCCTAGTTTTAAATTCATACTACCCCTGTCGCGAGCTGTTTAGCCTGCACCGAGAGATGAATGGTTTTGGGAAGACACTGCCACAGTTGTTACCGCTAGGCAGCGAAAAATTTAGGGTGCTACCCCACGTAGATAAGAATTAATATCAGCCACAAAAATTGGCATATTTCAGCAGTTCTCTCATCTGTCGAACCTCCTTGGGACGCGTTTCGTCGTATCACCATCTTATCAGTCAAACTAGGATCGACAGAGAGGAAAAGAACATTCAAAGTACTACATAGTACTGCAAAATTTGGCTCTGGCTGCGGTACAGTGGAATACAGAGGTTTTTTGTTTATTAATATAAAGATTTATTAGGTGAGAAAATATTAAACGGTTGGTAATTTAAATACTTTTTCTAATATTCCAGTTATTCAAACTCCGACCCTGAAATCGCAGAATACCCAATATTTGCTTGTTGTGCCTTGGAACTGGAAGTAGATATTTTGACTGGAAAACACGAAATAATTCGTGTTGATGTGCTAGAAGATGTAGGTCAAAGTATGAGTCCTTTGATAGATATTGGACAGTTGGAAGGAGCTATAGTGATGGGACTAGGATATTATTCCAGTGAAGAGCTAGTATATAATCAAAATGGGCAACTGCTTACCAATCGTTCTTGGAATTATAAGCCTCCAGGGGCCAGAGATATTCCCGCTGATTTTAGGGTGCGATTTTCTAATAATTTGCCAAATCCTGTTGGTATATTAAAATCAAAAGGTGAGAATATAATATAGTTGGAGCGAAGATTTACAAATATGTACTAAATTTTAATTTTAATTATTGTTTTAAGACTGAATAGTAACAAATTTTCGAGAAGAGTATAACTTTCTTTCAGTTTTTTACTACAAAGTCTCTTGTTCACAGAGTAGTCATATTAGTTATTGCATATTATATTAATAGTCAAGCAAAAGTTTATCACAAAGTTCTATTAACAGAAATAATATATATCAAAAAAGATTGTCAATGACAAACAAGACATCAGCAATTTAAATCAGATCTATTACAATCTAATAGAATAAATATAGAGGAATGAAACAAGTTTTAATACAAACTCAGGATAAATTCATATTGTTTATAAATTAAATAAATGGAAGAAAATGGCAAAAAAAACAACACTTTTCTTTCGTTCCTTTTCATTCAGTGAAAACTAACTGAGAAACAAAATGTATTCCAGATGCGTACCCTGCGTTTATACGCCACATTTATTAAATATAATATATTATTTTATTGTGTGTGCTAATAAATTTTTTATTTCATACAATTTTGACATTTAATTTTGAAGGTATTTGTATAACATAAAGATAACTATAAACAAACCAAAGAATATGTAACAAGAGTATATAAGAAAATAATATATATATGTTAGCTTTTATTTTTAAAAGAAACTAATTTAAACATTTTTGGGCAATATCGACAACAATAACTTTTATTAACAATTGCATTCAGACATCTAACAAAGCTGGCCGACTACTTCGGTTCTCTAAACTATATTTCATAGTGCGTACCAAAATATCTCTGTTACCTAAATCTCAATAGGGTTACATAAACACTTTTATAGGCTATGGTCATATCTGTCGTAATAACTATAAATTAATGGTTTTGGGACATATCAATAACAGTAACTTAAGTATAGTTAAAATCTACGTAATCTAAACAAGCCAGTCTGCCTGAAAACAATTATAAATAATTAATATTCTCCTTCTCATATTGCATCGTTCGGCCTTTCCAAATAGAAAATGCTGACAGTTAATACGGCCGTCCTGAGGAGGAAGCGCCCTCGCGACGTCTTCAGTTTATTTTCACCTAAAAGAAATTAACGAACAGTATCTCTGCTGTACTTAGTCGGATTATATATTTTTTTCAGTTTTAGTGGCATTGCCATTAGTATTTTTAACCTCATAGAGGGAATGCCGTTATCTCCTTCAGACCTAATAGGATTGCCATTAGTATTTTTTTTATTATTTTTCTTATAGTGGAATGTATTTTAATCTTATAGTGGGATTGCCACTATCCTGATTGAAAAACTGTTAGTATTTTTATCCTTATAGTGGGATCGCCACTATCTCAATAGGGATTGATGAGATCGTCGCCAATCCTCTCTCAACTCTATAGTGGGATTGCCACTATCTCAACAGGCATTAGTGAGATCGTCACTAATCGTCTTTTAACATCGTAGACTATCTTTCGCAGATCTAATAGGATTTCAATCAGTTTTTTTTTACCGTTATAATGGGATTACCACTATCTTAATGGGAAGGCTATTAGTACTTTTAAACTTATAGTGAGAGTGCCACTATCTCAACAGGCATGGGCGAGAGCGTCACCAATCCTCTTTCAACTCTATAGTGAGATTGCCACTATCTTAATCGGTATTGGTGAGAACGTCACCAATCCTCTCCTCTTTTAACCTTATAGTGGGATTGCCACTATCTCAATCGGCATTGGTGAGAGCGTCACCAATCCTCTCCTCTTTTAACCTTATAGTGGAATTGCCACTATCTCAATAGGCATTAGTGAGATCGTCACTAATCCTCTCATCAAATTTATGTTACTGACAAGTTTAATCAGATAAATACACAGTAAATGTTTATTTTAGGTAAAGGTAGTGAGATTGCTACTCTAACTCACCCTTTTGTATAATTATCTTGAAGACAATGACCTAACTGGTCATGTACAGCTATCGTGATTCGCTATTCTTTCTTATGTAGTCGATATCTCTCATTTTGATATTCATCTTTTTATATAATTATTTTGGAAACCATGACCTCAACTGGTCGTGTGCATCCACTGCGATTCGCTGTCCCTTCTCATGCAGTTGATATCTCTCGGTTGGATTTTTACCTAAAACAAATTCACGAACAGTATCTTTGTTACTACTCAGTATATATCACCACTACACCAAAAACTTTATTTTTGCGCTCGACGCGCGTTTCGCTAACCATGTTAGCTTCATCGGGAGCGATGATTGACTAAAGCTAAACTACAAATCTACCTTATTTATACTTAGCCTAACCCTTGAATTACTCAAGCGGAACTAATGACATAGGCAAGGCCATCAGTTTCGGTCAAGTAACCAGTAGAGGGGACTATAAGGAATAGGCCCTCTGTCTTTATTTAAACTACTTTTACATTTTATGATTTCCATACTTTCGTATGCGGTCAACCATATCCTATCAGATACATTTTTTATTAATCTTAGATTATCTAATGTTACAGTATGATCAGCTTCAAGGGCATGTTCGGCAATGCTAGACTTTTCTGTTCTATTGTATTTTAAGTATGCTAAGTGTTCTTTAAATCTTGTTTTAATTGACCTTTTAGTTTGCCCAACATACTTTTTGTCACGATCATTACAACTAATTTCATAAATTCCACTTTTCTCACCATTAGGAATCTTATCTTTGGGATTTCCTAAGATATTCCTCAGATTGTCTGATGACTTATAGACTAAGGTGAGGCCTACCTTATTAAATACCTTATTGAGTCCCTTGCTATATTTTGGATTATATGGTATGGAGACATACTTGGTGTTATTTTCTTCGCGCATAAAAAAGGTGGAATTCTGAATATTAAACCTAAACTTATGTCTATTTATTAGCTTATTTACTAAGTCATCGTCATAACCATTAATTCTAGTTATATTTCTAATACGATTCCTTTCTTTATTAAAGTTTACTCTATTCAAAGGAAAAGTGACCAAACGATGAACTAAAAAATGTAATGAGCCTAATTTATGTTGTTTGCAATAAAATGAATCATTAGGAATATATCTATCTGTTACTGTTTCTTTCCTACAGATATCAAATTCTAATCTATTATTATTTTTAATAATTAAAATATCTTGAAAAGGCAATTGTCCTTTGTTCTCAACTTCGTAAGTGAATTTAATGGAATCATACCGGCTATTTAATCTAGAAACAAAATCATCAATATCTGCTTTTTTTGTATCAAAAATCGCGAAAATATCATCCACATACCTATACCATACCCTTGGGAAATATTCGAATTCTTGACTGGCTTCGATTTCAAACTTATGTACTCATGAATAAATTGGCTATGAAAGATGACAAGCAATTACCTATAGCTGTTCCTTCTTTCTGACCATAAAATTGATTGTTATATTGGAAATAATTTTGTTCCATACAAAGTTTAGATAATGTTAAGTATTCACGAATAATTTCGTCTTCAAAGTCAGTCATTCTAAGTAATTCTTCGAGATATTGTAAAGTTTGTGGAATTGGCACACTTGGGAACAAAGAACTAACATCAAAAGAAATTAAGACTTCACCTTCATTAAGAACTAGATTTTTTGTTTTATTAATAAATTCTAACGAATTCTTCACTGCGAAAGTATTTAACGGTAACTTCTCAAGTTCTTTTGATAACCATTTAGATATTAAATATGTGGGCGATTCGACCGATGAAACAATGGGTCGCATTGCTTTTTCAGGTTTGTGAATTTTGGGTAAGCAATACAATTTTGGTATGGTCGGATTACTCACATTTAATTTAAATTTTAGCGAATCGGAAACAAGGTTCTTACATTTTTTTAAAGAATTTTTAACCTCTGATATCATTCTCGGTAATTACCGAATTATCATTTCATTCACCGGATTCCACCTTAAACAGTCCAGAAGTGGCATTTTATTACTAGGGCGGTGTTCGACACAAAACTTGTAACCTAATACACCATCGCGCGAGACGAGGGTGCAAGTTTTTTTTAAAGCAGCCTCTCGTAGTTTGTATACACTGTGAAATATACAGTGAAATGTATAGACATTTGTATGGTGTATATACAAGTATTTTTGACTTGCTACATGGTTGATAATATAATTCCAATCCGTTATTGTCTTTCTTTAAATGCGATGAACATCAAATTCTTTAAATAAAAGTAATAACTCACGTTCTGACGCTGACTTTTGGGAATCCTTCTACTTCACTCACTAGATTATTAAAGTTTTCGTTATCACTAACGATTTCACCGTCTTCGGCCATTATTATTATTATTATTTATTCTTTTTAACAAAACACTTCTAATGCACTGCGCGCGAAGTTCAAATCCAAATTCTGATAGCTTTTATTTTAAAAGAAAATAATTTAAACATTTTTGGGCAATTTCGACAACAATAACTTTTATTAACAATTGTATTCAGACATCTAACAAAGCTGGCCGACTACTTCGGCTCTCTCTAAAACTATATTTCATAGTGCGTACCAGAATATCCCTGTTACCTAAATCTCATTACGGTTACACAAACACTTTTTATAATGTGTGTGACAGATATGGCCTAACTGTCACATAAAACAAACTCAAGGGTTTGGTGATTTGAGGCATATTAATAACAGTAACTTAAGTATAGTTTAATCTACGTAATGTAAACAAGTCAGTCTGCCTGAAACCAATTGTCAATAATTAATATTCTACTTCTCATATTGCATAGTTCGGCCTATCCTAATTTTTTTCAACCAGGCCTGGAACGGGGGTTTTTCCATACAGAAAATGCTGACAGTTAACATATATATATATATATATATATATATATATATATATATATATATATATATATACATATACATATATATATATATATATATATATATATATATATATATATATATATATATATACATATATATATATATATATATATATATATATATATATATATATATATATATACATATATATATATATATATATATATATATATATATATATATATATATATATATATATATACATGTTATATGTCCAGCTGGTTTCAACTAAATGTTTAAGGCATACGTTCGTTCTAACAAAAACTTATTTTACCATCACAGTTACTAAACCAACCTCTAGGTAGCGCCTAATATATGTAGTGTTAATCTCAGCAATTCTCGACCTCAGCTTGGCGGACGGGCCTGTTACAATAAAATGTGCGTCCCGAGATGGGTCGACAGGTGGGAGAGCAATTATTGTCAAAATATACATTTGGTTTAATTTTGATAGTTAGTAACAATAAGAATTTTATTTAATAACTACCAAAATTAAGTTCATACTTCGGCAATTCTCGACCCCAGCTTGGCGGACGGGCTTGTTACAATAAAATGTGCGTCTCGAGATGGTTCGACAGCTGGGAGAGCAATTATTGTCAAAATATACATTTGATTTAATTTTGATAGTTACTAACCATTTTTATTCCTGAATGGTGATTAACTACTGATGTGTGTATCTGTGTTTAGTAGTTATTTTACTAATTATGTCTACCAAATGAATCAACGCTAAATATTTCTCTATGATTTTGTGGCTTGTAATTGTACGGTCCCGGTATTTACCAAACTAGGTTTAATGATGAAAGGTCCTTTGACTGTTCTTATTGCCTTTTTTTTTGTTAAAAAAAGAATTTTTTCTTTTTATTTCAGCTATAGCAGAGCCTCCAACTTGTTTAACTATAGCTTTTGCATTAGCTTTAAGGCTTGCATTGGCTTCAGCTAGACGTGAAGCCTCACCCACAGCTTCGTCATGGTATCCTATAAGTGAGTTATTTTTAAAATATATGCTGTTTTAGGTGAAACGATAGACAAACGTATCTTCGTGTTTAGATAAGAGTTAACATTTACTTATCTCATAATTATCACGACTTGATAACGTTGCTGAACATAAAATATATGCTTTTTTGCATTTTTATTATTATGTCCTTGTTTCTAAATTGAATCTAAGCTCTAATATTTTGTGAACGGTTAAAAAATTGTTGATGATGAAATTAATAATAATTTTTTTTCAGATGGTCCTTCTACAGTTGAAAATACTCTGTTAAATACTCTAAATTATTATACTCAATATACTTTGTAGCTTTCTCCTGTTAAGTTTGCATTTTTTTTGACAGTAAATAATATGGTTAATCATATTTCCCGATTTTTTTTTTAAAACAGTTCTTTCAATCCAACAGTCGCTGCCTGAAAAAAGAAAATTTTTAATAAGAAAATATTTAAAGACATAACTTATTGTGTCCAGCAAATATTAAATTAATTAATTAATAACAGAAACCTGCAGATGTGTCTATGTGAAAACGCCTGACGCAAGTTTAACAAATGCTATTGCCATTTCGCAGCGTTGCTAAAATTCACTTCGGTGTCTGTCCGTCACACCTGATATTCTCCAAAACCATTTGACATAGAAGGTTGAAATTTGGCACTAATATAGGAATTGATGGCCTCATTGGAGACGTGTAGTTTTGAGAGTTTAATTTTGACTTAAGGTGTTAGTTTTGGGTGGTGAAATCGAAAGTGAAGAAAATTTTTTTTACCAGGTCATCGAGTGGGATGTCAAATGAAAGCTTGTAAAAACATGCATTCAAAAATATATATGATGTATGATTTTTTTTTGTATTATTTTTATTTAAAAATTGCAAAAAATCGCTGTCCCTCCCCTTATCTCGAATAGTACTGACCAAGAAATTTTGAAAAAATTCTGGAATATTCTCCACACAGGGTAGATTGAACGAAAATGATCACGAGTGCATTACCCTGATAATTTATCTGGTATGTAAAAAAATATAAATTTCAAAGTCATCAGTTTTCATCAAAGATCGGAAACAAACTTTGTTGAAAACTCATTTAGGGTAACAATATTTCTTATTTTAAAAGTAATTACCGTAAGGAACACTATGCGCAAGTCCGACTTGAACTTGGCCGTTTTTCTTTTTATACCATTACATTATGAATCAAAAACTTTGGAGGCGCTGTCTTTATACCCATGTATTGAATCATCTCTATATTTGATTCATTGACCAATAGCACGAATCATCAAGACTGTTCATCATCTGGAACTATTTGAATTTTCCGAATGGAAATATCCAACAAATTAAATAAAACTAGGGCCCCAAGTACACACAACGATCATCGGAAAGTTTTTTCTTGGGATACAAAGGAAAGATTTCTTTTCTTTTTCAGTTATGTAACTAGTTTCGCTAATTTTGTTAGTCTCATGACAGCCAACATCATTAGCGAAACGAGTGTCGAGTGCAAAAATCTAATTTTTAGTGAAAAATTGTTGTGTAGTGTCATTGCGCCAAAGATCCCAAAATTCAAAACGTAGTTGCTTTATTATAGTTTTTATAACAATTCTAGGTCCTTGGCATTGGTATAAGAGAGAGATTTTTATGAGCAAGCGCACAAACTGCAGGGAAATCACTAACTCGTTATAAATGCGACGCGTCGACGGAAGAAGCGATTCATATAGATCTTGATTCGCTACATTTTGTACTCTTATGAAAAACACAGTTTTGAGTAGGTAACTCCAAATGTAAATACAAAAAAAAATTTTGAAGATACGAAGTACAGAGAGAGTACTAAGCTGAACTTTAAAGGATGTGATGTAGTAATTCGACTTTGAAGATTATTATTTTATGTCGTAAATAAAAGAGTTTTGTAAAAATCTCGTCGTTCATTCCCTTTTTTTTAGTTGTTTGTTCGTTATTATTTATCAGTTATTAATACGTCCCTAAATTTTCATGTATGCAGTCTATCAAGTAAGAACGTGTCCACGATAATTATTTTTTGGTAGATGTGATTCTAGCGATTTAACAAAAAATCGGTAGAGGGAACCTTTGTCTACGACGCATTTTAGTAAAAGTATCAGTCGATTCCCAACTTTCGTCGAACTCACGTAACATCCAAAATGAGTCACATGTTGACCCGCAAACATTCGAGGCAGTCTTTTTGTGTTCCATCCAAAAGGGCCTAAAATGATACATTCTGCGGCTGTTAAATATATTTAAAAGTCGGTATCGTTTGTGAAGTAGTGGGTAAATTCTTTTAACGAGACGAAAAATGTCGACGACTTGTTAAAACGTGGCTAGGTAGGCGAGTTACTCTGAAAGTCAAAAAACGAATCGTGTCTTTGTTTTTACGGAACCCGAAATTGACACTAGTGCAAGAAGCGGCAAAATTAAGAAAATTGGGTTTGAATGTGTCCCATGAGACCATTCGGTAACAACTTCGTGCTCATGATGTCAAATTCCGAAGCACGTTGAATCAAGTTTTGCTGGGCGAAAATCATGCGAAACGGCTTGCTTGAGCCCACGATAAGATACTAGAGTGGCCCTGACAATCGCTGGACGAGAACCCTATTGAAAACATTTGGTCCCTTGTAAAGAGAAAGCTCTAAGGACTTTGACTCAGTTGTCTCGTGAGATTCGAAAAATTTGGAAAACATTTCCGCGCGAGTATGCAGAAAATCTCGTCGGCAGGATGCCTCGAAAATGCCAAGCGATTATTGATGCAGGAGGCGATTAGACAACTTACTAAGGTAATTGTGCCGTTGTTAGCACACCAAAGAATACATGGATGGCCAAAAATGTTCTCGAAACACATTATTTTAAGAATACGATGACCGCTCGTATTCTTAAAAAAATGTGTTTCGTTCTTGCTTGACAGACTATAATGTGTACAGTATTATTAGTTGTTTTATGTATCACATTTAAATATTAATTTTGATTAATTAATATTATTAATAGGTATTCCTTACTAATTTTAGGGTTATCAAACAAAACTCAATAATATTTATTATTCTTAAGGTATGCTGCTAATTTATGGTGGTTAAAATATCTATTCGTATTTTGTTGTTCCGTACGGGACACTTATGAAATCACTTCGGTGTATGTCTATCTGTCATAGCCGATTTTCTCCGAAGCTATTCGACATGGAAATTTGAAATTGGTCACAAATATAGAAATTGATGGCCCAATGACAGTCGTGTAATTTTGAAAGTTAAATTTTGACTTAAAGGGGGGTGTTCTGGAGGATGAAATCAAAAGTGAAAAGAAAATTTTTTCAAGATCATCGAGTGGGGTGTTAAATGAAAGCTTGTGAAAACACGAGTTCAGAGTAGATATATATATAGTGACTCGCACAAATGATTCTTTCTATTATTTTTAAAAAATTACCAACTCTAGCTCTAAGGATATACTCTATAAGATATAGATTGAATGCAAATTATCACGAGTGTATCACCTCTGATAACACAGGTCTGCAACAAAAATGCTGTCTGGATGTTTTCAACTGATTTCTATGTATTTAGGTGTTCTGAAAACTAAAAAATACTCAAAAAATTCCAGAGCGCCAGGTTATTTTGCAAAACGCAAAATTTTAGTATAAAAAAGGGTTTTTTTTTTTTTTTTGGGCTAACTTGAAGTCGTAAATAAATAGGTATAATTTTATTTTGATTACTGTTTTTAAATGTATACAGGCCATAACTATCATTACTTTCTAAATAAAGAACGCCCTGTGTGAGCTAAATTAACAAACATAAATGTTGTAACCAGAACGTGCGCGCTCCGATAGTGTAGAAAGTGGCGCGGTACAATTACGTGTTAACTCGTCATTGTTTTATAGATCTTGGTTCAATATAGTGCAATGTCATCTGTGCGGAAGTGTGTGAATTCGTCTGACAGTTTCTGTTATATTTGTGGCGAATATATGGTATTAAAGCAACAACTTAATATTACGGACTTTGTAAAAAAAAAGTATACTTCACGTATTTTGGCTTAAAACTTGGAGATCAGGATAAAGTTTGGGCACCTCGTAAAGTCTGCAAACGATGCGTTGAAGACCTTCGAAATTGGTTTAAGCGCAAGAAAGAAGCTTTCCAATATGCGATTCCTATGGTATGGCGCGAGCAAAAGAACCATAGTGATGATTGTTACTTTTGTTCGTGTAATGTGAAAGGGTATAATTCAAAATGGAAGCAGTCCATTTCATACCCCAATCTGCAATCAGTTATTCGTCCCATTCCTCATGGGACCGAAATACCAGTGCCCAAGGCCCCTGCTACCTTGGAAGAGATTTCAAGTTCTGACGAAGATGGTGCTGTACCTGAACCCGATGACAAGTTTTCAATTTGAAGATGACAGCAGTCCGAAATTGTTTTCCCAGGGCGAGCTAAATGATTTGGTAAGAGACTTGAATCTTCCCAAAAACGCTGCTGAGTTGCTTGGATCAAGGCTCAAAAGCAAGAACTTACTTTTGCCGGAAGTGTCTTCCTCCTGGTTTAGATATAGTGAGAAGCAGTTCACTTCCTACTTTGCCCAGAGGACGAGTTGGTTTATTGTACCAATATTGAAGGTTTGATGGATACATTTAAGATCTCATACGACCCGGCACAGTGGCGTATTTTCAAAGATTCTTCAAAAAGAAGCCTTAAAGCAGTTCTGCCTACAAGAACTTGGAATTGGTTCTTTGAAAATTAAAATATAAAGACCCCGGTTGGCAAGTGTGCGGTGATTTAAAAATCTTGGGCATGTTGCTCAGACAACAATCTGGGTTTACCAAATTCCCTTGCTTTTTGTGTCTATGGGATAGTAGAGACCGAGCAAATCACTGGACCAAAAAGTGTTGGCCTCCGAGGGAGCTTAAAGTTGACGAAAAGAACGTCCTGCATGAAACTTTGGTGCCTCCTCATAAAGTTCTTCTACCACCGCTTCACATAATGCTGGGATTGATGAAGTAATTTGTAAAGTCACTTCCAAGAGATGGAAATTGCTTCAAATACTTAATATCAAAGTTTCCAGGCCTCTCAGGGGTAACGTTGAAGGAAGGTGTTTTCGTTGGACCAGATATTAGACGGCTTATGGCTGATCCACAATTCATCACAACCATGACGGATCCTCAAAGAGAAGGGTGGATTACCTTTAAAGAGGTCATAGAGAAATTTTTAGGCAATAACAAAGACCCTAACTACAAACAAATCGTCAAAAGAATGTTAAAAGCATTTCAAGCTTTAGGTTGCCTAATGAGTTTAAAAGTACATTTTCTTCATTCCCACCTCGACTACTTTCCAGAAAATTTAGGAGATCTGAGTGAAGAGCAAGGTGAACGATTTCACCAAGATATTAAGGAGATGGAAAAAAGATACCAGAGAAGATGGAGCGTCTCAATGATGGCAGACTACTGTTGGATGCTTCAGAGAGACCTTCCAGATGCTTCCTACAAGCGAAAATGTACCAAAAGGAGTCTCGCTGGGAAAAAGAAATGTGTTTAGTGCTTACTAATGAATGTATTTTAGATAAAAAAAAAAGTTTTGTTACGCAATTATAAATTTAAAAAATTTTTTTAGTCTTTTATCTTTTATTTTAAGATGATAACTTGTTTAACATAGATACCTACATTGTCAGAAAACGTGACGTTCTATGACAAAATAAAAGTCATTTTCGGATTCAGTACACCCAAAAACATAAGAATTACGCAAAAAAACCAAAACAGCTCTCAATTATTTTTTTTTGCAGACTTGTGTAATTTAGCTGGTATATAGAAAGCTTTTTTGGAATATGTTGATAATAGTCTATCTACCTGTTTGAATAGCATTGCGCTTATACAAATGACAAAAGATACTAGTTCTACTAGAGGCAGAACCTTGATAGACAATATGTTTTGCAGTTTTTCTATTGATATAGAAGCTCACATTGTAGAAAGTTTTTTTAGCCATCAAAAACCAGCTTTTGAAAACTTATTTGAGGTATATTTTGTGAAGTCAATAATCATTTTATGCCTCCGTAACAAAAATTTTTATTTCAAAAGCACATTTGAAACACTAATTGGGCAAATCTGACTTGTACTTGGCCGGTTTTTTTTTTGAATAATTTTAAGACTATAATAAATTTTGATCTAGGAAAAGTCTATATTACTTTCTTCGGTATACTATTATAGAATGTCTAGAGCATTTTTTGAAGAACCTGGTAAACAAAGAATACTATAAGAATAATTAAGCTGATAAAGATGTATGTAAAATTTATACAAAGACAAGAATAATAGATTTAACACAGTATGGTGTTTCCTGTGACCTAAAAATTCAGATATTGATACCAAATTCAGATAAGCAGTAATTGAATTTCAAAAAAGTAACATAAATAACACACTTATTGCTAATTTTTTTTTGCGAAGGCATGCGGTTTCTTTATATCTGCTTCTGGGCTATATTGAGCCCAGGCCTGGGCGAAAAAAAACTAGCTACAAAAA
Organism: Pachyrhynchus sulphureomaculatus; assembly: GCA_019049505.1. Classification (NCBI taxonomy): domain Eukaryota; kingdom Metazoa; phylum Arthropoda; class Insecta; order Coleoptera; family Curculionidae; genus Pachyrhynchus; species Pachyrhynchus sulphureomaculatus. Next base: position 33,768,412 of record CM032453.1, on the reverse strand, counting down.
CTATAAAGTCTACAAAATAACCCCAAAGGATAAAGAATCGTTACGAGCATTGAGACTTCTAGAAAATTATGCTACAGAATTGTCACCATATCAATTTTGGAATGCACCTACTATAATTGGTCATGAGGTTAATTTAATGGTAGCTCCTCAATTCCAGAAAAATGTAGAAAGCATATTAAATTCGTTGGATGTCGATTCAAAAATGATGATTGAAGATGTGCAAGAAAAAATTGATGCTGAAAATCTACAGTTAAAGAGAACTGAAGTTAATGCTGTAAACTGGGATGTATACAATACGCTTGATGAAGTAAGTCGTAAGAACTGCAAGATCATAGGTTTAAAAAATTTTGTGATAAGAATTTATTTGTGTTATACGAATAAATTAAATATTTGTTTTTAGATAAATTCTTGGCTAGAAGGTCTAGCAGTCGAATTCCCAAATGTTATTACTATGGAAAGACCTGGCGAAAGTCAAGAAGGGAGAGATATAGTTGGTGTTATACTTGATTTTACTCCCAATATTACCAAGCAAGCTGTTTTTGTGGAGTCAAATATTCACGCTAGAGAATGGTAAGTAGCAAGTTGTACAATACCCACATATTTTTAGCTCAGCATATAATTGGGGTTAAGAAAATACTAATCTATGACGTCGAAAGTTTGCGACTGATCGATACGAAATAAATGTTTAATCCTTTAACAATACCAGGCTGGTTTGAAAAGTCCGTGCAAAGTCCGAGAGATGGCACCACCGGCGCGTATCGAGGTCATGTTTAGTTAGTAGCATCTCTTGAATGAACGCACACAAAGTTTCAGCCATAATGGTCTATTTCTTTGTGTTTGGCATTCGTGTGAATCAAGGAAGTCGAGTGATTTTCAAGAAATGGACGAAAAAAGAATTTCGTGTGGTGATTAAACATTACTTTATGAAAGGCAAAACGCCTCAGGAGACTAAAGAGAAGCATGATAAACATTATGGTGACTCTGCACCTTCGATTAGAACAGTTTATAAGTGGTTTCAAAATTTTCGGACTGGCCATATGGGCACAAGTGACGCTGAACGTTCTGGACGGCCTGTGGAGGTTACGACTCCAGAAATCATTGATCAAATCCATGATATGGAGATGGATGACAGAAGAGTTAAGGTGCGTGAGATTGCTAGTGCTGTGGGCATCTCGACTGAACGGGTACATAATATTTTGCATAAACATTTGGACATGAGAAAGCTATCCGCAAGATGGGTGCCGTGATTGCTCACGCTTGACCAACCAAACGCAATCGTGTGAAGTGTTGCAAGGATGGTTTGCAGCTGTTCCAGAAGAATCCGGAGGACTTTAAGCGTCGTTTCGTCACTGTGGATGAAACATGGATACATTACTACACTCCTGAGACCAAACAACAATCTAAACAATGGGTTACCAAGGGGGAATCTGCACCAAAAAAGGCGAAGACCGTTCCTTCGGCCGGAAAGGTTCTGGCGACTGTCTTTTTGGGATTCGCAAGGGATATTCCTCATCGACTATCTGGAAAAGGGTAAAACTATTACAGGTGAATATTATTCATCGTTATTGGACCGTTTGAAAACCGAGCTGCAAGAAAAACGCCCGCGATTGGCCCACAAGAAAGTCCTTTTCCATCACGACAACGCACCAGCACACACCTCAGCAGTTGTGGTCGCAAAATTAATGGAAATAGGATTCCAACTCGTTTCACATCCCCCTATTCTCCAGACTTGGCTCCCTCGGACTACTATTTCTTCCCAATTTGAAGAAATGGCTGGTGGGACAAAGATTTTATTCAAACGAGGAGGTGATTGCAGACACTAATGGATATTTTGCAGACTTGGACAAATCCTATTATTCGGAAGGGATCAACAAACTAGACCATCGTTGGACGAAGTGTATAAGCCTAAAAGGAGACTATGTCAAAAAATAAAAAAGGTTTACCCCAAACACATAAGTAGTTTTTATTTTTGCACAGACTTTTCAAACCATGTAAAAATGTTCATTTTTACAAGCATTTATTCACGTTTCAGGAATCTTAAATCCCAAAAAACGAAAAAAAAATTCCCCTAAGATGTTCTGTCCATTTAGAATGAATTATTTATGGACAATACCCATTAAAACGTAGAAAAAGAGTAGCATGACCTTAACATTTGGTTTATTTTTGGAAGCGAAGTATCTTCGGCGAGGGCTCGTCACAAGATTTCCACGCCAGAATTTTGAATTTTTGTTGATCGTACTGGTAGTACCATCTCTTATTACCTATGACATGTCTTTTTAGAAAATTCTAAAGATATTCTGAACATGATGAATGAGTATCTTTTCGTATGCAAAATATCACGCAGAGTTATGAAAATGGAATCCTTGGTTATTATTTGTTAATTTTCGCTTTAAATGTGATAATAATTTCTATGGATGTACATGATATGTTGCTCTATAGTGAAAATAATACAGATGTTTTTAAACAGTTCTAATTATTTTTAGGATAACATCGGCCACCACTACTTGGATTTTAGATCAGTTTCTTAGAAGTAGTAATTCATCAATACAAGGTTTAGCAAGAAAGTACAAATGGTACTTTTTCCCGATTATGAATCCTGATGGTTTCGTTTATTCTCATGATGGAGTAAGGCCTGTCTAATTTTAAACATAATTCTAGTTTTTAATAAAAATTTGACATAAAAGGATTCAAAAAGGGATTACTATATGGGGTGAAATATATCGAGACTTTCTGAGAGATAGTAACACAAACAAAAAAACCATATGATTTTCAGTTAGTATCAACTATCAGAAGATTCGTGTATTATAAAATTTCCATGACATTTTGTCTATTGCTTTTTAACGGAAAAAAAAAATACAGTCAGCACGTAAAAATGTGTTGAAAAGTGTTATGGCACGTATGCTCCGTCGAAAGCAGTTACATGTCGACGTTTTAGTGAACTTAAATGCGGCCGTACAAGCACCGCTGAGGCACCACGTTCTGGATGTCCAAATGAGGCAGTTACTCCAAAGCACACAAAAAAGTCAACCATATTGTTTTGAACGACCGCAAAGTGATAGTAAGAGAGAGAGCTGACATCGTGAAGATATGAATAGAACGCGTGAGGCATATTTTGCAGGAATATTTGCAGATGAAAAAGTTATGTGCCCGATAAGTCAAAACAGCAACGTGTTGAAAATCTGGAACTGTGCGATATAATCCAAAGGAGTTTTTTGCGTCGATTCCTAACAGTGGACGAAACTACACGCCTGATTCCAACAGGCAGACAGCAGAGTGGAGAGAGATTTGCCTCAAATGAAGAAGCCGAATGGGAAATTGAGTTGTTAAGTCTTCCTGTTATCTGTGGATAGCTGCATTAGTAGCCGATGATTGAGCATTCACAATAAATGAAGAAATAAGCGTACTGTCATCTACGAAGCTGTAAATTAGATTCCTGGTTCTTTCCAGCAGATCGTTAATGTAAATGAGAAAGAGGGTTGACCTCAGTATGGAGCCTTAGAACACACAGGCGCACAGTGGGACGAAAACCCACTGTTCAACTCATAATTCCAGCTGCCATTAAATTTTTAAAATATTGCATTAATTTTTTTTAAAATACTCGTCAGCTTGTATCTGCAACTTTTTTGTTAATTTGGCTGAAAGATGATGAAGTTTTACTATGTACATTAAAATCTCGATAATTTGCGTATGGTAGTATATGTTTCTGAGGTCGCTGATTCCTGTAAAAATAATCATTTTAGCAAAAATTTTGAGGATTTTAATTTATTGGTCAATTTTGGTTATTTTTCCCTGTTTTTTATAGTTTTTTCAGCCGATAAAGAAAGAACGGAGAATTTCTGGTTCAACAATAATATTTTAATGGATACTATAATAATTTTGGCAAGGATTAATCTAGTTTTCAATAAATGGCAAGTTTTCAATTTATTTAAAAATTGTATTGCTTTGTTTACAACTGAAATTTATCAAGTGGGAATTATTTGAAGATAATAATCCACTTGTATGATGTATATAAAATAAATAATATTATTTTATTCGAAATAAGTTTTGTTTCTAGTAACTGATCATTTTTGGACCATTTTTTTTCTTTTTTTTTATACATTTTCAATAATGTGCAAAATAAATTGCAGTCTTCAAGTGAATATACATATATATATATATATATATATATATTATATATATATATATATATATATATATATATATATATATATATATATATATATATAAATATATATACAGTCGACACTCTATATAGTGAAAGACCAAAATGTTGACCGAAATTTCACTACAGAGAGTTTTTCACTATATAAAGAAAAAATCCGTATATATTGCTACGTATGTAAGATATTCTAGGTCTTGAAAAAATTGCACTATAAAGAGTTTTTCACTATATAGAGTTTAAAACAGTGTCGACTGTATATATATATATATATATTCTATATATATATATATATATATATAATATATATATATATATATATATATATACATACACACATATATATGCGACACTGTTTATAGTGAAACTATATAGTGAAAAACTATTTATAGTGCAATTTTTTCAAGACCTAGAATATTTTAATGAAATTTCTTGTAAAAAGCCCTACATATAGTAGGGTAGTAAAATAGTAACACTCTATATAATAAAATTTTTACCGGAATTTTATGTATAAATTTTTATGCATTTATTGAGATCTTGGCCATTTCGGGTTTCCAATTTTTTCTAACATTAGCACGAATTCCATTTTTTATGACGCATTCTTTTGAAAAGGTTCTTAACGCGTTTATAATGCCTAATAGTTGGCAAT
>CM032453.1:33756104-33758604 GCA_019049505.1 Pachyrhynchus sulphureomaculatus | reverse complement strand
CAAAACTCAGAAGAATACTCCTGGTGATACCCCAGAGAGGATAAAATCATAATATTGCTGTATCTAAATTATGCCTATCTCATCATTATTTTGACCTTTTTTTATTACATCCAAGATGAGCTGTTGAGATATTGAATCTCAAGTGGTAGCCAAAATTCTGTGTTAATTATACTTTTAATTTCAGGATCGTATGTGGGCGTTGTAAAACACGTACCCGTTATAACATGATCTGTTACGGTGCTGACCCCAATCCGTAACTGGGGTTATCAGTGGATGATATGGTGGAGCTTCCTCGAACCCTCTGTTCTGAAATTTATGCTGGTCCTAGACCTTTTTCTGAAAAAAAATAAGTGTAGCAGTCATGCGCGATTACATTACATCTATTGCACAAAATGAAGAATATGGTGGGCTTATTTGGCACTTCCACTCATTTTCTCAAATGGCTTATTGCTGCCCTATGGACATAGTACTGAACATCTAGATAATTACGATGAAATGGTAAGACTCTAATGGCCCGAATCCACTTTAACAAGAAAATTGCAGAGATATATTACGTTGTCGAAAGATTTTGAGCCTTATTCTCGTTAGTGGAAGCTACTGAACAGCGTCACCTATGGCTCAGGTAATATAATTTTATAAACCCATTTAGAATACATATTCAAGAAGTTGGACAGGACTGAAATCTGTATCAACATCAATAATGAAATGCTAAATCATCTAACGGTTCGTCGATATGATATTGTTTTGATAAAAGACCATATAGACCATGCTTATTAGACCAAGAAATCGACCCGAAATTTTGACCTGTCGACTAAACCGTCTGCCTAGTTGGGTCATTCTATCGGGCGAGTCGGGATCAACAAAAGCCTTTAACGTTGATTTTGCGGCCAAATGCCCTGGAAGCCCAGATAAGGCCCAAAAAGCTGGTATTACAAAACAAATACCGATTTGGTCCTAATTGAGTCCATAACAATCGATCCAAACGATTTTGTTCATTGGGACTAGTTGTTTCACATTCACGAATTCTATTATATTTATGAAAATGGTCAATTTACTCTCCAGTAGATAAGGTGTTATTTGTCCCAGAAATTGCATAATGGTGCACTATGGAGCCTCGAGAAAGGCAAAATTTTCGGCGGATTGTGTTCTACGGGTCGAAAAGACATAAAACAATAAACAATTTCAGTCATCGGTACGAATTTTATGTGAGAACTTGTAAATAGCGTCTATTACTATCAGAATTTCGATTTTTTTTTGAACTTTGCCAATTATACCATTGATTGTTTATTTACATGTGAAGCGTTCTACCTTCGTGATTATTTAATGAACTAAGGCCTAAATTTTCCAAAAATAGAAATTGGGCAGATGCGTAGGACAAAAAACTTCATGGAGGTATTTATTCAAAAATCTCGAAAAAACTCCCTTTTTTGACTGAAAAAGCGGGTCCAACTTCGTCTCCTCCGGTATTAGCGGCGGTCTACCTGTTTGCTGGTTTCATTCTTGTTTTATCAAGAACACACTAAAGTTATTGATTTTATATGGGTTTAATGATTTAGCTCTCCTCACAATTCTGGATCGACGTTTTTTCGCTCCCTAAAGCTGGGTCCGTGTGTGTGAGCGCACCCGTTCCCAGCCCTATGTGGCGCTCGACCCCCCATTTTTTAGTGTCACCAAATGTTATGGTTAATTATTGTAAAGCAACTGAAAATAGACAGAAGCCATTTCCAACACAGTTTACTAGCTGTTCTCTTGTCTGTCAAATCCCATCCTAAGACGAGTTTCGCCGTTATCACGGCTCTCGTTCAGTTGGATTGACAAACAATAGAAACGGTTATTCAAGTTGAGGTCCTTAATCCCAGAAGTTACGGAGCACGCTGAGTAGGATACAACGAATTGTTTTAAGTACGTATACCTATTACTCCTTTCGTAAGCTGCGTTCAGCAGCTTTTCGAACCGACAGAGATGGTTGACACAGTCAAACGCTTTAAAGCATGTAGCGCTGTTCGAGGGAATCCTTCCTCAGGTCTATATCATTATTGGTTAAAGCAACTGAAATTTAGACAGCAGTCCAATTTCCAGCAGTTTACTAGCTGTTCTCTTGGTCTGTCAAATCCATCCTGAGACGCGTTTCGGCCGTTTTACCCACGGCTCGTCAGTCTGGCTATGGATTGACAAAACAAGAGAAACGGCTTATGGTACTTGATTCAAAGTGGTTAAATGACAGGTCCATTTTGGGATGATGAAGGCATTTTTGGGCTTTAATTTTGGGTCGCCCTTTACTCTATTATAACATGCTTAATACTGATAACACTGTGTTGTCGCCAACATATAGGATTGATTATAAACTTTGTGCAAATATTAGTTCATGACCAACCTTTAGTATTCAAGTTAACCCATCTCAGTAAAAGCGTAAAAGAACTCGAGCAAGACACTTTTTATAAATATTTGGTGGTACGAATATCAAGAAAGGCAGAGGACAATCCAACCCATGAATTACATG
>CM032453.1:33682941-33756004 GCA_019049505.1 Pachyrhynchus sulphureomaculatus | reverse complement strand
TTCAAAAATATGTATAACGTAATACTTGCGCACACTTTTCTTTGTACTATTTTTTAAAATTTCTAAAAATTGCTGTCCCTTCCCTTATCTCGAAAAGTACTGATTGAAAAATTTTGACAAAAATTCTGGAATATTCTCTACAGGGTGTAGATTGAACGAAAATTATCACGAGTGCATTACCTTTAATAATTTTTTCTGGTATATAAAAAACAAAAATTTCAAGTCATCAGCTTTCAACAAAGATCGGAAACAAACTTTGTTGAAAACTCATTTAGGGTGTGTTTTGTGAAATCATCACTCAACGTACGGAACACTAATTGCGCAAGTCCGAATTGCACTTGGCCGTTTATTTTTACTTATATATAACTTTGTTTCATCGCAATTATCAATTTATTAAAAATGTCCGTATTTGATATGAATATTTAATTTTAGGGAATCTGAAATCCAGTTTCACGTCAGTGGTGTCCAGTATACAGGTAATTTAAAACTTAAATATCTTATATCAGTTTAAAAGTAGAAGAAAAATCTTAAAAACCGTGGTATCGTTTAATTTTTTTTTTCTTAGTTAGAGCAAGTGATGTATCTCCCACTACTACGCTAAATGATTATCTTAGAGATAAATTACATCAGACAGCAACAAAAAAAATGTGTTTGGAAGGTGGTTGCGGAACATGCATAGTTGCCGTCGAAGAACTAGATGCTGATGGGCATAAAAAAGTTTTTTGCTGTTAATTCGGTAAGTAAAGACTGTATAAGAATAGCGAATATACGTTTAGCGTCTGTAAAAATTACGCGGAAGCATATATAGTGTCTCTTTGGACATCCATCAGCAACTTATGGTCTTGCAATAAAAGTACCGGAGCACAGTGTGAGAAAAGTGCCATGTTTTGGACAAAAATCTGTTCATAAAACATATCGAAACTAAAATTTTATAATGACTAAATATAAATTTTACAATTAACATCATCTAGTGCATATAAAATAGTAATGTTACAAACAATATTATTCAATTTAAAAATGAATGCACCTAGGAATTTAAATTTGTTACAACCTAATGCACAAAACAATTAAATTTTGACTAATAATTTATGATTTATAGAACTACAAACTAATAATTTTTACTTAATAAAACCTAACCCATACATATAAATATTTTAAATCTTGTCCTAATCTAATGCAGGAAATAATAACGTTACGAATTAATTTTTTTTTGCCAATACTGTATATCTAATGTATCTAAACAAAAGTCTTATTTCAAAACTTCTTTTTTCTGAAATATTTTATTGAAATTTATCTGTTAACATAAATGTATATTGTTTTAGTTGTTTTGTTCATGACTCTTTTTTTTTTAATCACAAATATGTGTATTCTAAGGAATTTTTTATAGGTTATATTAATTTTAACCTTCTTCACCGCAGTACTATTTTAAGGTACATCATTTTACGAGTCTTTTCCCGTTTGATTTATTCAAATTGGATAAAATGCCGACTGTCAACAGATTTTTATCCAAAGAATGCGGAGGTTCAAGAACAACCTAGGCGTGTCGTCTATCAACCATCATACTATATATCATATTTCGTCGCATTTTGGAGCTAGTCACATAGCCTATCTGAAGATCACACTTTATTTGGGTTTTTACTTACTTTTTACTTTCATATTTAAATTAGATTAAGAGAATCGCTCATGAAATTTAATCATTCATGAGCAAATTATTCTATTTGAATAATAAATTTCCAGATTTAACTTTAATGCAATATAAATTTTGCTTTAACAAAAATTGGGACCAAAACACTTCGAAATCTAAAAGTCGATAAGCCTCTCATCTTGTTGAAATTACATATATAAAAGAAAAAGGTCGAAATATGGAAGAATTCCGGAAAATAATAAGACGAAATATTGACACCCGAACTGAATGTTAATTTTAAAATCGTCTTGCAGTGTTTGGTGTCAATTTTTTCGTGCCATGGTTGGAAAATTCTCAGTAACGAAGGAATCGGAGGACCTCTAACTGAATATCATGAAATTCAGAGATTGTTGGCTGAAAATAATGGAACGCAATGTGGGTAAGTTTTATTAAAAGTTTCAGTGGACTAACTTCTTTTATGTTTCAATATAAGACACATTAAAAATATACAGTCCTGGCCAAATTATTAGACGCACTGCAAGATTTCATGTAAAATATTAATTACCGAGTGATATTGTACCGTTTTATTATTTTAAATTGATTTGTTTTTTATTTTTATATTATCCAATCAATTACCTATTTATTTGGCATAAATAAAACAGCATTAATTTAGAAAAGCATAAGTTTATTAAGTTTTAAAGAAAAGTGAAATTAATGTTAGTAAAAGTCAATATTTAGTTGAGCCACCTTTAGCCGCTATCAAAGCTTTAATTCTGCGCGGCATGCTATCAATGCAAGATTGTACTGTCTCCTGCATTTGAGGATGATGATTCCACACATGAATAATCTTTTCTAGGAGCTGGGTTTTGTTGGTAATCACATCTTTAGCCACTTCTCTTTTCATCAGCTCCCACACATTTTCAATGCGGTTCATACCCGGCCAATCCAACAGAGGGATATTTTTTTCTGCCAAAAAAGCTTTAACAGACCGAGCAGTGTGGCAGGGAGCTCCATCTTGCATGAAAGTGTTCCCCATTTGGAAACCATTCTCTGAGCTGCGGAATCAACCGATTTTGTAATACTTCTTTGTACTGATCTTGCCTCATTATTCCTTTGACGACGTACAGACGTCCAGTGCCCTTGCCGCTGACGACTGACCAAATCATCACTTTGGTGGGATCTTTAACCGTCGGGACGACACAATCAGGATGAAACTTTTCTCCATGACGACGACGCACATACTGAGCTTTATTCTGCAAAATTTCGAATGTGCTTTCGTCACTGAAGCAGACCTGTCAAAAATAGGAAAAATATATAAACTTCCATGTTTATTTGCTTTATTTAACTGAAAATGATAATAATGTATCAATTATTGATTAAATTGCTGTATCTTACCGATCTCCAGAAGTCCACATCTTTGTCTTGCCATTGTTTGGCCCACTTCAGGCGCTTTGCTTTCATTGCAGCTGTTAACTTGGGCTTCCTGGCGGGGCGACAGGCCTTAAAATCTAATTCTTTCAATTTTCTTCGAACAGTGCGCTCAGAAGCATTTACGCTAGCATCCTGGAGTTGTGATTTTATTACCTTTGTGGTAGCAAATCTGTTTTCTACACAAATTTTCTTCAAACATCTCTCTGACCGTGGAGTGAAAATTGGTTTTCTACCGCATCTTTTCTTTCTTTTCGGGCTTAATTCCTTCCCTGACTCAATTTTCTTTTTTGTGCGTCGTACACTAGCTTCAGAAACCTCCAATCTTCGTGATATTTCTCGGTTTGTAAATGTTTTCGCAATCACAAGGGCCTTCACTTCAGCTTTTTTACGTGGTGAAAGATCGCCTTTTCTACCCAAATGAAAATAGTCCAATTACTTTTTTTAAAACACTGCATACAAAATAAACTAATAACTGAGTAGTATAAAACTGTTAAACAAACAATCACAGTCCATAAAGCCACAGAAACACGTCCGTACCTGACTCGATTCCGATCGCGACTGATACAGGTTTGTACTTCTTTACGTTCATGTATCACTTTGTCAACACAGTGTTGCCATATGTTAAAAATAAATACAAATATGTAGTCTACAACAATTCTTTTAAAAAAAAATCAATAATATTGTAGTTTTAAATATACCATTATTGCATAAAAAACTCTTAAGAAACATAAAATTACTAAAAAAAATACAGTGCGTCTAATAATTTGGCCAGGGACTGTATATATTTTTTAATACTAAGATTAGGTTATGTTTTTTTAAAATGTTAGTCCGTGAATATCTTGTCAAATAAAAATTATTTTATAGCTTATCTATTTAGCTTAGGATATCGAGTCTTTCTCTATGTTAGTCCAGAATGCTCGAGATATCTATTATATGAAAATAATTTAAATTTGAACACCACCACCAAAAATGCTTTGGCGTGTTGAAACATCGATCTGTAGTGTAACCTGCGACAATTAATATTTAGGGTGACAGAAAGAAAAACACCGATAGAGTGCAAGTTGGATTTGCTCAATTAGTGTTCCGTACCGTAATTGCCTTTAAAATAAAAAATTTTGTTACAGAGGTATAAAATGATCAGCGAATTTAGAAAACACAAGCCAAAAGAGTTTTTAATAAAAACATTAAGAGCCCAGGTTACAAACATGTCCAGTCAGATACTGACTCAGCAGGCTAATCAGACCAACCAAAATAAGGCGAAAAGTTCCTGTCATATCTTGAGATCCAATATGTATTTTCACGTCTTGCTTCGTGGATTATCGCAAGGCCTTTGATAGAGTGCAACACCATAGACTCATGGAGATACTGAAGCAGGTGGGGATTGACGATCGTGACTTAAGGATAATTGCACATCCATATTGGAATCAGACTGCCTGCATAAACGTGGATGGAGACAAATCTGAAGCAATACACATATTACGAGTAGTTAGACAGGGGTGCGTTCTATCGCCACTATTATTTAATATCTACTCCGAACATATATTTAATAAAGCTCTCGAAACTAATAACGCAAGAATACTTGTAAATGGAAAACGGGTATGCGGACGACACCGTAATTATCGCAGATAGTCTGGCAGGCCTACAGGAAACTATGACAAGAGTGGTAGAGGTTAGTCGATATAAATATAAATAAAACCAAATATATGCTGATCAGCAAAAATAATATCCCGCATGAGGATCTGATAGTTTCCAATAATCAACATATTAAACGAGTCAATAAATATACATACCTGGGATCTATACTGAATGACCAATGGGATCACTCACAGGAAATAAGGTATGGTATAGAAAAGGCGAGAGCTGTGTTTGTTAAAATGGCATCAGTTTTCAAAAACCGCTTCTTGACAATAACGACTAAGGTACGACTTCCCCGCTGTTATGTCTTCTCCGTCTTGCTGTATGGAGCAGAATCCTGGACTGTAACTGAAACCACCATGAAAAAGCTGATGGCGCTTGAAATGTGGCTATACCGCAGAATCCTGAGAATTTCATGGGTGGATCACGTGACCAACGAGGAAATTCATAGAAGAATGAAAAAACCCACGGAGATAATAACCACCATAAAAACACGGAAGTTAGAGTACCTGGGTCATATAATGCTATAAGAAATACGGCAGGGGAAAATTCCGGGTAAACGTGGCCCGGGCCGCAGGAGGATCTCGTGGTTGAAAAATCTTAGAACATGGTTTTCGGTAACAACCACCGCGCTTTTCAGAGCAGCCGTAAATAAAATTACAATAGCAAGGATGATCGCCAACGTCCGGACCGGATAGGCACCAGAAGAAGAAGAAGATCTTAGTCAATAAAGTATAATAGCACAGGCCAACGATGAAAAAACTTTTTAATAATTTTACCTGATTTCTATGTTTTTTGTTGTGCTAAGTCCGAAAATAATAATAAAAACAGTCGTATCACCCACCAATTTTTCACATTTTAATATTCAAAATGTGAAAAGTTCATTCGAATGTTATTAGGGTGGCAATAAAATCAGAATTTTATAAGGTTGGCAGTAAAATCAAATGTTATTAGGTTGGCAGTTCCGATAAATGTCACAGCTGTTTGTTTCCTTCCAGTAAATATAACCTCGCATTGCAGTGTTTAACCCATCTGCTTTAACTCACACTCAAAGTATGGCTAATCGTGGTTGTAAAAACTCTCCCAACACTTTTTGTTATATATGTGGTGAGTTTGTAGTTAAAAAATATCAAAGAAACATTACTGACTTTGTAAAAAAAGTATACTTTGCTTACTTTGGTATAGAAAATCAAGAAAAATGTTGGGTTCCTCACAAAGTATGTTATGTTTGTGTCGAGGATCTTAGGAAATGGTATAAGAAAGAAAAGAAAGCTTTTAGATTTGCGGTACCCATGGTATGGATAGCGCAAGAAAATCATTCAAGTGATTGTTATTTTTGCAGCGTTGATGTTTCTGGATATAACTCCAAAAATAAGAAAGTAATTGTCTATCCTAACTTTACTTCAGCTAAACGGCCGGTAGGACATGGACCGGGACTTCCTGTCCGTGAGCCACCTCAGTCTATTGATGACGTTTTACAGTCCAGTCCCGAATTTAATGAAAGTCGACCGGATGATGATGCGTTTCAATGTTCTCTAGAAAATTTAAAACCACAGTTGTTTACACAAGCTGAGTTAAATGATTTAGTGAGAGATTTGGGTTTGACTAAGGAAAAAGCAGAATTGCTTGGTTCTAGGCTGAAAGAAAAACATTTACTGGAATCTGGAACAACTATTTAGCATTATAGAACAAGAGATCAACAGTTTTGTATCAAATTTTATGTATCAAATTTTCGCTATTTTGAAATTTAATCGATGCCATATTGTGAGAGAACTGGGGTGATACAAAAAAACTGATACCAGACACGGTTTCAGCACCTAAAAATACATAACACTTAGATGTATTGGTTTAAAAAGTTTTTACAAATATTTTTTTTGTTGGCCTGAACTTGTAGTTATAGCATCTTAGCTATCTAATAGCTAATAAATCAATCTGGCTCAGTCTACAAGCTAGTAATAAAAATGTAAAACAAATATTTGCTACCTAAATATTTGTTTGATTATAAACAAATAAAATAAAATTATTTTGTCTTGGTACCTTACCTGAAACGTATATTAAAAAAAAAAAACTCCACCATATTGTCAAGTGAATTAGTTTCTTTTATACCAGATAAATTATCAAACGTAATGCACTCGTGATAATTTTCGCTCAATCTACACTTTATGGAGAATATTCCAGAATTTTTTCAAAATTTCTTGATTGGTGTACAAGTATGAAATGCGGATTTCTTTTTCTAAAAAAATATGTTAAATTCGGAAGAATAATAAAAAGTGCTTTATTCAAAGTATGCTCCATCGCTTGTTATACATTTTTCCCATCTTTCGGGCAATTTGTGAATCTTCCCCTTTTGCTGCGAACAATTCATCGAGCCATTTTTTCACATCTTCGTACGAACCAAAGCACTGCTCAGCAGGTGCGTGACCCATCGATGCAAACAAGTGGTAATCGGAAGGAGCCAAGTCTGGTGAGTAAGCCGCATGGGGTATAACTTCCCAGCTGAGTGCTTCCAACGTGTCGCGAACTGAGTTTGCCGTATGTGATGGAGCATTGTCATGAAGAAAAATTACTTTGTGTTGCCTCTTTCGGTATTCTGGCCTTTTTTCAAGCGGCGAACGGTTCAAATCGGTCAATTGTTGTTGGTAACGTTTAGTATTAACCGTTTCCCCAGGTTTTAACAGTTCATAATCACGCCCCTATGGTCAAACCAAACACAGAGCATCGTCTTTCTGCCAAAGCGATTCGATCTTGCGGTCGATGTGGATGGTACGCCTGGGTCTACTCATGATTTTTTGCGCTTGGGATTCTCAAAATAAATCCACTTTTCATCCCCTGTAACTATACGCAGCAAAAATGACTTCCTTTTGTACCGAGCGAGCAAAATGTCACACGTGTTTTTGCGCTTTTCCATTTGCCTGTCGTTCAACTCAGGTGGTACCCATCTACCAGTCTTCTGAATCTTTTCCATCTATCGTAGCCGATTGGAAACAGCTTGTTAACTAACGCCCAATTGCTCGGCGAGTTATTTTTGTGTTTGTGAAACATCTTCGTCCAACAATGCTTGCAATTCCATATCTTCGTATTTTTTTTGGCGGTTTTCCACGTTCCCTGTCTGCAACATCCAAGTCACCACTTTTGAAACGCCGACACCATCGTTCACACATATCTTGCGATGGAGCATGTTTACCATAAGCTTCTCGAAGTAATCGGTATGATTCAACAGCAGTTTTCTTCAAATGAAAACAAAAAATTTCGACAATTGAACACAAACAACACAACACTATGCACACACTTTTCCAATTTATCACTCGTGCGCGTCTGACACTTGTTGATGACACAACAAAATGGCGCAGTGTCAAATCTTTATAATACAAACTGCATTGGTGCACTATCTGTTGTCTGAAATCCTCATTTCATACTTGTACACCTGATACTTTTCGAGATAGTTGGAAGGTAACGATTTTTGGCCATTTTTTCAAAAATAATGCACAGAAAAGTGTACGCACGTCTTACATCATATATATTTCTGAACTCGTGTTTTCACGAGTTTTCATTTGACACCCCACTCGATAACACGGTAAAAAAAAAATTTCACTTCCGATTTTACTCCCCAAAACTAACCTCTTAAGTCAAAATTTAACTCTTAAAACTACACTGCTCTAGTTGGGCCATCAATTTCTATATTTGTTCCAAATTTCGAATATACGATCAAGAACTAGAAGATTAAAATTAATTAAAGTTTAAAAAATAATAATAAAATTAAACTTAAAGAGATAGGTTTTATATTTAACTTTCTAGAGTTCAGTAGCCAATTTATAATTAAATGATATGTATTTTTCTTTAATTCAGATTTTGCTCATCAGGAATGGTTATGAACATGTACGCACTGCAAAAATCCGGTTCTTTAACAGAAGAACAAATAGAAAAATCATTTGGTGGAAATCTGTGCCGATGCACTGGTTATAGACCTATTTTGACAGCTTTTAAGAAATTAGTTACAGATACAGGTAAAAAAGAATTTTTTTTAAAGGCGTTTTATTTGGGCTTCAAGGATAGAATTAAATTCGGTGTATTCCTGATCAGTTAGTTATTTCTCTTAATGGAAGTATATCCATTTATATGATTATTTCGATAGGAATCTTCCACAAGTTACGAAGCTTTTAGCTACAATTCTTCTGGATCATTCTGCCTGTTTCTTCAGAGCTCGTTCAATCTATTTTCGTGAAGAAAATTAATAGTAAAATGATTATTTCGTAAATATTTTAAGCAATATAATATTCTGAACATATCCCCCAATGAAAATCTAAATCCTACATCGGCTGCTTCACAAGAGTTTAAAATTCTTTTCATTTCATTTGCCAAACAAAATGTATTGTTGAACGAAATTATCTATATCTAGGGTTTTATTGTTCTAGTTCTCATCTTTTTCCAAAATATTTAAAAGATTTTGAAAATACAGAAATATTCTTGTTTTGAGAAAAATACTTTCTTTAAACATTAGTATGGCTTCAGAAAAAAAAAAACAATCTACTACGAAGCTCATTCCAAAAGTTCTCAGCCAGGCATGGCTCCAAGATGACCAAATTATTATGATATTTGTTAAGTGTTATCTCCTAGGGTGCGTGCTGTGAAGTTTCAAATACGTAAGTCTAATTTTCTTTTTGTAGCGATCGTGTAAACAAATAAGTTTTAACATTTCCGAAAAAATTGATAAAATTGAAGTGCGAGCTGTTATAAAGTACTTGGTTTTAAAAAGTTTAACTCCTACAGACATTCAGTAAGAGTCATATTAAATGGTTCTTTCCCTTCGTTTTCGACGATTAAAAAGTTAGCTGCTGAACTGAAAAGTAGTCGTACATCCATTCAAAATGATAAACGGTCATGACGCCCGAAAACCTCTACGACTGACGAGATCGTGACAAAAATTCACAATAGCGTACTAAGTGGTCTCCGATACGTGAGCTTCCTGACATTGTAAATACCTCGGTAGGTCGTGTCCACTACATTTTACATGATGTTTTAGGTATGGGAAAGCTTTCTGCTCGATAGGTGCCATGTTTGTTGACAATCGACCAAAAACTCATTCGAATGAACATTTCCAAAGAGCGTTTAGACTTGTTCAGTATAGATGAAACATAAATTCATCATTACACGCCAGAGATGAAGAAGCAGTGGAAACTGTGGGTGGGAACAGGTGAAAGAAAGAAAAAACGGTTCCATCTGCAGGAAAAGTCATGGCTTCGTTTTTTAGAATCCTTGTAGTGTTGTGCTCATAGACTATCTGGAGAAAGATAGAACCATCACCGAGAAGTATTATATTTTACTACTGGACCAATTGAATGGTGCTATTCAGGCGAAACATCCACATCCTGCAAAAAAAGCAAGTGCTTTTTCATCACGATAATGCGTCTTCACACACGTCTCAGATTGTAGCTGCAAAAGTACATTACCTTCGCTTCGAAGTCGTTCCACATCCATCGTCAAATTTGGCTCTCGGCGATTACTTCTTGTTTCTAAACATGAAAAAATGGTGGGCTAGACGAATATTCACTTCAAAGAATGAAGCTGAAACTGAGACGAAGGCTTATTTTGCAAAGTTGGATAAATCTTATTATAATGAGGGTATTGAAAAGGTGGAAAATCGTTGGACTAAATATGTTAATTTGCAAGAAAGATACAAATAAAATCATTTGGAGTTTTCTTGGCTAAGCCGAGAGCTTTTGTAATGACCCTCGTATTAGTACCATCTTACATTTGG
Source organism: Pachyrhynchus sulphureomaculatus (assembly GCA_019049505.1). NCBI lineage: Eukaryota > Metazoa > Arthropoda > Insecta > Coleoptera > Curculionidae > Pachyrhynchus > Pachyrhynchus sulphureomaculatus. The sequence continues at coordinate 33,745,559 of CM032453.1, read as the reverse complement.
TTAATAATATTGTTGAGAAACAGAAAAACGTTAAAGTCGTAGTAATACCATTCTACAGCTTTCAAATGGCTTTTGATTATATATACGAAAGTTTAACAAAAAAATTGGACATGTATAGCCTGTCCCGAAATATAAGATCCTGGTTTTTGCCGTTTTAAGTGGGCAATATAAAAATTCTGACCTTTTGTTTATCATAGGTTGAAGAGAAGGACTTAAGAATGTTATTCATTAATGCAAATAAATAAAATTATAAGTGTTTTTGGAGATGTTTGTTTATAGATGCATGTAAAAACAAACGGATAAGAAGTACAAAAATACATTTTGAATGAATAGGGTTTACAAGAGGGGACATATTGTATAAATAAAAATATATTTTAACTTAAGCCTAATTCAGTTTCACTACCACTGTCATCAGCTGAGGTAATTATCAGTGGTTTTATATTATTTACATAAATATATGACTCTTCAACTTTAAGAACGTGCTGAATGGAATTTTTCCAGCTTTTACAAGGTATATCATTATAACTTTTTTTACTAATTCAACAACTGACACGCTTAAAGTAGGAGAAACATTTTGTGCCCTTATTTTTGATTTAACTTGATGCCAAATATGTTCAGTTGGATTAAACACACAATAATTCGGAGGAAGCCGCAAAACAGTGTGTCCCATTTTCTCAGCCATACTGTCCCAAACATATTTCTTTTTCAATTTATAATCTTTCAAAACTTCGAAAAGATCACTTTTTTATAAATAAAGTCAAAATAACATATATGTTATTTTCTAACATATATTCTTGTATTTCCGATTTGGTATTGGCTGCATTAGAAATCTTATTTAGTAGGTGATTATGGTAACTTTCATTGCCCATAACTATAACACTCTGTTCGGAAACATTTGGCAAACCGGAATTTTGAAACCAATTTTCAAAAAGTTCTGCGATCGTGTCTTCGTGATAGTCCAAACTAGAATCTTTTATGTCTTTTGCAGATAATAATAGACAATTTGAAAGCCAGCCCTTTTTAGATCCAGCATGCAAAATGGTTATTCGTTTACCTTAATTTGAAGGTACGTTAGTCTGACATTTTGTACTGCTGTCAACCCACCCTTTTTGCACAGTGTCATGGGTATCGAAGCATGTTTCGTCAAAGCAAATTATTGGCCAATTCTCTGATCAATACTTTTTAGTTTCTTGTAAATAAGTATGTCGCAAGATTCGTAATCTTTGTGACTCCATCACTACTTGCCTTTGGTTGATTTTTCAGAACGTGAATCCCATTCTTACGAGAATTCTGTAAAGGGTTGATCGGCCACAATGTATATTGGTCCCGTCCTGCATCAGTCTTAATTTTATTTTGTCTAGCGTCGGCACCAACTGCTCTTCATACATAGAAATATATGTTTTCTCCTGATGACGTCTTTTTCACAATCGTCTACATGATGCATTTGAAAATCTTTCCGTTTTTTCCTGTACCTGAGTGATGATTTTCCTACAAAACAATTAATCGTAGAAATTGGGGTTTTTGTGAGTTCACTGGTTTCTTGTAAAGCACGTTGTTTACTCAAATTTCTTTTTACCAAATTGTCGTAAACACTTTTCACTATTTGCTTAGTGTCAAGTGGTAAATGTTTTCTCTTGCGATAGCCACTATTGCAATTTTCCCACGGACGCCACATAATTAAAATGGAACCGTTACGTTGTAAGTTGTAAGTAAAACTAAAAATAAAAATATTAAAAAGTATCTTTCGAATCTTAATGTGGCTCTGTGGTCACGAGGCCTATATTATCAAATACTTAATGGGCTCCAAAACAGGTTGCCAGGTAGTAAATATATAGGTAAAAATAGATCCAATATGATTGCAGGTGTAAGTGAGGGCGGTATACAAATCAGGTAAAATAAAAATACGTTTATCGTATTTTTTTTTTTTTTTATTGGACTAGCACACGTGCTGCAGGGAAGTCCCTAAAGCGCTCCAGGAGCGGCACGAGTGCGGAAAAAGCGATTCACGTTGTTCTTGAATCGCTGTAAATTGTACTCGGTGGGAAACACAGCGCTGGGCAAATTATTCCAAAGGAATGACGTTCTCCATATAAAAGATTGCTTGAAAAGCGTTGTACGCGGAGTAACAAGCTGAATCTCATACGGATGCGAAGCACCAGCGCGACGTGTATTTCTAACATGCACCGCTTTGGGAGGAATTAAGCGGGCTACATCCTTCGAACACTTTCCATGAAAATACTTGTAGAACAGACTAAAGTCGCCAACCGTTCTTCGATGTTCCAGCGAATCAAGGCCGCCGGTCAATTCCGGGTCCCCAATCAGACGGACCGCTCTTCTCTGAACAGAATCCAACAAATGCAGTGTATGTTTGGGAGCGGAGCCCCAAACGTGGGAGCAGTATTCCATAGTTGGTCGAATTTGGGCTTTGTAAAGAATTAACAGTTGTTGTGGGGTGGCAACCTGGCAACTATGCACAAAACCTTAATAGGATCGTTTATTGCCCCATTGAAAAAGCAAAAAGGCAGGATCTTATATCTTGACATTTACTTTACAAACATTATATGTAAGAAACACTAAATCTCTTTCTACCTATTAATTAGTTAACACTTATACTTGCTCATATCAGTGTATATTTTTCAGAGGTTGCAGAGAAAACACCGGATATAGAAGACTATTATCCTTGTAAAAGTTTAAGATGTCAAAATGGTTGTTCAAAACCTTGCAAGAAAACCCCTTTGTATTTTAAAGTGGACGATACAAGATGGTTTAAAGTATACATTTTAAAAGATTTACTTGAAATTTTAAATACTGTTGGCACCCAAACTTATATGCTAATTAGTGGAAATACTGGTAGAGGTAATACATAATAAGAATATTTATCAATTTCAGTTAGTAATCTTTTGAAACCAAGTCACCTAGGCTGTCTGAAAAGTTCTCGGCCTAACAATGAAAGAATATTTTTTGACGTGAAATATGTTTTATTTTTCAATATAATCTCTTGAAACTTTAATACATTTATTCGAACGTCTATCCAATAATTCAATACCAACATTAAAGTGTGATTCCAAAAGGTCTGCAATTTTTTTTTTATGGATCTAGCATACGTGCTACATGGAAGTCCCTAAAGCGCTACAGGAGAGACACGTGTGCAAAATATTTTCATATCTTGTACCAAGATTTGCTTGACGTTGATTCTGGTGAGTTGCATCAGCGTACGGATGTAAACGTGTGCTGTGACAGATTTTATGAAATTTCGTATAGTATATTTGACAGGTCTGTGCCTTTATTCAAAACCAGAAATAGTTCCTTTCCAGTATGGTATAATCTAGATATTGTAAGAAATTTGAAACGTAAGAATAATCTTTTTAGGAAGAATAAAAAATCAAATAATGAAAAGTACTATGAAAAATGAGACCTGTCAGATGATTAAGTTCATATATCAGAGGCATAGAGGGAAGTACTAAAGCTTTCTGGAGGTATGTTCAGCAGAAGAGGAAAAGTTGTGCATTCCAGTTGTAATTTGCCAATCATTTCTGGAGTGTTTATAACACTGCGAATGATGTCACCAGTAGTTCTCATTCTATGAATCAAGAGCATATTGAGATTGTCGCTCCGTATTTTGCTCAGAGTGACGTTGTGACGGTGTCAAAGCGGCTTAAACCAAAGATATCCAGTGGTCCAGACTCTGTGCCAAGCTTTTTTATTAGAGATATTATAGATGTTTTGGCTGCTCCACTTAATAAAATTTTTGACCTTTCAATATCTAGCCAAAGATATCCTGCGAGGTAGAAAAAGGCTAAAATATGTCCAGTTTATAAGAGTGGGAGTAGACCAGAAGTGGGAAACTACAGGCCGGTCTCATTAATTTGTGGGTTTTCGAAGATTTTTGAAATGCTTTTGCATCGGCACATTGTGACCAGAGTGAAATTATGGTTGTCGGTGCGTCGGTCGATGGCAGCCAACTTACCCTCCTTTGCACATTTCACTTCTAGAGTGCTTGATTTGGGAGATCAGGTTGATGTGGTGTTTACTGACTTCTCGAAGGCGTTTGACAGGATAGGTCATGGTGTGTTTCTGGGGAAGATGGTTGATTTTGGCTTTATGATGAATTTTGTTAGTTCCTTCAGGACATACCTGGTGGAAAGATTTCAGTATGTTCAGTACAATGGTTTTAGGTCGCATTCATTTCGTGCAGAGTCCGTTGTTCCACAGGGGTCAAACTTGGGACCGCTACTGTTCCCCATGTTCATAAATGACATTCAGGAGGTCATTGATGTGGAATACCAGATGTTTGCGGATGACCTGAAATTGTATGTGTCAGTCGAGTCTGGTGGCGACTGTGAACTACTGCAGAGTAGTGTTAAGGCAGTGCGGGCGTGGTGTGACAACAATGGGATATTGCTAAATGCAAACAAATGTTCTGTAACGATAACGACAGTGAGTCGTAAAGTATCTCCAGTGAACTATAATTACAGTATAGGTAATATAGAGTTGCAGAGAGTGGAGACAGCCAAAGACCTGGGCATTGTTCTGGACTCTAGGTTGACCTTCAATCAGCACATTGGCAAGGTGGTTTCAGAAGCAATGAAAATGATGGGATTCATAATTAGAAATGGTGGGTCTTTTCAAAATATTGAAACCTTTTTTAACATTATTCAATACATTGGTCAGAAATAGGCTTGAGTATGGGTCTATTATCTGGGCACCATTGTTTAATAGGTGGGTTGTGGCTTTGGAAAGGGTTCAGAGGAGGTTTTTAAAGTTTTTTTTGGCTAGGAAAGTTGATGGGGTGTATCCACCCGTAGGTATAGAGAATGATATTTTGTTAGAGAGATTTACTTATATGACCTTAGAGAAACGTAGAAATATGGGTATGGTGGTGTTTCTATATAAACGTGTAAATGGTGTGATTCAATGTCCACTGTTGCTGGAGGAACTGAATTTTGTTGTGTCCAGACCAGCTCATCGGACTGGAAACTTCTTTTATCTTCCTACTGCTCACACAAATATATTGTATGCTTCTCCCGTTTATAAGATATGCGCTGCTTATAATAAGGTATCTATTCCATTTCTCTGAAGGAATTCTTCTGTATCTGTCTAAATTTATTTTAATAGCTGTAAGCATATGTGAAATTGTAGTTTGTTTATTGTTTGTATAATTAAGCATTTTGTGACATGTATTTGGATTGTTTAATGATGGTATGATCGGCCCTATTAATTAATTATTCTGTTGGGCTTGTTACAGTAATAATAGCTTCGTCATTTGACGTAAAACGCGTTCCAGCCAGGAATTCTTTCAGGTTTGGAAACAAATCAGGTAAATACGCTGGATGTTCAAGCAATTCGTACTTTAATTCGTCGAATTTTGCAATTGTTAAAACATTTGTGTGAACACGTGCATTGTATTGATGAAAAATGATTCTTTTCTTCTTTAAAGCACGTTTTTTGCATCCATCTGATCCAAAAGGTTACAATAATATTCAGAGTTAATTGTTTTATTTTTCTGAAAATGATTGGTCAACAAAACACCTTTTTAATTCTAAAAAACCGTTGCCATAACCTTCCTGCTGATGGAACCGTCTTTCCCTGCTTTGGTGCACTTCCACCGGCTTCAATCCATTATTTCGACTGTTCTTTTCGCTCTAGTGTATAATGGCGAAGCCAAGTTTCATCAATAGTTATGAAACGACGATTAAAATTCATTTTATTTTGCTTAAAACGACCCAAACACGCTTGAGAAATATGCATTCGAATGTGTTTTTGGTCAGTTGTCAGCAAATGTGGCATCCATCTTGCACAAAGCTTTTTCATATGTAATTTCATGTACTCGTCGATCATCTAATACCATATCATGGACTTGTTGAATGATTTGTGGTGTTGTAGCAGTTTTTGAACGACCTTCACGTAGATCATCTTCGAGGCTTGTACGACCAAGTTTAAAAAGAGCAAGGTGATGCATCGTTATACACTACACGATATTCAAATTTTTTCCATTTTAAAAAAATCAATGACACGTCAATATTAAACAGCGGCTACTACTCGAATGAATTGACAGATCAAAATAAAATTTTACGTGCGTTTACATAAAGAATGGAATGTTCCAAAACAGTTATGGTTTCAAAGTTTCTAACGCCATCTATATGTCAGGACGAGAATTTTTCAGACAGCCCACGTATTATTTGTTAAAGGTGTTTTTTGGGCAACTTCTTCACCAGATATTTATATTGACATATCAGGAGTTCAAGAACTTACGTCATATTCGGTTAAAGGGAATAGTCTTACTCTTGGTGGTAATGTAAATCTAACCGATACTATGACAATTTTTACAACAATAGCGAAAGCAAATGCGAAGTTTGCTTACTTGAATAAAATGGCTGATCATCTTGATTTGGTTGCACATGTACCGGTAAGAAATGTAAGTATTAGATAATTTTCCTCACTTTTCAAAGACGTATACATATATGGTATATGTAATGCTAACTTATTATTTCCGTCCACAAGTAGTAGTAATAGTACCAGTTGAAACATTTTATAGGCAGAGACAGTTCAAAGAGCTCGTGCTTGTAATACCATTTGAGATCTATATGATGTCAGCCACACAAGGGTTACAGTTTAACATGATATCCAATCCGAACCATATAAGAAGCAGGGCTCAGAGTACGCTCTCTATTTTCAAAGAATTGTTCTACATTTCCCGTTTGCCAGAAACCACACTTTAAACATCGTGGTGATATTGCAGCGAAGTATTTCATTATTAATGACGGCTTTGAATCCATCCAGTTCAATTTCCACCACCACTTAGACTCGAAAGCGACAAGTCTTTTCTACTCTAAATGGTTCCCTACGAATAACATGCTGTTGGACGTATCATGCATCCGACCTGTGTCTGTAGCGGGGAAGATGCTGTCTTCATCGTCAGCTTCTTCGGTTTGAACGGCCTTCTATCAACAACATGCGTGAGCGAAAGATATTTAAATAAATAAATACACTGACCTGCCAGGGATTGAACACGAGACCTCACAAATGGTGAGCTGGAACTATACCATGGAGTTAGAGCTACTTTTCGCCCATAAACTTCGAGAGTAATATAATTTAACTAGTGATGAACTATTACTTTTCAGCCAATTTGGAGGTTAAGACACTAATATAATCTCCAAATTTTTATGTTGTCAATATCGACCCATGTGTATAGACGTCGACATGATGGGTAGGCTTAAAATTAACAACTGATCTCCATTTGAACTACATTATATCTAGGTGTCTGTTAATGCAAGTACTGAACAATCTTTTTACCATTTGCTGGCTGAATTTATTTCTCATTCATTCAGACTGTTTTTATACCCTGAGGCAAATAAGTCATTGCATTCGTGTGATTATATATATATATATATATATATATATATATATATATATATATATATATATATATAAATAAATATATATATATGTACAGAGTGGTCCAAATTGGACACTTTTAAAGGTAAACTCCTTTATCTAAAGGAGATAGACGAAAACCGATGTCGGTGTCTGAGGCTTAATTTTTATAATAATCTCAATGGTGCAAACCGCATATCGATATCTAGTAGCGTTTCAGATATACACGGTGTTTTTCAAAAACTGCATTTTCAAAAATTGTTTGTAATTCTTTTCCTATTGAAAATTTTTGATTTCTGTAAAAACATTCTTAAAGTATTTTTTCCCGTGGATTTCAACAGTGTAAGTTACATTTTTTTGCAACTAATATTTTAATAGTATTAACGCAAAAATATATTTTTTAAATGGGACACCCTGTATATTTTCCCTTATCCGTACAGGACTTTAAATTACCATTCTAAAAACATGGCACACTTTATATTTTGCTTAAATCTACTTCAAAATATAAAGGTTTTCAGTTTTTACGCGAGTTTTAAATGCACCTTTTGTGAAGTAGGCTTTGGACGGAGCGGCAATATCAATTGTTTACCTATAGCAGTCAGTTCGTAAAAAAAATTCCCAGAGTAACTCTAAGAGTCATAACTACAATGAAATGTACTAAATGCTATAGTACTTTAAACTATGTAGAAAATAAAACAAAACAAAAATAAAACAATTTAGTCCGAGTAGAGCAAACTAAAACAAAACAATTTTCTATAAGAGATGTGCGAAATGTGGACCAGTTTCATTTACACATAGGCGGCACCTTTTCTGGACACTTCTTACCGAGTTGATTAGTTCAAGAGGAGTGAGAGCTGCAAAACTTTGTATCACTGCGACTTCTAACTCATGCCTGGTGTTTGTCGGTAATTTAAAAATTAGGTCCTTCATTGTTTCCCAGAGATAGAAGTCCATGGGTGTTAAATCCGGTGACCTTGTCGGCCAACGGTTCGGACCTTGGTTGGCTCATTAACAAGGGGTTCTATTTGCTGCCTTAAAATTTCTAAATATCTCTGAAAGGTGAGTGTTCTTTCGCAAATAAATGGACCTATAACCCTGCCTCTAAAAATTCTTGCCCACACATTAAATCCAAATCTGCCTTGATTTCTTTGCTCCACAACTAAATGAAGATTTTCTTGTGCCCACGTATAAGAATTGTAACCATTAAAAATACCTGCATTACTTACATAAGCTTAGTCTGTCCAAATGCAATTTAATGAAAAATTCGGAACATGGTTACAATTCTCCAGAAACCATTGGCACAAATCCATACGCCGTTGAAAATCTCGGTCTCTAAGGTGATGAACTTTTCTTGTCCTATATGGCCTGAATTTGTGCTTCTTCAAAGTACGACTTACGTCGGGTTGAAGTGTTGGGATTATTTCCGATAGTTCCTAAAACTACTATTTCTTCTAACTCCTTATCCTTGTTTGATGCATAATTTTTGGGTCGTTTCTTTTCGAACTGGCCACTATTAACTAGGTTATGTTACAATCGAGCGAATATATCCTTGAAAGGTTGACGCCTCTCTGGATACCGTTCGTGGTACAAATTACTTGCCGGTTCCGAATTTTCTCCGATTTGTATCAAACACATTATTATATCCCATTTTTCATAATTTTCAAACTTCATTGCGATTTATTTGACACTACAATAAGTATCCTGAAGTAAAATTTGACAATTATGAGTAAACAATTAAATTAAATCATATGGTCGCTCCGTCCAAAGCCTACTTCACAAAATGTGCATTTAAAACTCGCGTAAAAACTGAAAACCTTTATATTTTAAAGTAGATTAGAGCAAAATATAAAGTGTGCTATATTTTTAGAATGGTAATTTAAAGCTCTATTCGGATAAGGAAAAATATACAGGGTATCCAGTTTAAAAAAATATGTTTTTGCGTTAATAACTATTAAAATATTAGTTGTAAAAAAATGTAAATTATACTGTTGAAATCCACGTGAAAAAGTGCTTTGAGAATGTTTTCCAAAATGCAGATTTTTGAAAAATACCCTGTATATCTGAAACGGTACTAGATATCGATATGTGGTTTTTACCATTTAGTTTATCATAAAAATTGAGCCTCAGACATTGACATCAGTTTTCGTCTATTTCCTTTAGATAAAGGGGTTTACCTTTAAAAGTGTCCAATTTGGACCACCCTGTACATATATATATATATATATATATATATATATATATATATATATATATATATATATATATATATATATATATATATATACGTATATGGGTCACTGTAAAACCACTGAAATTGGAAAAGTCCGTGTTTCAGCAGTCTACCCATTGCTCTCGAAAGAAACAGAATATGAGGATGCACAATTTTGAACAGGTATTAACAGTGCGTTCTTTCCTTTACATCATACTCATCTTTCTCGCAGAAATAAATTTGTGTCAGTGTATAGCGTCCTATTCATTGCAATAAACAATTGGTATATTTTAAATATTTTTGTAGATTGGCACTATTGCTGGCAACCTTATGTTAAAATATCAGCATAATGAGTTTCAGTCTGATATATTTGTAATACTAGAAGCAGCGTCGGCCGCTATTGTTATTGGTAATTTCTTTTCTTCAATTACATTTAAAATTCTCTTTGGTATAAGTTTACACTTTATTAATTATAAAATGGTAAAAATATAAATATGTATATATATTTTTTTAGTTGATACTAAAGAAAATGAGACAAGAGTTACACCTGAGAACTTTTTGAAAGTTGACATGACCAAAAAAGTTATTAGGGAAATTATACTTCTTGGATATGATTCAGATTATTGTTATGGGAGTTATAAGGTAATTTGACAGGGACAGCTGCATATGTTCATTTCTCAATAAAGATGCAAATATTGGATGGTTGCAGCTTCTACTTGATAGAAATTCGTTATAAATATATAATAAAAGACTGTTTTTAGTCAATTTCCACTGGCTTATTTAAATTGCGATGACTAATATCCCCTTATCAGAGGACAATTTTACTAAAGAATTAAACTACATAAAAACAAGTAGCCGTTAACAACGGTTACTCGGTTACTTTAATCGATAACATCGTTAAGAAAAAACTTAAAAACAAGGCAATCTCAGAAATATACCCACGTTTTAAGGACAGAAAAACCACATTTAAATTCTTAACCTATTTCGGCAAACCAACAGAAAAACTGGGAAAATTTTTAAATCAAAAAAATATCAACATAGCTTACAAGACGGACAATACTATAGGGAAATATCTCAAAAACTACAAACCACAAATCAATAAAGACAATAATCAGGGGTTTATCAATTAACATGTGGGTCATGCCCTAAAACATTCATAGGACAAAGTGGACGTACATTTATACAAAGAATTACAGAACACGAAAAAAATTTCATCTATGAACGTCTATTTCAACATATGCTAATCATCTTTTAACAGAAAATCACACATTTAACAAGAATTTCAAAATTTTACACACTCAACAAAAAGGTTTAAAACTAAATCGATTAAGGACTTCAGGTATTTTACTCAACGACCAGGTAGATTTAAACAATTCACCATTATTGAATTTATTCTCCTAATTCCAAATCTGTGTGGGTTTTCCAATACTATCAATGTAATTTAATTAGGTGTAATATTATAATTAAGAAATTATAGAAAATTGTGAACATTAAACCTAACTTGACAGTGTAAAATGTAGATCTGAAGAAGCTGCATCGACAGCGAAACGCGTCATCGCAATTTAAATAAACCAGTGGAAATTGACTAAAAACAGTCTTTTATTATATATTTAAGATGCAAATACTTCATCCTCTCTAATAATTTTTTTTTTTTTTTTATTGGTCTAGCACACGTGCTGCAGGGAAGTCCCTAAAACGCTCCAGGAGCGGCACGAGTGCGGAAAAAGCGATTCACGTTGTTCTTGAATCGCTGTAAATTGTACTCGGTGGGAAACACAGCGCTGGGCAAATTATTCCAAAGGGATGATGTTCTCCATATAAAAGATTGCTTGAAAAGCGTCGTACGCGGAGTAACAAGCTGAACCTCATACGGATGCGAAGCACCAGCGCGACGTGTATTTCTAACATGCACCGCTTTGGGAGGAATTAAGCGGGCTACATCCTTCGAACACTTTCCATGAAAATACTTGTAGAACAGACTCAAGTCGCCAACCGTTCTTCGATGTTCCAGCGAATCAAGGCCGCCGGTCAATTCCGGGTCCCCAATCAGACGGACCGCTCTTCTCTGAACAGAATCCAACAAATGCAGTGTATGTTTGGGAGCGGAGCCCCAAACGTGGGAGCAGTATTCCATAGTTGGTCGAATTTGGGCTTTGTAAAGAATTAACAGTTGCTGTGGGGTGTAAAGCTTTCTGGTTCTAAATAATATTCCCAATTTTTGAGAAGTTCTCCTTGCTATGCCTGCAACATGTTCATGCCAAGACATATTTGCTCCCAAACTAACGCCCAACAAATTGAGCGACGATGCTAGGGGAATGGAGTGCCCCGACATAACTATGTCGGGTTCAGCAACGTTAACTTTTTTAGAAAAAACTGCCGCTTGGGTTTTTGTAGCGTTAAATTCCACTTGGTTACTGCCACCCCAAGATAGAATTTCTTCCAGGTCTTTGTTAAGTTGAACGACCTCCTGCTGTCTGCGGATATTCGCCTGAGCAGCCGATGTCCGAGCGTTCAAGGTGAATGAAGAGACAAGCGTACTGTCATCTGCAAAGCTATAGATTGGATTCCGGTCTTTTCCAGCAGATCGTTAATGTAAATGAGAAAGAGAGTAGGAGACAGTATGGAGCCCTGGGGCACACCGGCGTTGATAGTGAGGGTGTTAGAAAGAAATCCGTCGACCGCCACTCGTAAAGAACGCTCTCTGAGGAAACATGAGAGCCACAAACAGAACCTTTCAGACATACCATAAGAGCGCAACTTAGCCAACAGTCCATCGTGCCAAACACGGTCGAATGTCTTGGATATGTCAAGAGCAACCGCTCGAGTTTCTCCAAAGTGTTCAATTGCGTTGTTCCAAACATGTGTTACATAAGTCAGAAGATCTCCTGTTGATCTATGTTTACGAAAACCATATTGGTGATCGCTAATAATATTGAATCGTTCAAGATATTTTAGAAGATGCTCATTGATAACCTTTTCCATGACTTTCGATATTATTGAAAGCAGTGCAACTGGTCGGTAGTTATTTGGCAAGGACTTCTTACCTTTTTTAGGTATCGGCTGAACCGTGGCACATTTCCAGCAGGACGGAAATATTCCCTTTCTGTAGGATAAGTTAAAAAGTCTACAGAAAACTGGTGTTAGTTCCCTTGCACAGTTTTTGAGAACTATGGCAGGTATTCCGTCAGCGCCAGAAGCCTTCTTGGTGTCTAGCTTCATTAAAATACGCTTTATGATGCGCTGTCTGAAGACAACATCGGGCATTCTTGACTGCAATATGGGAATAGTAGGTGGTGTTTTTCCTTGGAAATCGACAGTAGAATGTGAAGCAAAGAGTTCAGCCAACAAGTTCGCTCTCTCAACAGGTGTGGTTGCAATGGAATTATCTGGCCGTGTGAGTGGTGGTATCGTGGATTTGGTAAAGTTTTGACTAACTGCCTTAGCGACTGCCCAAAAGGACCTGGAATTGTTGGGACAAGCGAGAAGTTTGTGTCTAATTCGTTGATTGTGTGCCTCCTTGGTTTCGTCGATAATTCCCTTGCATCTGTTCCGGGCATGAACAAAGATGTTTCGATTTAAGGTGTTAGGATTTTCACGCCATTGTCGGTAGGCAATATGTTTAGAAGCAACAGCTCTCTCTCTAATAATACGAAGTCGATTTCAACTGATCGCCTAGAAATCCTGGCTAACACTCATAGTTGGTCTACGTAAATTGAACACGTAGACGAGGTGTGGCTAGAAAATAACCAGACTGATTTAGTTACGCGTGGTTGGCAATGGTGAGGCGTTGAGCTTGAATACACTCTCTACCTATTCCGCCATTTTAATGACCGTGCAGTTTCCAGTTCGGCTGCAGCACTAGTTTTAATCGGATCGTGTATTTGTTCTGCGTCGGAAAAATGCTTAGTGTTAATAATAAGCAACGAGTTAACGTAAAATTTATCGTTAAACTTGGAAAGTCTGCTCGAAAATATTAAGTTTGCTGCAAGAAGTCTAAAGTGATAATTACTTATCATGACCTCAGGTTTTCGAGTGGGTAAAACTATTCAAGGATAGCAGTGAAGACGGAGGACATAATAAACCTGTCAGAGGACGATCTGCAGTACTGCTTTCAACAATGAAAAATTTGTTTGGAGGTATGTAGAGATCCAGAAGGAGTGTATATTGACGAGGATTAGGGTTTTCAAAAATAGAAAGTTTTATAAATTCAGTCCGATTATTTTCTAGCCACACCTCGTACTTGACCACACGTGGTATGGAGAAGTAAAAAAGCCTAACCTAAAAAGCCTAGCGGCTAGCTTAAAATGATATGATCTTAAAATAACATTTTATTTCTTGTTACAGAAATATATGTTTCGTTTTTCTTTGTGTTTTTGTCTGCTTAATCCATGTCCAGGATTAAATAATTTTCCAAATGTACTAAACATTGAAGATCAAATTTAAAAAATTAAATAACAGAACACTGGGCATACGTTATATTAATTAGATCTTTTCTGTCACATTTCCACTAGAGGGTAAAGTGTTCATATGTTAAAACCGTGAAGTTTTTCTTGCAATTTTGGAAATGGTCTCAGTTTTTTACTGACGTAAAGACATAGAATAGTGGAGACTATCAAAGACAAATTTCTCAAAGCATTAGCAGTTTTTTTTTTTTCTGTTATAAGATTTATTTGCTTTGTGAATAAGCAAAAATATAGTACTTCTGTACTGTAGCTTTTAGTGTTAGGTTGTTTTCCAGACATTGACTGTTAAACCATATGGTACCTGTAAGCACCAGATTTTTATTTTTTTTGTTAAATACAGTCTCTCAAGTAAGAACGTGTCCGCGATAATTCATTTTTGGTAGATGCGATTCTAGAGATTCAATAATAAATCGGTAGAGGGAACCTTTGTCTATGACGTATTTTAGCAAAAGTATCAGTCAGTTCTGTTGCAATGCTTAATAGTATACTATGGGACAAAAACATAACCATTGAAAATAAGAAGAGAATTTACAACTCAATAGTGAAAAGTATAATAACTTACAGCTCCCAGGTGTGGCCATTGAAGGAAAGAACGGAAAAAATACTAAAAGCTACAGAAATGGATTTCTGGAGACGGGCAGCCAGAAAATCCAGAAAAGACCGCATACCAAATGACATGATAAGACGAGCCTTAGAAATAAAGCACGATATAGTGGATGAAATCAGAACCCAAAAGTTGGTATGGTACGGACATGTACAGAGAATGTCACAAGACCGACTACTTAAAAAGATCTTAAATTGGAACCCCCATGGAAGAAGAAAGCAAGGAAGAGCACGCCAAAGCTGGAGAGTAGGAATCTACAAGGAAGTACTAGAGAGAGATCTGGAGGAGGAGGGATGGAGAAACCGGGAGAAGTGGAAATTAGGCATCGGAAGACGGAAGACGTTATAAAACCGATTGATGACACATTCTGCGGACGCTAAATATATTAAAAAGTTGGTGTCGTTTATGAAGAATTATGTTATGAATGTTAATTGTTTTACAAAACGAAAAATGTCGACGACTTGCCAAAACGTGGCTCGGTAGGCAAAATCATGCCAAAAGTCGAAAAACGAATCGTGTCTTTGTTTTCATGGGACCCGAAATTGACGCTGCGTTAAGGAGCGGCAAAATTAAGAAAATCGGGTTTGAATATATCTCGTGAGACCATTTGACAACATCTTCGTGCTCATGATGTCAAATTCCGAAGGACGTTGAAGAGACCTTTGCTGGGCGAAAATCAAGTGACGAAGCGGCTCGTTTGGGCTCACAATAAGATACTAGAGTGGGCCTCACAATCGCCTGAAGCCAACCTTATTGAAAACATTTGGTCCCTTGTAAAGAGAAAGCTCAGAGGAAAGACTCTGAGGACTTTGACTCAGTTGTCTCGCGAGATTCGAAAAATTTGGAGATCATTGCCTGAGTATGCAGAAAATCTCGTCAATAGCATGCCTCGAAGATGCCAGGCGAATATTGATGTAGGAGGCGATTGGGCAACTTACTAAAGTAATTGCGCCGTTGTTAGCACACCCAAGAATTCATTAATGGCGAAAGATATACTCGAAACACATTTTTTCAAGAATACGAGCGGTCACATTCTTATTTGACAGACTGTATGATGAGATATTTAGATTATAACTGCTTATGGTAATTTATTTAGCAGGAAGTATAGGTGAGGACTCATACTTTTTCTTAAATTAACCCAGGAAATAACAAATATTTTTTTTTAGATTATGCCAAGAGCTCAAAACGCTCACGCTATGGTAAATGCAGGGTTCCTACTAAATCTTACTTCACAAGGAATAGTTCAATCTGCACGAATAGTCTATGGTGCAATAAATCCTGCTTTTATACATGCTTCTCAAACAGAGGCATTGCTCGTTGGAAAAAATTTGTTTGATAATTCTACACTTCAATCAGCGTTTAAATGTTTAGATGGCGAGTTGAATCCTGATTGGGTGTTGCCTGATCCAAGCCCGACTTTTCGTAAGCAGTTAGCAATAAATCTTTTTTATAAGGTACGACCACGTGTCCAGTATACAGCCCTACATAAGCAATCATGGTTATTGAGATTAGTCGATTTCAAGTTGGAATGATTTTCCGATGTTTTGCTTTCGATTATACGAAAAAATTTCTACAATATTGAATTCATATATTATTCAGTGTTCTGAGCTCAAATAGTAAAATTGTCTGAATATGTGTAACGCAATGACAGAAAATCACTTTAATCAGACATGGTCTAATCCCAAGAACCATCACTTTTTATCTAACAGTCCTATAATTCAATTGATACCTGTAAGTTTACAACTTTTGGAAAAAACTAGTTTTTATAAAATGTAATATTGAGAAACAGACGTTCAATAATTAACTAGACGAACAGCAATAGTGGAACAACTACTAAATATTTTTTAAACTGAAACTTTTTGAGGATCAAGTCAGCAATATTGGCAACGGATTCAATCAACTGTTTGAAAAAAAATAGCAAACATGTGTGCTTGAAAAAAATAGCAAACATGTGTAATTTGTTCTTCCTTCTTTCTACTTCCTTTAATGGGCTCTATCTTTCTAAAGATAATTTAGCCAGCTTTGAATCCGTCTCGTGCTTAGGCAGAGCACCGGCAACTCTTAGTTGGTTTCTCAAGTTTGGAACCTTTCTATCATAGATAGTAATGTGGTTTCGCTCTAGGCGATATTGCTCTCTTGAATAAACATTTTTTTTGTCGTTATAAAATTAACTTAAAACTTAACATATATTATGGGTACCGATAAAGGATCGCTTCGAGAAACTGCTACTAATTTTGGATATAATCATTTTCTGTCAGCCCGCCCGTCCAATTACGTAATTGTCACAAAAACACGGCCTCACGTGTTCACCACCTGTTCAAATCACATAACCTCAATCGACGTTTTAGGAATCATTCCTCACAGCGCTTAGTAACGTTTTGCGATTAGAACCTCTACCAAGCAATTTGTAGACCACCGATCCACACTTCAGAGTTACAAAACGTCCGAACTTTGCCTTTAGAAGCTCCAACCGGGGAAATGCGTCCGCGTGCTTCGAACTGTCGACCGGATGTCCAACCTAGTTTGTTTATTTCAAAACGTCAGCTTCACTCGAAATGTGTACGATTTTTGTTATTCGAAGGTGTGAAACCGGCCGAAATTTATGCAAGAATGTTGAAACAATATGGTCAAAAGTGTTTAAGCCGTGGTAACGTGTACAAGTGGATTAAATAGTTTAATTCAGGTAGAAGTATCACCGATTATCATCGTTTGGAAAGATCAGGGATGACAGACGTATAAAAATTGTCGCAATTGCTGAAATCTGTGATGCTAATACTAAAACCCTGCACTACATCATTCATGATTAGCTGAACTACCGCAAAACGTGTACGAGATGAGTTCCAAGACAGCTGACTCAGGACCATAAAGACAAGCAAATTAACATTTGTTCTGAACACATATGACTGTTTTTAACGTAAAGTAATAACTTTCTAGATTGTATAATAAGCTGTGATGAAACGTGGATTCATCAATTTGAACCTAAATTCACGGTAAAGTCTTGAGTGGAAACATCCAAATTCTCTCGCAAAGAAAAAATTCAAAACCTACGCGTCTGTTGGGAAAGTAATGTTAACGGTGTTCTAGGACTCTTAAGACCTAATTTATTGTGATTGTTTAGAAGATTAACATAGTGTAAATAGTAAGTACTATTCAAACATGCTTCAACAGAAAGTAAAAGCTCTGATAAGAAGAACACGCCAGGGTTCTCTCTCAAAACGTGTGATTCTGCTGTTATCATGGCCCGCCCGCCCTCATACCGTAAAAAACCCGAGAGACGATTCAAAAGTTAGGTTGCCACACTTACTTTAATAGCCTCGACCTCGCACAGTCCGATATTTATCTGTTTGGCTTGCTGAAAGAATTTTTTACGTGGCCAAGTTAGAAGATAACGAAAGTGTCAAAAAAGCTGTACACAACTGGCTTAGACAGCAAGGTGAACAACTCTACACTACAGGAATTCGGAAGTCCACTGAACGATGGGAAAAGTGCCTAATTGTTGATGGAGACTACGTTGAAAAGTAGAGGAGATATCATTATCACTTAATAAACCGTTTTTTTTTTTTTCCACATCTATTTGTCTCGTTAATTATTGGACGTCCCCCGTAGAAGGCGGGTAAAAAAAAGTCTTCTGATAAAATCAAAAATATCTCAATTAATATTTTCTAGAAAGTAGAATGCCGAAATGTTTCATTCGTTGCCGAATTACTTATATAACACGTAGGCTGAAAAGTTTTTGGCCTGACACATTTTCAAAAAATCCATATGATTTTTAGGAAGTACCAACCTTCAAACGATACGTCTCAAAATTTAATTCCGACAATTGTGGTTTTAGGGACGCCATTTTGGATATTTTCAAAACAATGGAAAAAATCGAATTTCGTGTGTTGATTAAACAATGTTTTTTAATGGGAAAAAATATTGTTCAAGCTAAGCAATGACTTGATAAATGTTACGGGGATTTTGCCCCTGGAAAATCACTCATTATTTACTGGTATTCTGAATTTAAACGCGGTCGTACAGATACAAATGATGCTGAACGCTCTGGACGCCCAAATGAGGTGGTTACACGGGAAAACATCAAAAAAATCCATAAAATTGTTTTGGATGACCGTAAAGTGAAATTGTGTGAGATAGCTGACACCATAAAAGTATCAAAAGAACGTGTTGCTCATAGTGAACTAAAAACTACCACGTGTTGATGATTCTAAGCGCTGTTTGAACCTGTTGAAAACGCAATAAAAAGGATTTTTTCATGCGATATGTGACAATGAATGAAATATGGATCCACCACTACACATCGAAATTAAATCGGCAGTCAGCTGAGTGGACAGCAGTCGGTAGAAGTTGCCCAAAGCGACCAAAGACATAACAGTCGGCTGGGAAGGTTTTTGCCTCTGTATTTTGGGATGCGCATGGAACAATTTTCATCGACTATGCTGAGAAGGGAAAAAACCATCAATAGCGAATATTATATAAAGTTATTGGTGCTTTTGAAGGCATAAATTGCAAAGAAACGGCCCCAAATAAACAAGAAAAAAAGTGATCTTTCATCAAAACAATGCACCGTGTCACAACTCAAACGTTACGATGGCAAAATTGCATAAATTGAAGTTCGACTTGCTTCCTCATCCACCGTATTCTCTAGATTGGGGCCCCAGCGACTATTATCTGTTCGCAGACCTCAAAAAAATGCTCGTGGGAAAGATATTTTGGCTCCAATGAAGAAGTTATCGTCGAAACTGAGGCTTGTTTTAAAAGTAAAGACAAATCTTTCTGCAAGAAAGTTATAGAAATGTTTAGAAAAGCGTTGGACTGATTGTATCACTCTCGAAGGAGACTATGTTGATGAATAAAGTCGAATTTTCCAAAAAACTGTGTTTTAAGTAGCTAGACCAAAAATTTTTCAGCGTACGTGTTATTATAATTATTATAAAATATTTAATTTAGTTGATTAGCATTTTTAATCTATTTTGTAGTATATACTAAGTATAGCTCCTATTTCAAAAGTATCTGCAAGGAATAAGAGTGGCGGAACATTGCTTACTAGGCCAATTTCAAGTGGAACTCAAAAAATAAATCCCGATCCGAGTTTGTATCCATTGACTCAACCAATAAACAAAATCGAAGCACTAGCCCAAACATCAGGTAAAATTTACCTCGTAAAATAATTAATTAACTTTAATCAATACGGTTTCGTAGCCCTGTAACTTTATTCTCAGCACAGCTCTTGTTAAATTATGTTACCGCAACTTGGCTCTCGATCCAGCCAGACAAGTCTCTGGTTGGTAGGTTCTCTGATTCAAGATTCTCCTCTTCGAGGACATCTGCATCAGTTAGAACCAGCCTGAGAAATTACCTACGGGCCATTAACGAAAGATGGATTCGACACCAGTGTTTGCTTCGAGGTCTTATAATATCTGTTAACTTGTATGTAGTGGAATCACAGAGATATTAAAATAGAGGAGAGAAAGTATATAGCCTGCTGTAAGCGAAAGCGTATAGTCGTTAAAAAGAGAAGTAAATAATATGAGACAGTTCTATCTCTCTTACTCTGCGCTTGAGCGCTGAATTCCGGCGCCGAGTACAGAGACAGAATGACTCTCATATTATTTCGTTCTCTTTGTATGAACACTACGCTTTTCGCAAGAACTTACCTCCTATATTCTAATATCTCTATGAGTGGAATAAGGATTGCGAACGATTAACAACAGCATTGATTATTCAGTATATTACCTGATCTTTTGTGTTTATTAATTTCTAATGATTCCAATAATAAGAGTTTATGACATTTATTTTCTGTGTGTAAAATCGGAAAATCCTCATTAAAATTATGATTATATTCGATAAGGTGGGATGAATACGCGGAATTTAATCTTTTATGAATGAAATCTTTAGTGTATTCTTGAATCCTAATTTTAAAAGTGCGACCTGCTGGACCTATGTATGATGATGATGTTTTTGTTGTGATCATATAGTACACAAAAGGCACAGTTTCCTCACTTAACCTAGTTATTTATTATACAACAATACTGAACTAATAACTAAAAAGTAACAATTATTTGTCAACCATAACATACAAAAAGTGAGACATTATATTTTTGAAAAATAAGATAACTAAATAATCTTGCATATAGAGCTGTATTGTGGGACGGTAGGGTGATTGTATATTTATCCCTAAAATCTAAGGCATAATCATCGTATCTTAAGTTCAATTTTCGGTATAATAAGGATATTTTTGAACAATTCTTTTATTATATAGTAATCGATTGCGAAAAAAATCTTCTTTCTCTTATGTTGAACCAACCCATTTCCCTCATTTTGGCGCTCACTTACCTGTCATATTTTCATATCCAACCTATCATTCATATATACCAGTTTTGTAATAGCTGGATGCATCTTGCATCACATTCTAGCATACAAAATGTCATATAAAGTGAAATACGACAGCCCAGGCTATCGCATAACGATTTCCTAAGGTTCACATCCAAGAGATGCCATTGGTTAATTTTAATTAGCAAATGCTTTTCTTACACAATTATTAATATATTCAGAGAACTTTCAGTCAACGTCTAGCCAAGAATTGTTCAGACTAATGCGAAGTAAATCTCGATATTAGTTTCTAATATGTGCACGCCCGAAAAGAAGGACTTGACACTTTGTAGGGTTCATTTCCAGACAGTGATCAATTAAGCTTTGTTGTAAGCGGCCAAGGTTATTCATTAGCATATCATTTGCCTCGGTAACTTGTTCAGATTTAAATGACAAATATAACTGAGCATCATCTACATATAAATGCACAGAAGCGTACCTAAGACTGTTAACCAATTGCGAAGTATACAGAGTAAAAAAAGGAGGACCAATAATGGATTCTTGAGGCACGCCACATGTGAAGTTTCCGGTAGCCATTGAAAGTCTCAGTTTATCAACAAAGGATAAATTAGAGTGTCGTGTAGTGATAAAATTTTTTTATTTAAAACGAAAATCATAATTAATTTAGATTCAATATATAGATGATGCTTCTTTTTTTAAAATTGTGACAAGCATTCTTGTCTGGATAACCAAAAACCGGAACGAAAGAAATAGTAGTTGATTATGTTCACCAAGTCGTCGCTCAACTATGAAAACAATAATAGTGTGAGAAAACTGAACATGCCACATTAGCTCACTGTTCATCATAAATGAGACAGGAAGAATATTTGACTATCACGTCTTGTACATTTTCTTTGTGTGTTTCATGACGGTTCAAACCTGGATTAAGCATTGTACTCCGAGCACGAAACAACATGCCAAGCGGTAGACTTCAATAGGCAAACGAACTCCGAAGATGGCACACGTAGTCTGCTGATAAGGAGATGACCATGGTGTTTTAGCATTATCATTGGCCAAGTCTTAACGGCTACTTGGAAAATGATTAAAACGATTACAGATTATAACGTTTGGATATCATTTGCTCGAAAAGAAAAATCGCTGTTACTTTTTTTTATTTTTGAAAATCTGATAGCATAGCTCTCTGAGAAATTATTTTTATCGGATTCTGTAGTAATGTTTGTGACTACTTTTCCGATTTAGATGGAAACTATTAATCTAATGAGCAGAAGCACCTTGAAAAATGCCGGGGGGATAAATGTAACGAGTTAGAGGAAGACTGTTAAAAAATAAATTTTGTTTGCCTCAGAAAAATGTGTTTTTCTTCGTTTAGTCGGGAACTTTTCAATCGACCAACGTATACGGCTGGGCTATATACAGTGTATCTTGAATTGGTGATGATAACTCTACATCTAAACAAATAAATATACTGCGACTGACAGAGAATCGCGAGCGACAGGAACTGAATGCCCGCGATAATGCTGCCACCAACCGTTTTGATATTAATTTATTTATTATCTTATTATAATAAAACAAAAGTGAATTTGTACTATAATGGTATGGATGAATATAAACTACCTTTGAAGAAAGAAAGTTACCAAGTTTTTAACTATCTAGTTTAGATAATAATAATAATAATAATATTATATATATATATATATATATATATATATTATATATATATATATATATATATATATATATATATATATATATATATTTGTTCCCTTTCTGTAATAAAGATCTAAATTTTTAGGTCGTGCTCAGTATATCATTGATATTCCTGATCAACCGGGTCAGTTACATGCAGTATTTGTACCAGCGGCTGCTCCTGCTGGTTCTGTTATTACCAGTATCGATGTCACTGCAGCATTGGTTAGACCAGGAGTAGTTGCATTTTTTTCTGCGAAAGATATACCTGGTGTAAATTCTGTTGCTGTTGCAAGTGTTTTCCAAACAGTAGTCGAAGAACTGTTTTGTAGTGGAACTGTAAGAATTTATCCCTTTTAATGACAAAATACATATATTTTAAGCATTTCGTCATCGTAAACATAAATTATAACATTGACATTGGTGTCAACCTAACAGTTGCCAAGAACGTTACTTTAATTTTTGTTTAACTGATATTTTCATACATAATTACTTACTTTACTCATAACATTCATGTTATAACTCAGGTTGAATTCTATTCACAACCAGTGGGTATACTAGTTGCTACCAGTCACCTTGCAGCTATAAATGCTGCATCTCTGGTAAGAATTACAACCAATAAAGCACCATCAAGTCCACTCCTGACAATTCAAGATGTTTTGACGCAAAAGAGAACCGACAGAATTACCCACCAAACATCATTCGTCCCAAAAAGAGAAGGTAAAAAAATGCCTGATAAAAGTTCATTTGTTATAAGTGCTTTATAATACGCTATTTCCTATCTTCATAACTTTGTCACAAAACTATAACAAGAAGACATTTTTTTTTTGGTTAATTATAAAAATTTTAAGGTTTCATTTTAAATAAATTGCAGAAACTTTTACCCACTGAACTCACTGAAATATGTGTAGTACCATACACCTTATTAATTAGCTTTCACGTATTCTGGTGAATGAAGTGGGAAGGACAGTAATTTGGCCTAGTTTGAACAAAAATGTATATATTTTTACAGCATAGTAATTGAAATCTAATATTTCTAATCTGTTCTGATAGGAAAAGATATCAAACAAGTGGTAAAAGGCCAAACTTATCTTGGTGGACAATACCATTTTCATATGGAGAATCAAACTTGTGTAGTAATACCAACTGAAGATGGGTTAAATGTCCATGCCGGAACTCAGTGGATGGATCCTATTCAAGGAGCTATTTCTCAAGTTTTGAAATTACCATCACAGAAGTAAGTACCTTACGTTTTTAGGACATGTAATCTAATGTTAGTTAATGATAATAATAGTTAAGAAGCAACAAAATTAATATATTCCAGAATAAAGATTTTTGTAGTTAGGGACAAGTGTAGTAGGTCAATTATCGACAATGTTTTATGTTTGTATAGACAACTTACCGTGTCATTTGAACAACTCCATAAGTTTGTCTTGCTCTTCTCACTTGCCTTAAATCTCAATAAAATTATATCTTCCTACCATAACTGTTGTCGCAGTTGGGCCCTCAATCAGTGGAGATGGGGCTCCAACCATACTGTACCTAGCCAGTCTAATATCATTTACTGAATAAACTAGGTGGAGCTATGCCCTATAACTACTATTCCTTAATACTAATCCTGGGGGAAAGGGTCTGATATTTTTGGGTAACTAGTACTGTCGGACGGAGGTCCGTAAGTATTTCTGACTGTGGGTGGGTTTATCTTGGAATTTGAGCTGAGTGTTGCTCTGGCGGACACGGTAAATTTTGGCACCATGTCGGACTGGAGTAGGTGAGACTGGCCTTGATGATCATTTTGGAAATTATCAACTTGATAATTTACTGGACTTCTTGAGCAGCAGAGAGAAGATAGAGCTTCTCTATAAGCTGGTTTACCCTTATGGTGTTGTCTGCGACCTGATTCTTCCAGCCAGTCTTTTTGTTTTTAATTTGTAAGGACTTCCTCTTGAATATAATACCATTTTTGCATCCATTATAGTTAAGCTTGAAGATTTAGCCGATGACAGTTATAGCAGTGTATGCCTTAGAATTTGCTAATAGATATTGTGGCATGCGGTGATATATCCCGAATTGGCAGATTGGAAGATCTAATCTTTTACAAGAGAGATCTGAGCTGCACTGCAAAGACAGACAATATTGGTATTGGATGGTTTGAATTTATATGTACTCTGTTCGATAGTTAAGTACGTAGTCGTTGGTCAACCGAATAAAATTTATATATTTCAGAATAAATATTTTTGTAAGACGTTTGGGAGGAGGATTTGGAGCAAAATTAAGCCGAAATGCTTTTGTTTCGAGTGCTGCAGCTTTGGCAGCTTATAAACTAGACAAACCCGTTCGGATGTGGATGAACTTTAGTGATAATATGGACATAATTGGAAAGCGCTTTCCTTTTTTATGTAATTATGAAGTTGGTGTTAATGCTAATGGAGTTATACAGTATTTACATGTAAGTGGTAAAAGTTTTTAAGCATCTAACATAGCATTAATACAGACAGTAGAATTATTTTTTTCGCAATATTCTCAGCATGATAATCAAAACTGGTTGCCTTACTAGGGTTTGATGGAAGTCTGTAAAGTCCATCGCTTGAAGCTGATGGAAAATAATACATGCCTCAAATATTTTAGGAATAACGCAAGTATTAAAGCCAGTAATATCATAATTAAATGGTTTTCGGAAATACTTGGAATTATGATTTACAGAAATATTAGGACCAGAGATACCTTTTTACCCACCCCTGAATAAGGCCTCCAACCACCGTAACCACTACGTCTTTACGGAACATACAGGACGTCGCAATGAAGGCCGGGATGTTACTATAGGCCAGGGTGATTGCTTTCTTTTGTATCATCGCTTCAAAAACCCCATACCTGAGCCATCTTAGCGCCTCGTAGGTGCAAATAAACTAGAGCCGTATTTTTTTTATCCTCGAGAAAACCCAAACAACTCGACCCGTCTTTCATGCCTTACGGCGTTAGATGTTTTCTGAACTTACAGTGTCCCTTGAAAATTCCAATATTATGATTTAGGGTACATCTACTTCGTTCGAGTTGTGTCTTCCTAGGTTATAAAGTTCCTGACATGCTTATATTCTAGAATCAGATACCGTGGCTCTTTAGTGTTGTTGCTTCGATATACCCTAAGCAGATCAGGTCTCTGAAACAGAGTCTCGACTCTGAGTATGGCGAGTTCGTGCGACATCATGATGTTCAGAAACCCAGCCTATATTAACTTGCTTCCTAGTAGAAAACTCGTCTAAGGCAACCTTGTGCTCTAGGGTGAGTGCTGTAAGTGACGCCTGATTATCTGAACAGATATACACCATTTACTCGCGACACCCAGTTACCTCTACTTCCTTCATTGGAGATAATAATAATAATAATACTAATAATAATAACGAATAAGAAACGATCGAACACATAACAAGCGGATGTAAAATATTAGCCGGAACGGAATACACAGCCAGACATGACTCAGCGGCAAAAGTAGTTCACCAAGCACTAGCCACAACATACAGGCTCATAGAAAACACAGATCCCTACTACAAATACACACCAACATCCGTACTTGAAAATAAAGATTACAAACTCTACTGGGATATCAGTATCCATACAGATAAAACAGTCTCCGCCAATAGACCCGATATTACTTTTCAGTGCAAAAAAGAAAAAGTCACCTATCTAATTGACATAGCTGTCCCCAACGACACAAACATCCAAACGAAATACACAGAAAAAATTTCCAAATACACAGACCTTGCAACGGAAATAAAAAAGGCTGTGGAAACAAGAAAAAGTCATCATTGTCCCCCTCATTATATCAGCCACAGGCCTTACACCAACAACATTCACACCACACTTAGTACAATTAGGACTCAACACAAACATACACAAAAACATTCAGAAGTCAGTGATTTTGAAAACATGTAACATTGTCAGGTCATTCCTTAATACACAATGGTAATGCGTTTGTGCTGACTTGGTTTGCGCCCGTCAGCCAAACATGGAACCACATTGACCAAATGTGAGAAAGAAGAACTTTTTTGTAATAATAATAATAATACATCATCCATAAAACATCCAAGCGAAATACACAGAAAAAATTTCCAAATACACAGACCTTGCAACGGAAATAAAAAGGCTATGGAGACAGGAAAAAGTCATCATTGTCCCCCTCATTATATCAGCCACAGGCCTTACACCAATAACATTCACACCACATTTAGTGCAATTGGAACTCAACACGGACATACACAGAAACATTCAGAAGTCAGTGATTTTGAAAACATGTAACATTGTCAGGTCATTCCTTAATACAGAATGGTAATAGCGTTTGTGCTGACTTGGTTTTGGCCCGTCAGCCAAACATGGAACCACATTGATCAAATGTGAGAAAGAAGAACTTTTTGTAATAATAATAGCTTTATTACCCAACAGTTTCCCATTAATAGGGTAAATATTTAGACATTTACATATTCAATGACAGTCTGTAGTAATTGCTTCTTAGTACAACAGTATATATCACAAACACTACAAATATGATTAAAATTAGTACACATTACATGAATAGGTGAATTCAATAACAAATTAGTATTAGGTCTGTCACATCTAAAAAACATACTTGATCTTGAGTGTATCCGTGATGTTAATACGAGACAGTATATCCGTGCAATCAATCATATTGTGCAATACTTTATATAGGAATAATATTGAGGCACAAACTCTCCTGATTCCCAGGCTAAGAATATTTGTCTGTTCACACAAGTTCAAGTGAAACTCTATGCACCTCGTACATTGGACTCTAGACAATACTTGCATATTCCAGTTTCGAGCGAACAAAGCAGAAATACAAAATCTTCAGTGATGCAATATTAGTGAAACCCCTACAATTCCTAATGATGAACCCGTAAGACTTCATTGCTTTAGAAACTTTCAATGCTATATGCTGAGCAAATGTTAGTTTTGCATCAAAAACAACTCCCAAATCCTTAGCTGTGCTACACCTACTTAAATTATGGTCTTGAATTCTATATTGATACTCTATTGACGCTACCCTCCTAGTATATGTTAGAACTTTGCATTTTTGAGCATTTAGATGTAGTTTGTTGTCACAACACCAAGAATGCACGAAATTCAACTGGCTTTGTAGATAGGAACAATCCTCAGTTTTTTCTATTGGCATAAACATTTTTAAATCATCAGCATAAATTAGCCTGTTACATTTTAAATCCTCGCAAAGGTCATTTATGAGCATAATGAAGAGCAAGGGTCCCAAATTTGAACCTTGTGGAACGCCGGAGGTAGCCACAAATTTTTCTGATTTGAATCCGTTGTAGGTTACAAA
The DNA here is from genome assembly GCA_019049505.1 of Pachyrhynchus sulphureomaculatus. Taxonomy (NCBI): domain Eukaryota; kingdom Metazoa; phylum Arthropoda; class Insecta; order Coleoptera; family Curculionidae; genus Pachyrhynchus; species Pachyrhynchus sulphureomaculatus. The sequence continues at coordinate 33,717,549 of CM032453.1, read as the reverse complement.
CTGAGTTCGATTAAACAAGTAAGAACTTATAAGAGCCCTCGCACCATCAGTGAAACCAAAGAAAGACAACTTATTGATGAGAACATGATGGTCGATCCTATCAAAGGCCTTCGAGAAATCTGTATAAAATAACGTCAACCTGCTCACCATCATCTAATATTTCCGAAATGAACTGTGTCATAACAGTTAGATTTGTTACCGTAGATCTCTTACTAACAAATCCGTGCTGATAAGGAGAAAAATTTGATTTTTAATTTGGCTATAGATACGTGCATACAAGACTGACTCAAAGACCTTTGAGAAGTTACAAAGTAGAACGACACCCCTGTTATTTTCAACATTTCCCCTGTCTCCATTCTTAAAAATAGGACTTAATCTACCTTCTTTCCATCGTTTCGGATAAACACCCTGTTTAATTGATAAATTAAAAATATACTTTAAAGGTCTTACAATGACAGTCGCACAGTCCCTAATGAGAAACGAGGGAATATTATATGCCATCAAGTTGGCAAAGACGATGCTTGAAAAACTATAGGGACCACTCTATAAAATATAGCGTCTTCAGTGAGGTTGATATCTCATTTTTCCCACTGTGTTCCTGCTGGGAGGTGTGACTCCTTAAATTCCTGATTAGTAACTAATAATAAATATAAATTTTAGAACTATTTATATAAATTTTACTTTATAAAGAGTCTCTGAACTCAATAAGGTTTACTTATAACATTAACACTTAACAAACTAGAACCATTGTCAAAATTGCTTGGATAGGACATCATTTTCTTGTTATTTTTGGAAATGCCAAACTCAAACTAACGACGTTATTTCTAGGCTGACCTTTATAGTGATTTTGGTATTGGAGGTAATGAACCTATAGACTCTTTATTGGTACCTCAGTTTCAGAATTGTTACATAGTTGATACATGGACTTTGATACTTACACTGTGAAAACTGATAATCATGCTCAGTGTTACGCTCGTTCGCCAGGTAATTAAAATAATTTTTTACGTCATATACTCTAAAAAGCAAAACATTCTTTGTTAGTTTGTTAATTTGGAGATTTAGAGATTTATTGTTTAGTAAACTTCATAAACTACTATGTTCAAAAATTAAGTTGGTTTTAAAGAATACTCGCATTACTGCTGTCTTTTAAAGTAGTTATTCTTTATAGACGATCTGTTGTGACTCGTAAGAGATAAAAACAATATTATGATTAAGGTTTTTGGGGTGTTTAGATATTTCGATACACTTTTGAATTTTAAGATAGAAAAAGTTGTTGCAAGAATCTTTGATTGATCGAAGAAGTTAGTTTGGTAGAGAATAGAGTTAAATATTAAATTAGTCTTCTTTTTTCATTTTCGATGATTAAAAAAGTGGGCTGCTGAATTTAGCGTACTAACGACCGCCGATTGAAGATACGCGAGTTCGCTGACATGGTAAATAACTCGACAAATCGTGTCCACCACATTTTACATGATATTTTGGGTACGATAAACTTTCCGCTTGATAGATGCCGCGTTTGTGAACAATCGACCACGAACTTATTCGAATGAACATGTTCCAAGAGCGTTTGGACTTGTTTAAACCTAATTTTAGTGAATTTCTTCGACATTTTATAACTGTAGATGAAAAATAGATTCAACATTATACGCTCTAGATCAGGGGTGCTCAAACGGTCGATCGCGATCGACAAGTCGATCGCGAGTGCTTTTTGAGTCGATCTCGAGAAAAAAATTCCGATATAGAACTATTCACAGATTTTGTTTTAGGTAACTAAAACAAAATGTAATGAATAAACTACTAAAATTTATTCGATCAACAATTAGGCCAGAATAACCCCCTCATCACTTTCTTTTATCGTAATAACCCCCTGCTAGCGGCAAAAGGCGGCTTTATCAAAGAAACGCACGGTACTTGTCAAAGAAAAGCCGCGTTTTTGATTCCCGCCGATTTTTCTAGAAACTTCGGGCGGCGTGTTTAACGGGAACATTCGAGACTTCGTTCGCGCCGATATAAACGTTGCGCCTGCAGGAATAGGAGTCAGTCTGAGTTGTAACTTGAAGGCGATACATCGATACAAAGTTTATTAATAAATAGTCCAAAACGATCGGAAGGAAGAATTTTTCTTTTTTATGGTAAAGGGTAAGTGCATTTGTCTCATTTGCCGTGCGTCAGTTGCAATACCTAAGCGTGGGAACTTAGAGAGGCATCATAAAACGGTTCATAAAAAACTATGAAAAGGATTTTCCGTCACAGAGTGAATTAAGAAAACGAAAAGTACGTGATTTGATAACTTGTTTGAAAAAAGAACAAACCATGTTCACAAGACCAGCCAAACAATCAAAAGCTGCAACGATCGCGTCATTTAAAATATCTCATATATTGGCGAAACACAAGAAACCATTTGATGATGGATTGGTTGTGAAGGAAGCATTTATTGAAGCGGGTGAGACTTTATTTGGAGATTTTAAAAATAAAACAGAGATTATGTCTGCTATTAGAGAACTTCAGTTATCTCGTCCGACTGTCACAAGGCGTGTTGAAGTCATGAGTCAGGACATGGCAGATAAACTAAAACATGATATCATGGAATGTACATACTTTTCTTTACAGTTCGACGAATCCACCGATATGACAGACACTGCCCAGCTGTGTATTTTTATTCGAATGGTATTCAATGACATGTCGGCTAAGGAAGAGTTTTTGACAATGATTCCTCTGAAAGGAAAAACCCGTGGCGAAGATATATATGCCGTTTTCTTCAATTTTGTAACAAACTACAAGCTACCAATATATCAACTAGTGTGCATTACAACCGATGGAGCACCAGCAATGACTGGAAACAAAAACGGTTTTGTGGCATTGTGTCGAGCTAATGATGATTTCCCTTCATTTTTTCTCCTTCCATTGCATTACACATCAACAAGTTTTGTGTTCAAAAGTTCTAAACATGGAGGAGATTATGGGCATTGCAATAAAAATTGTGAATTCTATCCGTGCACGTAGCTTGCAACGACGGCTCTTTAAATTGCAGTTGGAAGATAGAGAGTCAGCTGAACACACTGATTTAGTTCTTCACACGGACGTCAGGTGGTTGAGTCGCGGAAAATTCCTACAAAGGTTTCAAGAATTATTGCCCGAAATAACAGCTTTTCTGGACGAAAGAGGTGATGACACTCAGATGCTGAAAAACGGAAAATGGCTGACTGATTTGGCATTTTTGACAGACATCACAATGCATTTAAACACCATTAATTTGGAGCTTCAAAGTAAAGGAAAAACTATTATTGAGATGATTAGCGCAATAAAACGCATTCAAAAGTAAATTGCAACTTATGATAGATCAACTGAAAAGAAAGTATCTGAAAAATTTTCCGTCTTTGAAAGCAAGGATTCCTCAGTTGAATCATGATATTTATGAGGCAGAATTATCAAATATTTTGGGCCAATTCGAAATACTTTTTTATGATTTCAGTAAATTGGCAAATATCGCATCATTTATGAGTTATCCTTTTTCGTGTAAAAACACTGAGGAATTAGCTACTGAAATAGCAAGTCAGTTTAACATGGACTCATGTTCTGTTGAAAATGACTTAGTGCAGATTATATCAGATATACATCTCAAAGCCACAGCATCTGGTACAAAATTCTGGTGTTTTATATCTGAAAATAAATATCCGAATCTAAGGCAAATCGCCCTTCAACTGACGGCAATGTTTGGGTCAACTTACTTGTGCGAGTCTGCATTTTCTGAAATGAAGATAATTAAGTCAAAATATCGCAATCGATTAACTGACGAACATATGTCATCATGTTTGCAATTAGCACTCGGTAATTACGTACCATCTTATGAAAAGTATGCTGAGGACATGCAGTGCCACGCTTCAACATCCAAAGTCACTCTTTAGTTAAGTTTAGACACTAGAACTCGTTTGTTTTATAAGAACCAATAAACTCGCAATTTTGAATAATTATGAGTTTTTTTCATTGACATTTTAGAGCAGACCTACACTTACCTTGACTAAAAAAATGCATATTGTGCGGAAAACTAATATCTATGCCATGATATACCCTACCTAGACGACAATCCTGCATCACACTTACTTGTAGCCTCTCAGAGTCGATCGATCGTAATCTAACAATATTGAGGTAGATCGCCAGCAGTTCAAGTTTGAGCACCCCTTCTCTAGATGAAAGAACAGTCGAAACAGTGGGTGGGAGCAGGTGAAAGTGCGGTCAAGAAAGTAAAAATGGGTCCAACTGCAGAAAAAGTCATGGCTACGGTATATGAGGGTATTAAAAATGAGAAAGTGGGTGAAATAAATGTAATGATTTGCAAGATGATTATGTACAAAAAAATTACTTTAATTACGTGTTTGCTCTGTTAGGCCGAGAACTTTTGGAACGACGAAATGTTGACATAAGTGTTGCAGAGGGAAAAGATTACTGTGAAGGAGATTAAATATATTTAGTTGAATAAATTATTAATTGTCCTTAATTTTTGTTCATATATAAGATTTACCAAGCTAACTATTTAAAATTCTAGGTACTCTAGAAGGAGTAGGTGCCGTAGAAACGATTATGGATCACATAGGACATTGTTTGAATTTAGATCCTTTAGAAGTAAGGAAAGTAAATATGGATCAAAAGCAGAATCCAATAATAGTTGACTTCCTGAAGGACATGAACCAAACTGATGAAATAGAGAAACGAAAAGCAGCTATTGAAATATACAATGCGGTAAATATAAATTTATACAGAGTGTCTTACAATCAGCTACTAATAAAATTTTATTAGGAGCAACTTATAGTACTGTCTAATCTGAATAAAATTTGAAATACATGTTTGTTATGCTGATTTTACATGTAATTTTAGCTTAGGCTTCTGGTTAACAGAATAACCGATAGCAACGTTCCATTTAACTGGAAGTAAATATAAATTTTTTAGGCTAATAGATGGAAAAAGAAAGCATTGTCCATTGTACCCATGAAATGGATTTTAGAGGTAACGGCTCAGTTTACTACACTAGTGTCAATTTACCATTTGGATGGTGGAGTTGCGATTAGTCACGGCGGGGTAGAAATGGGACAGGGCATTAACACAAAAGTAAGTTGAAATTTTAATGGTAGTGTCAACCAATTGATTAGTGTTCCATACGGAACCCTTATAAGATCATTTCGGTGTCTGTCCGTCTGTCACACACCCGATTTTCTCTGAAACCATTTGACATAGAAAGTTGAAATTTGGAACTAATGTGGGAATTGGGAGGTGAAATCGGAAGTGAAAAAAAAAATTTTTTACCAGATCATCGAGGGGTGTCAAATGAAAGCTTTTAAAAATACGAGTTCAAAATATATATATGTATATATATATATATATATATATATATATATATATATATATATATATATATATATATTTATTTATTCACCACATTCTACAGTATTCCAATTACAGAATGGGAAAATAACATAATGAAATGTACTAAACCTAATTAAAATTATATTATATAATATATTAAAATTATATTATAGCTTATTAACAACATATTTTAAAACTACATTTTTTTTATTTTTGTCATGCTGCAGTTGAAAATATCAAGCTGGTTCTGCATTTGATTATATTTCTCGCAAATTTGAAAAAGGGGCGAAAATTTTAGGACATTTGTTCTTGGGATTGGTAAATTGAAAGTTTGCACATTACATTCCGCGGTACATGAAAAGGCCGGCATTGCAAGATTTTGTTTGCATCAATTTTGTTTGATATTATCTTATGTAAAAATATAATTTGGGCTTTGTTTCGGCGTGCCTTTAAACTTTCCATCGAAAATCTATCCAAGAGACTTTCATAGGGATAACCTATTTCGGGATATACTCCATCGAGTTTAAAACTAGAGTACTTTAAAAAACGCTTTTGAATTTTTTTCAATATTTTGAATGTGCGCTTGATAAAAGGGGCACCAAACAACAACTGAGTATTCAAGCCGTGATCTCACGAAACTATTAAAAAGCAATTTTAGAGTATCATATTCAATAAAGTCGGCACTATTACGTATGATGAAACCCAATAGTTTAAAACTCTCCGCCGTAATCTTTGCAATATGGCCACGAAAAGACAAGGCAGTATCCAGCAAAACACCCAAATCAGACACCGACTGACATCGTTCTAGGACCTGACCGTTCATACTGTAATTGAATTGTATGGGACTCAATTTTTTTCTAAAGGTGATTACATTGCACTTGGATACATTCAAAAGGAATTTGTTATTACTACACCAATTGTTTACAAAATTAAAGCCATCCTGTAGTCTTATGCAGTCATTCAGGTCTCTGATTCTGAAATATAGCTTCACGTCATCAGCATAAAGTAGATATTCAACACCCGCTCTCTGAGTAAGATCATTTATAAATATATTAAAAAGGAGTGGCCCCAAATGCGATCCCTGCGGCACTCCCGATGTGGCAACAAAGCTAGAAGAATTCTGACCAAGACACTGTACAAACTGCGAGCGGTTTATCAAGTATGATTTAAAAAAGATAATAACTTACTCGAAAAGCCAATTGCGAACAACTTGTCCAACAAAATCCCATGATCCAGCCGATCACAGGCCTTAGAGCAATCAGTGTAAATCACATCAGTCTGCTCAACCCCATCAAGTGATTCGGCAAGATCTTGCGTAAAACAAGATAAATTTGAAACCGTCGAACGCCCTTCACGAAACCGTGCTGTTGCAGTGATATCTGCGTGCCAATTGAATTATATAACTAATCATGTAATATGATTTCGAAGACTTTTGAAAAGTTATTAATAATGCTTATCGGTTGTTACACAACTCTTGTTACCTTTTTTGAAAACAAGCGTAATACATGATGTTTTCCATGTGTCTGGAAACATAGATGTGTCAAGGGATAAATTGAATAATACTGTAAGAGGATGAGCAAAAGCAGAGGCGCAGTCTTTTAACAAGAAAGCAGGAATTTTATCTGGACCAACAGTAGCTGTAGGTTTTAATACTTTAAAAACAAGTTGTTCCGTTAATTTCTCCATGTTAATAGGATTCTGTGATGGGAATAAATTGTTCTCCACGTTTCTTTATTTCCGAGAAGACCTTACATAAGAGTCTTGAAAAAGAATGCAAAACTTTCGGCTATATGTTTAGGATTATTAAGGATGTTGTTATTATAAGACATAGTGGTTGGTATAATATGAGAGTTCTTCTTGTCATTAATATAGCGCCAGAATTTTTTAGGATCATTTTTTATGTTGTTTTCAATATTTAAAGAGTATGTTTTGTAGGAAGCTTTTGTGTCATTTTTAATGATTCGCCGCAGATTGTTAAACTTTTCTAGTTCGAATAAATTTCCCGTTCTTTTAAATTTTTTCCAAGAGCTGTATTTAGTTCTGATATTTTGTGTAATTTTACTAGTAAACCAAGGCGGATAATATTTATTTGTCTTTTGTGTCTTAGGAACGTGTATATCTAAAGTAGTGTAAATTGTTTGATAAAATCTTTCGCAGGCTTTATTTACATCTGTAAATTGAGACAGAAAGTCCCAGTTAATATATGAAAAGTTAAAATATAGGTTTACTAAATTCCCTCTTTTGAAATTATAATAGTTTGAATAATTCTGTATATATAATGTAATGCTTGCGCACACTTTTCTTTGTATTATTTTTAAAAAATTGCGAAAAAAATCGCTGTTCCCCCTTTTCTAAAAAAATTATTGATCAAAAAATTTTAAAAAAATTCTGAAATATTCCCCAGAGGGTGTAGATTGAACGAAAATTATCACGAGTACACTACCTTTAACAATTCTAATAAATATTCTTTACTAAGCTCAAATTCGACCAACTATCGAATACTGCTCTCATGTTTGGGGCTCCGCGCCCAAACACACACTGCATTTGTTGGATTCTGTTCAGAGAAGAGCTGTTCGTCTGATTGGAGACCCGGAACTGACCGACGGCCTTGATTTGTTGGAACATCGAAGAATGACTAACGACTCTGTTCTACAAGTACTTTCATGGAAAGTGTTCGAAGGATGTAGACCGCTTAATTCCTCTCAGAGCGGTGCATGTTTAAAATACACGTCGCGCTAATACTTCACATTCGTATGAGGTTCAGCTCGTTACTCCGCGTACAACGCTTTTCAAGCACTCTTTTATATGGAGAACATATCCCTTTGGAATAATTTGCCCAGGGCTGTGTTTCCCACCGAGTACAATTTACAGAGCTTCAAGAACAACGTGAATCGCTTTTTCCGCACACATGCCGCTTCTGGAGCGCATTAGGGACTTCGCTGTAGCACATGTGCTAGACCCATAAAAAAAATTATCTGGTATATAAAAAAAACAAAAAATTCATCAGTTTTCTGTAAAGATCGAAAAAAAAATTTGTTGAAAACTCATTTGGGATGTGTTTTTGTAAAGTCATTGATCATTTTGTAACTCCGTAACAAAATTTTTTATTTCAAAAGCAATCAACGTACGGAAAACTAATTGCGCAAGTCTGACTTGCACTTGGCCTTTTTTTAAGTGACTTTAATATTTTCTTTCTTCCTTACAATAACATAATACCAAACTTTTGAGACTTTGCAAGAATGTGATTTTTTTTTAGGTTGCACAAGTTGCTGCCTATAAATTTGGTGTATCAATTGATAAAGTTTCAGTAAAACCGAACTACAATTTTATAGCTCCAAATTCATCATCTTCAGGAGGCAGTCTAACATCAGAAGCAGTTGTTTTTGTAAGATGTTGTATTATTATGAAAAAAAAAACAACATTCAAGTTAGTATTATGGGAATGCTAATAGACGCTAATCAATGTTAATTTTTGAACTAAATATCAGGCGTAATGAACTGTTCCAGTTAACGTCCGTCAGCGATCCCAGAATTTGTTATTGAATACACTTTTGTTTTTCTACCTGAATTATTCTTTGATTTAAACTACTTAAAAACATTTTAGTCCCTGCTTAAAGCTTGTGATATATTATTAGATCGAATTAAGCCGATTAGAGAGAAGAGTCCTGATTCATCTTGGGAAGAATTAATACAGTTATGTTTCAATGCCAATATAAACCTTAGTTCAAATGGATTGTAAGTTAAATTACTATATACAGTCGGTCAAGTAACAGCGTGTCGCGCATTGTTGATTAAAAAGTGTATTTATTTAAAAGTTTTTTACATCACTCGACAGTAAAGAATTGCCATTAAAATGCCAATAGTTCCTCCAGTTCCCATCAGCGTTGATGATCGCCTAGTATTTTTGGGGAATACTTTCGACGAGATTTTCTGTGAATTCTTGGAGCAATTATTTCCAAATTGCCCAAATTTGCCGTGATAGTTGCTTCACTGTGCTTCCGCTTGATGTACGATCACACGGTCTCAATTCGTTTTGCATCGGAAAAGTAGGATGGTCAATCTACTGTGACGTTACCGGAATCTCCTTTCCACTGGCCACTAGAGGGTCGTTATCTTCTTGAAGAATACACTTCACGGGGCGCTGAACCAGTGAGGTTATAACATAACCCCAAAATGAAGCCTTATCGGAAGAAATTAAACTGCTCCCGTCTCGATCTATGTCTTCCTCTGCCAGCACAAGTCATTTTTTTCTGTGTTTTTCGCTCAGCAATCGTTTCTTGATTGTACTTCGCCACTTCAAACCGTTAGCCCGTAGATGAGTGTGAATCGTTTCATATGATATATTCAAGACTTTCTGCTTTAGTTTTTTGCGCTTCTTGGCGCAAAGTGAATTGAGGATTTCGGGAAAACATGTTAAGAATAATTTTTTCGTCCTTATCAGACACTTTTCCTCTGGAACCACGTTCTGGTAGATCAGAACATTTTTTAACTAAGAGTATCATTTCAGCTACTTGCTAACGAATGACCTCGACTTGCCCACATACTTAGTAGCCGCTGTAGGCGTTGTTTTCGGACCTTTTGGATAATTACGTAGGAGCACAGCTTCGAAGCGCGAGCGTATGTTCATGTTTGATAATGTACTACAAGAGTGGATCAAATATAAACGAGACTTTCTGTACAGAGCGCTTAGTATCATTTGGAGCGATTCCGCCGCTTCTAGCAATGTGGGTTGGGTTTGTCGGGAGTTGGGAGAATGACCGATTAGCCTCGCCAGGTGCATTCAGTAGCACAGGTCAAGAGGTCGGAGCGAGACGTGCACCCTTCAATTACGCAACGCGTCATTATTAAATTTCTCACTCATGAAAGCGTGAAACCGACCGAAATTCTGTGGAGAGTGGCGGCACAGTTCGGAGATCAAACAATGTCAAGGCCTCGTGTGGTCGCCTGACATAAGGAGTTCATGGGCGGCCGTGAAGAGGTCGAAAATGATTGTCGTCCACGGACGTGGCGTTTTGCACGAAAGTCTCACCATCAATGCGGTGTACTACTGCAAGCTTTTGGATGAGGTTAAACTTGCTTATCGTTGCAAAAGACGTAACCAACCGATAAGAGACGTGATTCTTCTCCATGACAATGCTCGACCCCACACTGCAACTTTCACGAGCGAAAAAATGAGTTGGACAACACTTGATCACTCTCTCTACAGCCCTGACCTATCTCCCTGCAATTTTCATCTCTTTGGGCCAGTCAAAGAAGCACTGGGATGCCAACGATTTGATGACGACAGCACGAATGCTTCGTGCGCAATTAGTTACTGACACAGCTCCATTCCTTTTACGACGACGGTATCAAAAAGCTTCCGATACGCTGGGAAAAGTGCATTTCCAAAGCAGGAGATTATGTTGAAAAATGATATGTACTTGGTTTATTTGTTAGAGTAAATTATAAAATTAAAAAAAAAAATCTCGTTTATATTTGATCCACCTTAGTATTTAGCCATAAATAAGGTTAGAAATGAATCTCTTTTCACAAAGATTTTTTTACAGGAGTACCAACAAAAAACTGAAAAAAAAGGAATTTCTTTTACCGTACAAGTTATAGGCGCCACTTTCTTACTTGATCGACTGTATAACATCTTAACAGGTTAATATTATTCCGCCTATTTGAAAACACGAATTTCTGATTTGAGAAACACATTCAGACACGATAATTTTTATTGGTAACGAAAAAAACTCATTAAAATTATCAAAACATAATTAAATTGATTTTAGACTGGTATTCTACCTTAATTTACGTAAAAATTAATTAACTATAAAAAGTAAGAATCCTCTGGGTGCTCTAAGCCTAGTTTTAAATGCATACTCCCCTTGTTGCGAGCTATTTAGCCTGCAGACCGAGAGATGAATGGTTTTGGGAAGACACTACCACATTTGTTACCGATAGGCAGCGAGAAATTTAGGGTGCTACCTCATATAGATAAAAATTAACAGCCACAAAAATTGGCATATTCAGCAGTTATTTGCTATTCTCTCATCTGTCGAACCTCCTTGAGACGCGTTTCGTCGTATCACGACTCATCAGTCAAGCTAGGATCGACAGAAAAGAAAACAATATTCAAAGTACTTATCATAGTACTACAAAATTTGGCCCTGGCTGCTGTACAGTAGAATACAGATGTTTTATGTTTAATAATATAAAGATTTATTAGGTGAGAAAATATTAAACGGTTGGTAATTTAAATACTTTTTTTAATATTCCAGTTATTCAAACTCCGACCCTGAAATCGCAGAATACCCAATATTTGCTTGTTGTGCCTTGGAACTGGAAGTAGATATTTTGACCGGAAAACACGAAATAATTCGTGTTGATGTGCTAGAAGATGTAGGTCAAAGTATGAGTCCTTTGATAGATATTGGACAGTTGGAAGGAGCTATAGTGATGGGACTAGGATATTATTCTAGTGAAGAGCTAGTATATAATCAAAATGGGCAACTGCTTACCAACCGTTCTTGGAATTATAAGCCCCCAGGGGCCAGAGATATTCCCGCTGATTTTAGGGTGCGATTTTCTAATAATTTGCCAAATCCTGTTGGTATATTAAAATCAAAAGGTGAGAATATAATATAGTTGGTGAAGATTTACAAATATGTACTAAATTTTAATTTTAATTATTGTTTTAAGACTGAATAGTAACAAATTTTGGAGAAGAGTATACCTTTCTTTCAGTTTTTTACTACAGTCTCTTCTTCACAGAGTAGATTAGTTATTGCATATTATATTAATAGTGAAGCAAAAGATTATCACAAAGTTCTATCAACAGAAATAATATATATCAAAAAAGATTGTCAATGACAAACAAGACATCAGCAATTTAAATCAGATCTATTACAATTTAATAGAATAAATATAGAGGAAAGAAACAAGTTTTAATACAAACTCAGGATAAATTCATATTGTTTATAAATTAAATAAATGGAAGCAAATGGCAAAAATAAACAACACTTTTCTTTCGTTCCTTTTCATTCAGTGAAAACTAACTGAGAAACAAAATGTATTCCAGATGCGTACCCTGCGTTTATACGCCACATTTATTAAATATAATATATTATTTTATTGTGTGTGCTAATAAATTTTTTATTTCATACAATTTTGACATTTAATTTTGAAGGTATTTGTACAACATAAAGATAACTATAAACAAACCAAAGAATATGTAACAAGAATATATAAGAAAATAATATACTCGTATATATGTTAGCTTTTATTTTTAAAATAAACTAATTTAAACACTTTTGGGCAATTTCGACAACAATAACTTTTATTAACAATTGCATTCAGACATCTAACAAAGCTGGCCGACTACTTCGGTTCTCTAAACTATATTTCATAGTGCGTACCAAAATATCTCTGTTACCTAAATTTCAATAGGGTTACATAAACACTTTATATATATATATATATATATATATATATATATATATATATATATATATATATATATATAAATTAATGATTTTGGGACATATCAATAACAGTAACTTAAGTATAGTTAAATCTACGTAATGTAAACAAGCCAGTCTGCCTGAAAACAATTATAAATAATTAATATTCTCCTTCTCATATTGCATCGTTCGGCCTTTCCTAATTTTTTTCAACCCGGCTGGACCGGGGGTTTTTCCAAATAGAAAATGCTTACAGTTAATACGGCCGTCCTGAGGAGGAAGCGCCCTCGCGACGTCTTCAGTTTATTTTCACCTAAAAGAAATTAACGAACAGTATCTCTGCTGTACTTAGTCGGATTATATATTTTTTTCAGTTTTAATGGCATTGCCATTAGTATTTTTAACCTCATAGTGGGAATGCCGTTATCTCTTTCAGACCTAATAGGATTGCCATTAGTATTTTTTTTATTACTTTTCTTATAGTGTGATGTATTTTAATCTTATAGTGGGTTTGCCACTATCCTGATGGAAAAACTATTAGTATTTTTATCCTTATAGTGGGATCGCCACTATCTCAATAGGCATTGATGAGATCGTCTCCAATCCTCTCTCAACTCTATAGTGGGATTGCCTCTATCTCAACAGGCATTAGTGAGATCGTCACTAATCCTCTTTTAACATCGTAGACTATCTTTCGCAGATCTAATAGGATTTCAATCAGTTTTTTTTTACCCTTATAATGGATTACTACTATCCTAATGGGAAGGCTATTAGTATTTTTAAACTTATAGTGAGAGTGCCACTATCTCAACAGGCATTGGCGAGAGCGTTACCAATCCTCTTTCAACTATATAGTGGGATTGCCACTATCTTAATCGGTATTGGTGAGAACGTCACCAATCCTCTCCTCTTTTAATCTTATAGTGGGATTGCCACTATCTCAACGGCATTGGTGAGAGCGTCACCAATCCTCTCCTCTTTTAACCTTATAGTGGAATTGCCACTATCTCAATAGGCATTAGTGAGATCGTCACTAATCCTCTCATCAAATTTACGTTACTGACAAGTTTAATCAGATAAATACACAGTAAATGTTTATTTTAGGTAAAGATAGTGAGATTGCTACTCTAACTCACCCTTTTGCATAATTATCTTGAAGACAATGGTCATGTGCAGCTATCGTGATTCGCTATTCTTTCTTATGTAGTCGGTATCTCTCATTTTGATATTCATCTTTTTATATAATTATTTTGGAAACCATGACCTCAACTGGTCGTGTGCATCCACTGCGATTCGCTGTCCCTTCTCATGCAGTTGATATCTCTCGGTTGGATTTTTACCTAAAACAAATTCACGAACTGCATCTTTGTTACTACTCAGTATATATCACTACTACACCAAACACTTCATTTTTGCACTCGACGCGCGTTTCGCTAACCATGTTAGCTTCATCAGGAGCGATGATTGACTAAAGCTAAACTACAAATCTACCGTATTTATACTTAGCCTAACCCTTGAATTACTCAAGCGGAACTAATGACATAGGCGAGGCCATCAGTTCCGGTCAAGTAACCAGTAGAGGGGATTAGGAGGAATAGGCCCTCTGTCTTTTATTTAAACTACTTTTACATTTTATGATTTCCATACTTTCGTATGCGTTCAACAATCTCCTATCAGATACATTTTTTATTAATCTTAGATTATCTAATGTTACAGTATGATCAGCTTCAAGGGCATGTTCGGCAATGCTAGACTTTTCTGTTCTATTGTATTTTAAGTATGCTAAGTGTTCTTTAAATCTTGTTTTAATTGACCTTTTAGTTTGCCCAACATACTTTTTGTTACAATCATTACAACTAATTTCATAAATTCCACTTTTCTCACAATTAGGAATCTTATCTTTGGGATTTCCTAAGATATTCCTCAGATTGTCTGATGACTTATAGACTAAGGTGAGACCTACCTTATTAAATACCTTATTGAGTTCCTTGCTATATTTTGGATTATATGGTATGGAGACATACTTGGTGTTATTTTCTTCGCGTGTAAAAAAGGTGGTATTCTGAATATTAAACCTAAACTTATGTCTATTTATTAGCCTATTTACTAAGTCATCGTCATAACCATTAATTTTAGTTATATTTCTAATACGATTCCTTTCTTTATTAAAGTTTACTTTATTCAGAGGGAAAGTGACCAAACGATGAACTAAAAAATGTAATGAGGCTAATTTATGTTGTTTGCAATGAAATGAATCATTAGGAATATATCTATCTGTTACTGTTTCTTTCCTATAGATATCAAATTCTAATCTATTATTATTTTTAATAATTAAAATATCTAGAAAAGGCAATTGTCCTTTGTTCTCAACTTCGTAAGTGAATTTAATGGAATCATACCGGCCATTTAATCTAGAAACAAAATCATCAATATTTGCTTTCTTTGTATCAAAAATCGCGAAAATATCATCCACATACCTATACCATACCCTTGGGAAATATTTGAATTCTTGACTGGCTTCGATTTCAAACTTACTCATGAATAAATTGGCTATGAAAGGTGATAAGCAATTACCTATAGCTGTTCCTTCTTTCTGAACATAAAATTGATTGTTATATTGCAAATAATTTTGTTCCATACAAAGTTTAAATAATGTTAAGTATTCACGAATAATTTCGTCTTCAAAGTCAGTCATTCTAAGTAATTCTTCGAGATATTGTAAAGTTTGTGGAATTGGCACCCTTGGGAACAAAGAACTAACATCAAAAGAAATTAAGACTTCACCTTCATTAAGAACTAGATTCTAACGAATTCTTCACTGCGAAAGTATTTAACGGTAACTTCTCCAGTTCTTTTGATATCCATTTGGATATTAAATATGTGGGTGATCCGACCGGTGAATTTTGGGTAAGCAATACAATTTTGGTATGGTCGGATTACTCACATTAAATTTAAATTTTAGCGAATCGGAAACAAGGTTCTTACATTTTTTTAAAAAATTTTTAACCTCTGATATCATTCTCGGTAATTACCAAATATTGATGATTTTGTTTCTAGATTAAATAGCCGGTATGATTCCATTAAATTCACTTACGAAGTTGAGAACAAAGGACAATTGCCTTTTCAAGATATTTTAATTATTAAAAATAATAATAGATTAGAATTTGATATCTATAGGAAAGAAACAGTAACAGATAGATATATTCCTAATAATTCATTTCATTGCAAACAACATAAATTAGCCTCATTACATTTTTTAGTTCATCGTTTGGTCACTTTCCCTCTGAATAGAGTAAACTTTAATAAAGAAAGGAATCGTATTAGAAATATAACTAGAATTAATGGTTATGACGATGACTTAGTAAATAAGCTAATAAATAGACATAAGTTTAGGTTTAATATTCAGAATTCCACCTTTTTTACACGCGAAGAAAATAACACCAAGTATGTCTCCATACCATATAATCCAAAATATAGCAAGGGACTCAATAAGGTATTAATAAGGTAGGCCTCACCTTAGTCTATAAGTCATCAGACAATCTGAGGAATATCTTAGGAAATCCCAAAGATAAGATTCCTAATTGCGAGAAAAGTGGAATTTATGAAATTAGTTGTAATGATTGTGACAAAAAGTATGTTGGGCAAACTAAAAGGTCAATTAAAACAAGATTTGAAGAACACTTAGCACACTTAAAATACAATAGAACAGAAAAGTCTAGCATTGCCGAACATGACCTTGAAGCTGATCATACTGTAACATTAAATAATCTAAGATTAATAAAAAATGTATCTGATAGGAGATTGTTGAACGCATACGAAAGTATGGAAATCAAAAAATGTAAAAGTAGTTTAAATAAAGACAGAGGGCCTGTTCCTTATAGTCCCCTCTACTGGTTACTTGACCGGAACTGATGGCCTTGTCTATGTCATTAGTTCCGCTTGAGTAATTCAAGGGTTAGGCTAAGTATAAATAGGGTAGATTTGTAGTTTAGCTTTAGTCAATCATCGCTCCTGATGAAGCTAACATGGTTAGCGAAACGCGCGTTGGGTGCAAAAATAAAGTGTTTGGTGTAGTGGTGATATATACTGAGTAGTATCATTGTGCCAAAGATTCCACATTCCCAACTTAGTATCTTTGTTATGACTAGCATGCATAGGGGAGTTGCCACTATCTCCATTGGTGAAATCGTCACCAATCCTCTTTTAAATTAATGGTACTGACAACCTTAGTCAGACAAATATGCAGTAAATTTTTATTTAAGGTAAAAGTAGTGGAATTGTCACTCTAACTCACCTTCTTTTTTTTATTATTCGGAAGACCATGACCTCATTTAATAGTGCGCAGCTACTATGATTCGCTGTCCCGTCTCATGTAGTCAGACTCTATTGCTTGGCAGAATCAGTATAAGGTCCTTTGCGTGAATTTTTTTTTAGACATCTACCCATTTTCAGCCAAAATAAATCTTCGTGTATTTTTAGTGTTCCGTACGGAACACTTATAAGATCACTTCGGTGTCTGTCTGTCTGTCTGTCTGTCTGTCTGTCACACCCGATTTTCTCCGAAACTATTTGACATAGAAAGGTGAAATTTGGTAATAATATAGGAATTTATGGCCTCATCAGAGCCATGTAGTTTTGAGAATTAAATTTTGACTTAAGGGTTAGTTTTGGGGGGTGAAGTCGGAAGTGAAAAAAAATTTTTTTTACTAGGTCATCGAGTGTGGTGTCAAATGAAAGCTTGTGAAAACACGAGTAAAATATATATATATAATATTATACTTGCGCGCACTTTTCTTCGTATTTTTTTAAAAATTCGCGAAAAATAGCTGTCCCGGGCCTTATCGCGAAAAGTATTTATCAAAAAATTTCGAAAAAATTCTGGAATATTCTCCACGGGTGTAGATTGAACGAAAATTATCACGAGTGCAAGGGGTTCGTTTTGAGGGGTGAAATCGGAAGTGAAAAAAAATTTTTTTTACTAGGTTATCGAGTGTGGTGTCAAATGAAAGCTTGTGAAAACACGAGTAAAAAATATATATATAATGTAATACTTGCGCACACTTTTCTTCGTATTACTTTTAAAAAATCGCTGTCCCCTACCTTATCTCGAAAAGTACTGATCAAAAAATTTTGAAAAAATTCTAGAATATTTTCCACGGGGTATAGATTAAACGAAAATTATCACGAATGCATTACCTTTAATAATTTATTTGGTATTTAAAAAAAAACAAAATTTCAAGGTCACCAGTTTTCAGTAAAGATTGGAAAAAAACTTTGTTAAAAACTTATTTGGGGTGTGTTTTGTGAAGTCACTGATCATTTTATACCACCCTAACAACAATTGTTATTTTAAAAACAATCTACGTACGGAACACTAATTGTGCAAGTTCAACTTGCACTTGACCGGTTTTTTTCTTCATGTATTTGTCACACCTTATATGTGAGGATGCGTTATAATACAATTTCCTCGTAAGAAAATACTGGCACAAAACATTTCGGCGGTTTTGTTTTCGTTAAATCGTTATTGTTTATATTAGTCGTAATTAATACTTCACGACAAAATCATTATATTGAAACTCTCGAAGCGTGCCTTTTTCAACATCTTGTTTATGTTTATCGTTTTTAAAACACACTTATAAATCAATCATTTCATCCACCGGATTCCACCTTAAACAGTCCAGAAGTGGCATTTTATTACTAGGGCGGTGTTCGACACAAAACTTGTAACCTAATACACCATCGTGCGAGACGAGGGTGCAAGTTTTTTTAAAGCAGTCTCTCGTAGTCTGTATACACTGTGAAATATAACAGTGAAATGTATAGACATTTGTATGGTGTATATACAAGTATTTTGACTTGCTACATGGTTGATAATATAATTCCAATCCGTTATTGTCTTTCTTTACATGCGATGAGCATCAAATTCTTTAAATAAAAGTAATAACTCACGTTCTGACGCTGACTTTTGGGAATCCTTCTACTTCACTCACTAGATTATTAAAATTTTCGTTATCACTAACGATTTCACCGTCTTCGGCCATTTTTATTATTATTATTTATTCTTTTTAACAAAGCACATCTAATGCACTGCGCGCGAAGTTCAAATCCAAATTCTGATAGCTTTTATTTTAAAAGAAAATAATTTAAACATTTTTGGGCAATTTCGACAACAATAACTTTTATTAACAATTGTATTCAGACATCTAACAAAGCTGGCCGACTACTTCGGCTCTCTCTAAAACTATATTTCATAGTGCGTACCAGAATATCCCTGTTACCTAAATCTCATTACGGTTACACGAACACTTTTTATAATGTGTGTGACAGATATGGCCTAACTGTCACATAAAACAAACTCAAGGTTTTGGTGATTTGAGGCATATTAATAACAGTAACTTAAGTATAGTTTAATCTACGTAATGTAAACAAGTCAGTCTGCCTGAAACCAATTGTCAATAATTAATATTCTACTTCTCATATTGCATAGTTCGGCCTATCCTAATTTTTTTCAACCAGGCCTGGAACGGGGGTTTTTCCATACAGAAAATGCTGACAGTTAACATACATATATATATATATATATATATATATATATATATATATATATATATATATATATATGTATATATAGAGATATATATATATATATATATATATATATATATATATATATATATATATATATATATATATATATATATATATATATATATATATATCTACATGTTTTATGTCCAGCTGGTTTGAACTAAATGTTTAAGGCATACGCTCGTTCTAACAAAAACTTATTTTACCATCACAGTTACTAAACCAATCTCTAGGTAGCGCCTAATATATGTAGTGTTAATCTCAGCAATTCTCGACCTCAGCTTGGCGGACGGGCCTGTTACAATAAAATGTGCGTCTCGAGATGGGTCGACAGGTGGGAGAGCAATTATTGTCAAAATATGCATTTGGTTTAATTTTGATAGTAACAATAAGAATTTTATTTAATAACTACCAAAATTAGGTTCATACTTCGGCAATTCTCGACCCCAGCTTGGCGGACGGGCTTGTTACAATAAAATGTGCGTCTCGAGATGGTTCGACAGCTGGGAGAGCAATTATTGTCAAAATATACATTTGATTTAATTTTGATAGTTACTAACCATTTTTATTCCTGAATGATGATTAACTACTGATGTGTGTATCTGTGTTTAGTAGTTATTTTACTAATTATGACTACCAAATGAATTAACGCTAAATATTTCTCTATGATTTTGTGGCTTGTAATTGTACGGTCCCGGTATTTACCAAACTAGGTTTAATGATGAAAGGTCCTTTGACTGTTCTTATTGCCTTTTTTTGTTAAAAAAGAGTTTTTTCTTTTTATTTCAGCTATAGCAGAGCCTCCAACATGTTTAACTATAGCTTTTGCATTAGCTTTAAGGCTTGCATTGGCTTCAGCTAGACGTGAAGCCTCACCCATAGCTTCGTCATGGTATCCTATAAGTAAGTTATTTTTAAAATATATGTTATTTTAGGTGAAACGATAGACAAACGTATCTTCGTGTTTAGATAAGAGTTAACATTTACTTATCTCATAATTAACACGACTTGATAATGTTGCTGAACATAAAATATATGCTTTTTTGCATTTTTATTATTATGTCCTTGTTTCTAAATTGAATCTAAGCTCTAATATTTTGTGAACGGTTAAAAAATTGTTGATGATGAAATTTAATAATTTTTTTTTTTCAGATGGTCCTTCTACAGTTGAAAATACTCTGTTAAATACTCTAAATTATTATACTCAATATACTTTGTAGCTTTCTCCTGTTTAAGTTTGCATTTTTTTGACAGTAAACAATATGGTTAATCATATTTCCCGATTTTTTTTTAAAAACAGTTCTTTCAATCCAAGAGTCGCTGCCTGAAAAATGGATGGTTTATGAAATTTTTAATAAGAAAATATTTAAAGACATAACTTATTGTGTCCAGCAAATATTAAATTAATTAATTAATAACAGAAACCTGCAGAGGTGTTTATGTGAAAACGCCGACGGCGACGCAAGTTTGACAAAATAAATGCTATTGCCATTTCGCAGCGTTGCCAAAATGCACTTCGATGTCTGTCCGTCACACCTGATGTTCTCCAAGACTATTTGACATAGAAGGTTGAAATTTGGCACTAATATAGGAATTGATGGCCTCATTAGAGACGTGTAGTTTTGAGAGTTTAATTTTGACTTAAGGGGGTTAGTTTTGGGTGGTGAAATCGAAAGTGAAGAACATTTTTTTTACCAGGTCATCGAGTGGGATGTCAAATGAAAGCTTGTAAAAACATGCATTCAAAAATATATATAATGTATGATTTTTTTTGTATTATTTTTAAAAAATTGCAAAAAATCGCTGTTCCTCCCCTTATCTCGAAAAGTACTGACCAAGAAATTTTGAAAAAATTCTGGAATATTCTCCACACAGGGTAGATTGAACGAAAATGATCACGAGTGCATTACCCCTGGTATATAAAAAAAATAAAAATTTCAAGGTCATCAGTTTTCAACAAAGATCGGAAACAAACCTTATTGAAAACTCATTTAGGGTAATAACATTTTTTATTTTAAACGTAATTACCGTAAGGAACACTATGCGCAAGTCCGACTTGAACTTGACCGTTTTTCTTTTTATACCATCGCATTATGAATTCAAAACTTTGGAAGCGCTGTCTTTATACCCATGTATTGAATCATCTCTATATTTGATTCATTGACCAATAGCACAAATCATCAAGACTGTTCATCATCTGGAACTATTTGAATTTTCCGAATGGAAATAACCAACAAATTAAATAAAACTAGGGTCCCAAGTACATACAACGATCATCAGAAAGTTTTTTCTTGGGATACAAAGGAAAGATTTCTTTTCTTTTTCAGTTATGTAACTAGTTTCGCTAATTTTGTTAGTCTCATGACTGCCAACATCATTAGCGAAACGCGTGTCGAGTGCAAAAATTTAATTTTTAGTGAAAAACTGCTGTGTAGTGTCATTGCTCCAAAGATTCCAAAATTCAAAATTTAGTTGCTTTATTATAGTTTTTATAACAACTCTAGGTGCTTGGCATTGGTATAAGAGAGAGATTTTTATGAGCAAGCGCACAAACTGCAGGGAAATCACTAACTCGTTATAAATGGGACTCGTCGACGGAAGAAGCGATTCATATAGATCTTGATTCACTACATTTTGTACTCTTATGAAAAACACAGATTTGAGTAGGTAACTCCAAATGTAAATACAAAAAAAAATTTGAAGATGCGAAGTACAGAGTGTACTAAGCTGAACTTTAAAGGATGTGATGTAGTAATTCGACTTTGAAGATTATTATTTTATGTCGTAAATAAAAGAGTTTTGTAAAAATTTCGTCGTTCATTCCCTTTTTTTTAGTTGTTTGTTCGTTATTATTTATTCATATATGCAGTCTGTCAAGTAAGAACGTGTCCACGATAATTATTTTTTGGTAGATGTGATTCTAACGATTTAACAAAAAAATCGGTAGAGGGAACCTTTGTCTACGACGCATTTTAGTAAAAGTATCAGTCGATTCCCAACTTTCGTCGAACTCACGTAA
The DNA here is from genome assembly GCA_019049505.1 of Pachyrhynchus sulphureomaculatus. NCBI lineage: Eukaryota > Metazoa > Arthropoda > Insecta > Coleoptera > Curculionidae > Pachyrhynchus > Pachyrhynchus sulphureomaculatus. Next base: position 33,695,143 of record CM032453.1, on the reverse strand, counting down.
AATCCAAAATGAGTCACAGTCAGTTCGAGGCAGTATTTCTGTGTTCTCATCCAAAAGGGCCCCAAGTACACAATGATACATTGCGGCTGCTAAATATATTTAAAAGTCGGTATCGTTTGTGAGGTAGTGGGTAAATTCTTTTAACGAGGCGAAAAATGTCGACGACTTGTTAAAACGTGGCTAGGTAGGCCAGTTACTCTGAAAGTCAAAAAACGAATCGTGTCTTTGTTTTTACGGAACCCGAAATTGACACTAGTGCAAGAAGCAGCAAAATTAAGAAAATTGGGTTTGAATGCTGGCGAAAATCGTGCGAAGCGGCTTGCTTGAGCCCACGATAAGATACTAGAGTGGCCCTGACAATCGTTAGACGAGAACCCTATTGAAAACATTTGGTCCCTTGTAAAGAGAAAGCTCTAAGGACTTTGACTCAGTTGTCTCGTGAGATTCGAAAAATTTGGAAAACATTTCCGCGCGAGTATGTAGAAAATCTCGTCGGCAGGATGCCTCGAAAATGCCAAGCGATTATTGATGCAGGAGGCGATTAGACAACTTACTAAGGTAATTGTGCCGTTGTTAGCACACCAAAGAATACATGGATGGCCAAAAATGTTCTCGAAAACACATTTTTTTAAGAATACGATGACCGCTCGTATTCTTAAAAAAATGTGTTTCGTTCTTGCTTGACAGACTATAATGTGTACAGTATTATTAGTTGTTTTATGGCTTTTAAGTATCACATTTTTAAATATTAATTTTGATTAATTAATATTATTAATAGGTATTCCTTACTAATTTTATCAAACAAAACTCAATAATATTTATTATTCTTAAGGTATGCTGCTAATTTATGGTGGTTAAAATATCTATTCGTATTTTGTTGTTCCGTACGGGACACTTATGAAATCACTTCGGTGTATGTCTATCTGTCATAGCCGATTTTCTCCGAAGCTATTCGACATGGAAAGTTGAAATTGGTCACAAATATAGAAATTGATGGCCCAATGACAGTCGTGTAATTTTGAAAGTTAAATTTTGACTTAAAGGGGGGTGTTCTGGAGGATGAAATCAAAAGTGAAAAGAAAATTTTTTCAAGATCATCGAGTGGGGTGTTAAATGAAAGCTTGTGAAAACACGAGTTCAGAGTAGATATATATATAGTGACTCGCACAAATGATTCTTTCTATTATTTTTAAAAAATTACCAACTCTAGCTCTAAGGATATACTCTATAAGATATAGATTGAATGCAAATTATCACGAGTGTATCACCTCTGATAACACAGGTCTGCAACAAAAATGCTGTCTGGATGTTTTCAACTGATTTCTATGTATTTAGGTGTTCTGAAAACTAAAAAATACTCAAAAAAATTCCAGAGCGTCAGGTTATTTTGCAAAACGCAAAATTTTAGTATAAAAAAGGGTTTTTTTGGGCTAACTTGAAGTCGTAAATAAATAGGTACAATTTTATTTTGATTACTGTTTTTAAATGTATACAGGCCATAACTATCATTACTTTCTAAATAAAGAACGCCCTGTGTGAGCTAAATTAACAAACATAAACGTTGTAACCAGAACGTGCGCGCTCCGATAGTGTAGAAAGTGGCGCGGTACAATTACGTGTTAACTCGTCATTGTTTTATAGATCTTGGTTCAATATAGTGCAATGTCATCTGTGCGGAAGTGTGTGAATTCGTCTGACAGTTTCTGTTATATTTGTGGCGAATATATGGTATTAAAGCAACAACTTAATATTACGGACTTTGTAAAAAAAAAGTATACTTCACGTATTTTGGCTTAAAACTTGGAGATCAGGATAAAGTTTGGGCACCTCGTAAAGTCTGCAAACGATGCGTTGAAGACCTTCGAAATTGGTTTAAGCGCAAGAAAGAAGCTTTCCAATATGCGATTCCTATGCTATGGCGCGAGCAAAAGAACCATAGTGATGATTGTTACTTTTGTTCGTGTAATGTGAAAGGGTATAATTCAAAATGGAAGCAGTCCATTTCATACCCCAATCTGCAATCAGTTATTCGTCCCATCCCTCATGGGACCGAAATACCAGTGCCCAAGGCCCCTGCTACCTTGGAAGAGATTTCAAGTTCTGACGAAGATGGTGCTGTACCTGAACCCGATGACAAGTTTTCAATTTGAAGATGACAGCAGTCCGAAATTGTTTTCCCAGGGCGAGCTAAATGATTTGGTAAGAGACTTGAATCTTCCCAAAAACGCTGCTGAGTTGCTTGGATCAAGGCTCAAAAGCAAGAACTTACTTTTGCCGGAAGTGTCTTCCTCCTGGTTTAGATATAGTGAGAAGCAGTTCACTTCCTACTTTGCCCAAGAGGACGAGTTGGTTTATTGTACCAATATTGAAGGTTTGATGGATACATTTAAGATCTCATACGACCCGGCACAGTGGCGTATTTTCAAAGATTCTTCAAAAAGAAGCCTTAAAAAGCAGTTCTGCCTACAAGAACTTGGAATTGGTTCTTTGAAAATTAAAATATAAAGACCCCGGTTGGCAAGTGTGCGGTGATTTAAAAATCTTGGGCATGTTGCTCAGACAACAATCTGGGTTTACCAAATTCCCTTGCTTTTTGTGTCTATGGGATAGTAGAGACCGAGCAAATCACTGGACCAAAAAGTGTTGGCCTCCGAGGGAGCTTAAAGTTGACGAAAAGAACGTCCTGCATGAAACTTTGGTGCCTCCTCATAAAGTTCTTCTACCACCGCTTCACATAATGCTGGGATTGATGAAGTAATTTGTAAAGTCACTTCCAAGAGATGGAAATTGCTTCAAATACTTAATATCAAAGTTTCCAGGCCTCTCAGGGGTAACGTTGAAGGAAGGTGTTTTCGTTGGACCAGATATTAGACGGCTTATGGCTGATCCACAATTCATCACAACCATGACGGATCCTCAAAGAGAAGGGGTGGATTACCTTTAAAGAGGTCATAGAGAAATTTTTAGGCAATAACAAAGACCCTAAACTACAAACAAATCGTCAAAAGAATGTTAAAAGCATTTCAAGCTTTAGGTTGCCTAATGAGTTTAAAAGTACATTTTCTTTATTCCCACCTCGACTACTTTCCAGAAAATTTAGGAGATCTCCCCCCCCCCCCGAGTGAAGAGCAAGGTGAACGATTTCACCAAGATATTAAGGAGATGGAAAAAAGATACCAGAGAAGATGGAGCGTCTCAATGATGGCAGACTACTGTTGGATGCTTCAGAGAGACCTTCCAGATGCTTCCTACAAGCGAAAATGTACCAAAAGGAGTCTCGCTGGGAAAAAGAAATGTGTTTAGTGCTTACTAATGAATGTATTTTAGATAAAAAAAATAAGTTTTGTTACGCAATTATAAATTAAAAAAAATTTTTTTAGTCTTTTATCTTTTATTTTAAGATGATAACTTGTTTAACATAGATACCTACATTGTCAGAAAAACGTGACGTTCTATGACAAAAAAAAAGTCATTTTCGGATTCAGTACACCCAAAAACATAAGAATTACGCAAAAAAAACCAAAACAGCTCTCAATTTTTTTTTTTTTGCAGACTTGTGTAATTTAGCTGGTATATAGAAAGCTTTTTTGGAATATGTTGATAATAGTCTATCTACCTGTTTGAATAGCATTGGGCTTATACAAATGACAAAAGATACTAGTTCTACTAGAGGCAGAACCTTGATAGACAATATGTTTTGCAGTTTTTCTATTGATATAGAAGCTCACATTGTAGAAAGGTTTTTTAGCCGTCAAAAACCAGCTTTTGAAAACTCATTTGAGGTATATTTTGTGAAGTCAATAATCATTTTATGCCTCCGTAACAAAAATTTTTATTTTAAAAGCACATTTGAAACACTAATTGGGCAAGTCTGACTTGCACTTGGCCGGTTTTTTTTTGAATAATTTTAAGACTATAATAAATTTTGATCTAGGAAAAGTCTATATTACTTTCTTCGGTATACTATTATAGAATGTCTAGAGCATTTTTTGAAGAACCTGGTAAACAAAGAATACTATAAGAATAATTAAGCTGATAAAGATGTATGTAAAATTTATACAAAGACAAGAATAATAGATTTAACACAGTATGGTGTTTGCTGTGACCTAAAAATTTAGATATTGATACCAAATTCAGATAAGCAGTAATTGAATTTCAAAAAAGTAACATAAATCACACACATTGCTAATTTTTTTGCGAAGGCATGCGGTTTCTTTATATCTGCCTCTGGGCTATATTGAGCCCAGGCCTGGGCGAAAAAAACTAGCTACAAAAACTATAAAGTCTACAAAATAACCCCAAAGGATAAAGAATCGTTACGAGCATTGAGACGTCTAGAAAATTCTGCTACAGAATTGTCACCATATCAATTTTGGAATGCACCTACTATAATTGGTCATGAGGTTAATTTAATGGTAGCTCCTCAATTCCAGAAAAATGTAGAAAGCATATTAAATTCGTTGGATGTCGATTCAAAGATAATGATTGAAGATGTGCAAAAAAAAATTGATGCTGAAAATCTACAATTAAGGAGAACTGAAGTTAATGCTGTAAACTGGGATGGATACAATACGCTTGATGAAGTAAGTCGTAAGCACTGTAATAAATTAAAAAATTTTGTGATAAGAATGTATTTGTGTTATACGAAGAAATTAAAATATTTATTTTTTAGATAAATTCTTGGCTAGAAGGTCTAGCAGTCGAATTCCCAAATGTTATTACTATAGAAAGACCTGGCGAAAGTCAAGAAGGGAGAGATATAGTTGGTGTTATACTTGATTTTACTCCCAATATTACCAAGCAAGCTGTTTTTGTGGAGTCAAATATTCACGCTAGAGAATGGTAAGTAGCAAGTTGTACAATACCCACATATTTTTAGATCAGCATATAATTGGGCTTAAGAAGATACCAATGTATGACGTCGAAAGCTTGCGACTGATCGATACGAAATAAATGTTTAATCCTTTAACAATATAATAACTTAAAAATGTTCATTTTTTACATGCATTTATTCACGTTTCAGGAATCGTAAATCCCAAAAAAAACGAAAAAAAAATTCCCCTAAGATGTTCTGTCCATTTAGAATGAATTATTTATGGACGACACCCATTAAAACGTAGAAAAAGAGTAGCATGACCTTAACATTTGGTTTATTTTTGGAAGCGAAGTATCTTCGGCGAGGGCTCGTCAGAAGATTTCCACGCCAGAATTTTGAATTTTTGTTGATCGTACTGGTAGTACCATGTCTCATTACCTCTCAATTTTTCCTTTTATATTTTCCTCTATGATATTTTTAATAATTTTTCCATACAAACGTCCCATACTTGATATTATGCTTAGGCCTCTATAGTTTGTGCATTTTCTGCGGTCTCCCTTTTTAAATATAGATACTATATAGGCTTTTGACCATTCTTCTGGTATTTTTTTTCCATTTAGCGCTCTTTGGAACATGTTTCTCAGCATCCCATGTAATTTATTAAACCCGTACTTAATCATTTCATTTAGCACACACCCCAGGCCCTGCAGATTTATTATTTATGAGTTTTTTTTTATTGTCTTCTTTACTTCTTCATAGCTTAGTTCTATCTCTCTTTTTTTTTCCTTATTCTGTTCCTCTTCAGGGTTCTCTTCCTAATTCTAAAGATATTCTGAACATGATGAATGAGTATCTTTTCTTGATCGGCAAGCGAGTACAGAAAGCCGGATCAAACCTCACGTATGCAAAATATCACGCAGAGTTATGAAAATGGAATTCTTGGTTATTTTTTGTTAATTTTCGCTTTAAATGTGATAGTAATTTCTATGGATGTACATGATATGTTGCTCTATAGTGAAAATAATACAGATGTTTTCAAACAGTTCTAATTATTTTTAGGATAACATCGGCCACCACTACCTGGATTTTAGATCAGTTTCTTAGAAGTAGTAATTCATCAATACAAGGTTTAGCAAGAAAGTACAAAATGGTACTTTTTCCCGATTATGAATCCTGATGGTTTCGTTTTTTTCTCATGATGGAGTAAGGCCTGTATAATTTTAAAACATAATTCTAGTTTTTAATAAAAATTTGGCATAAAAGGATTCAAAAAGGAATTACTATATGAAATATATTGAGACTTTCTGAGAGATAGTAACACAAACAAAAAAAATTATATGATTTTCAGTTAGTATCAACTATCAGAAGATTCGTGTATTATAAAATTAGTTTGCGAATTAAAGCTGTTTTTGGCAAGCTACTTTTGATTTTTGCAAATCGAAGGAACAAAAAGAATTCAGTGGGTTGATTAAACATTGCTTTTTAAACGGAAAAAAAAATACAGTCAGTACGTAAAAATGGGTTGAGAAGTGTTATGGCACATATGCTCCATCGAAAGCAGTTACATGTCGACGTTTTTAGTGAACTTAAAATGCGGCCGTACAAGCACCGCTGAGGCACCACGTTCTGGATGTTCAAATGAGGCAGTTACTCCAAAGCACACAAAAAAGTCAACCATATTGTTTTGAACGACCACAAAGTGAAAGTAAGAGAGAGAGCTGACATCGTGAAGATATGAACAGAACGCGTTAGGCATATTTTGCAGGAATATTTGCATATGAAAAAGTTATGTGCCCGATAGGTCAAAAACAGCAACGTGTTGAAAATCTGGAACTGTGCGGTATAATTCAAAGGAGTTTTTGCGTCGATTCATAACAGTGGACGAAACTACACGCCTGATTCCAACAGGCAGACAGCAGAGTGGAGAGAGATTTGCCTCAAATGAAGAAGCCGAATGGGAAACTGAGTTGTTAAGTCTTCCTGTTATCTGTGGATAGCTGCATTAGTAGCCGATGATTGAGCGTTCACAATAAATGAAGAAATAAGCGTACTGTCATCTACAAAGCTGTAAATTAGATTCCTGGTTCTTTCCAGCAGATCGTTAATGTAAATGAGAAAGAGGGTTGACGTCAGTGTGGAGCCTTAGAACACACAGGCGCACAGTGGAACGAAAACCCACTGTTCAACTCAAAATTCCAGCTGCCTTTTAAATTTTTAAAATATTGCATTAATTTTTTTTTAAATACTCGTCACACATAGCGCTTCAACTTGTATCTGCAACTTTTTTGTTATTTTTCTTTTAATTTGGCTGAAAGATGAAGTTTTACTATGTACATTGAAATTTCGATAATTTGCTTATGGTAGTATATGTTTCTGAGGTCATTGATTCCTGTAAAAATAATCGTTTTAGCAAAAATTTTGAGGATTTTAATTTATTGTTCAATTTTCGTTATTTTCCGCTGTTTTTTTGTAGTTTTTTCAGCCGATAAAGAAAGAACAGAGAATTTCTGGTTCAACAGTAATATTTTAATGAATACTATCATAATTTTGTCAAGGATGAGTCTAGTTTTCAATTTATTTAAAAATTGAATTGCTTTGCTTACAATTGATATTTATCAAGTGGAAATTATTTGAAGATAATAATCCACTTGTATGATGTATATAAAAATAAATAATATTATTTTATTCGATATAAGTTTCGTTTGGAGTAACTGATCATTTTTGGACCATTTTTTTTTTTTTTTTTATACATTTTCAATAATGTGCAAAATAAATTGCAGTCTTCAAGTGAATATACACATATATATATATATATATATATATATATATATATATATATATATATATATATACATGTATATATATATATATATATATATATATATATATATATATATATATATATATATATAAATATTCAAGCTTAATTTTATTGACCGTACGCTTTTACAAATCGGAAAAAGGAATTATCGGGTGTCGGTCCGTATGAAGATTCATGAAAAACACATTTAAAAGTTTCATAAAATATAGAAAATCGCACCATCAACAAATATATATATATATATATATATATATATATATATATATATATATAATATATATATATATATATATATATATATATATATATATGATCCACAAATCCTTATTAAATTATAAAAATACTTACGAAAATAAGGGTTCATCCAGTGTAAAATGAACACAACATATATACTGTACTGCAACTGCAGCTGTAGTTGATTCGTGAGTTGCAGTACAGTATATATGTTGTGTTCATTTTACAATTAACCCTTATTTTCGTAACTATTTTCGGATCATATATATATATATATATATATATATATATATATATATATATATATATATATATACATATATATATATATATATATATATATATATATATATATATATGTATATATATATATATATATATATATATATATATATATATATATATATATATATATATATATATATATATTTTTATTTTTTTTTGTTGATGGTGCGATTTTCTATATTTTATGAAACTTTAAATGTGTTTTTCTTGAATGTTGTATGGTGTTATAATGTTTTAAAATTTTTTCAAAAGACTGTACATATATTAGAGTGGTCCTAATTTTTTTTCTTTAATTTCGCAGGGCACCACGTAATTTGATTATATACCATGAGAAACTATTTCAGTAATTTTTTTGAATTTTTTAAATGACATTTAGGGGTCGCTACCAAGGTTTGAATTTTAAATAAAAACTCAAAATCTGTATTTGTTGGATACAGGACATAAAAAATATTACAAAATTATTGTTGTTGTTATGGCTTTAGATATTATGTAGATATTTGAATCATTTATTTTTAATATACAAGGGTTGACTTGTTAGTATTAGGGTGCTTTTTCCTATACTCTTTCACCAACAAAAGCAAATATTGCTTTTGTTCTTCATTGGTTGTAATCAATTTATTATATTCTTCTATTAAAGCAACAGCGCGCTCAGCTATGTCGTTCACTACTCGCAAAGAATGAACGATATTTTTGGCAGCTACATAATCAGTATCTTCGTTCTAAGTTTCCACGTCTTTATTCAAAAAATTTGATGAGATACCTAGGATCTGGAAGAATCTTAAGGAATTACTATATTTTTTGTTAAAGCTTTCAAAGGCTTTAAGGTCTTTCAATAATTGTAAGTCGTTTTTCTTGGTGCTGACCATCCGGTAGAGACTTGAAACCAATATTTAACATAAATCATCACCGTGAAAATGCGCATTTCTCTCACAGCCTTTTCGTCCTTCTTCGTTAGCTTAAACTGATGTTTAAATAAATAAATTTTCAAACAGTATAAGGCTCTCGCCATCCATCTAGCTCGATGTAGACCAGCAGGTCTCCTAAATAAAACGCCTTTTTCAGGAACACCTCCTAAGAAAATGGTTGTGAGATTCAACAGTTCTCTGTAGTCATCTCGAGGTTGATGTACTTGTAGTTGTTTTTCGGCAAAAGAAATCCTGTCTGCGGCCACTTCTGCAAGAATATTTGTAGTTGCTTTGATCAATAGTGTTCCAAATGTTCTTAAATCTTTTAAATAATTGTATATCAGGACCACTAGATGGGGCAAGCGATTGATCCACTACAGCTGACAACATAATTTCCATTATGTGGTGACGACAAGCAAGCCAAAGCATATTTTTATCCATTTTTCACTCCAAAAGAACGCATACTCCACTTCTTAAGCCGGTATTTACAGCAGTAGTGTCAAAACACAAACATTTTACCTTATCGCTCAAATTCCATGAATTTATAGTTTCGTAGACAGCTGACGCACGTGCTTCGCTCGTTCCACGTTCCAATTTTGGAACTGCTAGAAGTTGATCAACTCCATGTCCTGATACCAAAATTGGCAGCCGATCTACAGTTTCGTGTCCAATAATATCTTCTATAAGTTTACCGTCCAAATGGATTGTTAATGACGAATTAGGTTTAAACTCGCTTTTGAGAGACTCTGCAACTGCGTTGCGATTTTTCACACGCTGCCGACGAATAGACATTAAATTCTGCTGGATCACATCCTGCACTTTTCAAAGTAGATGTCACGACCATAGTTGCTTTTCTGTCACTCAATTTAGAGACATCGAGACTGGAAGCTAATTGGATGTTAATATTGTCTTTTCGAGCTCGTTTCTGAGGTGGTTGCATTTCGGACAATTCTGATATGCATTCGGAAGCAGATGAAGTTGCTTCTTTGCTGGTGGTGGCAGACGTCGACGAAAGAAACGACAATGAAGAAAAAGAGCACTTTTCTGTTAAAGCCGAGATATCTTTGTTTTCACGTTCGCGCAATTTTTCAAGGCGTCCTTCTCCTTTCTCTTTTATTTTCTTACATTTGTTTAAACTTTTTCTGTCCACCGAACCAATTAAAAATTGGCGTCAATTTTGTCGCATTGCTAATAAAAAACTGCTTGTCTTCTTCTACAGTCATAATATTTAAAGCATCACGATGAGCAATATCAAATAAATCTTCTAATTTTTGTTGCCAGTTTTGTTCTTTTTTCTTTAATGCTTCTGAACGTTTCTTCTTGTTTTCTTTATTTTTTTAGATTCTGCCAGTCTTTGAATAGTTTTTCAATTTTACTGATGATATGTTTTTTTAATTGAATTGGTACACTAGCTTTTTCCCACAAATTTATAACTTCGCAAGCCGCCAAAGTCGCAGATTCACGAATGCTTTTCTTCTCTTCATTTTTGTAGTAAAAAAACATATGCAATACTTCACCGATGGATGGCAACGTTGATTGGTTTAATTCGGATAATAATTGACCGATAAGCCAAACCTTACTTTGATGTCTAGTAGCTTTACTGAGTCCGCTACTTGTCATTGCAAGTTGAAACACGTTACTATGACTTTTACAAATGAAACGCGTGCGCTTTCCTTAATGACTTATTAGAACTGAAGTGCGAGGCGGGCTAAATCTCGACGCGTCGGTACAGAAGAGGGGTCGAGGGGAGGAGGGGATAAGGAGCGATTGTCTATGCGAGTTTCACTTGCACGTAAAATGTAATATGAACGCTTAAATGAAACATTAGTAAAACCATCATTTAAGCTGTCCTTCAACGCTTTTTGTAAAAACGTTGACAGCTGGTAGCGACCTCTAAATCTTAACAAGAAAAAAAAAATCAAATGACAAAGTGCCCCGGGATAATTCGAAAGTCGAAAAATAAGGACCACCCTAATATTATATATATATATATATATATATATATATACATATATATATATATATATATAATATATATATATATATATATATATATATATTGTAGAATGTGTACACGCAACTAGTAAAGATTTGTTTTGTAGTTAACTCCTGATGATGTCGACAATAAATTGACGAAATATTGAGTTGTAAGAAATAATTGAGTTTCATATCCTCATACGGACCGACACCCGATAATTCCTCTTCCGATTTATATATATATATATATATATATATATATATATATATATATATATATATATATATATATACTAGCCGGGCCCGCGGCTCCGCTCGCGTGGACTTGATTCACTACTATCGTCACTGCTTATTCCTTATGTTACCCAACGTAATAAAATATCTCCCATTATTTCTCCTTATCTCTCAGTATTTCTCCTTATTTTCCATTTATCTCTACATAATTTCCATTATCTAGGCTTATCTCTGCTCATCTCCCATTATTTCTCCTTATCTCCCATTATTTCTCCTTATCTCCCATTATTTTCCTTATCTCCCATTATTTCTCCTTATCTCCCATTATCTCACCATAACTCCCATTATTTAGACTTATCTCTGCTTATCTCCCATTATCTCTTCTTATCTCCCATTATTTATACTTATCTCCCATTATCTCACCTTATCTCCCATTATCGAGGCTTATCTCGTCTTATCTCCTATTATTTCTCCTTATCTCGAATGATCTCACCTTATCTCCCATTATCTAGGCTTATATCGAATTATATAGAACATATGTATAAATTTATAAAAACACGTAAATCGGATAAGTGGTTCTTGAGTGATAAGCGCACTAACGGACAGACAGATAGACAGAGAGACGTTGCATTTTATATATATTGTATTCTTTGCTACATGATATTGTTCCATATTTAATGCTTTAGGGAGTGTATTGCAAAGAGAACGCGCTAGCGGCAAACTTTTCTCTGACTTAATTCACTATTATCGTCACTGCTTATTCCTTATGTCACCTAATAAAATATAGCCTATAACCTGGCCAGAGAACATACGTATGGTTAAAAAAAGCACGTAAATCGGATAAGTAGTTCTGCAGTGATAAGCACACTAACGGACGGACAGACAGACAGACAGACGGACAGAGAGACATTGCATTTTTATATATATTAT
>CM032453.1:33507941-33677941 GCA_019049505.1 Pachyrhynchus sulphureomaculatus | reverse complement strand
CAACTAAAAATAGACAAAAGTCCATATTCCAACAGTTTACTAGCTGTTCTCTTCTCTGTCAAATCCATCCTGAGAAGCGTTTCGCCGTATCACGGCTCGTCAATAGGATTGACAAACAATAGAACGGTATCAAGTGGTACTTATCCCAGAAGTTACGGAGCACGATGATAGGATACAACGAATTGTATTAAGTACGCATACCTATTACTCCATCGAAAGCTGACACAGCAGCTTTCGAACCGACAGAGTGCACGCTTTAAAAGCAGGTAGCGCTTTTCGAGGGATCCTTCCTCAGATATATATATATATATATATATATATATATATATATATATATATATATATATATATATATATATATATATATATATATATATTTATTGTAAAGCAACTGAAAATAGACAAAAGTCCATATTGCAGCAGTTTACTAGCTGTTCTCTTGTCTGTCAAATCCATCCTGAGACGCGTTTCGCCGTACCACGGCTCGTCAGTCAGGCTAGGATTGACAAACAAGAGAACGGTATGTTATGGTACTTGATTCAAGTGGTTAAATGACAGTCCATTTTGGGATGAAGCATTTTGGGCTTTAATTTTGGGTCGCCCTTCTTACTCTATATAACATGATAAATACTGTTAACACAGTGTTGTCGCAACATATAGGATTGATAGTTTATAAACTTTGCAAATATCTAGTTCATGACAACTTTAGTATTCAGTTAACCCATCTCAGTCAACGATAAAGAACTCGAACAAGTCACTTTTTATAAATATTTGGGGCACGAAATCAAGAAAGGCAGAGACAATTAAACCCATGAATTACATGGAAAATAAGTCTCTCATGAACAGCATTTAGGAAGTTACGTCATATATTCAAATCAAACATTACAGTGTGTCTTAGAAGAAAAATTTTGGATGAATGCGTGGTACTTGTACTTACATATGGAACCGAGACAACACCACTAACTAAAAAATCGATAAATCGAATAAAGGAGCCATGAAACGTTCCATCCTCAGCATGTCACTCAGAGATAACATTCTCAATGTTGTTATAGGAAGTCTAAAAAAATAACCGATGCAGTGGACCAAATAATAAGGCCAAAGTGGAACTATGATCATGTAGCTGCGTCTCGGGATAATAGATGGACGAAAAGAGTGCTGCAGTGGAAACTCCGACATGACCTACAGAAATAGAGGAAGACCACCTACAAGATGGACTAATGATTTCTTTTTTATTGTTCCCCTTCCCACCTGAGTAGGAATTTTTACCCTTTTTGATATCGTGAGGATATCGGCGAGGATGTCGTAATACCCGTCAACTTTGTTCAAGTGCCAACGCATACATTTTTGCATTTCGCAGCACCTTTTAGACAACGCGGTAGTACTGCCACGGACGTTATTGTATTTCTGCTAACAACTACTCCCTATGTACGTGACCAGGCCAGATATATTTAAATAAATTAAGAAATAAAGTATACCAACCTGCCGGGATTGAACCCGATACCTTCTGCACCGCAAGCAGTCAGTTTCAGTTTCAACATCTCTTCATTGTTCGAGGTTTAGTTACAAAGTTACTTACATTTCTAATTATTATAAATACAGTGTCCTTAAGAATTAGTGCACTCATTTATGATTAGGTCCTAGGGCGACTGGTGGTCTGCCTTAGTAAATAAACCTTGTGTATATTTTTATTTCAGTCATTTCCGACAAGATCTTACATGACTTGTTGTAAACTTTTGAATTTATTTTTAAAAGGTGTTTTAAGCAGGATTTGTTTATATTAGTTATGATTTTTGTTGGGAAGAATTTTTGTCCAAAAAACCCAACTTGATCTTATCACGTACTAATAGCTTTTCAAGGCTTAATTATTTAGCTCTTTTGATTTCATTCGGTCTTCTTCCTTGCATCTATTTCTCTCTCGCACGCAAGAGAGTTACTACGCCACGGAGCCACGGGCCGCCACATTTTGATATAAGACGAGCTGCCGGAAACTGGTTTCAAGCAGCTCAGGACCGAAGCAATTGAATTAGAATGAAGGAGGCCCGTATCCAGCAAAGGAAATTGCAGGCTACGTGATGATAATGATGATGATGTCAAGAAATATACGCTAATCTTGTTAACCCACCTTAATCTATTGTAATTGATAATTCTTATCAAGTTTATTTCGATTTAAACAATTATCAAAGTTTATTTAAAAACAAACAATGTAAAATTTTAGTATAGGGCGGAAAAGAAGTTACTTTTATAGTTTTTTTGTAGATAAACTGAAAATGCTATTAATGGCTTACAGTTTTGTATTTGACGTTATTTTTTGTACATTAAAACGATATACTTTAAATTTGAAGTGGTAACTAACCCAGAATTTTTGAGATGGATGACATAAAGAGGTCATAGATTAATTCGAACATATACTTTGTAAGGAATTAAGTACATAAATCTCTTAAAATGTGTTCAAAATTCCTATTTCTACTTTAAGTCTAAAATCGCCTTAATTTCTCAATAACAGAAATATGTTGGTTGCCACTCTCTTTATCAATATAATAAATTCAATGATAAGCAAGTAAAATTTGTTTAAAGAAACATGTAGTATCTCTGGTGAACGTACCAGATTCATCATATTTATATAATGAAATAACGGGAGCATGACAAGTATGATACATACTTCTGATATTTTATCTACTGTTTAAATACTGGGTTAAGTATTCAGGGATTTATGTGCAATAATTAATTATTATTAATTGATTATAATCAGTTGTATAAACGCACATTTGAATTTCTATTGAAATTATTTTTTTTAAAATCTAGTAAATAATTCTCAAAAATTCGACTATTGATTACACAGCCCCACAAAAAAAAGTGGGGTATACTTTTGATGCGATATATCAGATTCGTAGTATTTTTGCCCGCTGATCACGAATCTGACGTCAGAATATCGCCATCACATCTCAATTTTTTTCTAACCTCAAAAAATAGGTAAAAATTAGTAAAAAAAATTAAGAAAAATATACTCCTAAAAATTGATTCAAGCTTTTTCATGAATCCAAAGATGTATTAATATGTATTCGGACACGCTAAGCTAATATTCATCGGTTAGATTAAGCCATACAGTTCTGTTTTCTTTCTAACCTCAATAAATCAGACAGATATAGTGCTTCTCGAATGCAAAAATGAATTCAAATTAAAATTTAAACCGATTCTTACCAAATTTGGTACACGGGGGTTTTTTGGGTTGCTGAGCATGAATCTGAGGTCGGATTTGCAAAATTCAAAATGGCGGATCCAAGATGGCGGACAAAATTTTTGAAAACCAACCGATTCCTACCAAATTGGTATACAGTTGGGGAATCCTCAAACCTGATACTCTTAAACCCTAAACCCTGAAACCTTAGACTGTGGAATTGCAGAGACAGGGAACGTCATTATAAGAAAAAAATTTGGCCAAAAAGAGAATCGTTCACTCCTGGTGAAAATAATGTATTGTTTCCACCATTGGTAGATCCAGGAAAAGTTCTTATTCCCCCGCTTCACATTAAGCTTGGACTTATGAGGCAATTCACGAGAGCATTAGATACAAACGGCCCATGTTTCAAATATTTGCATAAAAAAATTTCCGAAATTTTCTGAAGCTAAAATTAAGGCAGGCGTATTTGACGGGCCACAAATAAGAAAATTGTTTCAAGATTCATTATTTGTTACTAAATGAATAAAGTTGAAAAAAGCTGCTTGGCTTAGTTTTAAAGAAGTCGCAACAAACTTTTTGGGAAATAATAAAAGTCCTAAGTACAAAGAAATA
The DNA here is from genome assembly GCA_019049505.1 of Pachyrhynchus sulphureomaculatus. Taxonomy (NCBI): domain Eukaryota; kingdom Metazoa; phylum Arthropoda; class Insecta; order Coleoptera; family Curculionidae; genus Pachyrhynchus; species Pachyrhynchus sulphureomaculatus. The sequence continues at coordinate 33,674,151 of CM032453.1, read as the reverse complement.
GTCGAGAAAATGGTAAAAAATTTTCAAACATTAGGTTGCTTAATGAATCTAAAATTACATTTCCTGGACTCCCACATCGATGATTTCCCAGATAATCTTGGTGACTACAGTGAGGAGCAAGGGGAACGTTTTCACCAAGATCTGAAAATCATAGAAAATCGGTATCAAGGACGATGGGGATGACCATATGCTAGCGGACTATTGCTGGTCGCTAAAAAGAGAAACAAGTCCTCAAAAGCGTTTGGGCAGAAAGCCTTTGAATAGGTCATTCGCGGAAAAAAGAACAAGATACAGCCAAAAAAAGGAAAGTTTAGGCGCGGGTCTAACCTTCGCAATTCTAGGGCTTAAGGGTTTACTATTTGAGAGTATATGGTTTAAAAGTCCTGGTTTTGAGTATATTGGGTCTCATTTTTAAAGTTACAGGGTTATTGAGGTCTATTTTTTGAGGTTACAGGGTGTGGGAGTCTAAGGTTTCAGGGTTTAGGGTTTAAGAGTATCAGGTTTGAGGATTCCCCAACTGTATACCAAATTTGGTAGGAATCGGTTGGTTTTCAAAAATTTTGTCCGCCATCTTGGATCCGCCATTTTGAATTTTGCAAATCCGACCTCTGATTCATGATCAACAACCCAAAAAACCCCCGTGTACCAAATTTGGTAAGAATCGGTTGAATTTTAATTTGAATTCGTTTTTGCATTCGAGAAGCACTATATCTCTCTGATTTATTCAGGTTAGAAAGAAAACAGAACTGGCTTAATCCAACCGATAAATATTAGCTTAGCGTGTCCGAATACATATTAATACATCTTTGGATTCATGAAAAAGCTTGAATCAATTTTTTAGGAGTATATTTTTCTTAATTTTTACTAATTTTTACCTATTTTTTGAGGTTAGAAAAAAAATTGAGATGTGATGGCGATATTCTGACGTCAGATTCGTGATCAGCGGGCAAAATACTACGGATCTGATATATCGCATCAAAAGTATACCCCCACTTTTTTTTTTGTGGGGCTGTGTTATTAATTTCTAAGCAATAATTTTTTAGTGTTCCGTACGGAACACTTATAAGATTACTTCGGTGTCCGTTTGTCTGTCTGTTACACCCGATTTTCTCCGAAACTCTTTGACATAGAAAGTTGAAATTTGGCACTAATATAATTGATGGCCTCATCAGAGCCGTGTAGTTTTGAAAGTTAAATTTTGACTTAAGGGGTTAACTTTGGGGGGTAAAATCAGAAGTCAAAAAAAAAATTGTACCAGGTCATCGAGTGGGGTGTCAAATGAAAGCTTATAATAAAAAAAACGAGTTCAAAAATATATGTAATGTAATACTTGCGTATTATTTTAAAAAATTACGAAAAGTCTCCCCGTTATCTAGAAAAGTACTGATCAAAAAATTTTGAAAAATTTCTGGAATATTCTCTACAGGGTGTAGATTGAACGAAAATTATCACGAGTGCATTACTTTTAATAACAGAGGGCAACAAAAAATATTTTTGTTTTGGTGCCTGGGATTTTAGAGCTGATTTTAACTATATTTGGGACGCTAAATCTATACATGCAATCCGTTTTTCTCTATCAGCTCTACTTTTTTAGATACATCAACTTATCTACCAATGTGGTTTTTATTCAGTATATTCATTTATGAGAGTTCTAAAATTATTATATATTCATTAATGTAGGTACAATGGTTTTATTGTCAGTCTGTAATTGAGTAAATTTCAGGTAAATCTATAAATAGTGGAACCATTGCCTATCAGGTACCTGAACTGACCCTTTTAATCACCTAACTCGAGTAAGTCTCGTCAGTTTGTGCGTTCTTACTAATGAGAGTAGATCGAATTCGGCGTGTTATTTTATGTTAAGAAAAAGAGTGTTTTTGTGTTATTGAACAGAATTAAAATGAGTTCAGGTTCCAGTTCAAGAAGAAGTTGTGTAAATCAACCTGATGTGTTTTGCTATATATGCGGAGAATACATGTTTCAACAAAACAGGACAAACTATTACTGACTTTGTAAAGCGAGCGTATCTTGGATACTTTGGAGTTAAGTTTGGTGATCAGGACAAAACGTGGGCCCCGCCCATCTCGTATGTAAAACTTGTACAGAGCATTTACGGCAGTGGACTACCGGGAAAAGAAAATGTCTAAAATTCGGCGTACCAATGGTTTGGAGAGAACCAAAAAACCACTTCAATGATTGTTATTTCTGTTTAGTAAATACTAATGGAATCAATCGAAATAACCACAGTAAGTGGACTTATCCCAATTTAGACTCGGCAATACGCCCTATCCCGCACTCAGATGAAATACCGATTCCAACATTTCATCAGCTACCACATATCTCTGATGACGAATATTTTCCCTCTGATCGCTCTTCTGATGCTAATAAAAGTTCTGATGCTAATGAAACTAACAGTGACTATGAGGGGACGTCATCAGTTCCTCAACGCTTCAATCAAAATGAATTAAATGATCTCACCAGGGATCTCAATTTATCGAAAAAAAGCTTCTGAAGTACTGGTTTCTAGGTTGAACGACAAAAATTTACTGGAACAAGGAACCAAAATTACCTTTTACCGTACAAGAGAAAAAGATCTGCTACCATTCTTTTCTCAAGAAGACAATCTTATATTTTGTCACGAAATTAGGGGACTCATCAAAGAAATGGGACTTTCTGAATATATTCCAGATGATTGGCGCCTATTTATTGACAGTTCAAAGCGAAGTTTAAAATGTGTCCTTCTACATAATGGGAATAAATATGGTTCAATACCACTAGCAGCACGAAACTGAAAGAAGAATATAATACCATAGCTTTGGTCTTGCAGAAGATAAAGTATTACGAACATCAATGGATGATTTGTGTAGACTTAAAAATGGTAAACTTTCTTTTTGGGCAGCAAAGTGGTTACACGAAATATCCGTGTTTCTTGTGCCTCTGGGATAGTAGGGACAAAACACACCACTGGGGTAGAAAAGATTGGCCTCAGAGAGAAAACATGGACGTTGGGGAAAAGAATGTCATTAACGACGCTTTGGTTGAAAGAGAAAAAATCATACTTCCTCCGTTACATATAAAGTTGGGCTTAATGAAGCAATTTGTAAAGGCTCTTGATAAGAATGGGTCTTGTTTTGCATATATAGGGGTAAAAATGCATCAGTTGAGCACAGAAAAACTCAAAGCAGGGATATTTGACGGCCCACAAATAAGACAATTAATTAAGGATCCTGCCTTCATAAATTCAATGAATCAAGTTGAACGAGAAGCTTGGACATCATTTATTGCAGTTGTAGAAAATTTTCTAGGCAAACATAAAGCTCAAAACTATGTTGAAATGGTTAAAAAGATGTTTAATAGTTTCAAATCCTTAGGGTGCAATATGAGTATTAAAATACACTATTTACACAGCCACTTGGACCGTTTTCCAGAAAATTTAGGAGACATGAGTGAGGAACAAGGTAAAAGATTTCACCAAGATATTAAAGTCATGGAGGACCGCTACCAAGGAAGATGGCACATGCACATGATGGCAGATTACTGCTGGAGTTTAAAAAGGGACTGTTTAAAAAAACATTCAAGAATGTCGCGGAAAAGAAGCTTTCCAAGTGTTGAGTGACTATTTCATTTCTTCAATGTTTTTTTTTTGTTTGTAAGTACGACATAATATTGTATTTTGTATAACTAAAATAAAAATTTTCGTATCTACTTTTGTTTACTACACTTACGGATTTGAGTTACAATAATGTAACTTATATTTCTCTAAAATTGTATATCTTAAAAATTTGAGCTCCTAGGTATAAATGAAATACGTTATTTGAATTCAGGACATCAAATTGATATAATCAGCTCAAAAAAACCTCGACACCAAAACAGCTGTTCCCCTGTGTAATTTATCTGATATATAAAAAAACAACAGAAATTTCAAAGTTATCACTTTTTAGTAAAGATCAGAGAAAAAACTTTCTTGAAAACTCATTTGGGATGCGTTTTGTGAACTCACTGATCATTTTATACTTCCGTAACAAACATTTTTATCTTAAAAGCAATCAACGTACGGAACACAAATTGCGCAAATCCAACTTGCACTTGACCGGTTATTTTATTTTTTAGATGGGCGTTGGTCGTGTGGCCCTAGATAATTTGACAGCTCTTTATAACACAGAGTATGTTATAGGAAATATTGCTGAAACTATTTGTAAGTATCAATTTAAAGTTTTTGTAAAAAAAAGATTTTAAAAATTATAAGGAATTTTTGTTTTTGGCGGCCTACAGTGAGGATTCGCCTCACTTTGCTGGCCAAAATTCTGTCTTTGTTTCAATTTAAGCCATATCATAACATTTTTTTACTCGCCAAAAGTAGCGTTATAACGTAAGCTTGCGCGGTTTTTTGAATCAAGAAATTATAAGTGAAACTTTTTGAAGAAAACATTTAGAAGATTGAGAAAATTGATAAATAAAGGAAGGTAAGTAAAGAATTAATATTTACAAATTCATATGTATTATATGTAATCTGTATGTATTAAATATTTGAGAATGTACGTGTGAGTGTAAGTCTGTGTGTATGTGTGTGTGTATGTAGTATGTGTGTATGCATGTGCATGAACGTGTTTACTGTTTACAAATTTAATTTTTTAGATTGGTATTATGTGAATGAATGTGTGTAGGCATGTTTATGTACTTTTATGTATATGTGAGATTGTTTTTTGTTTATGTATGTGTGAATATGCATGCGTTTAGCGTATACAAACTTAATTTTTGTTTATTGGGGTTATTCCAAAATATTTTTTTTTCTCATAAAAAAAGTATGTTTTTAAATGCATAAATTAGATCCAGAACATATTGGCTTTCTATGGGCTGTACAAGAAAGAGGACAGTATTTCCTTACTGAAATATTAATTCTTTACTTATCTTCATTTATCAATTTCTTCGATCTTTTAAATTTTTTCTTCAAAAATTTTCACTTACAATTTCTTAATCCAAATAACCGGTGAAGTGCAAGTTGCACTTGCGCAATTTTTGTTAAGGAAGTATAAAATGATCAGTGACTTCACAAAAACACTCCAGTTTTCAATAAAGTTTTTTTCCCGATCTTTAGGGAAAACTGATGACCTTGAAATTTTTGTGTTTTTTTTTTTAAGTACCAGATAAATTATTAAAATTAATGCACTCTTAATAATTTTCGTTCTACCTACACCCTGTAGAGAATATTCCAGAATTTTTTCAAAATTTTTTAATAAATACGTTTCGATGTAGGGGGGGACACCGATTTGTCGCACTTTTTTAAAAATAATACAAAAATAATTGTGCGCAATAATTACATTATATATATTTTTGAACTCGCCTTTTTACAAGCTTTCATTTGACACACACTCGATGACCTGGTAAAAAAAAATTTTTCGCTTCCGATTTCACCGCCCAAAATTAACTCCTTAAGTCAAAATTTAACTTTCAAAACTACACGGCTCTGATTAGGCCCTCAATTCCTATATTAGTGCCAAATTTCAACTCTCTATGTCAAATAGTTTTGGAAAAAATCGGGTATGATAGACGGGCACACGGACAGACGGACAGGCGGACAGACAGACACCGAAGTGTTCCGTACGAAACACTAAAAACGCGCTAGCTTACGTTATAGCGCTACTTCTGACGAATAATTAAAAAAAAAGCAAAGACAGAATTTTGTCCTGCACAGTGAGGCGAATTATCTCTGTGCGGCCGTGGCCGTGCTTTTCTTTCGGCATACGGTATCGAAAATCCCGGGTTTCAATCCCGACAAGTTAGTGTACTTATTTATTAATTTGCTTCAATATATATGCCACATGGCCACATATATAGGTAGTAGTTGCTGCAGGAATTCAATAACGCTCGTGGAAACACTACCGCGTTGTCTAAAGGGTACCTGGAAATACAAATTTGCACTTGGACAAGACTCACGGATATGACGACATCCTCGTCGATATATCAGTATGATATAGAAAAGGGCTAAGTCCCCGTTCAGGTGGATAGGTGAACGATAAACAAAAAAAATCCGCTAAAGAAGAATATGTAAATAAATAAATTGATCCATTAGAAAAGTATGACGTTACAGTAACCTTAAAATTCGATATTAGATTAAGCAATTTCGTAAGGAGTTTATGTGATTTCAATAATCAAATGTGTTTTTGCCAGAAATATCATTTTTTTTTTTAATGTCTTCTGTTTCTGAAATTACACTATACTCGCGTGAGTTTTTGGTAATTTACCATTTTTGTCGTGTTTGATGAGCTGTTGAGTTGGTTGTGGCTTTTCATTATACTTACAGTGGCAACAAAGTATTTTATATGCATATTAGAAATTAGGAAAGCCTTTGGCAAGTGTGGCGTTTTAAATGAAAGATATTTTGCCACTCGAACTCCCATATAGTTCTATTTGCAAGAACGACACTGTTTACATCGTCAATCTTCTCTGGCTCAGACGATTTTCAATCGATGCCATGTTTTATGCGAGGATTGCATAATCAAGCTTAATGCTGGGACAAACTTGAACGAATTTTGTCATTTTTAGTGTTCCGTACAGAACACCGATATCTATGTGGCCGAATAGGTGGGTTAGGTATGCTATATATATATATATATATATATATATATATATATATATATATATATATATATATATATGTATATATATATATATATATATATATATATATATATATATATATATATATATATATGTATATATATATATATATATATATATATATATATATATATATATATGTATATATATATATATATATATATATATATATATATATATATATATATTGCGCGGATGAAACTAGAAACATTATGTACGGATAATCAAAACTAAACAGCAGTACCATGGCTATCACTACAGAACTATTAAATACCATAACATATATATAGTAAGTACTTTTTTTAGATATTGCTACGGGAAGCAGTATGGACTGGGTAAAAGATAGTTTCAAAACACCGGTCGCATACACTTATGAACTAAGGGATAAAGGGGAGCATGGCTTTCTCCTTCCTGCAGATCAGATTAAACCAACTGCTAAAGAAACCTTGGTTTCTGTTATTTCTGTGTTTGAACTGTATGAGAAATTACATCCAAGCTCAGCTACTAATTTATAATTTGAATTGATTTGTAAATAAATACTATATTTTGTTGCCTAATTTATGTTTACTGGTAGATTTCTCTGATTAAGTGATGAAACGTATTCTGGGCAAAAAAAAATCACCCTCCAAAATTTTGCATTTATTCACGTCGCACTGTGGGCCAGGAATTTGATTTTTCGTTCAAAATGGTTTAGATAATTGAGAGCTCTAGTCTAGAGCCCTCAATTATTAACGAAATCAGACATTTTCTTTTAAATACCCGTCAGCAAATTCTGGACAAAGATAAGGAAGCCGATTTGCAAAATATCATAGCATGTTAATCACTGACATCCCGTATCAGCGTTATGGAAAAGGATATGTGCAATTTTTCGGTTTTCTACAAGGTTCGGGACAATTCACCGCCTAATTCATCATATTCTCCATTGAGTCAAGGTTTACTGGCTGGAAATACATCGGAATATAGATGGTAATATATCAGAGTGACTATACCCACATTGCAGAACATGACATGTGGAATTCGTGGATTTTTGACCTCTCTTTGAGGTTAGAAAAAAAAACTGTGCTGTGATAGGGCAAATCCAGCATCGGAATCGTGTTCAGAGGCCAAAAATACAGGGGGGTAGGGAGTTAGTCATCTCGGACAGAATTTTTTTTTTGGGTGTCCGTGTAATTATTTCGTTTAAAAATATATTTTTTCATCATAAATTTTAAACTGTACCCAGAAATAAATCATTAAATAAATGAAACAGCATTTTTATAATAATATAATTAATTAGTATATAGATTCCAAAATATCATACATACTTCATCTCTTCTTCTGACGAGGGCTTAGCTTTGATAAGTAGTATGCGTCTTAAAAAAATAATAATATTTAAAAATGACAACGTCTCCTGATAAAAAATGTTTTTAAGCGTTTTGAGAGTGACGATTATTAATATATTCGTAAATTATATTATCAATTTAATTCAATAATTTGATTCAAGTACAAGTGGTACTAAAGATAGCAATTACAGACAAAATGCGGAGTATTGACAAATCTAGATAGTGACGCAGCGAATATATCGGTGCGACTAATATTTTGGTTATAACTCAGGGTACCCATACGATATTTTAGTGGGGTACTACTATGCAATCTAGGAACCATTTGGTACCAAAATTAATGAATCTGAAGTTCTTGAAAAAAAAATGGGCAAAAGAATGTTAATATAGATATTACTATAAACTTATTATAATACGAGGCGCATTTTTTAAATAAGTACCGTTTTGAGATATGGCCAATGCTGCATTGCGATCGCAGTTCCTAGATGGATACCTAGGTCTATTGGATGGCCACAGACGCCATTACAGAAGTATTCGTCCGAGTTTACATTTGTTTTAGAGTGTTTAAAATGCCTTAGACCATCGAAAATGCCGCAGATTGTGAAATACGCGCTGTAACTCCTTTCTTAAATGGAGGAGACGTGAAAGCGGCTGAAATTCATCGACAGATTAGTCAAGTGTATTGTGAAAATGCTATGAGCGATGGCATGGTAAGAAAATGGGTTAGAGGATTTAGAGATGGCCGTACAAACGTGCACGATGAGGGACGAAATATATTTTGGGATAGGCAGACAGGGTTGCTTGTAGATTTTTCGCCTGGGGGACACAATAAATGCTGAGACATATTGTGAGACCTTAAATAAACTGCATAGTGCAATCCAAAATAAAAGGAGTAAAATCCGCAGTAGAGGGATCGTTTTGCTTTACGACAATGCTCGTTTACACGTGGCTCCTCGAGCCCAAGATCGCATCCCGTCATATGGCTGGGAACAACTTGATTACTCCCTGACCTAGTGCCCAGTGACTACCATTTCTTTCTGCACTTAAAGAAGGTTATGCTGCAGTAGTTAGCAAACCAGGCGGCAGATTTCTAGGAAAATGGAATACAGAAGCTGATTTTACGATACAAGTGCCTTAATATAGGTGGGAATTATATTGAAAAGCAAATTAAAGTCCCGGCGTTCACGTAAAAATAAAATTGTTAAAAAAATATTTTTTAACCTCAAAACGGTTTTTTTTTATGGGTCTAGCACACGTGCTACAGGGAAGTCCCTAAAGCGCTACAGGAGCGACACGTGTGCGGAGAAAGCGATTCACGTTGTTCTTGAATTGCTGTAGATTGTACTCGGTGGGAAACACAGTCCTGGGCAAATTATTCCAAAGGGATGATGTTCTCCATATAAAAGACTGCTTGAAAAGCGTTGTACGAGGAGTAACAAGCTGAACCTCATACGGATGTGAAGAATTAGCGCGACGTGTACTTCTAACATGCACCGCTCTGGGAGGAATTAAGCGGGCCACATCCTTCGAACACTTTCTATGAAAGTACTTATAGAATAGGCTCAAGTCGCCAACCGTTCTTCGATGTTCCAGCGAATCAAGGCCGACGGTCAGTTCCGGGTCTCCAATCAGACGAACAGCTCTTCTCTGAATAGAATCCAACAAATGCAGTGTATGTTTGGGAGCGGAGCTCCAAACATGGGAGCAGTATTCCATAGTTGGTCGAATTTGAGCTTCGTAAAGAATTAACAGTTGTTGTGGAGTGTAAAGCTTTCTGGTTCGAAATAATATTCCCAACTTTTGAGAAGTTCTCCTTGCTATGCCTGCAACATGTTCATGCCAGGACATATTTGCTCCCAAATTAACGCCCAACAAATTGAGTGACGATGTTGGAGGAATGGAGTGCCCCGACATAACTATGTCGGGTTCAGCAACGTTAACTTTTTTAGAAAAAACTGCCGCCTGAGTTTTTGTAGTGTTAAATTCCACTTGGTTACTGTCACCCCAAGATAGAATTTCTTCCAGGTCTTTGTTAAGTTGAATGACTTCCTGCTGTCTGCGGATATTCGACTGAGTAGCCGATGTCCGAGCGTTCAAAGTGAATGAAGAGATAAGTGTACTATCATCTGCAAAGCTGTAGATTGCAAAGAAATCCGTCGACTGCCACTCGTAAAGAACGCTCTCTGAGGAAACATGAGAGCCACAAACAGAACTTTTCCGACATACCATAAGAACGTAGCTTAGTCAACAGCCCATCGTGCCAAACACGGTCGAATGCCTTGGATATGTCAAGAGCAACCGCTCGAGATTCTCCAAAGTGTTCAATTGCATTTTTCCAAACATGTGTTATATAAGTCAGAAGATCTCCTGTTGATCTATTTTTTACGAAAGCCATATTGATGATCGCTAATAATCTTGAATCCTTCAAGATATTTTAGAGGATGCTGATTGATAGCCTTTTCCATGACTTTCGATATTATTGAAAGCAGTGCGATTGGTCGGTAGTTATTTGGCAAGGTTTTCTTGCCTTTTTTAGGTATCGGCTGAACTGTAGCACATTTCCAGCAGGAAGGAAATATTCCCTTTCTGTAGGATAGATTGAAAAGTCTACAGAAAACTGGTGTTAGTTCCCTCGCACAGATTTTAAGAACTATGGCAGGTATTCCGTCAGCGCCAGAAGCTTTTTTGGTGTCTAGCTTCATCAGAATACGCTTATGATACGCTGTCTGAAGACAACATCGGGCATCCTTGACTGCACTATGGGAATAGTAGGTGGTGTTTTTCCTTGGAAATCGACAGTAGAATGTGAAGCAAAGAGTTCAGCCAACAAGTTCGCTTTCTCAACAGGTGTCGTTGCAATAGAATTATCTGGCCGTGTGAGTGGTGGTATGGTGGATTTGGTGAAATTTTGACTAACTGCCTTAGCGACCGACCAAAAGGACCTTGAATTGCAGGGACAGGCGAGAAGTTTGTTTCTAATCCGTTGATTGTGTACCTCCTTGGTTTCGTCGATAATTTCTTTGCATCTGTACTTATTTTAAAAAGGAGCTTCCTATTTTTCATTTTATAATTCATTGACGAAATTTTCAAGAAATAAAACACACTTTTTAATTTATTAAGTATTGTTTTTTGAGTGGTAAAAATATCAAATGCCTATAACATTTGACCAAGATATTACCTTAATATTTCTGAACGAAATATCAGTACATTGAATAAAATATTACAAGTAAATTAGCTATGGAAACATATGTTTTCTTTTGTGTAACGAAAATTTCCTTTGGTTAACTTATGCAAATTGAGCTACAAATCATTATCCAAGTTTAACACAAAGAAATATTTTTATTTTTTTAAAGCCTAAAACATGACAAAATGATACTCTGATATAGTAGTCATTTCTATTCAAAACAGATTTATCGTTTACGGATAAGAATAAATATTTCCATAGTCTTAAATCTTTTGTTCACAAAAAAAAGTCCTAGAGCGGTAAGTACTTACGATAATTTTAATCTTATGCTAGAATATTATAAATATAAGTAGTAATGACGGTTTTTGCACACCTGAAGTGTCGTAGTGTGAATATTTTGCCAAAGGTAAAGTACTTATACATTTTTTTAAGTTTTATTTTTACTTGTTTAATTTCCAATAAAATTCTGCGTATTAAATATTAAAACAGGCCTAATTAATATTTTCAGATGAAAGTCTTCATTGCAATAATTGTGGCAGTGGCTTTAGGCCAGGCTACAGCAGAAAAAATGCGCTTTGACAACCACACTGTATACCGTATAGTACCCAAGACAAAGGAAGTTGTCGAAGCTCTCCGAACCATAGAGGAAAATGCACATATAACTGGTTACAATTTTCTTAGGTAAATATTATTTGAGAGTACTTATTTTAAAAACGTTTACTCATATATCATCTACAAAAGTAAATACTCATACTTTTATGATCTTCCTTTTCCAATAGAGTGTGTAATGCCACACGTCAGGGATCACATATCCATTTAACTTCTTTTGTCTAAATATGCTTGCAGAGTCTGGTATATCGCAACCAATTTCTTCCATTACGAAGCGGTGAATAATGATTTTGACATGGTCCGCGTGGCTCTTCGATGTGTGGGTGAATATAGTAGAGTAGCCTTCTTCAGACCGACTCTGTGGAAATATAGTTGAGTACTAGTCGGTTGTATAATTTAAAAAAATGTTTAATTACTTCAATCGAGATTTCCTATTTATCTATATCAACTGTAATGTCTTTTGACATTCGTTAAAATTTCATCCATGACAATATTAAATAGAAAAAGAGTTAAAGAGTCTCCCTGCTGCTAATCTTGCGACAAATATATATATATATATATATATATATATATATATATATATATATATATATATATATATATATATGTATATATATATATACATATATATATATATATATATATATATATATATATATATATATATATATATATATATATATATATATATATATATATATATATATATATATATATATATATATATATATTTATATATATATATGTATATATATATATATATATATATATATATATATATATATATGTATATATATATACATATATATATATATATATATATATATATATATATATATATATATATATATATATATATATATGTATATATATATATATATATATATATATATATATATATATTTTATATATATATATATATATATATATATATATATATATATATATATATATATATATATATATACGATAGAGTTGATTAGGTCTAATGGGATATTCCTGTTATATAATAGATGAATAACGTCTTCTATTTGTACAGGGTGGTCCAAATTGGACACTTTTAAAGGTAAATCCCTTTATCTAAAGGAAATAGACGAAAACTGATGTCGGTGTCTGAGGCTCAATTTTTATGATCAACTCAATGGTGAAAACTGCATATCGATATCTAGTACCGTTTCAGATATATAGGGTGTTTTTTCAAAAATCTGCACTTTGGAAAAATGTTTGTAATTCTTTTCCTATTGAAAATTTTTGATTTCTGTAAAAACATTCTCAAAACACTTTTTCACTTGGATTTCAACAGTGTAAGTTACATTTTTTTAAAACTAATATTTTAATAGTTATTAACGCAAACATATATTTTTTAAATGGGATACCCTATATATTTTTCCGTATACGAATAGAATTGCCATTCTAAAAATATAGCACACTTTATATTTTACTTAAATCTACTTCAAAATATAAAGGTTTTCAGTTTTTACGCGAGTTTTAAATGCACATTTTGTGAAGTAGGCTTTGGACGGAGCGGCAATAGCAATTGTTTACCTATAGCAGTCAAATCGTAAAAACAAATTCACAGAAGTAACTCTAAGAGTCGTAAATACAATGAAATTTACTAATGCTATAGTACTTTAAACTATGTAGAAAATAAAACAAAACAACAATAAAACAATTTATTCCGAGTAGAGCAAACTAAAACAAAACAATTTTCTATAAGAGATGTTCGAAATCTCGACCAGTTTTATTTACACATAGGCGGCACCTTTTCTGGACATTTCTTACCGAGTTGATTAGGTCAAGAGGAGTCAGAGCTGCAAAACTCTGTATCACTGCGACTTCTAACTCTAGCCTGGTGTTTGTCTGCAATTTAAAAATTAGGTCTTTCAGTCTTCCCCAGAGATAGAAGTCCATGGGTGTTAAATCCGGTGACCTTGCCGGCCAACGGTTCGACCCTTGGTTGACTATCCAGTTTTTGTCAAAATTTGCCGATAAAAAATTACTGATAACTGCAGCGTTATGAGGGGGTGCCCCGTCGTGTTAAAAAAATATCTTTCTAAGGTCCATTAACGGCAGTTCATCAACAAGAGGTTCTATTTGCGGCCTTAAAATTTCTAAATATCTCTGAGAGGTGAGTGTTCCTTCGTAAATAAATGGACCTATAACCCTGCCTCTAAAAATTCCTGCTCACACATTAAATCCAAATCTGCTTTGATTTATTTGCTTCACAACCAATTTTTGTGCCCACGTATAAGAATTGTAACGGTTAAAAATACCTGCATTGCTTACATAAGCTTCGTCTGTCCAAATGCAATTTAATGAAAAATTCGGAACATAGTTACAATTCTCCAGAAAGCATTGGCAAAAATCCATGCTCCGTTGAAAATCTCCGTCTCTTTTCTTGTCCTATATGGCCTGAATTTGTGCTTCTTCAAAGTACGACTTACGTTAGTTCTTGGTAGTCCAGTGGATTCTTTGAACTGTCGGGTTGAAGTGTGGGGATTATTTCCGATAGTTCCTAAAACTACTATTTCTTCTCCTTATCCCTGTTTGATGCTTAATTTTTGGGTTGTTTCTTCTCCTTATCCCTGTTTGATGCTTAATTTTTTGGGTTGTTTCTTTTCAAACCGGCCACTATTAACCAGGTTATGTTGCAATCGAGCGAATATACACACACAAATTATTTGCCGCTAGGAATGAAACTGGTCGACATTTCGAACATCTCTCATAGAAAATTATTTTGTTTTAGTTTGCTCCACTCGGAATAAATTGTTTTATTGTTGTTTTGTTTTATTTTCTACATAGTTTAAAGTACTATAGCATTTAGTAAATGTCATTGTAGTTATGACTCTTAGAGTTACTTCTGGGAATTTTTTTTTACGATATGACTGCTATCGGTCAACAATTGATATTGCCGCTCCGTCCAAAGCTTACTTTACAAAATGTGCATTTAAAACTCGCGTAAAAACTGAAAACCCTTATATTTTGAAGTAGATTTAAGCAAAATATAAAGTATGCTATATTTTTAGAATGACAATTCTATTCGTATAGGGAAAAATATATAGGGTATCCCATTTAAAAAATATATTTTTGCGTTAATAACTATTAAAATATTAGTTATAAAAAAATGTAAGTTACACTGTTGAAATACACGTGAAAAAGTGCTTTGAGAATATTTTTACAGAAATCAAAATGCAGATTTTTGAAAACACCCTATATATCTGAAACAGTACTAGATATCGGTATGCGGTTTTGACCATTGGGTTTATTATAAAAATTGAGCCTCAGACAGCGACCTCAGTTTTTGTCTATCTCCTTTAGATAAAAATACCTTTAAAAGTATCCAATTTCGACCACCCTGTACATTGTCGAAAGCTTGTTTAAGCCTATCAGGCACAAGTATGCTGGAATGTTGTAGTCTATGGACTTTTCTTTTACCTGTCTCTCAATGAATACGCATCGGTGCATGAACGCGCTCTTCCAGTTGTATTACCTTGTTTATTTTTGTAGTAATAATTTTTGTTGTTAATTTCAGTGTACAATTTAGTAGATTTATGCCTCTATAGTTATTTGGAGTTTTTACTCCCTTCTTTCGCATCACTATAATTATCGCTGTTCTCCATTTGTCTGGGGTTCTGTTCGATCTTATAATCCTCTGGATAAGTGCTTGGAGTTGCTTAACCAGAGGGTACCCCCCACATTTTAGTAGTCCATTAGCTATTTAGTCTTGGCTGGGAGATTTGCGGTTTTTTAATTTTATTGCTAATTTATAGTGGTTAAAATATCTATTTGTCTTTTGTTTTTTTTTGGACAATTTTAAGACTATAATAAATTTTAATCTCGAAAAAGTCTATTCTGTTTTCTTTGAATTACCATCATAGAATGTCTAGCGCATTTTTCGAAGAACCTGAACCCCTTGGAAATATGGTTGAGTACTAGTTAGTTGTATAATTTAAAACACTGTTTATTTCAATCGAGATTTACTATTTATCTAAATTACCTATAATGGTAAAGATTAATGATTTAAATGTTTAACAATTCTTATAATTAGAAACTTCTTAAGAACTGAAAAAAAAACATTAACAGTAAAAAATGTCAATTAGGTATAGAATCTTAAATGCTATTCAGCTTAATGAAGCTTGCTTTTTAATCTCTCGTTTATATTCTTTCTGACCCTTACTTTCGGTAATAAAAAAACTAGCTAAAATGTCATTCACAATAACTCTCAAAATCTAAATAACTATATTTTTTAATGCAGCTGTATAGTTCTATAGAGGACTATCATTGTGCTACATCATGCTCTGCTAATGGAGACTTAGCTAAAAATAACCCTTCAAACATCTAAATGGAAAAGATGCCATTAGTAAAAAAATGAACCAACCTAATATTTAAATTTCAAAAGATCTTCCCTAAATGTAAACAAATTCCTGCTAATTTAAATACATCGTTGTCTGAGAGGCTGGAAGACAGGCTATGCGGTTCGTTCAAACCTGGTTTTTAAACATTCTGGATTACCGCTGAGTGTCTGACTTCTAATCTGACTGCCGTCCAAAAAAAGCGCTTTTTCACGAGAAAGATGGAATCTGTGTATGCTGATACATATTAGTGACAGGGAATACAAAACTTTTGGAAAACACAAATCTGTTAACAAACTTCTAAGGAGATAAACATTGACCAAAAAAGAAATATAAAATTAACTGGATTACACAGACAAAATTGTTTCTCTTGATAGCGTGATTAAATTATTTATGTTTATCCTATTGATTTTTTTATTTTTTTTTATCGTCTACCTCCCATTTTGACAGAGATTAACTTTTTTTGTTATATTTCGATGGAGATATCAGCGGGGATATCATGATATTATATGTCACGGTCGTTTTTATGTTTTATATTTTTGTATTTCTACATTAATTACTACCAGCAAGTTGGCGTTCTTCTATCAAGAGCAATATTTTGACAATATATGGAATTTTTATGATAAAAAGCAAAATATAAGCCTCCCTATATGAAGGGTGAATAAATTTTTCATGGGCACAGTATGTTTTTTTTCTTTATTGATTGTCTTTTTCAAGCTAAAATATAATAAAGACAAGTTATAAGTATTTGAAAAGAAAGTTTCGTTTCTAATTTTTAATAATTATATTATTCAATGTGGAAAAAAAAAAACGGTAAGAGAAGTATATATGAGAAATGAGTCGGTGATTACATTAGATTAAATATTTTTTAGTGACCATTTATTCCAAAATGTGCCTGTAGATATTTTGGTACCACCAAAACAAGCTAAAGAATTTGGATTGATTCTAAATCGTACTGATGTTGAGAGCCAAATGTTAGTACCAAATATACAGAAACTTATCGACGAAGAAGGCTTCAGACCCGAATACAAAGCAAATACTTTTGGCTGGACTGATTACCATACACTTGATGAGGTAAGAATAATTTTAGATATTTTACAAAATATTTAGTTTTTTTTTATCGCTCACCTCCTTGCCTCAGTAGGGATTTTACTCTTTTTTCATGTCCCAAGGATATTGGCACAGTAAACACACTATACAGTAGCGAAACTCAAGGATAATCGCATAGGAAAAACAGGTGCGTTTTCAGAAGGTCACGTGGCAATCCGCCATGTTAAAAGTGGACCAGCGCGAGATTTGAAATACAAATAAAGTTGTGCAAAGTTTTATCATTCAAAATCATAGATATAGAAATGTTTGAAAATTTTTGATTTGTTATTTAATACAGCATGAGTAATATAAAAGTTAATGCAGCATGAGTAATATAAAAAAAAAAAACAAAAAGAATGGAGCCAAAAATTCAAAAGTCTATCAAAGTTAAACGTCACTGTTTAAGGTTAAAGTTTTATTTACATCATTTTTCAAGTAAATTTGTGATTAAAGATGTTTTTTTAAGGACTAAATTAATTTAATTTTAATTGCGATTACCAAGATGTCAACATCTTCTAAAATAAAAGCATTTTTTTTTTTAAGCAGTGTTGTGTTGTTTGGTGTAATAGATCTCTCGTTAATTAAAAAACACTGTATCTACTTTTTTGGTACTTATTTTTTCTTAAACTACAAAACTATATTGTGTAACTTCGAGAAAGGTTAATATAATATTATTAATGAATTATGAACGTATATGTATAGACCTCTATTTTCTATGTGAATGATTCTTAGAGGTTCTATAACTTTTTGTGTTCTGTTATCTGTATTGCTTTTTGATAATGTAATTAACGCTTGCTTTTATTTACAATGAACTAATATTTAGATCAAAGAGTCAATTCAGTAATTTCCTAATTATAGTAACATACAATACTTAGTTATGACTAAGCTGACTTCTCAATTACAACTATATTGGGAATGTGGAATCTTTGACACAATGACACTACTCAGTATATATCACCACTACACCAAACACTTTATTTTTGCACTCGACGCGTGTTTCGCTAACCATATTAGCTTCATTAGGAGAAATGATTGACTCATATATACTGAGTATTGTCAATTACAGTTTAAAAGGAAAATAACTATATTTAATTTATAGTATAGATATACAACAATAGAAATAAGTTCTTTATAGGAGGAATATTAATAACAGGCAACTAAATCTTTAAATAGTAACCATAATTACCATCAAAATGGACTTCGATTAGGTGTACTGTCCATTTAACGAACTTATTTTCAGGATATTTTACCCTCTGGCACACATCGTCTGACAAAATCATATTACAAAAATTTCTTTGGAATCATATTAAAATTTTTCTTATTTTAATAGCATATTTGATTCAATAATCCATTTGTATCAGTTATTTCAATAATCCCATTCCCCAGTGGTTTTGTGATCTCAACACGACACTTAATATTTAAACTTTCAAACCCAGCTTATAAGAAAATAAAATATACTGTCTAAAATTTGAAAATAATAACTATGTTGTTATAGGTTTTGTATTCCTTACAATATATTCACAGAAACTTTTGAAAGATTGGCATGAAAAAGGAGCAATGTAATTTATAGAGAAAAATAGAAAAAAAAGTCACTTTCAGAGTATTAATTGTACTTGCAATTAAACAGTGTTAAATTTATCAGGTTTATTATTAGAAAAGGTGTGTCAAACAATTAATTCAGATGAAGTTACTGAAAACTAGAAGCCTCTTGAGAATACACCTTTTAGAAAAAAATAATATGTTTTATTTATAATTTATCAAATATAAATAGTTTTTAATAACTGAATACTAGTTTACACAAAAATAAATCTTTCTAAAAACCAGAATTTGGAGGATTATTTATTAATCATAAAAAAATTACACAGGCACACAAAAAAAGTTTTTCACTACCGAACAGATCACTATACCTATATGTATTTTTTGGGCGCTGAAACCGAACCCGAGGTCAGAATTGAGCAATCACGTCAGGATTTTTAAATAACCAGCTGAACTAAGTTTAGAAATAAATTTCAAGCTTTAATGACCAAATCACTACCAATACGAACGTTTTATTAAATCAATGAAGGTTCTCTGGAAGGCCGTCTCTTGAGCAAATACGCCTAAACAAAATGTACATTAGTAATGATAATATTGTCTCATGCATATGTATTTTTTCAAAAATGCATTTAAGATAGTGAAAAGTTGTCTTGTGAAAGCAAGCAATAGAGATTTATTAAAATAATCAACAACTCCAACAACTTTAATCGCATACCATGATTTCTATAAAATCATTGTTTCAACTAAAAGCAGAGGAACTGCAAAAAAAAATCATTAATGCAGCAATTTAAACTTTGACCGATAATACTGTTGATGATTACATGTGATGTAAATAAAGCATAATTAAATTTAGTTATGATTTAGAATAATAGTCTTAGCGCGCCCTGATTGAGTTAGAAATTTCTTATTTGCATAAAAAAGTGTGACTCGAGCAAATAATTTGCGAAAATAATTATATGGAATATTGCAATTCTCAACGGCACAACAATAACCTCCTTTCTCCATGATTATATAAATTGTTTCTCGATCTTTTTCGATTCTCTTCACTTACAAACGTTTTTAATTCTCTTTTTCTACAAACTCTCTTTTCCTTCTGTCTTTATATTCATATAAATTGCAGTCACATCAAGAAACGATGGACAATACATTTCCAAAGATACATTCCGAGACCGGATGTAAACACTGAGCGGCCATTTTGAAAAAGGACCCGTCGACGCACGCGCCGTCAAAATCTCGTCACCAAATTGGAGCTCAGTTTCGCTACTGTAGAATGTTTACTGTGATATCGGCGAGGATGTTCTAATACCCGTCAACGTTGTCCAAGTGCCGAAACATACATTTTTGTATTTCACGGCACCTTGCCACGGACGTTATTTGCATTTCTGCAAACAACTACTACCTATGTAGTTTGAAACTTATCTTGTGTAAAAATTACAATTGAATCAAAAATAGTAGATATTGTTTTCTTTCTATTAACAGTAAAACTCTAGTTGAAAGGTACTGATGAGATATAATAAGTTTTTCGTTTAATGTGATCTAAGTTAGATGTTAAGGTAACGTTAATAAGTTTTTTATCTTCTGTTCCGGATCAATAGCAAAGGACTACACTCCAAGTTATCTCTAAATTGATAAATTGAAAATATTGCAACTCAACAATCTATTTGTAAAATAAAATGTAATCGACCTCTGTGTGACATTATATTTTTCTAAAAAATAGTTTAATTACGTTGTTTTCAATTATCTGAGAGAAATCTCTTTATTATTACTCCTGAGAACAAAGAATAGAATTACTCTTAAATTAATTCTGTTAACCTAAGAAGACCCCGCCCTAGGATAAATAACAAAAAGAGAATCGGTAATTTTGTACCGAAAACTATGCATATACTTTGCCATCCCCCGTACTAGTGGCAATATGGGCTGTAGGCCTAAACTACTATTCTAAAAGCTACTACGGATATCTGTTTCACCAACTGATCAGAAAAGGCCGTTAATTTAAAAGAAGAAAAAGGTAACATTTATACCACTTAAAAAAAACAACAGTACTTAATTGAGGTGCTGTTATTTGTGTAAAATGATTGACGGCTATTCTGTAATTTATAAACGTAAAAAGTTGTTATTGACTTGATACTTTCATTTTACAAACTGAGACTTTTGTACCTTACATTTATTTCAGGTAGATTTTCAATGTAAAAATATTTTAGAATAACAAGTTAAGATTTAGAAATTCCAATTACAGAATCGATCACAACCTAACACGTAGGCTGAAAAGTTTTTGGTCTGGCACATAGATGTCGCCCTTTTCAAAAAAAAAAATATGATTTTTAGGAAGTATCAACCTTCAACTGACACGGGTCAAAATTTCATGACATTTCGACGATTAGTTTACAAGTTACAGTGGTTTTAGTGACGCTATTTTTGATATTTTCAAAAGAATGGAAAAAATCGGATTTCATGTGTTGATTAAACACTGTTTTTTGATGGGAAAAATACCGTTCAAGCAAAGCAAGAGTTACGAGACTCTACCCCTGGATAATCATTCATTATTTACTGGTATGCTGAATTTAAACGCGTTTATTCAGATACAAATGATGCTTAACGCTCTCAAATTGTTTTGGATGACCATAAAGTGAAATTGCGTGAGATAGCTAACACCCTAAAGATATCAAAAGAACGTGTTGGTCATATTTTACATGAGCATTTGGGCATGAGAAAGCTCTGTTCGAAATGGGTGCCGCGTCTACTCCCAGTGGATCAAAAATAACAACTTGTTGATGATTCTGAGCGCTGTCTTGACCTGTTTTTAAACGCAGTAAAAAGGATTTTTCCATGCGATATGTGACAATGGATGAAACAGGGATTCACTACTATATACTGCAATCAAATCGGCAGTCACCTGAGTGGACAGCAGCCGGTGAAAGCCGCCCGAAGTGAACAAAGACACAACAGTCGGCTGAGAAGGTTTTGGCCTCTGTATTTTGGGATGCGCATGGAACAATTTTCATCGACTATGCTGAGAAGGGAAAAACCATCAATAGCGAATACTATTTTAAGTTATTGGTGCGTTTGAAGGCAGAAATCGCAAAGAAACGGCCCCAAATGAACAAAAAAAAACCGGTCAAGTGCAAGTTGAACTTGCGCAATTAGTGTTCCGTACGTTGATTGCTTTTCAAATAAAAAAAATTTGTTACAGAAGTATAAAATGATCAGTGACTTCACAAAACACACCCCAAATGAGTTTTCAACAAAGTTTGTTTCCAATCTTTACTGAAATCTGATGACCTTGAAATTTTTGTTTTTTTTATATACCAGATAAATTATTAAAGGTAATGCACTCGTGATAATTTTCGTTCAATCTACACTCCGTGGAGAATATACCAGAATTTTTTCAAAATTTTTTGATAAGTACTTTTCGAGATAAGGCGGGTAGACAGCGATTTTTCGCGATTTTTTAAAAATAATACAAAGAAAAGTGCGCGCAAGTATTACATTATATATATATTTTTTACTCGTGTTTTCACAAGCTTTCATTTGATACCACACTTGATTACCTAGTAAAAAATTTTTTTTCACTTCCGATTTCACCCCCCAAAACTAACCCCTTAAGTTAAAATTTAACTTTCAAAACTACATGGCTTTGATGAGGCCATCAATTCCTATATTATTACCAAATTTCAAGTTTCTATGACAAATAGTTTCGGAGAAAATCGGGTGTGACAGACGGACAGACAGACGGACAGACACCGAAGTGATCTTATAAGTGTTCCATATGGAACACTAAAAAGTGCTCTTTCATCAAGACAATACACCGTCATAAGTCAATGTTTACGATGGCAAAATTGCATGAATTGAAGTTTGAATTGCTTCCTCATCCACCGTAATCTCCAGATTTGGCCTCCAGCGACTATTATGTATTCGCAGACCTCAAAAAATACTTGCGGGAATGAGATTTGGCTCCAGTGAAGAAGTTATCGCCGAAACTGAGGCTTATTTTGAAGCCAAAGACAAATCCTTCTACACGAAAGCTATAGAAATGTTAGAAAAACGTGAGATTAATTGTACCGCTCTTGAAGGAATATTGATGGATAAAATCGAATTTTTCAAAAAAAAAGTGTTTTAAGTAGTTAGACCCAAAACTTTTCAGCCTACGTGGTAAGTCATAAAAATAGACCGCCCTTAAACCGAAAAATGTTATAATTATGTGTAATATTCATTTATTATTATCATTCCCATCATTTAAGTTAGGATATTAACAAATTGCGTAACAATTAAAATTAAACGTTTCCGGCAACGAACTTACGAAAGAATTTGTAATTAAAATTGTATGAAGGGAAAGGTATTGTTGGGTGCGGTAATGCTTGGACGACGTGACGGGAAAGTTAACGACCAACTTCATTAAGTTGCATTATGGCCCCTACACACACATTAAGTAAATTGTTCCAACTTGGCATGTCAAGCCAGTTGGTCAAGTAAGTTTGATGGTGTGGGGGCGAAACTGGAGAGTTGAATGGTTTGATGACGAGTTGGATGGTTTTCTGGATTTATCAAAAAAGTTGTTGGAAGACAAGTTGGTTTGACAAGAAAGTTTAATCGTGTAGGACGATGTCCAGCCTTCAAACCATTCAATTCACCAACTTGTAGTTCTTGTTATTTCCGATAGGAGCAGTCTTTTTGTTTGTTATCATTATCATTTGTTGTTATCATTCAGTGTATCTTGTGAGTTTGTGAGGTTCA
The DNA here is from genome assembly GCA_019049505.1 of Pachyrhynchus sulphureomaculatus. Classification (NCBI taxonomy): domain Eukaryota; kingdom Metazoa; phylum Arthropoda; class Insecta; order Coleoptera; family Curculionidae; genus Pachyrhynchus; species Pachyrhynchus sulphureomaculatus. The sequence goes on along the minus strand of CM032453.1, from coordinate 33,650,713 downwards.
GTTTTTCTAGTTTTTCATTTTCTTCTTTTATTTTCATTCGTGTATCCATTCACTCCTAGTTCCATCATGAAACAATGGACGTAAGAACCTGAAATAAGGATTTCCTCAACGACTTCGTACAACTCTATGAATTCTTGCGAGGAATGGAAAATAAAATCCAAGGAGTACAACAACCGTGATAAGAAAAATGTTCCTTATGAGAAACTGCTCAGCAAGTCGGGTAAAATTGAACCCAGCGCTACTGCTGTTCATACTTCACCAGCAACCCAAGCACACTGATGAGAAGTTTGTCCGTCTCTCCATTTTAATTGCACGTGTGGGCTCAAATTGTACGGACAAATTTACTTTACCAACTTGTATTACAAACTGGTTGAAACAACTTACTTGATCGTCCGTAAATCTACTTAGGGCCAGCATGTGCTGTGCGCTACAGGTTGCATACTAAACATTATGCTCTTTTCCTGCCATCTTTTAACGAGTTTCTTTTCTTTATTCTATGGACGCCACCTGGTGATCATCATAGTAAGTCCGTTGTTTCTCAAGAACGAGAATTAAATTCGAAATAGATGTTTATCTACGACGTCCGTATTATGTCACCACCGATTTATCTAGAGATTTAATATTCAACATGGTTTAAATTGGAATAACTGACGTAATCGTAGATGACTCATGGAAAAAGCGTATATCTTAATAAAGTGTATCCTTTTAATAATTTATATTTTTTAGATTAATGCGTGGCTGAGGAATATTGCTTTCAACTACCCAGATAAGGTAACCCTATTGGTTGCAGGTAGAACCTTTCAAGGACGTGATATTCTTGGAGTAAAAATTTCTTACAGACCAAATAATCAAGATCATTCCGTTTTTATTGAAGCTAATATACATGCAAGAGAATGGTAAGATAAATAATCGGCCAAGTGCAAGTCGGACTTGCGCAATTTCTATTCCGCACGTTAAACGTTGATTGCTTTTAAAATAAAAAAAATTTTGTTACGGAGGTATCAAATGATCAATGACTTCACAAAACATACCCGAAATGAGTTTTCAACAAAGTTTTTTTTCGATTTTTACTGAAAAATGATGACCTTGAAATTTTTGTTTTTTATATACCATACCAGATAAATTATTAAAGGTAAAGCACTCTTGATAATTTTCATTCAATCTACATCCTGCGTAGAATATTCCAGAGTACTTTCAAAATTTTTTAATCACTACTTTTCGAGACAGGGAGGGGGGATAGTGATTTTCGCAATTTTTGAAAAATAATGCAAAGAAAAGTGTGATGCAAGTATTACATTACCTATATATATATATATATATATATATATATATATATATATATATATATATATATATATATATACAGTCCCTGGCCAAATTATTAGACGCACTGCAAGATTTCATGTAAAATATTAATTACCGAGTGATATTGTACCGTTTTATTATTTTAAATTGATTTGTTTTTTAGATTTATATTATCCAATCAATTACCTATTTATTTGACATAAATACAACAGCATTAATTTAGAAAAGCATAAGTTTATTAAGTTTTAAAGAAAAGTGAAATTAATGTTAGTAAAAGTCAATATTTAGTTGAGCCACCTTTAGCCGCTATCAAAGCTTTAATTCTGCGCGGCATGCTATCAATGCAAGATTGTACTGTCTCCTGCATTTGAGGATGATGATTCCACACATGAATAATCTTTTCTAGGAGCTGGGTTTTGTTGGTAATCACATCTTTAGCTACTTCTCTTTTCATCAGCTCCCACACATTTTCAATGGGGTTCATATCAGGGCCAATCCAACAGAGGGATATTTTTTTCTGCCAAAAAAGCTTCAACAGACCGAGCAGTGTGGCAGAGAGCTCCATCTTGCATGAAAGTGAATGGTTCCCCATTTGGAAACCATTCTCTGAGCTGCGAAATCAACCGATTTTGTAATACTTCTTTGTACTGATCTTGCCTCATTATTCCTTTGACGACGTACAGACGTCCAGTGCCCTTGCCGCTGATGACTGACCAAATCATCACTTTGGTGGGATGTTTAACCGTCGGGACGACACAATCAGGATGAAACTTTTCTCCATGACGACGACGCACATACTGAGCTTTATTCTGCAAAATTTCGAATGTGCTTTCGTCACTGAAGCAGACCTGTCAAAAATAGGAAAAATATATAAACTTCCATGTTTATTTGCTTTATTTAACTGAAAATGATAATAATGTATTAATTATTGATTAAATTGCTGTATCTGACCGATCTCCAGAAGTCCACATCTTTGTCTTGCCATTGTTTGGCCCACTTCAGGCGCTTTGCTTTCATTGCAGCTGTTAACTTGGGCTTCCTGGCGGGGCGACAGGCCTTAAAATCTAATTCTTTCAATTTTCTTCGAACAGTGCGCTCAGAAGCATTTACGCTAGCATCCTGGAGTTGTGATTTTATTACCTTTGTGGTAGCAAATTTGTTTTCTACACTCTGACCGTGGAGTGAAAATTGGTTTTCTACCGCATCTTTTCTTTCTTTTCGGGCTTAATTCCTTCCCTGACTCAATTTTCTTTTTTATGCGTCGTACACTAGCTTCAGAAACCTCCAATCTTCGTGATATTTCTCGGTTTGTAAATGTTTTCGCAATCACAAGGGCCTTCACTTCAGCTTTTTTACGTGGTGAAAGATCGCCTTTTCTACCCATAATGAAAATAGTCCAATTACTTTTTTTAAAACACTGCATACAAAATAAACTAATAACTGAGTAGTATAAAAACTGTTAAACAAACAATCACAGTCCATAAAGCCACAGAAACACGTCCGTACCTGACTCGATTCCGATCGCGACTGATACAGGTTTGTACTTATTTACGTTCATGTATCACTTTGTCAACACAGTGTTGCCATATGTTAAAAATAAATACAAATATGTAGTCTACAACAATTCTTTTAAATAAAAATCAATAATATTGTAGTTTAAATATACCATTATTGCATAAAAACTCTTAAGAAACATAAAATTACTAAAAAAATACAGTGCGTCTAATAATTTGGCCAGGGACTGTATATATATATATATATATATATATATATATATATATATATATATATATATATATATATATATATATATATATATATATATATATATACAGGGTTACAGGGAAAGTCGTCCTAGATAATTAAGGACGTTATAGTTTAGGTCGTTTCTGACCGATTTGACTTTATGACATGATGTCCTAAACTTAACCGTTTTCGAGATATTGAAGTTTAAATATTTTCTAAAAAAAACATGTTTTTTTTTTGCTTTTATATCGATTTTTTTTTATTAGAGGTTCTCGAGTGCGAGTTTTTGGTTATTTTTAGTTAGTCTGTATGTCAAGTATCAAAAAATCATCAAAAAAATTTGAACTAGTTACTAACAATTTCAAATGGTGGCTTGTTAATGTTTCTAAATTACGAATTTTTACCAAGTGTTTCCTACTTTAAATCAATAAAGAGAAAAAAAAATGTATGGAAGTTATTCTGCAAATTATTTTAAAAACTTTTACGTCTTTTTAGCTATCAAAAAAAGGTATAATACTAGGAGTTTAATAGGAAAACTGTACACAGAATGACACCTAAAGCGGGCTCGGGTAGCAAAAGGTAAATTTTTAGTTCTAGGTGAAAATACGAAAAAATACACAAATAAAACAAAAAACCCTGCAATTTAATATTTTTTATTAATTATAATTCATGTTCTATATGGTCGCCCCTATTTCTAACACAAATTCTCATTCTTTTTCTTAAATTAGTTTTCACAACGCTGGTTGTGAGGTGCCGCATCATTTCGTCAGCCGCATCAATTATTTTTTGTCTTAGGACATCCACGTTTTCGATAGGAGTCATCTGGTCGTATACGAGACTTTTCATGTGATTCCACACATAAAAATCCATCGGTGTTAGGTCTGGGCTTCTCGCCGGCCAAGGTATGGGTCCGCCTCTTCCAATTCATTTGTCGGGATAATTATCATTGAGCCATGCACGAACACTTCCTCTGTAGTGAGCTGGGCAGCCATCGTGTTGAAAGTACATGTTTTGTCTCAAACCAATAGATAGGTCTTCCATCAAATTAGGTAAATCGTTCCGCAAAAAATTGTCGTATTCCTCACCATTCAAATTATCTGGCAAGAAGAATGGCCCAACCAAATAATTTGAAATTATACCCATCCACACATTTAAGCTGAATCTTGTTTGTGATCCTTTCGTTCTTTTTTTGTTTGGGTTGCCTTCCTCTTTAGAAGCCCAATAGTGGGCATTGTGGTAGTTTGTAAGACCGTCTTTGTCGAATTTCGACTCGTCAATCCACCGTACTTTCTTAAAAAAAGATGCATCTTCGACATCGGTATTGAGCATAAATCTGCAGAATTCTAATCGTCGCAACGGATCTCCTTCTTCAATGACTTGTACGGGCGTATAGTGGTAAGGGTGTTGCCCAACAGTATGCATTACAAACCATACCTTCCACTGCGAAATACCAAGCTGTTGTGCGACAACATTTGTAGATGTGGTTGGGTCCACCTCAAAGAGACGTCGTATTTCGTTTTCTTCGTCTTCGTCAAAGATACGTGGTCGTCCCATGTTAGTCCGCCGTCTTTGTACGGAACCAGTTTCTCGTAATCTTCGATAAGTTTCATCAAATACGCTAACATCAGGTACACGACGAGTAGGATATCGCAGTATGTATTCATCACGTGCACGCGACGACACTCCTTCGCAAAATCCGTAACACATTAGGATGTCAGCATATTCCTTGTTGGTATACGTTGCCATATTCACAAGCAGAGATCAAAATCCAGTTACGAGCCAATTCACACAGTCAGAAGATGAAAGACAGATCTTTTTGAAAAGCACGGTATAGCACATCTACCACGGACGAATCGCATGAGCAGACTAAAAATCATTCAATAATGTTTAGTGAACAGAAAATGTCACTCGCACAGAGAGTACCCCCGACCGGAAAAAATACTTACCCAACCCTTTTTATTGTTTGAAGGTGCAGGTAGTAAACCGGTAGTATCTAAATTCTATTATTATGTTACTCTACATTTGGGCCTATTGAAATCTCATTTTCTTAGAATTTTCAATAGATCCAGTAGAAGTTTTTAAAATAATTTGCAGAATAACTTCCATACATTTTTTTTTTCTCTTTATTGATTTAAAGTAGGAAACACTTGGTAAAAATTCGTAATTTAGAAACATTAACAAGCCGCCATTTGAAACTATTAGTAACTAGTTCAAATTTTTTTGATGATTTTTGATACTTGACATACAGATCAACTAAAAATAACCAAAAAATCGCACTCGAGAACCTCTAATAAAAAAAAATCGATATAAAAGCAAAAAAAAACATGTTTTTTTTAGAAAATCTTTAAACTTCAATATCTCGAAAACGGTTAAGTTTAGGACATCATGTCATAGAATCAAATCGGTCAGAAACGACCTAAACTAGTTATCTAGGACGACTTTCCCTGTAACCCTGTATATATATATATATATATATATATATATATATATATATATATATATATATATATATATATATATATATTTTAACTCATGTTTTTATAAGCTTTCGATGTCCTGGTAATTTTTTTTCCACTTCCGATTTCACCCCGCTTAAGTCAAAATTTAACTTTCAAAACTACACGGCTTTGATGCGGCCATCAATTTCTATAGTAGTGCCAAATTTAAACTTTCTATGTCAAATAGTTTCGGAAAAAATTGGGTGTGACAGACGGACAGACAGACACTGAAGTGATCTTATAAGTGTTCCGTACGGAACACTAAAAATATATATTCAGTTATTACATAATTTTTAAAATTACAATAATCCTATTTTTAAGGGAATTCTGTGAAGGGTTGATCGGCCACAATGTATATTGGTGCCGTCTTGCACTTATTTTGGCTAGTGTCGGCACCAACTGCTCTTCATACATAGAATATATTTTTCTCCTGATGATGTCTTTTTCACAATCGTCTACAAGATGCATTTGAAGATCTCTCCATTTTTTCCTGTTCCTGAGTGATGGTTTTCCTACAATACCCTTAATAGTAGAAATTGGGGTTTTTGTTGGTTCACTAGTTTCTTGCAAAGCACTTTGTTTATTCAAATTTCTTTTTACCAAACTGTCGTAAACATTTTTCATTGTTTGTTTAGCGTCAAGTGACAAATGTTTTTTCTCTTGCGATAGCCACTATTGCAATTTTCTCACGGACGCCACATAATTAAAATAGAACCGTTACGTTGTAAGTAAAACTAAAAATAAAAATAATAAAAAGTATCTTTCGAATCTTAATGGGGACCTGTGGTCATTAGGCCTATATTATCAAATACTTAAAGGGCTCCAAACCGGGTTGCCAGGTAGTAAATATATAGATAAAAATAGATCCAATATGATTGCAGGTGCAAATGAAGGCGGTATACAAAGCAGGTAAAATAAAAATACGTTTATCGTAATACCTGGCAACTATGCACAAAACCATAATAGGGTGGTTTATTGCCCCAATGAAAAAGCAAAAAGGCAGGATCTTATATCTTGGGATTTACCATATTTAACTAATTTACTGGTCATGTGACTACTGTCGCTGTAGAGGCCTGAAGGAGTGTCAATGTTGATTAGTATACAGGAATTTGTTTAACAAAAGTTATCGAGGATTTACCTAAAATAAATCGAAAACGTCATATAATGCTTCATAATGACAAAACGAATTCTCACACATCGAGTCAAATATTTACATTGAAAAAAATAAAATTAATGTATCTGTCTGGTGATTTATAACCTTGTAATTTCTTTTTTTTACGCATTTGTGAAAAATAAAATGCATGAAGGGGCAATTGACGCGTTTTCATAGCACATTTCTGAGATAGCCACCTCTGAGTGAAAATTTCCAAGCATTAATCCACGAAATTAGTCACTTATCTCCAACTAAAATACTCACGCTGTCCAAAAGGTAACAGAATTTTTCTAAAATAAAATAACCGGTCAAGTGGAAGTTGAACTTGCACAATTAGTGTTCCGTACGTTGATTGCTTTTAAAATAAAAAATTTTGTTACGGAGGTATAAAATGATCAGTGACTTCGCAAAACACACCCCAAATGAGTTTTCAACAAAGTTTGTTTCCAATCTTTATTGAAAACTGATGACCTTGAAATTTTTGTTTTTTTTATATACCAGATAAATTATTGAAGGTAATGCAATCTTCAACCCGTGGAGAATATTCCAGAATTTCTTCAAAATTTTTTTATAAGTACTTTTCGAGATAAGGCGGATGGACAGCGATTTTTCACGATTTTTTTAAAATAATGCAAAGAAAAGTGCGCGCAAGTATTACATTATATCATATATCTATTCTTTACTCGTGTTTTCAGAAGCTTTCATTTGACACCACACTCGACGACCTAGTAAAAAAATTTTTTTTCACTTCCGATTTCACCCCCCAAAACTAACCCCTTAAGTTAAAATTTAACTTTCAAAACTACATGACTCCGATGAGGTCACCAATTCCTATATTATTACCAAATGTTAACTTTCTTGTGTGTGACAGACAGACGGGCAGACACCGAAGTCATCTTATAAGTGTTCCGTACGGAACACTAAAAAGAAATAATAGTTCCAGTAGTTATTTCTTCTCATTGTCGTACGAGTGACAGCCCGATTTGATGAACTGTCGAAGAATTAATTTCAAATAAAATTCCGCGATTAACTTATTTTAATTAAATAATTACTTTAGTTGATCAGAAATCGAACTGAGCAAAGCTAATAATAAAAAAATTCACAATTTCCCTCAAGAAAACCCTAAATTACACAGGCCGACCAAATTGGACAAAACTGCAGACCCTGAGACCAGAGTATACTTTTCCAAAGGTTTTGGGTGCGCTCAATCCGAATCGGACCTCACAATTGCTCTATCACATCAGGTTTTTGAGATATCCTAACCTAAAAATTTAAAAACACGGTTTTTCGCTATATTCGGGATTATATTACATCGCGAATTATTTTTTCTCCACAAAACTCGTTGAGGCATATGGAAGTACTACTTTTCCAAATATCTTATTTCTTTTCGGAGAAATCATCACTCTAGTTGCAACATTGTTTATTTGTTATCAAACTGGGTGTCTCATTTTAATGTACCACGCTAGTTAATTTTTTTATATCAACTTTTAGTAAAAAAAAGTTTCAGACAAAAGTTGAAGGGTTTTGAAGGAGCAATAAAATGATATAATTATCATGACCTTGGAAGATCATTTTGAAGGTCATTTCAAAGTCATTTGATTTTTTTAATGGGAACCCATATTTTTTATGACGAAAGATATTTCCCTACACAACTTTTGTTAGAAAAAATTGTCTCGATAATTCACCGTTCTTCAATACTTCAGTGATAAAAGACATTACACTCTTAATCCCCAAACAAGCATAAAGGCAAATTAACCTAACGTAATCTCAGGCGTCGAGTGAAAATTGATAAAAGATATTACACTCTCAAATCCTAAAAGATTCAAACTTTAACACAACAGAAAGGCAAATCTACGTTTTATAGTAATTTAAACTGTTCAGAATTCCGACCCGTTATATCAAATCCATCATTTTGAATTGCTTAAGGTTAGGGACAAATCATGACTCGTTGGGGTTAAACCGATAACGAATTCGGATTCAGCGTCTCAAAAATCATATAATTACACTACTCTCGCCTGCCAGATCAACTTTTTTTTTTGGTATAGTTGTAACAAAAACGCCAAAGTAATTAATTTCGGTCGATTTCTTCAAGAAGAGATAAAATATCTGAAAAATTCAAAATGCATTTTGAGGGGGAAGAGTAGTACTTTTAGGTGCCCTAACAATTTTTGTGGAGAAAAATTAAAACGCGTTATAATATAATCCCGAAAAACCTTGTTTTTTGCATTTTTAGGTTAGGATATCTCGAAAACTTGATGTGATGGAGCAATTCTGAGGTCGGATTTCGATTCAGTGCACTGAAAACCTTCGAAAAAGTATAGTCTGGTCTGAGGGTTTCAAAAATGTTGTCTTGTGTTATCCTTGAATTTGAATTAAATATGTCAACTCAACTGTGTATTTTGAAGGAGAATTTAGCTCGCTATAAACTGACTTCTCATTTCGTTCATTAGAAGTTGATTGACCTTTTCATCGTGCGGTTATTGTGAATTTTTGAGCAAATCCCGAGTTTATACGTGACTTAGTAATCTGTCATTTATTTCTCTTCCATCGACTTCAGTTGCTGAAAAAAAGCAGCATTGAAATTGTTCATCACAGTGACTGCGGGTACAAGTAGCGAGGATTTTATCATAAAAGTCAAACTCGGAGCACTATGGTTTGACACTTTTTTAAGAAAGAGCCGGAAAAAAATTATTATTGTGACACAACTTTAAAAAAAAAATTGTGGGCGAATTTTTCTGCCGTAACCACTAATTCGTGATTATCTCTGGTCCTTGTTCACTACAGTTCCTTTTATATATCTTTAACTGCGTCCTAACTTATTGAAGTACGCCACAAATTAGTAGCCAGAGGAATTCGTCTTGTACCGGAAAAGCGTCAATTTGTAGTTATATTCTCTCAATTTTTAGGATAACCTCTGCAGTCGCCACATACTTAATTAATCAGCTTATCATAAGCCAGGACCCAAACATTCGTGATCTAGCCAACTCTTACGACTGGTATATTTTCCCAGTGACCAACCCTGATGGATTTGTACATTCACATACTAGCGTAAGTTTTAAATTATCGACTTTAATCTTCTAAGAATCGTAACGAATTTTTTATTTACAGAATCGTATGTGGCGTAAAACCCGTATTCCATACTCTATACTATGCTTTGGTGCAGATCCCAACAGAAACTGGCCCTTTGAGTGGATGCAAGGAGGTGCTTCAAACCAACCATGCGCTGACACTTACGCTGGACCAAAAGCACTGTCCGAAAATTCGACGAGTTCTTTGGCTAACTTTATAGACTCACTTGGATATCAATTGGATGCTTACATCAGTTTCCATTCCTTCTCACAAATGTTGCTTCTTCCATATGGACATACTACGGCTCATTTGGATAACTATGATGAATTGGTATGATTCAATATTTCTTTTTTAGATATGCTTCGGTAACTTTTTAAAAATATTATTGCATTTCGACATGGTTAGTTATAATAACTTTTTGTGCCTCTATATTCTCAATATGATAATAGATTTCAATATGTTTGTTGACGACTTGCTGAATGAGATAGGTTGCCAAAAGTTTGCTTATGCCGATGACCTTAAGATTTTTAACTAGAAATAAAAATTTAAACAGCTGTTTAAGATCACCACTTATGTTTATTATATTATTGCTGACCATTGTTTCGACACAGTCTTCTTCTGGAGCACGATGTAAATTTATATCGTGCTCCAGAAAAAGACACAGTGTGTCGAAACAATTGTCAGCAATAATATAATAAAACATAAGTGGTGATCTTAAACAGTTGCTTAAATTTTTATTCCTAGTTATTATGGATCTCCATCAAGTAACGGCTAAGTCAGTGCAGTATTTAAGATTTTTAAACGCATAGACTCGGTTTCTGATTGCCACGAACTATAAAGTAGCATTAATGCTCTTACCAACTGATGCTCTGCTAACAGGCTCACCTTAAACGTTTCCAAAAGCAATGTCGTCGGATATACCTATCGTATATATATATATATATATATATATATATATATATATATATATATATATATATATATATATATATATATATATATATATATATAACAAGGATTTTCTACAGCTGACGCTGTCTTCCTTCTCTCAGCCTTTGATTCCATCCGTTTCTAGCTTCCCAGTCTCCATCTGTTAGACCCCTGTCCTCCATAGCCTCGTCCACATCGTCTCTCCACGATCGTCTGGGTCTTCCTCTTTTTCTTCTCCCTATAGGACTCCACTCCGTTATTTTCTTTATCCACATATTATCTTCGCTTCGTCTTATGTGTCCATACCATTTTAATCGTTTTTCTTCAATGGTGTTTATTGCGTTCTCTTTGATGTTCATTCTGCTTCTTATTTCTTCATTTGTTATTCTCTCCATACGTACCATTCTACAACATCTTCTCCAATACTCCATCTCTACTGCGTTAATTTTAGATTTATTTCTTTTGTTGATCGTCCATGTTTCTGACCCGTATGTCATTATGCTTTGTATTATTGATTTGTATATGCGTGTTTTGTTTCTCTTTGTAATGTGCTTGTCCTACAGGATCGAATTTAATTGTCTTATGCATGTTCGCGTTTGTCCTAATCTAGCTTTAATCTCTTCTTCTGATGTTGCGTTTTTTGAAATGATGGTTCCTAGATATTTAAATCTATCGGTTCCTTTGATTATTGTTTCGTTATCTACTTCTAGATTCTCCACGTTTCCCTCCTTTGTTGTTAGATATTCCGTTTTATCAAAGTTTATCGCTAATCCTGCTTTAGTGTATTCTTCTTTCAGTTTTCTTATCATATAACTGAGGTCTTCCTCATCTTGCGCTATGATTACTTGGTTGTCTGCAAAACTTAGAGTATATAAGTAATCTTCTCGTAAATATATAATAAAAGACTGTTTTTAATTAATTTCCACTGGTTTATTTAAATTGCGATGACGCGTTTCGCTGTCGATGCAGCTTCTTCAGATCTACAGCGAAACGCGTCATCGCAATTTAAATAAAACAGTGGAAATTGACTAAAAACAGTCTTTTTATTATATATTTATAATGAATTTCCATCAAGTAGAAGCTACAACAATCCATAATCTTCTCGAATTGGGACTCCCATTCCGCTACATTTTTGCTTCCATTTTTTTAATGTTTGTTCGAGGTATATTTTGAATAGTGTTGGGGATGTAGAGCATCCTTGTAATAGGCCTTTTGATGTTTGGAGTTTCTTCCCTATTTTATGTTCTATTTTTATGTTCACTGTGTTGTTTTCGTAGAGAGCTTTTACTGCGTATATTAGTTCTTTGTCAATGCCTATTTCTTTCATTGCGTTCCATAATCTTTGTCTTGGTACTGAGTCATAGGCCTTTCTTATGTCTATGAAGGCTAGATGAACTTCTCTATTCTTTGCCAGTTTTTTTTCCATTGTTTGTTTTATAGTGTATATGTGGTCTATACATGATTTTTCGGCCGTAAAGCCTGCTTGGTCTTCTCCAATTTTTCCTTTTATATTTTCCTCCATGATATTTTTAGTAATTTTTCCATACAAACGTCCCATACTCGATATTATGCTTAGGCCTCTATAGTTTGTGCATTTTCTACGGTCTCCCTTTTTAAATATAGATACTATATAAGCTTTTGACCATTCCTCTGGTATTTTTTTCTCTATTTATCGCTCTGTGGAACGTTTCTCAGCATTCGATGTAATTTATTAGGCCCGTACTTAATCATTTCATTTACTACACCCCCAGGCCCTGCAGATTTATTATTTTTGAGTGTTTTTATTGTCTTCTTTACTTCTTCATAGCTTAGTTCTATCTCTTTTATTTCCTTATTCTGTTCTTCTTCAGGGTTCTCTTCTTGGAATTCTTGTCTATCTTCTGTTAGCAGCTTCTTATAATATTCTTCCCATTCGCTTTCTGGGATGTACTCTATATACGTCTTCTCTCTATTGTTAGTCCTTAATGCTTTAATTATTCTCCATGACTCTGTACTTCTAGTTCCTCCTATATACTTTTCTACATGTTCGCACGATTTTTCCCATCTCTCGTTCTTTTCTTTGTTTATCATCCTCCTCGTTGCTGCATTTTTCTCTTTATATTTCTGGATCTTTTTTTGATTTTGTATTCAACCATTTTTCGTATAGTCTATCGTAACAACCCTATATGTTTCAATTATTCCGTAGATGACACTGTTCTGCAGAATCTTCGTTCGGTTAGAGACTTGGGCATCATCTTTAACAAGAAATTCTCTTTTGCTGACCATATTGAACAAATGGTTGCTGGTGAATCAGGGATGCTGGATTTCCTGATTAGAAATTGTAGAGATTTTACTAACATGTCTGCAGTCAAGTTTCTCTATTATTACTTTGTTAGGTCTAAGTTTGCTTGTGGTTCTATTGTTTGATATCCAATATACAATTGGCATATCAACTCAATCGAATCGATACAGAGGCTGTTCATTAAATATCTTATTTTCAAGGGGATGGTGTCTATTCGGACCGCGCTGTTGATCAGGGACTACTCTTGTCAGCGTTTAATGAGTTGCGTCTTGCGAAGAGAAGGGACATTCACTTCACCAAATTCTTATATAAGCTGTTAAATCACCATATTGATTGCCCTTTCCTATTAAGCAATGTATTTTTCCATGTACCACGCCTTGGGGCAAGGCATTCACCTATTTTTAACCTCGGCCTGGCTAGGTCAAATATATTGTTCCACAGCCCTATTTATATAATGTGCAAGAACGGCAATGTCATTGGAAACTCCGGTGATTTTTATTCGAGTAGGCTGTCGGTATTTATTTGTTCTCTGCTCAGTGTTTAGAGGTTACTTCAAATTTGTAGTTTTTTATTATTACTATTTTTTTTTACTTTGTTAAATGTTCTTACTCGTATACTCTGATTATTATTTGAATTGTATTATCTTCTTCTTTTATATGTAGCTCATTAATATAAACGTTATTCCTGTAGTTGGGCCTTGGCCTGTTGGAATTGAATATATAAATAAATAAATAAATAAATTTTAGTTTCTTGACGATGTCATAGCTATTTACTTACATGGGGTGAAAACTTCCGAGCAATACAAACAAAAAACCATATGATTTTCAGTGAGTGTAAACTCCCAGAAGATTCGTGTAAAATTTTCATGACATTTTGTCATGAAGGTCAAGAATGACTTGGGAACTGTTATGGCCCATCTGCTCCGTCGAAAGCAACTATTTGTCGATAGTTTCACCCTTTTAAGCCTCAAAATAGGAGGTAGTTACCCCTCCTTCTAGGTTTTTAATTAGCTTTAATTTAAGACCTTTTACGTTAAGTTTGCTTTTTTGTCTGAAAGTTATGGAGGTTGCAAAAACGGACTAATTTTGCAGTCACTCTTTGAAAAGGTGGCTCCAGAAAAAGAGATTTTGTTCAAATGAAGTACTCGAATAGAAAACTGAGGCTTATTTTAGACAGCACGACAAATCCTACTATATGAAAGGTATCCAAATGTTGGAAGATCACTGGAATAAAGGTATCGCTCTTGAAAGAACCTATGTGTCTAGGGACTTTTCATATTTTGTAGTACGTGCCTGTCTGGCTCTACTTTTGCCAGAAATTTTCTGTCACTGATCGACCAGTACGAGGGGCATCTTTGACATCGACATTACCAGAGCGAAAACGTGAACCATCTTTTGGTAACGTATCTTGACCATAAACGGCACAAATTTCTTCATACGCCTGAATTAAAATTGTAAATTGTAGCGAACTTTCGTCGAACTTTCACTCATCTTTAAGACACTCTAAATTCAATCTGAATAAACGAATTCCAACACTTTCTGCACGTCTACTACTGTTAAATGTCAGCTTTCAACTGACGCTAAGTATGACCCAATATGACTTATCCTACCTGAAATATGTCACGCTAAAGCTATTTAGTGAGAAAAGAGCTTAATATTTGATCGACATCAAATTTTTTTAAGCTCTGCGAGTTTTCCTTGTAAGTTAAGACAATACCCTCGTGATATCCACTAATCCCTATATTTGTTTATAATTGTAGATGACAATTGGCCGTCGAGCCATTGCTGACTTATCTGTTAGATACGGAACCAGATACGTCGTCGGAAACATTGCTGAAACAATCTGTAAGTAAAATTACCGGTCAAGTGCAAGTTGAACTTGCACAATTAGTGTTCCGTACGTTGATTGCTTTTAAAATAAAAAATGTTGCTACGGTGGTATAAAATGATCAGCGACTTCACAAAACACACTCCAAAGAAATTTTCAACAAAGTTCTTTACTGAAAATTGATGACCTTGAAATTTTTGTTTTTTTTTTTTATATACCAGATAAATTATTAAAGGTAATGCACTCGTGATAATTTTCGTTTAATCTGCACCCCCTGGAGAATATTCCAGAATTTTTTCATTTTTTTTTTTTTTAAATAATACAAAGAAAAATGTGTGCAAGTATTACATCATATATATATTTTTTACTCGCGTTTTCACAAGCTTTCATTTGACACCACACTCGATGACCTACTAAAAAAATTTTGTTTACACTTCCGATTTCACCCCCCAAAACTAACCCCTTAAGTTAAAATTTAACTTTCAAAACTACACGGCTTTGATGAGGCCATCAATTTCTATATTATTACCAAATTTCAACTTTCTATGACAAATAGTTTCGGAGAAAATCGGGTGTGTCAGATAGACAGACAGACACCGAAGTGATCTTATAAGTGTTCCGTACGGAACACTAAAAGTGACCATATTTTAGGTGTTAAGGAATATCAATCACTGTATTTATTCTCTGTCAATTAATAAAATCTGTAACTCTATTTAAAGCAGTCCAAATTTTCAGAGGAGCCGAAATTTAGCCAAAGTATTATCGTCAAATGATAAACCCAGTGACCTATACTTTATAAAAATTCAAGCCTTTCTTAAACGTGCACTCGGTCGAGAAACAACGTCGCCTATAACTTGTAGTCGGTAAAAAAAATTCCTTTTTTCTTTTTTATCGTTGGCACCCCAGCAAACAGCAAACAATGCTTTGTGGAAAGAAACTTATTTCTTACTTTATTTATGATTAAATAGTACATTATCGAATACGAGTACTGCATACACGTCGAGGCTGTGTTCCTACGTAATCATACAAAAGATCCGAAAATCTAGAGCGGTTGTTAAGTATATGGGCTAGTCGAGGGCATTCGTTAGCAAGTGGATGAAATGATACTCTCAGTTAAAGAATGTTGATGATCTATGAGAACGGGGCCCAAGAGAAAAAGTGTCGGACAAGGACGAAAAAATGAGTATTAATAGAGAGAGATATTGCACCGCTTATTTTGGTAGGCTATCTTTATTTGAAGCATGCACACACCGTTTGAAGCTTGTGCAGTAGTAAAGAGAAGAAATTAAATATAAGGACTGAGCTGTTACCGTTATTTGAAGCATGCGCCCACCATTCGGAGCTTGCGCAGTAATGAAACAAAATAAGAAAATCCTTTATTAAGGATAACGATTTCTCTTATTTAATTATTTAATAACTAAGGTCACCCAAATATGCAAAGCGCATACATTGCATATTTTGCATTTTTCTAAATATTTGTATAAATTCTTTAAAAATAGTATATATGTGCATATTTGAAGGAATTTATAATAATGTAGGTCTTTGGCAGGCGTTTTCATTCATTTTTCGGAATAAAGGTCAATGTTTAGGCCGCCGCCGCCGCGCCGATGGTTTTCCCCAAATAAATTTTATTATTTTATGGTCAGTAAAAACCAGTCAGTAAAACCCCTGACGGCCATCAGAGCATACTTGTATTATTAATTTATTAGATTTCATTTTTGGTAGTGCTTTTAAAGTGGTTACGTCGATTTGTGCTGTTTATCTTGTGAGTCTTATTTTACTACAGTGAAATGATCAAAGCCAGTAGTGTGCCAGTGTGGATTAAACCATACAAAGAACTAAGAATAGATATGGAAAAAATCTACTGTTCTGCATGTGTTAAAATTGTAAGTATAATTTTTGAATACCTATTGAATATACAGGGTATTTCATTTTCGTTTAATATTTAAACATAACGAAATTTTTGTCAGGATTTTGCCGTTGATGCTATTTTCAATCTTATTTAAGTTATTTTTGTTCCATTTAACGAACAAAATGCCTGCCTGCCCTAAGCACCTTGTTTTCTATTTAACGAATTTTTTCCTTGGGATTTTAATTAAATTTTCTTTTTTTTATTGCAGATACCATGCGATAAAAAATTTCAAATAGAGCAATACGTGAAAACTGCTTGCCATATTGCCAAATTGAGTAAGACGAAACTTGGAGATAGGCCACAACACACATTAATGCAATGTTTCCAATCAACGTACAAAAATAAAGAGCTAAATGAACAAGACATTTTTAACCGAGATCTATACCGTGCAATGATGACATCAAACATTCCGTTATCGAAGCTACGTAATCAAAACTTTACTTCCTTCCTCGAGAAGCATTGCAAATTTAATATCCCAGGTGAAACAACAATACGGAGAAACGACGTAAGCTCCTTGTATTCACAGGTAATTGAGGAAATTACAGGTAAAAACTCGCAACGAACATTTTTACATATGTATTGATGAAACTACCGATCCAAGAGGACGGTATATTGGGCATTTATTGATTGGAGTTCTTAGCGACGATATTTTGCCAAAATCTTATCTGATTGCTTCCAAACAGTTAGAAAAAACAAATGCATTGCCAGTGGCCAGATTTGTTCAAGAGGAACTATCGAAGTTTTTTCTTCCTACGCCTGTTCCAGGAGATAATTTTTTGCTTATTTTGTCAGATGCAGCACCGTACATGATAAAGGCCGGGCAAAATTTGAAATTTTTTTATCCAAACTTAATACATGTAACATGTCTCGCTCATGCTTTAAATAGGGTTGCTGAGGAAATTAGGAATCATTTTCCGCTTGTGAATAGCTTAATTTCTAACATGAAGAAAATCTTTCTTAAAGCGCCTTTAAGGATTCAGTTCTACAAAGAAAAACTACCAAACACTCCTCTTCCACCTCAGCCTGTTATTAGAAGATGGGGCACTTGGTTGGAAGCTACATTTTTTATTGCGACAACTTCTGTCAACTAGATGGTCTAATTGCAGAATTATCAGACGAATCTTCCCAATCCCTTACAGAACTTAAACGATTATTCAAAAACAAGGAGATAAAACAACAACTTTCCTTTCTTAAAACAAATTATAGCTTTGTTTCTAAAACCATAACTCAAATGGAGGAATTTAATTTGCCATTACCCCAAGTGTTCAACTAATAAAACAATGTGAGGTCGCTTTTGAAAATGTCGCAGGTAAAATTGAGAGCAAAATTTTTCAAAAATTTCGGAATGTTATGGAAAAAAATAGTGGGTTTCAATTTGTCAGCCAAGTAGCTAATGTTTTTAAAGGGGGATTTTACTGATTCCATTGATTTAGATCCTATGCTATTAAATAATTTTAAAAACGTCCTTATTACATCAGTCGATGTGGAAAGGAGTTTATCAATTTATAAATTTTTATATAACGATAGAAGACAAAACTTTTTAATGGAGAATTTTGAGAAACATTTAGTAGTTTATTGTTTTTATAACTAACGGCGACTCTGTCTTTTGCAATATTTGCATATTTCTGCTTACTTAGTTGCATCGCCCTGTATGTATCAAATTTAAAATGTATGTTTTATTATGCCGTTTACTACGTATATAAATTTTTATAATATGTACCTACATTATTATTATTATTTATTACAAAAAGTTCTTCTTTCTCACATTTGATCAATGTGGTTCCATGTTTGGCTGACGGGCCAAAACCAAGTCAGCACAAACGCTATTACCATTCCGTATTAAGGAATGACCTGACAATGTTACATGTTTTCAAAATCACTGACTTCTGAATGTTTCTGTGTATGTCCGTGTTGAGTCCCAATTGCACTAAATGTGGTGTGAATGTTATTGGTGTAAGGCCTGTGGCTGATATAATGAGGGGGACAATGATGACTTTTTTCCTGTCTCCATAGCCTTTTTATTTCCGTTGCAAGGTCTGTGTATTTGGAAATTTTTTCTGTGTATTTCGCTTGGATGTTTGTGTCGTTGGGGACAGCTATGTCAATCAGATAGGTGACTTTTCCTTTTTTGCACTGAAAAGTAATATCGGGTCTATTGGCGGAGACTGTTTTATCTGTATGGATACCGATATCCCAGTAGAGCTTGTAATCTTCATTTTCAAGTATGGATGTTGGCGTGTATTTGTAGTAGGGATCTGTGTTTTCTATGAGTCTGTATGTTGTGGCTAGTGCTTGGTGAACCACTTTGGCAGCTGAATCATGCCTGGCTGTGTACTCCGTTCCGGCCAATATTTTACATCCGCTCGTTATGTGTTCGATCGTTTCTTTCTGCTGGTGGCATTTCCTACATCTGTCCTCTGCAATAGTCGGGTCTTTGATGATATGCTTTTGGTAGTTTCTGGTTAATATGACTTTATCCTGGATGGCAAGTAAGAAGCCTTCAGTCTCAGGGAATAGCTGCCCATCCCGTAACCAGGTGTATGATTGTTTTTTATTTACGTCTTCTTGTTCTATGTGGTATCTGTGTTTTCCGTGGAGTGTTTTCTCTGACCACGTTTTCATCTTTTCCTGTTGTAATTGGATGTGACTGTGTGTGTCTGCTGAGTGGTCTGCCCGGGCTAAGTCGAGAGGTGTGTAGTTTTTGTCTGCTTTCACTGTCGCTGTGTGGAGGCTGGTTTGCTTGCTGTGAAAGAATTTCCTAAGTGTTTGTATTTGTTTTGTGTGTAATGATATTATTATTATTATTATTATTATTTATTACAAAAAGTTCTTCTTTCTCACATTTGATCAATGTGGTTCCATGTTTGGCTGACGGGCCAAAACCAAGTCAGCACAAACGCTATTACCATTCCGTATTAAGGAATGACCTGACAATGTTACATGTTTTCAAAATCACTGACTTCTGAATGTTTCTGTGTATGTCCGTGTTGAGTCCCAATTGCACTAAATGTGGTGTGAATGTTATTGGTGTAAGGCCTGTGGCTGATATAATGAGGGGGACAATGATGACTTTTTCCTGTCTCCATAGCCTTTTTATTTCCGTTGCAAGGTCTGTGTATTTGGAAATTTTTTCTGTGTATTTCGCTTGGATGTTTGTGTCGTTGGGGACAGCTATGTCAATCAGATAGGTGACTTTTCCTTTTTTGCACTGAAAAGTAATATCGGGTCTATTGGCGGAGACTGTTTTATCTGTATGGATACCGATATCCCAGTAGAGCTTGTAATCTTCATTTTCAAGTATGGATGTTGGCGTGTATTTGTAGTAGGGATCTGTGTTTTCTATGAGTCTGTATGTTGTGGCTAGTGCTTGGTGAACCACTTTGGCAGCTGAATCATGCCTGGCTGTGTACTCTGTTCCGGCCAATATTTTACATCCGCTCGTATGTGTTCGATCGTTTCTTTCTGCTGGTGGCATTTCCTACATCTGTCCTCTGCAATAGTCGGGTCTTTGATGATATGCTTTTGGTAGTTTCTGGTTAATATGACTTTATCCTGGATGGCAAGTAAGAAGCCTTCAGTCTCAGGGAATAGCTGCCCATCCTGTAACCAGGTGTATGATTGTTTTTTATTTACGTGGTCTTGTTCTATGTGGTATCTGTGTTTTCCGTGGAGTGTTTTCTCTGACCACGTTTTCATCTTTTCCTGTTGTAATTGGGTGTGACTGTGTGTGTCTGCTGAGTGGTCTGCCCGGGCTAAGTCGAGAGGTGTGTAGTTTTTGTCTGCTTTCACTGTCGCTGTGTGGAGGCTGGTTTGCTTGCTGTGAAAGAATTTCCTAAGTGTTTGTATTTGTTTTGTGTGTAATGATCTGATGTCTATAATTCCTCTTCCTCCTGCCTTCCTCTCGATGGTAAGTCTTTCTTTGCATGCGTTGGGGTGTAATTTCCTGTATTTGGTGAATTGAGATCGTATAAGGATGTGAATATTTTCTATGTCTGTTTGTGACCATTTGATGATACCAAATGAATATGTGAGTACAGGTATAGCGAACGTGTTGATGGCTTTAGTGAGATTCTTAGAGTTGAGTTTTGTTTGCAAAAGTTTCGTCAGTCTGTTTTTGAATTCGGTTCTGAGCTCTGTTTTGATGTGAGTGTGGTTGAGTTTGGTGCTTTGTTGGAAGCCTAGATATTTGTATGTTCCTTTGTCGAACATGTTATCGAGTGTTTCATTGTTAATGGTTTCTGTCTCATGGTGGCACTTCCATTGGCCTTTGTTGATGTGGAGCACTTTGCATTTACTTATACCAAATTCCATATTGACATCTAAGGTGAATATTTCTGTGATTTTGAGGAGTTCTTTCAGCTGTGTTTGTGTGGCAGCGTAGAGTTTTATGTCGTCCATATATAGGAGGTGGTTTATTTTATGTTGATTCACTTTTTGGTGTCTGATATTGAAGCCATGCTCTGTTCTGTTTAGTATATTTGAGAGTGGATTGAGGCAGAGGCAAAACCATAGAGCGCTGAGCGAGTCTCCCTGAAATATACCCCGTCTGATGTACAGCTCTTCTGTTTCGATGCGTTCGGTTGGTGTTTCTAGGTGTATTTTGGTTTTCCATGTTTTCATAATTTGCGCGAGAAACTGCCTGAGTTGTTGGTTGATTTTATAGATTTCTAGGGCTCTGATTAACCAGCTGTGGGGTATGGAGTCGAAGGCTTTTTTATAGTCTATGTAACCGATGTGAAGGTTTCTGTGTTCTTTTCTGGTTTGTCCCATAATCACGCTATCAATGATCAGCTGCTCTTTGCATCCTCGACTATTTTTCCTGCATCCCTTCTGCTCTTGTGTGATATGTACCTACATTATTATTATTATTATTATTATTATTATATGTTCATCTTTAAGTAAATAAAATACATTATTATTTATATTTATTTTTTACTTTGTATAATATTATATTTAGATTTAGTTCATTCGCCCTGTATGTTGAAAATTTAAGATGGGTTTTTTCAAGTCTATTTCGATTTTTTTTATTGCATATTTACAACATGTATGTGCATATTTTAAGAAAATTATTTGCATATTTATGCATATTTTAAAGTTTTTCACTTGCATATTTCGGTTGCCTTATTAATAACTTATAAGAGATGTATCGCTATTATGGTAGAGCCTGTTTTTTTCCTACTTAGGTATATAAACCTACTAAAAAAATACCGTAAAATTGAAATGATAATCTTTTACTGCAAATAACACAGTTAGTTAATGTTCAGATTATGTTCAGATTTTGCAATCTTTGGCACAAAGGCATTATAGTGTGTTTAGTGCTAATTTCAAATCAAATTTTTTATATTGCACATTCGTATTACCTTGGAAATATTGAAGGAATTGTTAAAAACCTGCTAGACACAATTTTAATTTAGAAACTTGTGTTGACCCATCAGATACTAATAACCGGTGTACTTAACCATGAAATGAATGAAAAAAAACCTTAAGTTTATAGAAGATGAATACTAACCTAACCTTGCAATTCCTTCGCGTTAATTCTGCGCGTGCTTGAGATATCGAGGACAAAGGCATGTGAAAAATAAGCGTTGCAAAATCTCTCTAATATGTTTTCTTGAAATCTTTAATTAACTTTGCTCCAGTGGGCAAAAAAAAATAAAGCAGAAAAGTTTGAATATATTGTATGAAGCGTTCCGCACTCATTTTCGGGCTAATGATTTGAAGTCGCGGAGTACAATTAAGAAACTATTCCTGAGCGAAAAACATAGAGAGAAACAACTCGTGTCAGCGGAGAGGGTTCAAGAGGATGACCCTAAATATCAGAATAAAACGTGTAGCTAGTAGAAGGGGTATCCGGTATCGTCAGACTCGATTGGCCATCCCAGTCACCCGATGCAAATCCAATCAAGAAGGTGTGGCCATATCCCAAGCAGAAGCTTCGTAGTAGAAAGGTGTACACAGTCAAGCCTCTGTTACGGCAAATTCGAGAATTTGGAAAACTTTGCCCTAAGAATACGTGCAAATTCTCGTCGAAAGTAGCCCCGAAGATGTTAGGCGATCATCGACGCTGTTGGCTGGATGAACTACTGAATCATTTTACATGGCAATCCTTTACCGTCAAAGGATGTAAAAAACTTTATTTTCAATCTCTCATTCAAAAAATTTTAGTTTTCCGGTTGAAAATATGATAAAAAGTAAATAACCATACGGGTAATGTTACCTTTATAATCCGTTTAAAAACAATTATTCACAAAACTTATTGGGGTCAGAAAGGAAACGTAAAATCATTAGAATTTCTCAGTAATTTGACTTTGATCTTGTGTTAGTGTCAGATGAACTAATTTTCCAATGTTTTTTTCGGTTTCTGATTTTGGGGTATCTTCTTCTGTCCAATCTGTGATTGGCGCCTTTTTAAGTATTTTCTACAGACAAAGGGGACCTACATTTTAATGTCGGTTCCGAACTACTTTACTAGGCATGATACGGCAGGTGGTTCGCCATTGCCTTCCCGAGAGAGGCGACCATCAAGTTGTAAATTTTATTTTATTATTCAGTTATCTTTTTTTATTATTATTTCCTGAGCCGAGATACGAACTCAGGTCGCTGGCGTAAAAAGCAGACATTTTTAAACACTACGCTATGACCGCCTCTGGGGCAATATCAGAATATGTTTATAGCTTGTTTTCCAGAATTATAATAAGAGATAGATATACTCTAGTTTGCTTGAAGTCCGTAAGCTGAAAACATCATAAGCAAATTGTCAGGTGATACTTATTAGATATATATATTTTTTTAAAACAATGAGACTAATTTGAAAACTGAAGCTTCTTCAGGAACATATTAGACATCATCAAAACTAAAATTTGATCTTGCTTTACAGATGTCGCTTCTGGTGGTAGTATGGACTGGGTAAAACATAAATTTGGAACACCAATAACGTACACATATGAACTGAGAGACACTGGAACCAATGGATTCCTTCTTCCAGCGAATCAAATTATTCCAACTTCCATAGAAACTATTGATTCCATCGTTTCCATATTTAGATCATACAGACAACTTCATCCCAGAAATTAGAGGTGTATTTTAAGCATTAAATTTTCTGGATTACTTTAATTCTTATTAAAAAAAATTATTTAAACACAGTGTGTATTTAATAAAAAGTGTGTGATCATAGCCAGAGTTATTGTTTTCCTTTTCTATGAACAAAACAAATCTAAGGATTAAAACAGTGGTTATTTTCTTATATTTTGATCTTAAAGCTAAAATGATTTTTTTAGGAGTATCCTTGCATTGGTAAGTTGTTTACAAGTTTGCGGTCGATACTGTGACATGGTCGTTTCTTTCTCTAAAAACTTTAGAAACAGTTTTGAGAGCATAATACCTCAAACGATAATAACACGTAGGCCGAAAGGTTTTTGGTCCGACACCTATGATTTTTAGGAAGTACCAGCCTTCAAACGGTACATGTCAAAATTTCATGACATTTCGACAATTAGTTTACAAGTTACAGTGGTTTTAGTGATGCTACTTTTGATATTTTCAAAACAATGGAAATAATCGAATTTCGTGTGTTGATTAAACACTGTTTTTTGATGGGAAAAAATACCGTCCTGGTGTGCTGAATTTAAATACGCTCGTACAGACACAAATGATGCTGAACGCTCTGGACGCCCAAATGAGGTGGTTACACCGGAAAACATAAAAAAAATCCACAAAATTGTTTTGAGTGATCGTAAAGTGAAATTGCGTGAGGTGGCTGACACCCTAAAGATGTCAAAAGAACGTGTTGGTCATATTTTGTATGAACATTTGGACATGAGAAAGGTCTATTCGAAATGGATGCTCACTGTGGACCAAAAACAACGTGTTGATGATTGGACCTGTTTAAGAGCAATAAAATGCAATTTTTAATGCGATATGTGACAATGGATGAAATATGGATCAACCATTGCACGCCGGAATCAAATCGGCAGTCAGCTGAGTGGACAGCAGCCGGTAAAAGCCGTCCGAAGCGACCAAAGACACAACAGTCAGCTGGGAAGGTTTTGGCCTCTGTATTTTGAAATGCGCATGGAAGAATTTTCATCGACTATGCTGAGAAGGGAAAAACCTTCAATAGCGAATATTATATTAAGTTATTGATGCGGCTGAAGGCAGAAATCGCAAAGAAACGGCCCCAAATTAAAAAGAAAAAAGTGCTCTTTGATTAAAGCAATGTACCGTGTCGCAAGTCAATGGTTACGATGGCCAAATTGAATGAATTGAAGTTCGAATAGCTTCCTCATCCACCGTATTCTCTAGATTTGGCTCCCAGCGACTATTCTCTATTCGCAGACCTTAAAGAAATGTTCGCGGGAAAGGGATTTGGCTACAATGAAGAAGTTATCGCCCAAACTGAGGTCTATTTTGAAGGAAAAGACAAATCCTTCTACAAGAAAGGTATAGAAATATTAAAAAAGCGTTGGACGAATTGTATCGCTCTTGAAGGAGACTATGTTGATGAATAAAGTCAAATTTTGAAAAAAAATGTGTTTTAAGTAGCTAGACTAAAAACTTTTTAGCCTGCCTGTTATATTGTCACTGTATACATTTACACATTTTCTTTTTATTGACGATTAACTACAACATCTTTATTATTAAGAATCTTTAGAACCCTATATACTAAAAAGGAATAGACAAAATATGTTATTTATTACATCGTTTCCCGCCAAATCAATGATCCATTAGAAACTGCCATAAGTGCGGTAAGGACAAACAGAAAACATTGGACAGATTTCCAAACATTACTTTGGAAATCTGGCAACACTTACATTTGACCAAATCGTTACTTGTTAGCATTAGGGTCGATATAGTCGCCCTAGTGAAATGACATTTTTGTTCTTGGAACGCATATAAATGTAAACATGTCGAACTTTGCTTGTACTAAGTTAAATTATACCTTCCTTACGTCATGCACTATCGAGATCCTTTGTTATTATCATATTTACTTCTTGATCCTTACATGCCATAAAATAGCTATGTCATCCATAGACAGCGTAAAAAGATGTTCCAATATGTAACGTTTTTAAATTATTAAAAACATAGAATCAAAGTGGAGGCCACAAATGAACCCTGTGAGAGACTAATGTGATGTGTGAAACTAAAAACATATTATTATCTGCCCTGCACTTTCTAACATATAGAATTAAATCAAACTGGGCAGCACTTCTCCAAAACCGCAAATTTCAAATTTCTGCAGAACTACTTCGTGCTTGACAGAATCAAACACCTTGGTTCAGTTACAAAAAACTGCCACAGGCCCCATTCTTTATCCGCCTATGAATTCAAGCTGATTGGAAGTTTTTGAAAAAGACATAATTCTTTTTTTAACAAGTTTTTCCACAATCTTAAAAAAGATTGAAAGCAGCTAAAAAGGACAAGACTATAAGGTTGAGTCTTTAACAGCTTTATGAATAGGGATAGCTATTGTTTGCCTAAGACAATTAAGAAAATATTTCTCAGAAAACCAATGATTAATTGCTTCAACTAAAGTCATTAGAGCAGAGTTGCGTGTTCGCAAAGTATTCCGAATAAAAGAGCACATTATTAAATGTATTTACACACTCATAACTTCATAGTGTAAAGTTATGTTAATGGCCGAATATGTTTATATTAATTCAAGAAAGCTATAATAATTTAAAACTACTGTTGCTTCCTGGCGTGTTTAAATGGATTTCTTTATAACAAAATTCAATAATGATTCTTAAGTTAAATACATGAATTCTCGAAAAAGAAACCGAATTTTTTGCTTTAGAAAGAGTACTACCGCGCCATCTAATGAACTAAGTACGTCTATTGATACATTATCGACCGTGAATGGCTTTTAGATCAGTCGCTAACAATCAGTTCTGTATCTCCAAAAATAACAGCTGTACAGCGACACTTGGAAAATTATGATGGAACAAAGTGTTATCATTAAATTCTGCTTCAAACTTAAGAAAACTCTTACTGAAACGTTGCAGTTATTAAAAAAAAACAAGCGTATGAAGATGATTGCCTATCCAGTATACAACATTACGAATGATTTTCTAGATTCAAAGACCGTCTAGACACAATTGAAAACAATTCTAAAGTGGTCGTCCGCGAACATTTGCGGATAAGAATGTGGAAAAGGTGTGTGAAATTTTGGAGCAGAATCCAAATGTGGCCTGCAGAATATTGTCAGAGGAGTTGACCGTGTTCAAGGATTCCATCTTCATCATTTTGCGTGATTCCGAACAAATTAAGTATTTTTTTTTATGGGTCTAGCACACATGCTGCAGGGAAGTCCCTAAAGCGCTATAGGAGCGACACGCCTTGTTCACGTTCATTATATTATCAGAACGTCTCGCTCAACATAAATTTTCTGAAAAGCATTGTGAAAGTACATGAAACATGGTGCTACCCGAACGTGCAAGTGGCAAAACATCAAAGTTCTCTGTGGCAATCAGATGACGAGCCCTCATTAAACAAATTTCGCTGCCAAAAATCATTTGGTTTAGGTATTTTGGAACCATGTTGGAGCAGAATTTTACGCACTCCTTCGGAGAATCGCGTACAGCTAAGCTGAATACACCATCGTACATGACCGATATTGTACCTAGATTTTTATCTCTGAAAGATATTGTAACCCTTGACTATCCACTATAATCACCTGACATGACTCCTTGTGAATATTTTCTATTTCAAAAATTAAAAATTCCGATCAATCGGACTGATTACAACGCCAGTCCTTATATTGAGACTGCAGACACCATCGTTTTGAACAATCTCTTGGTCATGTAATACATGGAGAAAAATATTACCTCCTCCAGTTAATTATGAAGGGAAAGATTGAAGGGAATCGTGGAGCTGGTAGAAAGCAGATCCTGGTTCAAGAATATCAGGGAATGGACAGGCATATAGAAGGCTGAAGACAGAGAAACACTCTCCATAGTGATCGCCTACGTTTGGGCGACCGGATATGGCACATAAAGACGAAGAAACGTCGTAACAACGATAAAAGCGTGAATAAATAAAAGCATTTTTATATATATATATATACGTATATATATATATATATATATATATATATATATATATATATATATATATATATATATATATATATATATATATATATATATATATATATATATATATATATATATATATATATATATATATATATATATATATATATATATATATATATATATATATATATATATATATATATATATATATATATATATATGATAACGTCTTTTTTTTGCGGCTATTTTATAACCTCACGTTTGCGGCGCTATTTTCTTTATTTTTATTTATTAAATAGAAAGCCGTTATTTGCCCCTTATGTATATCTTTATTTTTGAAAATGGATTGAGTGCATATTAATACTGATACAGCAAAAACTAGACATAAGCTAGCTCATTTTTTTACCCGCACAAGATTCATTTTAGAATAAAAAGAACCTAAGTTCAGCTCAAAAAATGAAAACATACTGAAGACCATTTAGTTGTTAATATAAAATTGAGTTGAGTACAACCCTTACGTCCTGAAAGAGAGAGTAGGAGTTCAGTGAGACACTACACATTTAAATAAAGAAGGGCATATTAACAAAATAAAAATGTCTACTTTTATTACACTCTTAAAATTTCATCTACTAAATAAATAACCTTGTATACGAGCGACGAGCAACAAGGGTTCCGCCAATGTAGATCAACCACAGACGCTATCTTTGCAATAAGGCAAATAAGAAAAAAAGCTATAGAATACCAGAAACCAGCATTTTTTTGTTTCATCGACTTAAGGAAAGCATTCGACAGAGCCAGGTTAAAAGATATATTAGAATTAATAAAGGACCTAATTCCGCAACCATACCATAAATAATCCAAAAACTCAATCACGGTAACACAACAAGAATAAGAAGTAATAACGAATTTACAAAGGAAATAAATATAAAAGTAGGAATAAGACAGGGAGACAGCTTAAGCCAGTTACTATTCTGCATAATAATGGTCAAAATCACTGAGGAAGTCAACGATGGATACGAACTAGGAGATAAACAAATAAAGATACTGGGTTATGCAGATGATATTGGTCTAATATGACAATCGGAACACGGCCTACAAAGACTGCTCTATGAATTCAAACAAGTAGCAGAAAGATACAACATGGAAGTCAATACCGACAAAACAAAATACTTCACAATAGCTAAAGAATTAGTAAGGTGTAAATTAGAAATAAATGGGAAATTAATAGAGCAAGTAATGAAATTCCCATATCTTGGAGTACTAATTACTAGCTGCGGAGATATAACAGAGGAAGTGAGACAACAAACAAATAAAGCAGCAGCAATATCAGAGGCCCTCAGAGATGTAGTTTGGAAAAAAAAAGATCTACGTGTAGAAGTAAAAACAAGAATATAAAGAACTTGCGTTAGACCCATACTTTCTTATAGCATAGAAACTCGGGCAGATACAAACAAAACCAAACAGCTACTAAGAACAAATGAAATGAAGATACTGAGAAGAATAACATGTTTTAGTTTAGACATATATTAGACAGAGTGAGTAACAACACCATAAGAGAACAATGCAAGGTAGAGGATATAGTCAGACAGGGAAGAAAGAGGAGAAGAGAGTGGCGTGAACATGTAAAAATATGTATGAACAAAAAACCACATGAAACAAGACCAAAAGGACGACCACCAAAGAGATGAAGAGACAGCTGGGCATCTGAATCACAAGAGGCTAAATAACGAAGTAGAACAGGTCTGTGACCTACTCAGAAGAGGAAGTAAGTAAGTAAGATTTTGATGGTCTGTAAATGATCGTTAGTACCGTATCCACATCCAAAGCCAGCCTGTTCGCGTGAATGATAAAAGTCTAGTCTTCATTCTAGGTTTTGTTATGATTTTGGTGAACCACTTATACATATATATATATATATATATATATATATATATATATATATATATATATATATATATATATATATAAATAATTTTTATGCTAATTCTTCGTATAGCAATAGTTAGGTTTTCTTCTCGACAATCTGTGTACTTGGAGAAACTCTCTGTAAGTATCGAATTCGCCGTGCTTGCAGTTTTCTCATAAAGCATCACCTTTACTGCTAATAAAACAATATATTGAAGTCATTTTCATATAAAATCACCACTTTAAATGATTTTATCATACTTTTATTGCTCTTAAAGGTTAAACCAGAATGTTAATGACATATTTAATGCCATTTTCATCCACGATAATCTAGAAAATGATGAACATGTTATGGGAAACTAGATTTATAGTGTCATTTTCATTAATATAGTTTAGTTTCGGTATTAAATAACGTTTTGGTTAAATGGGAAATCCTGGTTTTTGGAATCAGACCGTTTCAATTTAAAGTAACTTTTTGACGTGCTACCGACGTTTTTTTTTTTGATAGGCAAAGCACACGTGCTCTAAGGAACTCCCTAGAGCGCTACAGGAGCGACTCTTGTTCAAAAAAAGCTATACAAGTTGGTCTTGGGTCGCTGTTAGTTGTATTCAGTAGGAAACACAATCCTGGGCAAATCGTTCCAAACTAGTTAATTGAAGAAATATTTGCATAGTGCTTTGTATGCTTAAATAGGATAGTATATGGTTTTTACTTTCAGTTCTAGGATGTTAATATTTTTTTCTTTCTTTTTAAATTATTATTTATATAATTTTTGTTCTTTAAATTGATTATGTTGGGCAAATAAAGAGAAATAAATAAATAAATAGCAATTTTGGAGCATTTTATTATTGGTAAATATTTCGAAAGAGTCACTATTTCCATTAACCCACTAAACACACAAAATCACATCAATTCAAAGGAAAACAGTAAATATGAATTAACTTATATGGAAATATAATATTTAAGCACGTTAATTTGTATATATATATATATATATATATATATATATATATATATATATATATATATATATATATATATATATACCATATATGTATATATATATATATATATATATATATATATAAATATACGAGGCTGGTTTGAAAAGTCTGTGCAAAGTCTGAGAGATGGCACCACCGGCGCGTATCGAGGTCATGTTTAGTTAGTAGCATCTCTTGAATGAACGCACACCAAGTTTCAGCCATATTAGTCTATTTCTTTGTGTTTGGCATTCGTGTGAATCAAGGAAGTCGAATGATTTTCAAGAAATGGACGAAAAAGAATTTCGTGTGGTGATTAAACATTACTTTATGAAAGGCAAAACGCCTCAGGAGACTAAAGAGAAGCTTGATAAACATTATGGTGACTCTGCACCTTCGATTAGAACAGTTTACAAGTGATTTCAAAATTTTCGGACTGGCCATATGGGCACAAGTGACGCTGAACGTTCTGGACGGCCTGTGGAGGTTACGACTCCAGAAATCATTGATCAAATCCATGATATGGTGATGGATGACAGAAGAGTTAAGGTGCGTGAGATTGCTAGTGCTGTGGGCATCTCGACTGAACAGGTACATAATATTTTGCATAAACATTTGGACATGAGAAAGCTATCCGCAAGATGGGTGCCGCGATTGCTCACGCTTGACCAAAAACGGAATCGTGTGAAGTGTTGGAAGGATGGTTTGCAGCTGTTCCAGAAGAATCCGGAGGACTTTAAGCGTCGTTTCGTCACTGTGGATGAAACATGAATACATTACTATACTCCTGAGACCAAACAACAGTCTAAACAATGGGTTACCAAGGGGAATCTGCACCAAAAAAGGCGAAGACCGTTCCTTCGGCCGGAAAGGTTATGGCGACTGTCTTTTGGGATTCGCAAGGGATAATCCTCATCGACTATCTGGAAAAGGGTAAAACTATTACAGGTGAATATTATTCATCGTTATTGGACCGTTTGAAAACCGAGCTGCAAAAAAAACGCCCGCGATTGGCCCACAAGAAAGTCCTTTTCCATCACGACAACGCACCAGCACACACCTCAGCAGTTGTGGTCGCAAAATTAATGGAAATAGGATTCCAACTCGTTTCACATCCCCCCTATTCTCCAGACTTGGCTCCCTCGGACTACTATTTGTTCCCCAATTTGAAGAAATGGTTGGCGGGACAAAGATTTTATTCAAACGAGGAGGTGATTGCAGACACTAATGGATATTTTGCAGACTTGGACAAATCCTATTATTCGGAAGGGATCAACAAACTAGAACATCGTTGGACGAAGTGTATAAGTCTAAAATAAAAAAGGTTTACCCCAAACACTTAAGTAGTTTTTATTTTTGCACGGACTTTTCAAACCAGCCTCATATATATATATATATATATATATATATATATATATATATATATATATATATATATATATATATATATATATATATATATATATATATAGTCCCTCTGTCTGTCTGTTTGTCCGTTAGTACGCTTATCGCTCGAGAACAACTTATCCGATATACGTTTTTTTTTTTAAATTTAAATTAGGTAACATAAGGAATAGGCAGTGACGATAATAGTAAATCAAGTCGGAAAAAAGTTTTGCCGCTAGCGCGCTCTCTTGCAATACGCTGCCTAAACCGTTAAATATGGAACAATATCTTGTAGTAAAGAATATCTATAATATATATAAAACGCAACGTCTCTCTGTCTGTCTGTCTGTCCGTTAGTGCGCTTAATACTCTAGAACCACTTATCCAATTTACGTGTCTTTTTTTAATTCATACGTATGTTCCCTGGCCAGGTTATCTAATAATAATAATAATAATAATAATAAGTCCTCAGGGACTAGGGGAATTCCAGGATTCTCCTAGTACGGGCACTGACAATTCCGAGCTACCTGAGTCATGTGCTGTCTTGTGTTGTCCAGATTATTTGAGAGGAAAACGAGCTTAGAGATACTCGCTCTCTAAGAAACTCAAAACAGCAACTTTCATATCTTCTTAAAACGACGAGGAACAAAACATACAAAAATAACTTTTAGGGACAGTCCAACAATAATACGCACAGGAAAACACACCAATGTCGGCATACTTTGAGCTTCTGACACCACAGAACACTGAAAACACGCCAAACAATAGTAGACCAATAAAAGAAGCATCGGGCGAACAAGGACGTCGCGGGAAATGGCAGCTCGACCAGAACGATGAAGACCGGTTAAAAGAAAATGGATCTGCCAAAAGTGTTGGGCCGGCGAATAACCCGACACCCACCAAGGCCGGAAAATTAAAGCAACGTATGAGTTGAACCAAAGAAATCAACGAACACGTCATGCGTTGCTGTAATAAAATCACAAAATCTGGCAAAGAAATCATCAAATCACCTGCCTTCGAACTCTATACAAGATCATCATAGCCACAATTTCCAAGAAAATAGAACAACACCTAATAGACAACAATATTCTCACAGCAGAGCAGAAGGGGTGCAGGAACAATAGCTGAGAATGCAAAGAGCAGCTGATCATAGATAGCGTGATCATGGAACAAACCGGAAAAGAACACAGAAACTTTCACATCGGTTACATAGACTATAAAAAATCCTTCGACTCACCCCACAGCTAGTAAATCAGAGACCTAAAAATCTACAAAATGAACCAAAATCTCAGGCAAATTCATGCGCAAATTATAAAAGCATGGAAAACCAAAATCCACCTAAAAACACAAACCGAACGCATCCAAACAGAAGAGCTATACATCAGACGGGGTATATTTCAGGGAGACTCGCTCAGCGCTCTATAGTTTCTCCTCTGTCTTAATCCATTCTCAAATATACTAAACAGAACAGACCATGGCTTCTGCATCAGATACCAAAAAGTGAACCAACATAATATAAACCACCTCCTATATATGAATGACATAAAACTCTACAGTGCCACAAAAACACAGCTGAAAGAACTGCTCAAAATCACAGAAACATTAGATATCAATATGGAATTTGGTATAAGTAAATGTAAAGTGCTCCATATCAACAAAGGCTAATGGAAAGGCCACCATGAGACAGAAACCATCAACAATGAAACACTCGATAACATGCTCGACAAAGAAACATACAAATATCTAGGCTTCCATCAAAGCATCAAACTCAACCACACTCAGATTAAAACAGACTCACCAACCTTATACAAACAAAACTCAACTCCAAAAATCTCACAAAAGCCATCAACACGTTCTCTATACCTATACTCACATTTGGTATCATCAAATGTTCACACACAGACATAGAAAACATTCACATCCTTATACGTTCTCCATTCATCAAATACAGGATATTACACCCCAGTGCATGCAAAGAAAGACTTACCATCGAAAAGAAGCAGACACAGACAGTCACACCCAATTACAACAGGAAAAGATGAAAACGTGGTCAGAAAAAATACGCCACGGAAAATACAGATACCACATAGAACAAGACCACGTCAATAAATAACAATCATACACCTGGTTACAGGATGGGCAGCTATTCCCTGAAACAGAAGGCTTCTTACATGCCATCCAGAATAAAGTCATATTAACAAGGAACTACCAAAAGCATATCGGCAAAGACCCAACTGTTACAGAAGACAGATGCAGGAAATGCCACAAGCATAAAGAAACGATCGAACACATAACAAGCGGATGTAAAATATTAGCCAGAACGGAATACACAACCAGACTTGACTCAGCGGCAAAAGAGTTCACGAAGCACTAGCCACAACATACAAACATAGAAAACACAGATCCCTACTACAAATACACACATACTTGAAAACACAGATTACAAGCTCTACTGAGACATCAGTATCCATACAGATAAAACAATCCCAGCCAATAGAACCGATATTATCTTTCAATACAAAAAAGGAAACGTCTGATTGATATAGCTGTCTCCAAGGACACAAATTTCAACTTTCTATGTCAAATAGTTTCGGAGAAAATCGGGTATGACAGACAGACAGACAGACAGACGAACAGACGTACAGATAGACGGACAGACACCGAAGTGATCTTATAAGTGTTCCATACGGAACACTAACTAGAATTTAACAACCTTAAGCCGTCCGATATAAGAATTTTGGTAGGGACTTCAAAAGATTAAAGAATATGTACTGCCAAGCGAAATTTTATTTCAATTTTATTTGTTCTTATACTCGCATACTTATAAACAATTTCGTAAAAATTCATAACTTAAATTAGTAACTCCCCAACTGAGACATGCTCTGCCAATATTTAAACCAACTCCTCTATAAAAATTCCTTATGCCCTTTTGATCATGTGCATATATAGTCTTTACAACTTGTGAAATAGATGGAAAGTCTCCTCCTAATTTCTGTTGCATTTGAGTTTTTATGACCTTCAAGGGATAAAATACTGCAGCCATGGAAAACCCCAAGAAGGATCCTACAAGAAAATTTTCAACACTTCTATTTAATCTTCTATGGTGATTAAAATAATCATATAATTGTTCCTTAACTGTAAAGAAGAACATGTTTTGAAAACAATTTCTTGCTATGATAGCAGTAAGACCCCTATAATACTCTTTTATACTATAATCTGTTCCAATGGTATAAGCAACATGAAACATATTTCGAAATCGACTATGATTTTTCGAATCTATTAAAATCATCTGTATTCTCTCTAATGGTGTAAAGCCAGCCGCCACCACTCCGGCAATGGCACCTGAAACCAATCTTTCTTGATAACGATCTAAATGAAGAGGTTTAATAGCCATTTCTGCACTTTTATATATACCAAACATAAGTGAGAGTTCCGTGCCGCGTTGTATCATGGGTGGTCCTAGTCCTCTATATAGAAATTTAATTCCTTCTTGTTTAATTTTTATAAAAGAATCTGTTAATTTTGAGTCATCCATAATTTGCCGATAAATGCATTTCGTAATCGGATACGTAACAGTTATGGAAATAATTGCTGCCCCCATTCCTGAAGCGAATTCTTTTGATCGTGGGTCCATAGGACAGTTTTAGTTGAAATACACCTTTTGTGCATTGTTCAGGAACCCCAATTTTGAATTCAGATATTTTCATGTCAAAACATTTTTTGATAAATTGTCACTGTCAAACGTTGGTTAGATTTTGAAACTAATGTTCCTTCGTCGCCAGTCGCCAGGGGTTTTGAACTTCCGTTAAATGTTAACAGGCTGTATTTTGGCACACAGGTAGTTTTTTGGACGTGAAATACGAAAAAAAAAAGGTTGGTTAAAGTTTGATACGCTAACTAAAAAAAAAAATCGAAAAACACCACGCGAAAAAAGCGGGGTATTTTACAAAAAAAATAGTATATAAATTCTTTTTCTAGATTTTTTATTAGCGTGAGAAGTTTTTAAAAATTCGGATAGGTATTCAAAAAATGTAGCGAGCCAAACAGATTAATTTGAAAGTCTACACGTACCGCTTAAAGGTTAATCGATATTACTTGTTTGCAGAGTGTAAAAAAATATTAAAAGATAGCTTTCCGATGATACTAATTTTTTTTATTTTTGTTGCCTTATAATTTTTAAAACATAAAACGAAATTTTTGTTTGCATGTTTTTTACCGGCATACAATAAATTACAAATATTTGAAAATTCTTGTGCATATATATATATATATATATATATATATATATATATATATATATATATATATAACACATGGGCTGAAAAGTCCCGGGCCTAACACATAGATGGCGCTAGTTTTATTGCAGTCACCTTTTTTTTCAGTTAATACTAACCTTCAAAAGACAGCTGTTAAAATTTCATGATATTCTATTCATTAGTTTGTGAGTTATTGTGCTAAGAGTGACGCTACTTTTGTTATTTTCAAAACAATGGATCAAAAACAATTTCGTGTTTTAATTTTACACTGCTTCTTGATGGGAAAAAATACCGTTCAAGCGAAGCAATGGCTTGAAAAGTGTTATGGGGACTCCGCTCCATCAGAAACAGCAATAAAACGTTGGTTTGCTGACTTCAAACGTGGTCGTAGAGACACCGATGATGCAGAACGCAGTGGACGTCCAAATGAGGCGGTAACACCAGAAAACATCAAAAAAATCCATAAAATCGTTTTGAATGATCGAAAAGTGAAGTTGCGTGAGTTAGCTGACATCGTAAAGATATCAAAAGAACGTGTTGGCTTTATATTGCATAAGCATTTGACTATGAGAAAGCTCTGTTCAAAGTGGGTGCCGCGTTTGCTCACTGTTTATCAAAAACAAGAACGTGTTGATGATTCTGAGCAGTGTTTGGCCATTGTTAGAGCGGCGCTGGAATGATTGCGTTGCTCTTGATGGAGATTACGTTGATGAATAAAGCTAATTTTGAACCAAAAAAACCGTGTTTTCTTTGTTAGGCCCGGGACTTTTCAGCCCATGTGTTATATATATATATATATATATATATATATATATATATATATATATATATATATATATATATATATATATATATATACATATATATGAGGAGTGATGTTGGATTGGCTTGCCTACTATTTGACTGGACGTACACAGACTGTCCGCTTTAATAACTACTTATCAGATAGTATACATGTCCTCTCTGGAGTTCCTCAGGGATCGCACTTGGGTCCTCTTCTGTTTAACTTATTTATTAATGACTTGATTCATCGTTTTGCACATAGTGAGGTCCTCCTTTTTGCCGATGATTTAAAGTTATATATTGAGGTGTCTACATTTAATGACTGTAACAGACTTCAGACAGATTTAAATCAGCATTTATCTTGGTGCAAGGACAATGGTGTGGAGCTAAATGCGACTAAGTGCCATTCTATGGTTTTCAGTAAGTCCCGGACTCAGTTAGATTATCCATACAAGATCGGGGATGCTGTTCTTGAACGCGTGTCTGAAGTGAAAGATCTAGGGCTTATTATTGACTCAAAATTAACTTTTATACCTCATATACAGAATATCGTTTCCAAGTCTCTCCAGCTTTTGGGATTTATTAAACGTATTACACTGGGCTTTAATAGTATAGCTGCAATCAAGCAGCTGTACTGCTCACTGATTAGAGCTCGTTTAGAGTATTCCTCCAGTGTATGGAGTCCTTGCTATGGTACTCACGTTCAATGCATTGAGAGAGTGCAGCACAAGTTTCTGAGATACATTGCCTTTAAGATCAATGGACCTGAGCTTACCTACCCTCAGATAGAAGCTGAGCTTCACATTCAAACTTTACAAGATCGCAGAGTTGCTATCGATCTCAAAATGCTTTATAATATTCTCCATAGTAACTACCGTTGTCCCTTTCTGCTGGACAGAATTGGTCTGCATGTACCTTCCGGGGTGACCCCTTCGAGGCAGACTTTTTTTGTGCCATCCCACAGGACCAACTACGGATGCAATAATTTTGTATCTAGGTCATGTCGCCTTGCCAATGAGCATCCCAATCTGAACTTTCGTTGGAAGATCTGTGTTTTATAGACAGTTGTGTGGAGTATGATGTGCCTTTTGTTACTTATTGTTACAGTCATTATTTCCTTTTCTATTTTTATTATTATTATAATTTTCTTTTTCTCTTTCCCTCATTCTTATTCTAAAATTTTCTTTTTTATTTTATTGTCGTCTTAAGACATTTTATTGTAATGTTTTAAAATTGGACATTGCCGTTAATTAATAAAATAAAATAAATATATATATATATATATATATATATATATATATATATATATATATATATATATATATATACATATGTGACGTTCCACGTCAACTGTGCCACCCATGAGACCAAAATTTAACGCAAGGTAGGTAAATGAGCGGAGTCTTAAAAAACTCGTATTGATGTGTACTTTTGATATCCGATGGGCCTTTTGAGAATAATAACATAATTAGGAACCTTTTTTTCATTATTATACTCCATATAATTTGATCAACTGGAATTTTTACACGTTACCGACACCATTTTGCATCCGCCATATTGAATTTCTCAAAAGGCCCATCGGATTTCAAAAGTACACATCAATACGAGTTTTTTAAGCCCCCGCTCATTTACCTACCTTGCGTCAAATTTTGGTCTCATGGGTAGCACGGTTGACGTGGAACGTCACATATATATATATATATATATATATATATATATATATATATATATATATATATATATATATATATATATACGTACATATATATATATATATATATATATATATATACGTACATATATATATATATATATATATATATATATATATATATATATATATATATATATATATATATATATACATACATATATATATATATATATATATATTATATATATATATATACATATATATATATATATATATATATATATATATATATATATATATATATATATATATACATGGGAGGTTTCGCGTCAACGGAGTCACCCCAATACCCAAAAATAGAATTGACAAGAAAAAAAATTCAAGGGTGTCAATTCTTTCGTTGAAACGTAAGCTTTCAAATGCAACTTAGCCCTTTCGAAAAAAATAAGATGGCGGCTCAATATGGCGGCTAGAAACAAAAAAACTATGATTTCTAAGCGGAGTTAACTGAACTTGAAAACTGCGACAAAATGCAATACTGATGTAATAGTTAGAATAACCAACATAATATTATGTAATACCAACATGGCGGATCCAATATGGCGCCTAAAACCGAAAATTAGACGAAAAATGAGTAAATTTCAATATAAGAATAATTAAAAATACCCACATTGTCTGTGTTATTTAAAAATTGAGTTTTAAAAGTGAAAATTTGCCTGTTGTAGTGCGCCGCCCGCAATTTTACGTTCGAAATGGTCAAAAAAAGTCGGAAATTTTTTTTTTAGTTACGGTTAAAAGAATACTGGATATTACAAAATCATTTTAAAAAACTT
Organism: Pachyrhynchus sulphureomaculatus; assembly: GCA_019049505.1. Classification (NCBI taxonomy): domain Eukaryota; kingdom Metazoa; phylum Arthropoda; class Insecta; order Coleoptera; family Curculionidae; genus Pachyrhynchus; species Pachyrhynchus sulphureomaculatus. The sequence goes on along the minus strand of CM032453.1, from coordinate 33,611,158 downwards.
TCTCCTTTTTGTAATTTTGCAATTTTTTGGGAAAAAAAAAATGGAATGAGCACATTGGTAGGATGGAAAACGGAAGAATGGTAAGAGTGGCCCGAGATAAGTCACCAGTTGGGTATAGGAGCGTGGGCCGCCCGCGAAAGAGGTGGAGCGATGAACTGAATGCAGAGGAGTAGTGGACAGGTGGATGAAGATTAAACAGGCGTACGCCTAAAGAAAAAAGTAGGAAGAAGAAGACAAAAATTCTAAATTTCTCGAAAAAATTAAATGAATTTTGACCTGACCATCATATTGGATCCGCCATTTTGAATTTTTCAAACCAGTCATCGGATTCTTAATCAGCACCCCGAGAAACTCCTCTAAGTAGCTAATTTCAAAATATTCAGCGGTATGCATAAACGTTAATTTAATCATAAATAAAGTTGGAAGCATAATTCCCCTTACAACTGACTGGTTAAACCAGCCATTTTATTTTCAATAGTTTTTTAAATTAGGGTAAAACTAAAAAAAATCTATATACTATTTTTCTGTAAAATTTCCCGTTGTTTCACTGAATTTTTCGATATCTTTTTCATTTTTCCAGCCCACCGGCCATAGCAGAAGAGCTCTTTCGCCAAGAGTGAAGAGAGAATTTTTTAAGGCCAGTGATGTTTTAAAAATCTGAAAACTATTTTATATATATATATATATAATATATATATATATATATATATATATATATATATATATATATATATATATATATATACATATATATTGTGGCGAACAAGAGTATGGAAACATTTAAATTCCCATATACATTCCAGCTAGAACTCATTTTCTACAACATAAGAGCAGCCGTTTAGCACAGGTTAGTTTTAAATAAAAAGAAACTGTTAAAATACTTATCGGGATTTTAAACTCTCATTGGTAATTACTAATATATCTAGAATGTATAGGGATAGCAACATCGACACAAACATGGACATTTTTAATTCGATTATCTTAACTGTCTTCATTTTTCATAAATCCATTAAAACAGTGCGAATAACAAAAAATAAAGCGCAGTGGTCGAGTCAAGCTAGCAAAGAAATTAGAACTTAACTGACTAATGAATTTGATTCCGGTCGTATTTTCGTTCAAGAATGTTATTTGATATATTTGTGTCAAGAATAGAATAAAGATAACGATTTGCCATTGCTTTTTAACCTCATTATCGTAGAAATGTAATGCGAACTAAAAGGTTGGTAATACTGAATTTATTTAAAAATTAAGCGAGAAATCGGATACGCTAAGTTTTAGTCAATAAATTGTGAGCTATTATAATTTCTTGGCTAAAAAAAGGGTACAACATGTCCAGCAAAAATATCTTCCCTGTAAACGAGCTTAAATAATAGATGCGTTTATTTATTTTAAAACATATTTGGAAACAAATGTACAATTTTATTCAAATATTAAGGGAATAATTAAAAGAAATACAAACTATTAATTTATTCATCCAAATTTTTTGAATACCCTTCACAGTACCACCGTTTTACTAATCTTCAAAACACTTGTTATACTCTATTTGATTCTAAAGCTTATAAAGATTTAAAACCGTGTCCACGGGGGACAGAGAAAGGTCACATATTGTCATATCTGGTGAATACGGTGCTTGTGAAACTGCCATAGTTCATTTTCACTTAAAAAGTTATGAATAATTCTTGAATTGTGCGGCTTTTCTACGAATTGACTCACGTTGATGACGCATAACGTTTAATTAATGTTCCCTGTTAACTCTTTGAAGGAATCGCACAAAACCATCTAATCTAAAAAAAACATAACAAGTCAAAATATTACTGTACATCAAGTATAACAAACATTAAAAATACACAAAACAAAAAAAAACTAGTCTAAATGAACTTTAAACATACAATGAAGGATAATCCTTAGATAAAGATATTTCTAAACTGTATCAAGTTCAACTTAAGTGTTTCAAGAGTGTCCTTTCAAACTGCTTAAAATTTCTGATGCGTTTTATACCAGAATGGAAACTATAAAATAAAATATGTAGCAGTTTTCCTTTTACAGAAACTTACCTATGCTAAACGGTTTGCTCTTATATCGTAGGGAATGGGTTGGAGCTAGAAAGACGCTAATAATTTTTTTTTTTTATTTAATTTGGGCACCATCTATTTTTATTCAGCAATTGTGTTTGCCTAGCATAGAAATAGGAAATTTCAAGTTCCATAAACGTTGTTAAAATAAACAAAATTGGGATGGGTACTAGACAATAAAACAAAGAAATTAACAAAGAATATTATTTCTACGTATTTACGTATCAGACTTGTAATTCAGTATAATACTAAAAATAGTAATATATATATATATATATATATATATATATATATATATATATATATATATATATATATATTTATATATATGGCCTGAAGTCTTGGTAATATGACTTCAAAAGGACTGACAGAGAAACGAGAAAAACAGGAAAGTATCCAAAAGACTAAGTAGCTGATAGCATTGTAGAAGTAAGTAGATTTGAAAACCTCTTGATATAGAAAATTGTAGCCGGAAGGGGAATCGGTAGGTAAAAAATTATAGAAGAGAAAAATAGCAGTAAAAGTAATAAAACCATAAAACTCTGAAAAGAAAACATTATACCCCCTATAAAAAGATCTCAGGATTTTCAAATGATTTTATCTTATTAACTCTGCTGCATGTAGTCAGAGGTATCTAGGGGGAATGCGGTACTGCAAAATGCCCGCTTTCTGTAAAAAGGGTTTTTTTACAAAAAAAAAACAGAAACTTACCCATAGGAGAGCTCTTTAACTCAAAAATGATAGAGAAAATTGCAAGTTTGGGATGCAGCGCTTTTAAAAATAGGTGCACAGAATTAGGATAAAATACCTATCGATCTGGCCTCTTTATCGAAAACTGATCCCGCGTTGCAGCCGACCTGCCTGCCGAAAACACGACGTACTGGTTCCAACGTTTACGAGGGTATATCCTATAATACCATTGAAAATCGAACAGAAATAGAAAACTTGACAAGGTAAAACATTTATAACCAAATAAATATACTGACTTTATAGTGGACTACAAAAAGGAAATATTACTCCCTATTATGTACTATAATTAACATAAGGAAACTCTAAAAAATACTCAAGATGAAAAAACTCGAGTCCTCTAGGAATATTTCTCTGAAATTGAGATGCACCTTTGTTATATATTGGTAATAACCCCGTAGCGTAATGTAAAAGAAAGAAAAACTGTAAAAAACATAAACGCTACAAATAATGGCAGCTATTTTCTGTCAATGTTAATGAATGTTTTGAGGAGTATAATGCAGCAATTTACCGCTTACGTAGTAAGCATGATATTTTTTTAGATGGCTAACTTTTGGGATGCTTTTAAAATGAAAAGAATGCACTCGTGTATATATCGAGTGACCGTCAAACTAAGCATTTTCAATATCTCCTCAAAATGATTATATTTAGAAGGATTTTAACATTTCCTTTCGTACTTATAATAACTCTACTTAAGTTTGACAGTTAGCTCCAAAAAAAATTCAATAGAATAATAATGTTAAGAAACCATCGTAACAGATCAAATGAGCAACAACGCGTTACTTCAATGTAATTTTTTTTTATGAGTCTAGCACACATGCTACAGGGAAGTCCCTAAAGCGCTCTAGAAGCGGCATGGGTTCTGAAAAAGGGTTCACACTGTTCTTGAATCGCTGCAAATTGTACTCGGTGGGAAACACAGCCCTGGGTAAATTATTCCAAAGGGATGATGTTCTCCATATAAAAGGCTGCTTGAAAAGCGTTGTACGCGGAGTAACAAGCTGAACCTCATACGGATGTGAAGTATTAGAGCGAAGTGTATTTCTAATATACACCGCTCTGGGAGGAATTAGGCGGGCTACATTCTTCGAACACTTTCGATGAAAATCCTTGTAGAACAGACTCAAGTCGCCAACCGTTCTTCGATGTTCCAGCGAATCAAGGCCGCCGGTCAGTTCCGGGTCTCCAATCAGACGAATAGCTCTTCTCTAAATAGAATCCAACAGATGCAGCGTATGTTTGGGAGCGGAGCTCCAAACATGGGAACAGTATTCCATAGTTAGTCGAATTTGAGCTTTGTAAAGAATTAACAGTTGTTGTGGAGTGTAAAGCTTTCTGGTTCGAAATAATATTTGTAGCGTTAAATTCCACTTGGTTACTGTCACCCCAAGATTTCTTCCAGGTCTTTATTAAGCTGAACGACATCCTGCTGTCTGCCGATATTCACCTGAGTAGTCCGAGCGTTCAAAGTGAATGAAGAGATGAACGTACTGTCAACTGCAAAGCTGTAGATTGGATTCCCGGTCTTTTCCAGCAAATCGTTAATGTAAATGAGAAAGAGAGTAGGAGAGAGTATGGAGTATTGGGGCACACCGGCGTTGATAGTGAAGGTGTTAGAAAGAAATCCGTCGACCGCCACTCATAAGGAACCCTCTCTGAGGAAACATGAGAGCCACAAACAGAACTTTTCAGACATACCATAAGAGCGTAGCTTAGCCAACAGTCCATCGTGCCAAACACGGTCGAATGCTTTGGATATGCCAAGAGCAACCGCTCGAGACTCTCCAAAGTGTTTAATTGCGTTGTTCCAAACATGCGTTACATAAGTCAGAAGTTCTCCTGTTGATCTAGGTCTACGAAAGCAATATTGATGATCACTAATAATAAATATTAGCATATAACATTATGTTGCTTACTTACTATAATAAAATACCAATATGAGTATCCCACTCAAAATTTGTCTCAATGAGCAGACTCAAAATTTTCATATTAATCTCAGCGTTTTCTATGGTTATTGCATCGGGGATAACTTTTTTTAATTTAGTTGTTTTAAACACAATGCACGTTATTTTTCCATATCGAGCAGGAGCTTGTTCTTCAAATATATTTAAGAAGTTAATATTTCTGTGTTTAATTGAATGCTTGCGTGTGCAGCATAATTTGTAATAGTAATCAATATATTAAGTAATTGCAAAAGTTCGTGCCCGATTAGCAACCAAATTAAATAAAACACATTTTCATGAAAAATAGTACTTATTAATTAATAACGTACTCTCCATCAGTTTCTATAACTGTCTCCCATCGTTTTACAAGTTTTTGAATTCCTTCTTTGTAGAGACTGCGCGGTTTCTCTTCAAAGAAAGTCGTAAGGTAGTTTTTGACTTCTTCCATAGAATCAAATTTTGTACCATTCAAATTATTGCAGAGAACGAAACAGATGAAAATCTGAAGGCGCAAGGTCAGGGGAATACGGCGGGTACTGGAGGATTTCCTGTTTTTGCAGTGAATGTTGAGCGACATGTGGTCTAGCGTTGTCATGGTGAAAGATGATGCCTTTTCGATTGACCAAATTTAGACGTTTTGCTTGGATTTCAACACTGAGTTGGGTGGGTTACTCATAGTACTTCTCTGCAATTATTGTTTGGCCACGTGGAAGAAGCTCGTAAAAAATTATTCCTCTGCAATCCCACCAGGCACATAAGAACACTTTCATTAGATGCAGTTCAACCGTTGCCATAGATTCTGCTCTTTCACCTCCATGCTTCCAGCTTCTTTTTCTTATTAAGTTGTTATGCACAACCCATTTTTCATCTCCAGTTATTACTTGATCAGAAAGGCTCGTTTTGATGACGGGCGCGGAGATAAATGGCTGTGGAAACACGGTTCAGTTTGTTTCGTTTTGTCAAAACCCGCGGAACCCATATATTGAGTTTTGAAGTGTATCCAAGTTGCTTTAAATGACGAAATGCAGTCAAATTGTCAACATTTAGCCTCTCAACAATCTTTTCAGTAGCAATCTATGGATTATCATTCACTAAGTTAAGGATAGTCATTGTCAATGCCCAGAGATCGTCCCGAGCGAAGTTTATCGTTTTCGAAATCGACCAAATCACTTTTTGACTATCCTAAAGCAGGAACACGATCCAAATAAACGTCTTGAATATTTTCTGTTGCAGTTTCAACACTCACTTCCTTCTGAAATTCATATAACATAACATGACGAAAATATAACGTTTCATTTTCCGTCTCGTATTAACCTTGCACACAAATTAATTTAAATTAACTTATTTTAAGGTTATGTTAACTCACGATGCATTTATATAACTGTCAATTAATAATATGATTATAAAAGAAACATCAGCACAGTCAAAAGTGCATGCTTCTGCCATCTATGAAAATTGGGCACGAACTTTTGCAACCACCCAATATTTAAAAGACTGGTAAATCATTTAAGTAAATAATACTGTTTCAAGTTCAAGTTTTATTTCAACAGCGTTCATCATTTGTAAAAGTGCGGAATATCCTGCATTAAATGTAGAGAAGCAGCAGTGAAAATGACAATTTCTATAATTTTATTTCCGCAAATGTCTTGGAGCCAGCTGTTAAATTAAAACTTTCATTTGCATTTTGTGTATGTCCATCTAGACATCATCATCGGAAAGATTTTTTATATAGGTTTTATACGTGTTATAACATCGGGGTGATGTGAAGTTGAATGATCATAATAGTCTAAGCCGCCTGCTGCTTCGTGTTTACACCACTGACACTAACTATCTGCTCCATTAAGAGAATTGTCAGTCAGTCAGTCATGTTATGGATTTTCATTTGTGGAACACAAGTGGTAGAAGGTTGTTCATATTGCGGCCTTCATATATTCTGTAGAGTCACTGTTTCGCCTTAGTGCTAATCCACAATATTTAGTTCATTTTTAGTGTTCTGTACGGAACACTTATAAAATCACTTCGGTGTCTGTCTGTCACACCCGATTTTCTCCGAAACTATTTGACATAGAAAGTTGAAATTTGGTACTAATATAGAAATTGATGGCCTCATCAGAGCCGTGTAGTTTTGAGAGTTAAATTTTGACTTAAGGGGTTAGTTTTGGGGGATGAGATCGGAAGTGAAAAAAAAAATTTTTTACTAGGTCGTCGAGTGTGGTGTCAAATGAAAGCTTGTGAAAACACGAGTAAAAAATGTATATATAATGTAATACTTGCGCGCACTTTTCTTTGTATTATTTTTAAAAAATCGCGAAAAATCGCTGTCCCCGCCTTATCTCAAAAAGTACTTATTAAAAAATTTTGAAAAAATTCCGGAATATTCTCCACGGGGTGTAGATTGAAAATTAGCACGAGTGCATTACCTTTAATAATTTTTCTGGTATTTAAAAAAAACAAAAATTTCAAGGTTATCAGATTTCAGTAAAGATTGGAAACAAACTTTGTTGAAAACTCATTTGGGGTGTGTTTTGTGAAGTCACTGATCATTTTATACATCTGTAACAAATTTTTTTATTTTAAAAACAATCAACGTACGGAACACTAATTGCGCAAGTTCAACTTGCACTTGACCGGTTATTTATTAAGTAGATTCATCAGTTTTTCTCTTCCACCTATTTTGTTTAAACATTCCGGAGTCGCGTTTTCACTAGACTCATTTTTTCAGTAGTTGGATTATCGGCAAATGGTTTTAGATTTACAATTGCTTTATATGTACATGAAAATCTTGGAACTTTTCTCTATAACTCCCAGACATTATTTTTTAATAGTTTTTCTATAGATTTATAAAAAAAAATCGACATTTTTTACCTCGTAAAATAGGTTCCCCCCTTGACTAATGAAAGGGCTTCAAAAGTTTCCATTGCATCTTTTATTAAGAGAGGGAGGCTGAGCGGTGGCAGAGTTATGGTTTAGGCATCTTTTAGTGTGGTACACCAAGCTGTACTGACGATTTTTTCAGGAACAAAACCACAAATAATACAAAGCTAAAGGAAAAGATATGATTTATTTTACAATACAATACAATTTTTACACGTTTGTCAAATTATATATCCTTTTGTAAATCTACAGTTTTAACAGTTTCAAACCAGTCAGAAACAAACGTGATGGGTAGAATTCAACCAGCAAGCTAGTTTGCTTCTATTTTATTGGCTATGGCAGGTTTGAAACTGGTTGTATATAAAAATAAGTAACTATTTTATAAAATTTCAACAAGGAATAACTTTTAAATTTGCTAAATATCTAAGGAACTAATGACTAATTCTAAACTAATATACACACAGGAATTGTTTCAAAAGGTTTTAAAATTGATTGAATTTACTGAGGCGTAATTTAATCTACAAGTTGCTACGGTCATATTAAAGTTCTTTTAACGAATAACCCTGCACCGCGTATTCCTGTAATGAAAACAATTGTAACATATTCTATTCTGTAATATATTCTATTTTGAAGGATTACTCGCTAAAAAATATATGAAGGTTCATTGATAAAATAAAAATATGTATGTTTAAATGTTGAGAAACATGACGTTGATTGTTTATTGTTCTTAACAATGTATTACACTGTAATATTCGCCAGGTAAATAATTAAAACTCCATTAATACTGGAATGTATGTTTAAAAGTATTAGATTTGGGAATGGATTAACTAAAATAACTAAAAAGTACGTGCAGTTTAGGCTGTAATAAAACTAAGCCTTGTTTACAAAATAATATAAAAAATTGCGAGAGAAAAAATAATGGTGGAAAGGCGTGTTTCGCCATAATTTATTTTATTGAATTTTTTGATTTTTATGAAACTCCATCTCAAAGTTTTATATTATTTTTTACATCATCCTTAAAAAAGTGACTGAACATCAGTCTTATCAAGCGTGTCCTAGTTACCCATACTTGCTTTTGAGGTCTGAAAAAAAAAATAAATATAAATCATTACCTTAACAAATATTTGTAGTGTTCCGTACGGAACACTTATAAGATCACCTCGGTGTCTGTCCGTCTGTCTGTCACACCCAAAACTATTTGACATAGAAACTTGAAATTTAGTAATTAGAGCCGTGTAGTTAAATTTTGACTTAAGGGGCTTTTGGGGGGTGAAATCGGAAGTGAAAAAAAATCCATCCATTGGGGTGTCAAATGAAAGCTTGTAAAAACGCGAGGTCAAAAATATATATAATGTAATGCCTGCGCACACTTTTCTTCGTACTAGTTTTTAAAAAATTGTCAAAAATCGCTGTCCTCCCCGAAAAGTACTGATAAAAAAATTTTGAAAAAACTGAAGTATTCTCCCTCCAAACATGGGAGCAGTATTTCATATCTGCGGTTATTTGCATGAGTCGCAGATGTTCGAGCGTTCAAAATGAATCAAGAATTAAGCATACTGTCATCTGCAAAGCTGTAGATTGGATTTTTGGTCCTTTCCAGCAGATCGTTAATGTAAATTGGAAAAGTAGAAGATAGTATGGAGTCTTGGGGCATACCGGCGTTGATCGGGAAGTTATTAGAAGCAAATCCGTCCAGTGCCATTCATAAAGAATGCTCTCTGAGAAAACCAGGGAGCCATATACACAACTTTTGGGCCATATGATAACAGCGTAGCTTGGCCAACAATCTGTCATGCTAAACACTGACAAATGCCTTGGATATGAGGGCTACCTTTTACTGTTTTTCAAAATATTTGCCTTTAAGATTTATATACGCTTGCATGCGTTCGAACTAATTCTCGAAACATTTTTTCTACTCTGAAGATGGCTCATTAAAAACATATTTTTTAAGGACTCAACAGTTTCTTGAAGTGATGAAAATCGCTGTCAACGCTTTTTTTGGCATTCGGGAAGAAAAAGAAATCGTTAGAAGATAAAGCAGGTGAATACGGGCAATAAGATCCTCTAAAGCAGGGGTGCTCAAACGGTCGATCGCGAGTGCTTTTTGAGTCGATCTCGAGAAAAAAAATTCCGATATAGAACTATTCACAGATTTTGTTTTAGGTAACTAAAACAAAATGTAATGAATAAACTACTAAAATTTATTCGATCCACAATTAGGCCAGAATAACCCCCTCATCACTTTCTTTTATCGTAATAACCCCCTGCTAGCGGCAAAAGGCGGCTTTATCAAAGGAACGCGCGGTACTTGTCAAAGAAAAGCCGCGTTTTTGATTCCCGCCGATTTTTCTAGAAACTTCGGGCGGCGTGTTTGACGGGAACATTCGAACGCGCCGATATAAATGTTGCGCCTGCAGGAATAGGAGTCAGTCTGAGTTGTAACTTGAATGCGATACATCGATATAAAGTTTATTAATAAATAGTCCAAAATGAGTGCGGCGAAGAAGAGTAAAACTTATCATTTTAATAACGATTGGGAGGAAGAATTTTTCTTTTGTATGGTAAAGGATAAGTGCATTTGTCTCATTTGCCGTGCGTCAGTTGCAATACCTAAGCGTGAGAACTTAGAGAGGCATCATAAAACGGTTCATAAAAACTATGAAAAGGATTTTCCGTCACAGAGTGAATTAAGAAAACGAAAAGTACGTGATTTGATACTTGTTTGAAAAAAGAACAAACAATGTTCACAAGACCAGCCAAACAATCAAAAGCTGAAATCATCGCGTCATTTAAGATATCTCTTATATTGGCGAAACACAAGAAACCATTTGATGATGGATTGGTCGTGAAGGAAGCATTTATTGAAGCGGGTGAGACTTTATTTGGAGTTTTAAAAATAAAACAGAGATTATGTCTGCTATTAGAGAACTTCAGTTATCTCGTCCCGACTGTCACAAGGCGTGTTGAAGTCATGAGTCAGGACATGGCAGATAAACTAAAACATGATATCATGGAATGTACATAACTTTCTTTACAGTTCGACGAATCCACCGATATGACAGACACTGCCCAGCTGTGTATTTTTATTCGAATGGTATTCAATGACATGTCGGCTAAGGAAGAGTTTTTGACAATGATTCCTCTGAAAGGAAAGACCCGTGGCGAAGATATATATGACGTTTTCTTCAATTTTGTAACAAACTACAAGCTACCAATATATAAACTAGTGTGCATTACAACCGATGGAGCACCAGCAATGACTGGAAACAAAAACGGCTTTGTGGCATTGTGTCAAGCTAATGATGATTTCCCTTCATTTTTCTCCTTCCATTGCATTATACATCAACAAGTTTTGTGTTCAAAAATTCTAAACATGGAGGAGATTATGGGCATTGCAATAAAAATTGTGAATTCTATCCGTGCACGTAGCTGCAACGACGGCTCTTTAAATTGCAGTTGGAAGATAGTGAGTCAGCTGAACACACTGATTTAGTTCTTCACACGGACGTCAGGTAAATTATTGCCCGAAATAACAGCTTTTCTGGACGAAAGAGGTGATGACACTCAGATGCTGAAAAACGGAAAATGGCCGATTGATTTGGCATTTTTGACAGACATCACAATGCAATTAAACACCATTAATTTGGAGCTTCAAGGTAAAGGAAAAACTATTATTGAGATGATTAGGGCAATAAACGCATTCAAAAGTAAATTGCAACTTATGATAGATCAACTGAAAAGAAAGGATCTGAAAAATTTTCCGTCTTTGAAAGCAGGGATTCCTCAGTTGAATTATGATATTTATGAGGCAGAATTATCAAATATTTTGGGCCAATTCGAAATACGTTTTTATGATTTCAGTAAATTGGCAAATATCGCATCATTTTATGAGTTATCCATTTTCGCGTAAAAACATTGAGGAATTAGCTACTGAAATAGCAAGTCAGTTTAACATAGACTCATGTTCTTTTGAAAATGAGTTAGTGCAGATTATATCAGATATACATCTCAAAGCCACAGCATCTGATACAAAATTCTGGTGTTTTATATCTGAAGATAAATATCCGAATCTAAGGCAAATCGCCCTTCAACTGACGGCAATGTTTGGGTCAACTTATTTGTGCGAGTCTGCATTTTCTGAAATGAAGATAATTAAGTCAAAATATCGCAATCGACTAACTGACGAACATATGTCATCATGCTTGCGATTAGCACTCGGTAATTACGTACCATCTTATGAAAAGTATGCCGAGGACATGCAGTGCCACGCTTCAACATCCAAAGTCACTCTTTAGTTAAGTTTAGACACTAGAACTCGTTTATTTTGTAAGAACCAATAAACTCGCAATTTTGAATGATTATGAGTTTTTTCATTGACATTTTAGAGCAGACCTACACTTACCTTGAGTAAAAAAATGCATATTGTGCGGAAAACTAATATCTATGCCACGATACATCCTACCTAGACGACAATCCTGCATCACACTTACTTGCAGCCTCTCAGAGTCGATCGATCGTAGTCTAACAGTATCGAGGTAGATCGCCAGCAGTTCAAGTTTGAGCACCCCTGCTCTAAAGCAATGGTTGCAACATGTCCAGTATAACCAAAGAAACAAGCGACCATTTTTTTGGAAATGCTTCGCGATCCCACTTTTGTGGGATTCGGTTCATCTTGGCATACCCAAACAGCTGATTGTTGCTTAGTTTCCGGCTCGTACGAATATATCGAAGTTTCATTTCCTGTTACGATGTTGTATACGGATTTTGCATGTCCTTGGTCAAGTTTTTTGAGTATTTCCTTACACTAATTGACACAAGCCTCTTTTGAGGTGCGGTCAAATTATGCGGAATCCATCGGGAACAGATCTTTTTCACAGATAAATGTTCATGGAAAATCGAATACCTAAGAATGCCTCTATCTCTCGGTAAGTTACATGTCGATCCTCTTCAATCATGTTGCACGTAGCATCGACGTTTTTTGGAACAACAACTGATTTTGGTAGACCTTCACGAAATGCATCGCTGACGGAAGTACGACAATGACGAAATTCTGCAAACCAATTGTAAACAGTCTTTTCTGATGGTGATTCATTACCAAAAGTCGAACGAAGCGATTCGAGGCATTGTTGTTGAGTTAGGCCTTTACTAAAATCTTAAAAAATTATCCAACGAAAACCTTCCCGTGAAATGTCCAGAAAATTGATTTGTTTAAACGCTCACTGTAAACAAACTACTCGACCAATTTCTGAGTTGCCACTGTTTTAACAATAACAAATGTCAAACTTTACAATAGTAAGGTCACATATCAATACCGCTATCTAGTGGTGGTTTGTAAATACGAAAAGGGTGGCCCTCGTATATCAGATGAAGCAGCTCGAGATTTACCAAAGAGTTCAATAGAGTTGTTCCCAACATGTGTTCTATAAGTAAGAAGATCTCCTGTTGATCTTTGCTTACGAAAGCTATATCGATGGTCGTTAATCCAATCCTTCAAAGATATTTTAGAATGATTGATAGCCTTTCCCATAACTTTCGATAATACTGTAAGCTATGCGACTGGTCGGTAGTTGCTTGGCAATGTCTTCTAGCCTTTTTTGGGTGTCGGCTAAACTGTGGCGCTTTTCCAGCAAGAAGAATATATTTCCTTTCTGTGGGGTAGATTGAAAAGTCTACAAAAAAACCGGTGTTAATTAGCTCGTGCATTTTTTGAGTACTATATCAGGTATTCCATCTGCGTCAGAAGCTTTTTTGGCATTAACAAATTGAAATAAAATGGTTAAGGCATAACTGCACACCAGTAAATATCTTAGTTGTAAAGTTAAACCAGTTTTTTTTGTACTACGTTATCTACAGGAAGCTGACGCAGCAACTTTCAAGCCGACAGAGTGGTTGACACAGTCAATGCTTAAAAGCAGGCAGCGCTTTTCGAGGGATCATTCTGGTTTAATGTAAAAAAGGCTCATATTTCAGCAGCACAGTTCGTCAGTCGGGCTAGGATTGACAAACAAGAGACCAGAACTTAGTACAATTCGTTATATCGCACCATCGTGTTCCGTAACTACTTGGATAAGTACCAGTTTTTTTTTTTGCTTTTCTGAATTAGACGGTTCAAGTTTGTCTTATATTCTTACTTACCAAAAAATACACCAACAATAAGTCCAAAAAGACCAATAGCACTGCCGAAAATTTCAATGATCAAAATTTTCACAAACAGAGTCTTATCGGCGGCATCAGCAATGGCAGCACCTGACCCTACAATTCCTACACACAGCCCGCAGAAAAGATTCACCAATCCTACAATGGTTCCTGCTCCGAAAATAACGTGGGATCCCATGAAATTCTTTGCCCGAAGTTGGTCTTCTACTAAAGCATTTGTTTCGTTGTAACGCTGAAAAGATATTTTAATTGTTAGAATTGGTTTAGGGGGGGGGGGGGGGGGCCCCCCCCGGGGGGGGGGGGAATAAACAAAAATATGCTTGGGTACTACCACAGAAAATGTAGCACTCGTTACAGAACGATAAACATGTGGAACAAAAGTTCGCCGCAAAATGAAGCCGGCTGGTTACCGTCAGCACGTTAAAAATGTACCTTGTCAAGTTTCTCAGCGATGCCGCGCAAGTAGAAGTTGTATTTTATGTAACAACTATCCGTGCCCGCGGCTCCGCTCGCGTGGACTTGATTTACTATTATCGTCACTGCTTATTCCTTATGTTACCTAATGTAATAAATAGAGACCGGATTATATGCATTTGCACATTTAGACCATTCTCACCGATTATTGCATATTTTACCCAAAACCTAGAAATGATGCAATTTTCCCTACATTTACAATATTTCTCGGTATTACTAGCCAATTGAATTGCTCAGGGTATTGTTAATGTCGCCGTTTAGAACCGATCTTATCGCCGGAACATTACTGCAATAGTCTAAACATCCATTAGGTTATAGTGCCAAGGGAATACCCCAAATTACGACGGTATATTATTCCTTTGTTTCTTGGTCGGGATATTAGGTGATAAGTAGTTAGTTTCTAAGAATATTTGTTTGAGCGTGAATCAAATAAACAATTTTCTCGAAGACGAATTTTTATTTTAAAACAAGATATCAGTTTTAACATTATTGTTGACGCGCTTGCATCAGTGTAGTCTTTTTGCAATTTTTTAACGTGTTGTGTTAAAGTTTAACGTGTACCATGCCACCCGCAAAAAAAAAGTGTCTCTTCGTCGGTAGCTGATTATCCTGGAACATTTACATACGACGGAAATGTTTGATATTGTCGAGTTTGCGAGAACAATGTTTCGTGCAAAAAAAAGTGTCAAATTGACCAGCATGTCAACACAAGTCTTCATATCGCAGGATTGCAAAAAAAGGCCCACGACAACAACTTATAACAGCAGCAAGTAGCAGTGATTCCACTTCTATAGGCAAACAAAAAAAACCACTTTAGCATGGATTTATGTGAAGCATTGCTTGCAAGTAATATTCCTCTCCACAAACTTACAAATCCTACATTCAAAGATTTTCTGCGAAAATATTGCTTGAATCAAAAAATACCAGACGAATCAACACTGCGTAAAAATTACATACCAACATGTTCTGGAAGAAATACGTAATGAACTGAAGGATGACATTATTTGGATTTCAGCTGATGAAACTACCGACAGTTGTGGTCACCGTATTGCGAATTTAATTGTGGGTGCATTAAGATTAGAGCCTTCTTCTTCCTATTTGGTGGCCTGCAAAGAACTTGACAAGACAAATCATTCTACGATCGCCAGATTTGTGAAAATATTTCCTGAATCTTCTGCAGGTGAAAGAGTGTTTATATTTCTCTCAGATGCTGCTCCCTATATGATCAAGGCAGCCAAAGTCCTCCAACTATTTTACCCAAATTTAATTCATGTCATGTGCTTTGCTCACGGAGTCCATCGACTCGCTGAAGAAGTACGATCCACGTTTGGAAATGTAAATAAACTGATTTTATCAGCAAAGAAAGTGTTTCTTAAGGCTCGCAATAACGCCTATAAAGAAAAATTGCCAAATGTGCCTTTACCTCCCGAACCAGTCGTAACTCGATGGGGAACATGGATTGAAGCTGTACTATTTTACAATGAACATTTCGAGGCCATTAAAGGTGTAGTAAATGACTTCGATAGTGCAGAGACTATGGCATTATGTCAATCCAAGGAAGCATTTAACGATTCTAATATTAAAAAAAACATAGCTTCAATTAGCACTCACTTTTCCCACATACCTGCAGGTATTAAAAAGCTTGAATCTCGAGGTTTGGCGTTGACCGAATCAATTCAGTTAATGAATAAAATCCGTCAAATAAACTCCACAGTGCCAGATGTATTCCCGCGTAGAGTTAAAGAAAAGTTTGAAAACATTTTGTGCAATAACCCAGGCTTTGAACTTTTGTGTCAAATTGATAGTTTTATTAATGGGACGGGTGAACTTTTGCCAGAAACAATAAGTGCTAAGGTAGCACCCAAATTGAAATACTGCCCAGTTATCTCAGTGGATGTGGAACGGTCTTTTTCCACTTATAAAAATATTTTAAGTGATCGAAGACACAATCTTACTACCCAACATTTGGAGCAATACCTTATTGTTTACGTCTACAAGAATACAAATGTTAAATAATTTAAAAATACTTAAAAATAGAATAGAAACGGAATACGCGGACGTAGAAGCTGAAGAACAGGCAGGCTTTAGAGCAGGAAGATCCACAATAGATCATCTCTTCTCACTGACACAAATCCTAGAAAAGAAAACCGCATTTGATCAGGAAGTCCATGTCTTGTTTGTTGATCTAAAAAAGGCCTACGACAGCGTGCCCCTAATGAGATTGTGGGAAACACTACAACAGAGTAATGTAAGCACCGAAATAATTAAAGCCGTAAAACCCTTATACCAAGACGCAAGAAGTAGTGTGAAAACCAAATATGGTATAACAACAGGGTTCCCGGTCACAAAGGGTCTCAAACAGGGCTGCTGTATATCCCCAACGCTATTTAAAATCTATTTGGAGAATGCACTGAAGAACTGGAAAAGGAAATGCAGCAGTATGGGATTACCACTGGATGACGATATTACATTGTACACGCTATCATTCGCAGATGACCAGGTAGTAGTCGCTCAGGATATCGATGATATGGAATACATGACACGAAAACTTATGGATGAATATGAAAAATGGGGCCTAGAAGTCAATATTAAAAAGACCGAGTACATGTGCGTCGGAGGACAACAGCAGGACTTGAAACTGGCCACAGGACACACCATCAAACACTGTGCCAGTTATAAGTATTTGGGAACGAGAATATCTAGAGACGGAACACTGGAAGAAACAATATTCGAGAAGAATATCCAAGGAAGAAAAGCGATTGCAATGCTTAATAGTATACTATGGGACAAAAACATAACCACTGAAAATAAGAAGAGAATTTACAACTCAATAGTGAAAAGTATAATAACTTACAGCTCCCAGGTGTGGCCATTAAAGGAAAGAACAAAAAAAAATACTAAAAGCTACAGAAATGGATTTCTGGAGACGAGCAGCCAGAAAATCCAGAAAAGACCGCATACCAAATGACACGATAAGGCGAGCTTTAGAAATAAAGCACAATATAGTGGACGAAATCAGAACCCAACAATTGGTATGGTACGGACATGTACAGAGAATGTCACAAGACCGACTGCCTAAAAAGATTTTAAATTGGAACCCTCATGGAAAAAGAAAGCGAGGAAGGCCACGCCAAAGCTGGAGAGCAGGAATCAACAAGAAAGTACTAGAGAGAGATCTGGAGGAGGAGGGATGGAGAAACCGGGAGGAGTGGAAATTAGGCATCGGAAGACGGAAGACGTTATAAAACCGACTGATATATATATATATATATATATATATATATATATATATATATATATATATATATATATATATATATATATATATATATATAAAATAATTTAAAAAAACCGGTGAAGTGCAAGTTGAACTTGCGCAATTTAGTGTTCCGTACGTTGATTGCTTTTAAAATAAAAAATTTTGTTACAGAGGTATAAAATGATCAGTGACTTCACAAAACACACCCCAAATGAGTTTTCAACAAAGTTTGTTTCCAATCTTTACTGAAATCTGATGACCTTGAAATTTTTGTTTTTTTAATACCAGATAAATTAATAAAAGTAATGCACTCGTCATAATTTTCGTTCAATCTACACCCCGTGAAGAATGTTCTTGAATTTTTCAAAATTTTTTGATAAGTACTTTTCGAGATAAGGCGGGGGACAGCGATTTTTTAAAAATAATACAAAGAAAAATGCGCGCAAGTATTACATTATATGTATATTTTTTACTCGTATTTTCACAAGCTTTCATTTGACACCACACTCGATGACCTAGTAAAAAAAAAAAATTTTTCACTTTCGATTTCACCCCCCAAAACTAACCCCTTAAATCAAAAATTTAACTCTCAAAACTACATGGCTCTGATGGGGCCATCAATTCCTATATTATTACCAAATTTCAACTTTCTATGTCAAATAGTTTTGGAGAAAATCAGGTGTGACAGACAGACAGACAGACACCGAAGTGATCTTATAAGTGTTCCGTACGGAACACTAAAAATGTTAAATAAATGTTAATTAAATTTAAACATCATCGATAACTTGTTAATTTTATGCTGATTTTGAAATAAACAACTAAAAATTACTACTTTTATTATTATTTAATATTGCATATTTTGACCCTTTTCAAGCATATTTTAAGCATTTTTCCTGCATATTTCAGGATTTTTATGTTGCATATAATCCGGTCTCTAGTAATAAAATATATCCTATAACCTGGCCAGAGAAGATCTGTATGAATAAAAAAAAACACGTAAATGGGATAAGTGGTTCTCGAGTTATAAGCGCACTAACGGACACACAGATATAAAGAGAGACGTTGCCTTTTATATATATTATAACGATTATTTGTTTTTTGTTCCTCTTTTTCACATTTGGTCAATGTGGTTCCATGTTTGGCTGACGGGCCCAATCCAAGTCAGCAAAAACGCTATTACCATTGTGTATTAAGGAATGACCTGACAAACTCTTCAAAAAAGAGACCAG
The DNA here is from genome assembly GCA_019049505.1 of Pachyrhynchus sulphureomaculatus. NCBI lineage: Eukaryota > Metazoa > Arthropoda > Insecta > Coleoptera > Curculionidae > Pachyrhynchus > Pachyrhynchus sulphureomaculatus. Next base: position 33,592,404 of record CM032453.1, on the reverse strand, counting down.
GTAGAAAAGAACTTCAGCTGACAGACAACATAAAACAAGCAGTAAGACGTATTGTTTATGCCTTTTTGTTATGGAAAAAGGAATTCCAACTTTGGATATGATCCTGCAGGCTGCGACAAGCCACCCAGAAATACCGAAAATGAGTAGAATAAAATAATGGAGTGTTTTAAAACGTATAAATTTTTATTGGAAAAAGTGTGAAAGATAAACTTTATTGACAGAAAGGAGAAAATGTACACTGGAGAAGAGACTACTTAAATAAAGTTAGAAAAGTTCATTCTGAAGGAAAAAGAATATATTACTTAGATGATACGTGGATAAATGAAGAGTACACAGGCAAGAAATTTTGGCAAGATGAGAAAATCAAAAATGCTCGCCAAGTATTTAATGAAGGTCTCTCTACTGGTCTTAAAACACCATCTACTGAAAGCGAAAGTGGTTTTGTAAACTGAGGCCTTTTAACATTCATATCCAAGAAAACAGGAGATTATCACAAAGATATGAATTCCGATGTATTTGAAGACTGGTTTTCGCAGATCAGATGATAGACTTAATACTAGTCCGTTCTGGGATTGTAACTGATAATTCAAGCTATCATTCTAAAAAATTAGAACCAGTTCAAACCTTGGATTGACTGAAGAAAGACATCCAATCTTGGATATCCTTTTTCAGCGTTAAGAGAGAATTATTAGAACTAGTAAAGCTTGAAATTCTCGGAAATAAAGACAAGTACACAAGTTTCGTCATCGACAAAATAGCAAAAAAAACGTAATATTACTGTTTATTGCCTGCCACACGAAGTAATTGCGAGATTACTTCGATAAAATTGCACAGGTTAATGGTGAAGTCGCCAGGAACAATACGACCTATAAATTAGCAAACGTACAAAACTTTTTTCAAAATGCCATATCTAATGTTTCCACAGAAAATTGGTGAAAATGCGTCAAGCATGTACTGAGGGTGGAAGATAAAATGTAGACTTGTGGACATGGCAGTGGATGCCATTGTTGAACCTTTAATTATAAATGAAAATTCAAATGAGTCGAACAATAATAGTTTTTCAAGCATGTCGGTGACAGAAGATTGGTAATTTTTTTCAATGTTGGTTGATTTCCTCAGTTGTATATTTTTTAATTAATAATGTTTCATTATAAAATGTTTTTTTTTTTCCTAATAAATGTTATAAAACTGTTTCATTCATATTATTCGCAAATAATACGTATACGCCCAGGCGCACCACAACTGGCCAGAACTATTCAGAGTATCTATCCCCAAACAACAAAAAAGGGTCGTTTTCCTAGTATATTCAAACATAAGAGATTGCCAATATTAGACCGACACCATATGGTACTCCACTAAAGTTGTTGAACTGTTGCATTATAGGTAAAATGTAGGTAAAAGTCTGGGGCCCTTACTACTGTTTGATGCTAATTTGCAAAATTCTAGATGATTTATTGCTATCACTTTCAAATAAATAGACTACAAACAAAAATTTTTGTAATTTGAAATGGTAATAGCACTGATTTACGGAATCAGGAAATTTGTAATAAATACGGTAGGAAGAGATTTATTGTAGTATAAATACCTACTCATTATCTATATAATTATACCGGATTATAGAAATATTAATATTCGCAAAATTAAGTTAACAAAGAAGGGTAAAATGGGTGACAGGTAAAATTTTCGAAAAGCTTCAAATAAATTAAGCCCATCTTAAAAGGTATTTGTTGGAGTAATTTAAAAGATTTAGATTAATTCCAGAACATACGAAAATTTTTGATAATTGAGATAATTTCTTCACCCTTTTGTGGGTAAATGCGAAGGTATTGTAAATTTACCAAATGTTAATTTTTCCATGAATCAGGAACAATGTAAATACGCTAAGAATGAAAATATTCTTAAAATCAATAAAAGTATTTAAATTGATGTAAGTATAGTACTTTTCACGATCTAAGAAAGTGACTTAACTACCTATACCCATTCGGAATTCAATAAGATTCGAAAGTGATTAATGACAAGGCATCGTGCAGGGCCGCACTATACCTGATTGTATAATTGTTTTAAAATTTTATTGTGATAAGACAGTTGAATTTTAATGTTTTATGTACTGAATAATACACAATATAGTAATTACACAAATATATTAAAACAGTGTACAGTAGGGGGTGCTCAAACTTGAACTGCTGGCGATCTACCTCAATATTGTTAGACTACGATCGATCGACTCTGAGAGGTAAGTGTGATGCAGGATTGTCGTCTAGGTAGGGTGTATAGTGGCATAGATATTAGTTTTCCGCACAATATGCATTTTTTTAGTCAAGGTAAGTGTAGGTCTGCTCTAAAATGTCAATGAAAAAACTCATAATTATTCAAAATTGCGAGTTTATTGGTTCTTACAAAACAAACGAGTTCTAGTGTCTAAACTTAACTAAAGAGTGAGTTTGGACGTTGAAGCGTGGCACTGCATGTCCTCAGCATACTTTTCATAAGATGGTACGTAATTACCGAGTGCTAATCGCAAGCATGATGACATATGTTCGTCAGTTAGTCGATTGCGATATTTTGACTTAATTATCTTCATTTCAGAAAATGCAGACTGGCACAAGTAAGTTGACCCAAACATTGCCGTCAGTTGAAGGGCGATTTGCCTTAGATTCGGATATTTATCTTCAGATATAAAAACACCAGAATTTTGTATTAGATGCTGTGGCTTTGAGATGTATATCTGATATAATTTGCACTAACTCATTTTCCACAAAACATGAGTCCTTGTTAAACTGACTTGCTATTTCAATAGCTAATTCCTCAATGTTTTTACACGAAAAAGGATAACTCATAAATGATGCGATATTTGCCAATTTACTGAAATCATAAAAACGTATTTCGAATTGGCCCAAAATATTTGATAATTCTGCCTCATAAATATCATAATTCAACTGAAGAATCCTTGCTTTCAAAGACGGAAAATTTTTCAGATCCTTTCTTTTCAGTTGATCTATCATAAGTTGCAATTTACTTTTGAACGCGTTTATTGCGCTAATCATCTCAATAATAGTTCTTCCTTTACCTTGAAGCTCCAAATTAATGGTGTTTAAATGCATTGTGATGTCTGTCAAAAATGCCAATCAGTCAGCCATTTTCCGTTTTTCAGCATCTGAGTGTCATCACCTCTTTCGTCCAGAAAAGCTGTTATTTCGGGCAATAATTCTTGAAACCTTTCTAGGAATTTTCCGCGACTCAACCACCTGACGTTCGTGTGAAGAACTAAATCAGTATGTTCAGCTGACTCACTATCTTCCAACTGCAATTTAAAGAGCCGTCGTTGCAAGCTACGTGCACGGATAGAATTCACAATTTTTATTGCAGTGCCCATAATCTCCTCCATGTTTAGAACTTTTGAACACTAAACTTGTTGGATGTATGATGCAATAGAAGGAGAAAAATGAAGGGAAATCATCATTAGCTCGACACAATGCCACAAAACCGTTTTCGTTTCCAGTCATTGCTGGTGCTCCATCGGTAGTAATGCACACTAGTTTATATATTGGTAGCTTGTAGTTTCTTACAAAATTGAAGAAAACGTCATATATATCTTCGCCACGGGTCTTTCCTTTCAGAGGAATCATTGTCAAAAACTCTTCCTTAGCCGACATGTCATTGAATATTATTCGAATAAAAATACACAGCTGGGCAGTGTCTGTCATATCGGTGGATTCGTCGAACTGTAAAGAAAAGTATGTACATTCCATGATATCATGTTTTAGTTTATCTGTCATGTCCTGACTCATAACTTCAACACGCCTTGTGACAGTCGGACGAGATAACTGAAGTTCTCTAATAACAGACATAATCTCTGTTTTATTATTAAAATCTCCAAATAAAGTCTCACCCGCTTCAATAAATGCTTCCTTTACAACCAATCCATCATCAAATGGTTTCTTGTGTTTCGCCAATATATGAGATATTTTAAATGACGTGATCGTTGCAGCTTTTGATTGTTTGGCTGGTCTTGTGAACATGGTTTGTTCTTTTTTCAAACAAGTTATCAAATCACGTACTTTTCGTTTTCTTAATTCACTCTGTGACGGAAAATCCTTTTCATAGTTTTTATGAACCGTTTTTATGATGCCTTTCCAAGTTCCCACGCTTAGGTATTGCAACTAACGCACGGCAAATGAGACAAATGCACTTATCCTTTACCATACACAAGAAAAATTCTTCCTTCCAATCGTTATTAAAATGATAAGTTTTACTTTTCTTCGCCGCACTCATTTTGGACTATTTATTAATAAACTTTGTATCGATGTATCGCCTTCAAGTTACAACTCAGATTGACTCGCAACATTTTATATCGCGCGAACGAAGTCTCGAATGTTCCCGTCAAACACGCCGCCCGAAGTTTCTAGAAAAATCGGCGGGAATCAAAAACGCGGCTTTTCTTTGACAAGTACCGCGCGTTCCTTTGATAAAGCCGCCTTTTGCCGCTAGCAGGGGGTTATTACGATAAAACAAAGTGTGAGGGGGTTATTCTGGCCTAATTGTGGATCGAATAAATTTTAGTAGTTTATTCATTACAATTTGTTTTAGTTACCTAAAACAAAATCTGTGAATAGTTCGATATCGGAATTTTTTTCTTGAGATCGACTCAAAAAGCACTCGCGATCGACTTGTCGATCGCGATCGACCGTTTGAGCACCCCTGGTGTACAGTGTCCTCGCGTACATTTGTTACAATTTTAGTTATTAATTAAAATCTAGTTCAATTTCGCGATCACTACTATCTTGAAAATCAATAATAAGTTTTTTTACAGGTTCTAAACAATTTATATTTATGTACATACATCTATAGGAGTTTTCAATTTTTTTGACGTGTTGAATACAGTTTCTCTAGTTTTCAACGGTTATAATATTTACTTCTGTCTTTATCAACTCAACCACACTACTATTTAAAGTGGGTGTATTATTGTGAGCACGTATATTAGCCTTTATTTTATTCCATATCAACTCGATCGCATTAAAGATACAATAATATGGTGGAAGCCGAATTATTTCGTGTCCTGCTTCCTTCATATTCCTTTGAAAAATTTAAAACTTCTAACAATTGCTTAACTGTATAACTTTCATGGAAATATATGTCAAGTTTTCACAAAAAGGCTTGTATTTCCCTTTTTCTATTGGTGGAACTTGCTACCTTATTCATTTGGCGACTATGATAGGATGCATTATCTATCACAATACAACTATTCGGTGGTATATTCGGCATTAATTTGTTTTAAAGCCAATCTTCAAAAACTTCAGAGGTTGTATCACAATGGTAATCCAAGCTGGAATCTGAAATATTCTTGGCTGCTAGAAATAGACATTCTGGTATCCAACCTTCTTCTAACTCCGCATGTAAAATAGTTATTCTTTTACTTTTATTTCATGGAGCTTTGGTGTGGCTTTTTTGGATTTATCAATCCATCCTTTACTGGGTGTGTCATGGGTGCCACACCAAGTCTAATCTGGGTAGATTATCGTTCGATTTTCCGATCTAGCTGTATTTATTTTTTCAAGAAATTCCATTCTGAGTTGTTGTAAGCGCCGTGATTCCATTATAATTTGTCTTTTGTCTATTTTTTTGAACAAAAACCCCAAACGACGTAGAATACGCCATAAAGTTTGTAGTGGAACATTTTGTGTCACAACTATCCTCGGACAACCTCCGTGAAAGTGACAATAACGTAGGAACTTTTTGTTCTGCATACATTCCATAAATTTTGCGGCGGATTAACTCTTCTTGACAGAAATCAATACATTTCGACACACCTTTGTCTTTTCGTGTTTTTTTAGGCGCTATCGAATTATTTACAATTTTTCAAACTGTACTTTCACGGATGCTTATTAAAGCTAATGTCTCCATCAATGAAAAGTACTTTTCCTGGCCTCAGTCCACTATAAATAAACACTTTTAACTAACACTTTTGCCTCAAGGGGCAAACATTTGCGGCTTCTGATGGAAAGGGCTTCGGACATTTTAAGACACTATTGAACTTTATAATACAAACTATTTCAGTATAATACTACAGATAAAATTAAGAATATTCTTCATATTTATAAACACGAAGTAGATAATAAAATGTTAGATTGATAGATACATATGTATAGGAGGCTGGTTTGAAAAGTCCGTGCAAAAATAAAAACTACTTATGTGTTTGGGGTAAACCTTTTTTATTTTTCGACATAGTCTCCTTTTAGGCTTATACACTTCATCCAACGATGTTCTAGTTTGTTGATCCCTTCCGAATAATAGGATTTTTGTCCAAGTCTGCAAAATATCCATTAGTGTCTGCAATCACCTCCTCGTTTGAATAAAATCTTTGTCCCGCCAGCCCTTTCTTCAAATTGGGGAACAAATAGTAGTCCGAGGGAGCCAAGTCTGGAGAATAGGGGGGGGGGGATGTGAAACGAGTTGGAATCCTATTTCCATTAATTTTGCGACCACAACTGCTGAGGTGTGTGCTGGTGCGTTGTCGTGATGGAAAAGGACTTTCTTGTGGGCCAATCGCGGGCGTTTTTCTTGCAGCTCGGTTTTCAAACGGTCCAATAACGATGAATAATATTCACCTGTAATAGTTTTACCCTTTTCCAAATAGTCGATGAGGATTATCCCTTGCGAATCCCAAAAGACAGTCGCCATAACCTTTCCGGCCGAAGGAACGGTCTTTGCCTTTTTTGGTGCAGATTCCCCCTTGGTAACCCATTGTTTAGATTGTTGTTTGGTCTCAGGAGTATAGTAATGTATCCATGTTTCATCCACAGTGACGAAACGACGCTTAAAGTCCTCCGGATTCTTCTGGAACAGCTGCAAACCATCCTTGCAACACTTCACACGATTCTGTTTTTGGTCAAGCGTGAGCAATCGCGGCACCCATCTTGCGGATAGCTTTCTCATGTCCAAATGTTTATGCAAAATATTATGTACCCGTTCAGTCGAGATGCCCACAGCACTAGCAATCTCACGCACCTTAACTCCTCTGTCATCCATCACCATATCATGGATTTGATCAATGATTTCTGGAGTCGTAACTTCCACAGGCCGTCCAGAACGTTCAGCGTCACTTGTGCCCATATGGCCAGTCCGAAAATTTTGAAACCACTTATAAACTGTTCTAATCGAAGGTGCAGAGTCACCATAATGTTTATCAAGCTTCTCTTTAGTCTCCTGAGGCGTTTTGCCTTTCATAAAGTAATGTTTAATCACCACACGAAATTCTTTTTCGTCCATTTCTTGAAAATCACTCGACTTCCTTGATTCACACGAATGCCAAACACAAAGAAATAGACCAATATGGCTGAAACTTGGTGTGCGTTCATTCAAGAGATGCTACTAACTAAACATGACCTCGATACGCGCCGGTGGTGCCATCTCTCGGACTTTGCACGGACTTTTCAAACCAGCCTCGTATATCAATTACGACCCTGTTACCGACAGGTACGTGCGAAGATCGTAAAGGTCGTTTAATGTTTTTATTGCATGAATTTGCCAAATCACTTTCTTAGATCTTGAAAAATATAAAAATATCTAGCCATGCAAAAAAATATATAATACAAAACATGCTTGGTTGTCAAATTACTGCCGTTTTTCTATATAATTTGGCGAAATTCTGTAGGAATTAGTTTTGCACCTTTTCCCATTTTATTGGATTGATAACTCTGGTAAATTTCTATGAAATGGTGGAAAATTTTGTTAAGTTCGCAAACGTGATGCTCGAGACGGTTATGTTCAAATTTATTACTGGATAAATGAATTTGAATGTGGCCGTACGAGCGCTGCTGATGCTGCACGTTCACGATTCCCGATTGAGGTTTCTTCTGAAGAAATGGACAATAAAATTCATGGTATCATGATGAAAGGTCGTCGCATTAAGCTTCGTAAAATTGCTAGGCATCGCATATGAACGGTACGTAATATCCTGCATGAAGTTCTAAAAACGGAAAAGTTGAGCGTGCGATGGGTGCAGCGTTTGTTGTCTCCTGACCACAAATGCACGAGGAAGAGCATTTTAAAATCGTGTTTGGAAAAGCTACAGCAGTAATCTGGAGGACTTCTAGCGTCGTTTTGTGACTGTGGACGAAACGTGGCTCCACCACTAGACGGCAGTCAAAACAGTGGGTTGTCGAAAATGAAAGTACACCGAAAAAAACGAAAGCAGTTTTATCGACCGGCAAACTGATAGCAACTGTTTTTTCGGACTTAAAGGGTATCATCATGATTGACTATTTGGAAAAATATAAAAGAGCAACTGACTCTTATTACGCAAGGTCATTGGACCGTTTGCACCACCAAGCAGAAAAGTGGTCCTTTACCAGGACAATGCCCCTGCAATGGCAAAAGTTTACAAGCTGGGCTTTGAAATAGTTTCTGGCCTACCTTATTCCCCAAAGTTGGTTCCAAGTGACCTCTTTGTTTACAAACCTCAAAAATTGGTTGGGGGGAAGATATTTTTATCGAATGAATCTGTGTTATAAACGAGTATTTTGCACAATTGGAACATTTTTTTTTTTGAGAGAATAAAAAAATTGGAATCTAGCTGGATTAAGCTCACTAAGATAACTTCACCGACTTTTGTTTTATGTTCTTAAGTTCAAACATCTTAAGTTCTATGTTCATGAACTGTCTTAAGTTCAAATATCTTGAGTTTTATGTTCACGATATATTTTAAGTTCAAATATCTTAAGTCTCCTCAACAAATTTATTACTTTACTTAGGATAAGTTACTTAAGTCCCAGACATGTATAAATCTTAAGAGCCAATTTGTAAACTCATACCACTCAACCACATAATTGTATAATAGTAATGGTGTAAAAACTAGCTAATTGCTAATAAAAAGTTACAATTACCGACTTTTGTTCCCTTTGTAAATATACATAATATTTTGCATAGTTGATATTAATCCTAAGCGTTATTTTTACAGTTTTACTATAGAACAAAGAAACTATACTTACTGCAAAATTGCTGGACAATACAATGGCTGTAATCAGTCCATAAATAGCGACAGCCTCACAGAAGATAATAGAAATTAAATTTTTGGTCTTAATTCTGGGTGCTTTTACACCAGCGCCCACAATGCTAGCCCCAGTGGTGTAAATTCCTCTAAAAGACATTAAAGAAAAATTATAAAAATATTTCTAGAATTGAGGTACGTTCTTTAACATATAAATAGAAACTGATTAAAAAATGCAAGTGTGTGTACCCTAATAATATAAGATAATGTACTAAAATAATATATATATATTATATATATATATATATATATATATATATATATATATATATATATATATATATATATATAATGATGAACAAACAAAAATAGACTAAACAATAATGAAGAAATCAAAGTAATATAATTTCCTGTAAAAAAACTTAAAAAATTGTATTAAGGGGACGCTAAGCTGATGAACGGGGGGACTAGGGGATTCTCTCGGGCCTGATCTTGGTGCGATTCCAGGGCACCTGGTTTTTATGTAATTTTTTTTACTGTCATATTTTTTTTTCGCTTTAAAGATCTGAAAAGGGGTTTGAATCTGGAAATATTCATAACAAGATAGGATTTCTTCTTTGGAAAGCTCCCCCAACAGAGTCATAAATTTTTGAGTGGATAAAGGTTTATTATAAGAAGTTTTGGTCTCATTGTAAACTTAACCCCGGTCATGGATTTTTAAAGGATGTAAAAGTAGCCCTCCTATCTGTTTTTTTTTTTCCAAAAAGCTCCCTCGTCATCGGTATTTATAGGTGATGACGCTGAAGTTTCTTTTTTTGCTAGAGAAAGTGAATTTTGAAAGGGTAAAGTGTCATTATGAAAAAGGGCTTTTCATTCCACCGTGCCATCAATTCTTGAAGATGGAAAAGTATTATTTTTTTGAAAAAGTTTTTGTTGGTCTCCGCAGTTATCGATTTGGGCCGGGACGCATATAGGAACAAAAAGAGAACGCTAAAGGCGGGGCTGCTTATAGAAGGGTAGCTTCAATCGACAAACAGGATGACGCTAAACGACATCCTTTTGCACTAGAACTCTAAAAGAACCCCCCCATACAGTGGAACTTTAAAAACCTACACCCAAATTAAAAATCGATGATCTGGGGAAATCAACTCAACCTCTTCCTACTGTAAAACTCCACCTCTTACACCCAATTTGAAAATTAATGAATGAGAGGTTAATATTTTTCATAGAAAAGACCCCTTTAAAAAACAACCAGCAAAGTGCAAGTCGGACTTGCGCAATTAGTGTTCCGTATGTTGATTGCTTTTAAAATAAAAAATGTTTATTACGGAGGTATAAAATGATCAGTGACTTCACAAAATACAGCCCAAATAAGTTTTCAACAAAGTTTGTTTCCGATCTCTGTTGAAAATTGATGATCTTGAAATTTTTGCTTTTTTCTATATACCAGATAAATTATTAAGGGTAATGCGCTAGTGATAATATTCCAAAATTTGTTTAAAATTTTTTGATCGATACTTTTCGAGATAAGGGGGGACAGCGATTTTTGGCAATTATTTAAAAATAATACGAAGGAAAGTGTGCGCAAGTATTACAATATCCATAATTTTCAATTCGTATTTTCACAAGCCTTCATTTGACATCCCAGTCGATGACTTGCTAAAATTTTTTTTTTCACTTCCGATTTCACCACCCAAAACTAACCCTTTAAGCAGTGGGCTGTCGGTACTTATTAGTTCTCTGCTCAGTGTTTAGAGGTCGCTCATGTTTTTTATTATTACTATTTTTATTTTTTAATTTGGAGATTGTTCAAACGGTATAAATGTTCTTACTTGTATATGCTGGTTATTATTTTAATGTATCATGTTCTTTTATATGTAGCTCATTTAGTATAAATGTTACTCCTGTAATTGGGCTCTGGCCTGTTGGAACTGAATGTATAAATAAATAAATAAAATTTCACTTTCAAAACTACCCGGCTCTGATGGAGCCATCAATTCATATATCAGTGCCAAATTTCAACTTCCTATGTCAAATGGTATGAAACACTAAAAAAACAAAGCTAGATTCACTAAAGGATTTAAAATGTAGACTTAATTGACATAAATACCATGAAATGAAAAATTATAGCTGTTTAATTGATTTTTGTCATTGTTATCTTTCATATTGTAAATGTTATAAAAGAAATGCTTCTAAAAGAAAATTTAAAATAAAAATATGGAAATAAGACACTGGAGCAGGCAAGAAAGTTTTAAGACTATTAAAATAATGTCTTAGTTGAATCACAAATAAAAATGACTTTTTTGTTTTTTTTTTATCGTTCCTCCCCACTTGACGAGGGATTTTACACTTTTTCATATCCTAAGGATATCTGTGAGGATGTCTTAATACAGCACCTTTTAGACAACTCAGTAGTGCTGCCTCAGGCGTTATTGCATTTCTGCGAACAATTACTACCTATGTACCTGGCTAAGCCAAATACTTAAATAAATTAATAAAAAGTATACTGATCTGCGGGATTGAAGCGTAAGCAAGGTACTACGCCACAGAGCCACAGAGCCACAGGCCACCACAACTTTCGTTGACTTACTGCTGTTCTTGTGAATTTTAACCTCTAATTACCAAGTTAGATCAATTTTAGAGTTAAACCTTTTTAATATTTTTACCACTGCTCTGTCATTAAACCTTAAAATAAGATTTAAAAAAAAAAACAACTTACACTGCCGCACCTACTACAGAAAGGGCTACTGCAAGTCCAATGCCCAAAGAGGCCCACATATATGGAGACACATTATCGAAGAACCTAAAACATATAATTGACAAAAACTGTTATGTCTTTAAGCAAAAAATAAAACTTACCAGCCCAAGCTGACTTGTTCACCCTTTCCAGTAAGTAGATAGTATAGGGCTGAAACAAAAACAAGTCATGTGATTTAAAGGAAAAGTAATGACACCAAATCACGAGTTACAAATATACTCATTAATAAAAAAAAAACTTACGTAAAATAATTAACGAAGCGGTTACAAGATAACTGAGGGTGTATAATAAAGTGTACCTCATCTTAATTTAATTAAATCTAAAATACGAAAAGAAACAACTCGAAAATCAAAATAAATTACTGAACGGGTACGACCATTATGAAGTGTTGCCTCGTACTAATTTTGAGGTTCTGGCGGTGTTGCCACATAAACGATAGAACAATACGTAAAATAGGTGTTGGCCATAGAAATGTTAAAAGAAATACGGATTTCTTTGGTATTTTTGTACCCTTCCCCTAAATACTACTTTCCTATTTTTCCACAACTGCTGATTTAGACTTATTTCTAGAACCTTCTGAGAGTTTTTTTCGAAAAAGTATTGTGTAGGGTGATCATTTTTAAACACCCTACCCCGATTTATAGAAAATTGTTGGATATTTATTTTTTAACGTAGAAAAGTTAGTGCATGTCAAGAAGTATACGACGGTGAGCGCCGCAACGCCAAACAACTTTTTGTTTCCTTCGATATAACTTTTGTAAAACTGCATCGGACAACCCTAATTTTTTTCAACATTTTTGCAAAAAAATAATGCAGCATAAACCCTCTAAAATATTATTTTTTGGTCATCACGGTTGCCATGGATCGTATGCCACGTTTGGCGGTTTTCAAACAATTTATCTAGTAGGCGGCTGTCATATTTTAATCTGACAGTAATTATAATAATATTAGTTACTATGCTGTTGAGGTTTTTCCTTTAATAAAATATCTTTAAAAACAAAAAACAAAAATGCATTAATTTTATTAAAACCACGAAAAGCCTATATAACTTTCAACATTACATAACTTATTACATATAAAACTAAAGGTTTGAAACTTATTGGTAGTGAAAACGCGGCGCCCACCGTCGTTTTCACTACCAAATGTCAAATAAGTAAGTATACTTCTTGACATGCACTATACCAGTCTACACTTAAAAAAAAAGTAAATATCCAATAATGTTCCATAAATCGGAGCCTGGCGTCTAAAAATGATCACCCTGTATCTTAGACAATTATTTTTTTTACATTTTATAAATGATTAGTTTTAAATCTTCAGTAATTGAACTAATTAAGGAACAGACACGACAAATCACGAAAAACAAAATTGTCATGGGGAATTAATTGTTGACACCGCGATAAAAAAAAATATGGCGTACTTATGTCGCATAACTGTTATATTGGATTAAAATCGGATGCTTATTCCCTTTTAAAATTAGGATTCACGGAAAAGGCCGAAAATTTGACAAATAGAGATTATTTTTCTCCAAAAGCACCTCTGCAGTCCTCAATTGTTCAGCAAGATGGTTTTGGAATTCCCCCTCACCCCGTGGTTAATTTTGAAATCCGGTGAAGTTCTATTATAAAAGAAAGTATTTTTCAGGTCATCGATTTTTGAAGGTTTAATTTGAAATAACCGGTCAAGTGCAAGTTGAACTTGCGCAATTAGTGTTCCGTACGTTGATTGCTTTTAAAATAAAAAAATTTTGTTACAGTGGTATAAAATGATCAGTGACTTCACAAAATACACCCCAAATGAGTTTTCAACAAAGTTTGTTTCCAATCTTTACTGAAATCTGATGACCTTGAAATTTTTGTGTTTTTTTTATGTACCAAATAAATTATTAAGGGTAATGCACTCGTGATAATTTTCGTTCAATCTACACCTCGTGGAGAATATTCCAGAATGTTTTCGAAATTTTTTTGATAAGTACTTTTCGAGGTAAGGCCCGGGACAGCGATTTTTCGCGAATTTTTAAAAATAATACAAAGAAAAGTGCGCGCAAGTATAATATTATATATATATATATATATATATATATATATATATATATATATATATATATATATATATATATATATATATTTTACTCGTATTTTCACAAGCTTTCATTTGACACCACACTCGATGACCTAGTAAAATTTTTTTTTTTTTCACTTCCGACTTCACCCCCCAAAACTAACCCCTTAAGTCAAAATTTAATTCTCAAAATTACATGGCTCTGATGAGGCCATCAATTCCTATATTATTACCAAATTTCACCTTTCTGTGTCAAATAGTTTCGGAGAAAATCGGGTGTGACAGACAGACAGACAGACAGACAGACAGACACCGAAGTGATCTTATAAGTGTTCCGTACGGAACACTAAAAACAGTTTAAAATGATTTACTTCGAACCTTCCTTGCAAACATGTAGTTCTAAAATAAGTATTGAATTTGACTTTTTCAAGTAAAGAGTAAGTAAATTTCCATAATATGAATAAAATCATGCAACATATCGACACCCACCCCTTTTACCCTCTTTCCTTGAAACGATATGCCTCAGAAACTATAGGTTTCATCCCTATTTTAAATATTATAACATCATTTCGTTCTAGTATTATGGTGCCAATGAGTAACCGCCTGACAATCAGATAGACAGATCAATGATAATGGGAATATATATATTTTTTGCGATCTGAGAATGCTAAAACGTAAATAAAAATAAAAATTGCAAGGTGTAATTCATTCCCTTTAGCAAGAAATAATGAAAAAGTAAGAACGCCGAAATAGAAGTATATAATTCTATAATAGATGAACAGTTTGGTTTTCAGAGAGGCAAGTCTGCTGAATTGAACTTGATTTCCTATACGGACTACCTTTCGAGGACCTTGGAGAGTGGATCTGAGGTACATTCCATCTACACCGATTTCTCCAAGGCCTTCGATAGGGTCAACCATGGTGTCCTTCTTAAGAAGCTTAATAACCGTGGCATATCGGGTCCACTATTGGGCTGGATTAGGAGTTATTTGTGTGGCAGAGTTCAGGTGGTTCGAGCTAATAATTTTAAGTCTGTCAACATTGCTGTGCCCTCGGGAGTGCCTCAAGGCTCCCATATAGGACCTCTGCTGTTTAACCTGTTCTTGAATGATGTGGCCGACTGGTTTCGGTCTTCCAGGTTCTTGCTCTTTGCTGATGATTTGAAGTTGTATATGGCGGTTGGATCGACTGAGGATTGTGTAGGATTGCAGGGTATGGTTTTAAATACTTCTAAATGCTTCTCTATGTCTTTCCCGAGATCGCGCAATCCATTGTTTTTTGATTACAGCATAAATGGGTCTTCCCTCGTGTCCGTGGTTAATGTTAGGGATACGGGGGTTAAGTTTGATTCGGAACTGAGTTTAATTCCTCATATAACTGAGGTAACGTCTAGGTCTCTGAGGATGCTTGGGTTCATTAGGCGTTGCTCATCAGACTTTTCATCGATTACCTCTATAAAAATGCTGTACTGCTTGTTGGTTAGGCCTCTCTTAGAATATTGCTCATGTGTGTGGAACCCACCTTTTGCTTGACATGCTAGGAGCTTGGAGCTTGTTCAGAGTAAATTCTTCTACGTCATATTAATTTTAAATTCTTTAACAATGATTCTTTTAGTTATTCAAAACTTACATCTATATTAAACTTGAATAGCCTGTCTAACCGGAGAGTTCAGCGCGATCTTGTAATGTTCTTTAAAATTTTAAATGCCATTGTGAATTGTCCAGAATTTTTATCTCAGATTAATTTGTATGCACCCTCTAGACATACTAGATTTACGCTGTCCTTCTTCAAACCTTATCATAAGACAACCTACGGAGCTAATACCTTCATGACAAGATCTATGGGCATTGTAAATAACTGCCCATCACTGGACTTTAAGAGGCAGATCGGGGTTCTTTTCTTAATTTCTTAGTTTTAGCCTTTAGTTTTAAGTAGTTTTAAGTAGTTTAAGTGTCATTTATAGATGTAAACTTTTGTATTTTGTCTTTATGAGTTAATGGGCCTGTCCCATAAATAAATAAATAAAAATAATTTGTATGCACCCTCTAGACATACTAGATCTACGCTGTCCTTCTTCAAACCTTATCATAAGACAACCTACGGAGCTAATACCTTCATGACAAGATCTATGGGCATTGTAAATAACTGCCCATCACTGGACTTTAAGAGGCAGATCGGGGTTCTTTTCTTAATTTCTTAGTTTTAGCCTTTAGTTTTAAGTAGTTTTAAGTAGTTTAAGTGTCATTTATAGATGTAAACTTTTGTATTTTGTCTTTATGAGTTAATGGGTCTGTCCCATAAATAAATAAATAAAATAAAAATAATGATATATGCGCAACAGCCCTTCTAACCCTCTACCTCATTCCTCTAACCTCATATATATATATATATATATATATATATATATATATATATATATATATATATATATATATATATATATATATATATATATATATCAATCAAAGTTAATATTGCAAAAGCAGAAAAATAATTCCCTCCTTTTATACGTTACGTAATTACATATAGTAAATAAATAAATTATTTTCAAAATTTGTTCATCAGCGCAACCAAAAACCTAAACAAATTCTCATATTACTGTTGAAACCATACAATATTTGCCCACTCTACTTCTTTCACCTCTCCCCTATTAAAATTGAAAGTAATGAAAAAATAATTTAATTTTCAGATTCCTCGACTCCACAAACCCGGAAAAAGACCTATAACACCCTATATAGAAAGCAACTCCATTAACCCTCTACCCCATCATCTTACATATTTTTCCACATATAATGTGCTTAAAATTTGTCTAGTACATTTCAAAAGACCTCTAAAAGTCTTAAAATACTATTGATATTTTACAATCAAAATATTAAACTAGTTCGCCTCCTTGACCCTCCTTCTCCTTCGATTCCTTCCCTTCTCCTTCGACCCCTTCCCTTCTCCTTCGACCCCTTCCTGGGTTAAACTTGAAAGCAAAGAAAAAAATGAAATTTCTAATACTACTCACTATATATCACGACTACACCAAACACTTCATTTTTGCACTCGATGCGCGTTTCGCTAACCATGTTAGCTTCATCAGGAGCGATGATTTGCCCTTTATATGTTTAACTACAAATATTTATTCATATCATATTATTATCCAACAAAAACCCAGGAAAAACTCCCATATTATTAGTAAAACCTTTTAAAGTTTATTGACCTCTACCCCTTTTAATCCTTTAGCCTGAAACGAAATCGTGCAAAACTATTCGCTTTATCTCCTTGCTAGATGTTATCTATAAACAAAGTTTAAAATTGATATTTTATTTCGCTCGAGAGTTATCGTGCTAAAAAAACAGACCGAAGGAAATGAGTGGCTATGTTTTTCGGGGTCTACTAACCCTAAAGAAGCAAATCATTTCTGAAAGCGATGAAGTTTTATTTGGAGTAAATTATTTTTCGGACTCTCACTGTTATTGTAGAGATTTATCATAGAAGTTTTTCAATATATAATAAGTTGAATTTTGATTGTCGACTAAATGATGTCCTGTTCTGTGTTGGAGAAGAATTTCTATTTGTAACCTCACTTAGGTAAGGCTACGATCGCGTGAACGTCAGAATTATTGTTTAGTTTTTTATGCAAGAGAGCTGATGGCTCTTTTCCGACTTGATTCACTATTATCGTCACTGCTTATTCCTAACGTAACAAAATATTTTCTAAAACCTGGCCAGAGAATATATATATATATATATATATATATATATATATATATATATATATATATATATATATATGAATTAAAAAAAAAAACTTAAATCGGATAAGTGGTTCTCGAGTGATAAGCGTAGTAACGTAACGGACCAACAGACAGACAGAGAGGCGTTGCGTTTTATAATATAACTAACAGTGTCACTGGAAAAGGCTTCAAATAAATCTAAAAGCTTTCTGTGAATAAAAAGATTGATGTTTTTAATAAATTCAACGTACTTGGCTGCATCTCTACCATATTTTACTGATTTAAATATATATATATATATATATATATATATATATATATATATATATATATATATATATATATATATATATATATATATATATATATACGAGGCTGGTTTGAAAAGTCCGTGCAAAAATAAAAACTACTTATGTGTTTGGGGTAAACCTTTTTTATTTTTCAACATAGTCTCCTTTTAGGCTTATACACTTCGTCCAACGATGTTCTAGTTTGTTGATCCCTTCCGAATAATAGGATTTGTCCAAGTCTGCAAAATATCCATTAGTGTCTGCAATCACCTCCTCGTTTGAATAAAATCTTTGTCCCGCCAGCCTTTTCTTCAAATTGAGGAACAAATAGTAGTCCGAGGGAGCCAAGTCTGGAGAATAGGGGGGATGTGAAACGAGTTGGAATCCTATTTCCATTAATTTTGCGACCACAACTGCTGAGGTGTGTGCTGGTGCGTTGTCGTGATGGAAAAGGACTTTCTTGTAGGCCAATCGCGGGCGTTTTTCTTGCAGCTCGGTTTTCAAACGGTCCAATAACGATGAATAATATTCACCTGTAATAGTTTTACCCTTTTCCAGATAGTCGATGAGGATTATCCCTTGCGAATCCCAAAAGACAGTCGTCATAACCTTTCCGGCCGAAGGAACGGTCTTCGCATTTTTTGGTGCAGATTCCCCCTTGGTAACCCATTGTTTAGATTGTTGTTTGGTCTCAGGAGTATAGTAATGTATCCATGTTTCATCCACAGTGACGAGACGACGCTTAAAGTCCTCCGGATTCTTCTGGAACAGCTGCAAACCATCCTTGCAACACTTCACACGATTCCGTTTTTGGTCAAGCGTGAGCAATCGCGGCACCCATCTTGCGGATAGCTTTCTCATGTCCAAATGTTTATGCAAAATATTATGTACCCATTCAGTCGAGATGCCCACAGCACTAGCAATCTCACGCACCTTAACTCTTCTGTCATCCATCACCATATCATGGATTTGATCAATGATTTCTGGAGTCGTAACCTCCACAGGCCGTCCAGAACGTTCAGCGTCACTTGTGCCCATATGGCCAGTCCGAAAATTTTGAAACCACTTATAAACTGTTCTAATCGAAGGTGCAGAGTCACCATAATGTTTATCAAGCTTCTCTTTAGTCTCCTGAGGCGTTTTGCCTTTCATAAAGTAATGTTTAATCACCACACGAAATTCTTTTTCGTCCATTTCTTGAAAATCCCTCGACTTCCTTGATTCACACGAATGCCAAACACAAAGAAATAGACCAATATGGCTGAAACTTGGTGTGCGTTCATTCAAGAGATGCTACTAACTAAACATGACCTCGATACGCGCCGGTGGTGCCATCTCTCGGACTTTGCACGGACTTTTCAAACCAGCCTCGTATATATATATATATATATATATATATATATATATATAATATATATATATATATATATATATATATATATATATATATATATATATATATATATATATATATATATATATATATATATATATACAGTCAGTCCAAAAAGTCTCCATACACCACCTGCTTTCTATACTATATTTCTGTTATGTTTAACTAATTAATTGGAACTATGAGAAAACATGTTTAAATTAATATTTGAAACGAGGATTAGTATTAAAAACAACTACGGAACATTTTATTTAGAAGTTACACCACTGTTATAAAAATATAAACAAAATTAATGTCAAAAAAAGTCTCCATACACTTAACAATTACCAATAATAATTTGACGGAGTTTAACCGAAAATAACAACTTCGTTTAAACTAATATTTAATAGGACCGCCGTGCCGTTGGCCTTGATAATCTCCTGTAACCTTTTTGTCATGCTTGCAACCAGCTTTCTAGTAACTTCTGCTGGCATGTTCTCCCATTCGTTCAATAATCTGTTTTTTTAATTTTTCTCTATTTGAAACATTATATTTGCGAACGCTCCGTTTAAGTTCCTCCCATAAATGCTCGATGGGGTTAACATCGGGTGATTACGGAGGTGTATAAAGCTGCTGCTCAGATAGACATGCCGATCCATGGTACCATTAATAAAATGTAAATTTCCAACCCCTCCAGCGGACATGCCTCGCGAAAGCAGAACACTGCCACTCCCTTGCCTCACCGCGGAACAAATGTTTTTAATATCGAACGCGGTATTCTTCTTTCTACAAACTTTAGTTTTACCATTAAACCCAAAAAGGTTAATTTTAGTTTTATCACTAATAATATTTCCAAAATTCAGAATGTTTAGTAGGGTATTCCTTAGCAAAAGCAAACCGCTTTTTGTGAGTGGCTTCCGAAATTAACGGCTTTTTCCTGATTGCACACTCCTTATGTTTGTGAACAAACATTTTTCGAAAATAGTTCCTGTATTTCTTCTTTTAATTTTGTTCACTTTTCTTGGGATCTATAATTATTTGTCTACAATACTAGCCTCTTCACATGGAGTCAGTTTCTTGGGACGACCGGAGCGTGATTGAATTTTATAGGAACCCGTTGATTTATACTGGTTTACAATGTACTGAACAGTAGCATGCGACTTTTTAACAATTTTTCCTATATTTCTGTACGATTTTCCATCCTTCCATCAATCAGTTATGAACCTTCGAGCTTGAAATGGAAATTCACAATTTCTCTCGCTCATTTTTAATACTACTTTGAAAATCCACTGCAAAATTATTAGCAGCAAGTGTCAGATTATAAAATATGGCCGAAAATTATTCATTTGTTTTCAGTTTAGCGAACAACAGAGAGCTTGATAAAATGCGGCTGATTATAACGTGTTTTTTTCAGTGCCGTTCTTGAGTGTATGGAGACTTTTTTTGACATTAATTTTGTTTACATTTTTATAACAATGATGTAACTTCTAAATAAAATGTTCCGTAGTTGTTCTTAATACTAATCCTCTTTGGTTAAGTTTCAAATATATATATATATATATATATATATATATATATATATATATATATATATATATATATATATATATATATATATACATATATATATATATATATATATATATATATATATATATATATATATATATATATATATATATATATATACAGTCGACATTGTTTATAGTGAAACTCTATATAGTGAAAAACTCTTTATAGTACAATTTTTTCAAGACCTAGAATATCTTACATACATAGCAATATATACGGATTTTCTCTTTATATAGTGAAAAAACTCTCTATAGTGAAATTTCGGTCAACATTTTGGTCTTTCACTATATAGAGTGTCGACTGTATATATATATATATATATATATATATATATATATATATATATATATATATATATATATACATACACACACATGTTACCTTGAATAACCGGGGTGACGTTCCATGTCAACCTTGCCACCCATGAGACCAAAATTTGACGCAAGGTAGGTAAATGAGCGGGGGCTTAAAAACTCGTATCGATGTCTACTTTTGAAATCCGATGGGCCTTTTGAGAAATTCAATATGGCGGATGCAAAATAGCGTCGGTAAGGTGTAAAAATTCCAGTTGATCAAGTTATACGGAGTATAATAATGAAAAAAAACCGGTCAAGTGCAAGTTGAACTTGCACAATTAGTGTTCCGTACGTTGATTGTTTTTAAAATAAAAATTTTTGTTAGGGTGGTATAAAATGATCAGTGACTTCACAAAACACACCCCAAATGAGTTTTCAACAAAGTTTGTTTCCAATCTTTACTGAAGACCGGTGACCTTGAAATTTTGTTTTTTTTTTTATATACCAGATAAATTAGTAAAGGTAATGTACTCGTGATAATTGTCGTTCAGTCTATACACCGTGGAGAATATTCCAGAGTTTTTTCAAAATTTTTTGATCAGTACTTTTCGAGATAAGGTAGGGGACAGCGATTGTTTAAAAGTAATACGAAGAAAAGTGTGCACAAGTATTACATTATATATATATATATATATATATATATATATATATATATATATATATATATATATATATATATATATATATATATATATTACTCGTGTTTTCACTTCCGATTTCACCCCTCAAAACGAACCCCTTAAGTCAAAATTTATGTCACGGTGGTATAAAATGATCAGTGACTTCACAAAATACACCCCAAATGTGTTTCCAACAAAGTTTGTTTCCAATCTTTACTGAAATCTGATGACCTTGAAATTTTTGTTTTTTTAAATACCATATAAATTATTAAAGGTAATGCACTCGTGATAATTTTCATTCAATCTACACCCCGTGGAGAATATTCCAGAGTTTTTTTTCGAAATTTCTTGATAAGTACTTTTCGAGATAAGGCCCGGGACAGAGATTTTTCGCGAACTTTAAAAATAATACAAAGAAAAGTGCGCGCAAGTATAATATTATATATATATTTTTTACTCGTGTTTTCACAAGCTTTCATTTGACACCACACTCGATGACCTAGTAAAAAAATTTTTTTTTCACTTGCGACTTCACCCCCCAAAACTAACCCCTTAAGTCAAAATTTAATTCTCAAAACTACATGGCTCTGATGAGGCCATCAATTCCTATATTATTACCAAATTTCACCTTTCTACGTCAAATAGTTTCGGAGAAAATCGGGTGTGACAGACAGACAGACAGACAGACACCGAAGTGATCTTATAAGTGTTCCGTACGGAACACTAAAAAAGGTTCCTAATTATGTGAAATTTACCTACAAATATGTTTTTTGGTTCGCTGATTATGAATTCGAAATCCAACTAGGCAAATTATACCCCCGAAATCCGATATGGCGTCTTGAGTGAGCAAAATTAAGTAATTTTTAGTAATATTTCTAGTAAAATTTAAAAAAGTACCTTTTTTCTTGTCCATCAGTATTTCACCTCACCCTTGGCATAATCGATTATAAGTGTTTTGTCGTCATTATTTTTTCAATATGGCGGATCAAAAATGGCATCAACTTGTAAAGAAAACCTCTGGTAATGGAATGATAACAAATGTAATAATAAAATAAACGTATTAAATTACCTAATATTTTATACTTCGTATGTTTACGTGGTCGCTTATTATGAGTTTGCTGTCAAATTAGCCGCAAAACAACCCGCAAAATCCAATATATTTCAGTATTTTATTTATTGTTTTATATTAATTTGAAAAAAAGTTACTTCAAGTTTATTTTTTAATTGGTGCTAAAATTTTATTATTACATTTGTTATCATTCCATTACCAGAGGTTTTCTTTACAAGTTGACGCCATTTTTGATCCGCCATATTGGAAAAAATAATGACCACCATACACTTATGATCGGTTATTCGAAGGGTATGATGCAATACATATGGACAAAATAAGGTACTCTTTCAAATTTTTTAAGCAATATTAGTAAAAATCCCTAATTTTGCTCACTCAAGACGCCATAATGGATTTTGCAGGTGAAGTTAGTTGAGTTAGTTGGACTTTGAATTCATAATCAGCTACCCCGATGACATATTCAGTGACAAATACTAGGTTATTTGGTACGTTTATTTTATTATTACACTTGTTATCATTCGATTACCAGAGGTTTTCTTTACAAGTTGACGTCATTTTGATCCGCCGTATTGGAAAAAATAATGACGACAAAACACTTATGATCGATTACGCCAAGGGTGAGACGCAATACTGATGGACAAGAAAAAAGGTGCTTTTTTAAATTTTACTAGAAATATTATTAAAATTACCTACTTTTGCTCACTCAAGACGCCATATTGGATTTCGCGGGTATAATTTGCCTAGTTGGACTTCGAATTCGTAATTAGCGGACCAAAAAAAAAACATATTTGTTCGTAAATTTCACATAATTAGACACCTTTTTTTATTATTATACTCCATATAATTTGATCAATTGGAATTTTTACACGTTACCGACGCCATTTTGCATCCGCCATATTGAATTTTTCAAAAGGCTCATCGAATTTCAAAAGTACACGTCAATACCAGTTTTTTAAGCTCCCGCTCATTTACCTATCTTGCGTCAAATTTTGATCTCATGGGTGGCACGGTTGATGTGGATCGTCACATATATATATACATATATATATATATATATATATATATATATATATATATATATATATACATATATATATATATATATATATATATATATATATATATATATATATATATATATATATACATATATATATATATATATATATATATAATATATATATATATATATATATATATATATATATGTATATATATATATATTTGCATTAATTGTGATAGATCCTTAAAAAATATCACAACGGCAACGCTGATATACGCCCAGACAAGTCAATTCATTACGCGTGCACAGTACCTGGTCGGGGGACTAGCACGTGATCTTTTACTACATCTCTTAAGGAAAGTTAGTGTAATTATCTGTCATAATTGTCACTCAAATACTCATAAATATTTATCCGAATACGGTTTATCACCAGGGTCAATTTATCTGTTTAATTATGAAACTTAATTTATAATCACATGAGAAAACCAAAACATGCTAGGCAGGTAAAAATACTGGTCATTTTTAAAAATATTTAATGGTAGTTCCCTATACACTTGAATTAGCAAGGGTTTCGCACCAAATTGCTTAAAACGACTTGACAAATTGGAATGATAATATGACAAGGAGTATTTTTATTAAGTAATTCCTTGATAACTCGTGACAAATTACAGACACCTTCTACTTACGCGGAGTCTCTAAGAAACTCGACGGCTCTGTTTTTCGGTAGTAATAACTATATTTTCTGAGGCCAAGATGTCATTAAATGGTCCCAACAACAAAAAACTGGTCTTTGAGTTTCGGGTAAAGAAAGAGAAACTAAAATCATAAATCACTGGATTTTCCGACTAATATTCCCCAACATATATCAACATATTATAAATTGTGTTTTAATTGCCTACCCTTAAATATAGGGGAGATATAAAAAAGCCATTAGCCATATATATATATATATATATATATATATATATATATATATATATATATATATATATATATATATATATATTTATAGTCAGTCCAAAAAGTCTCCATACAGGTGCTTTCTATATTATTTTTCTATGTTTAACTAATTAATCGGAACTATGAGAAAACATGTTTAAATTAATATTTGAAACTTAACCAACGAGGATTAGTATTAAAAACAACTACGGAATATTTTATTTATAAGTTACATCATTGTTATAAAAATGTAAACAAAATTAATGTAAAAAAATCTCTATACACCCAAGAACGGCACTGAATAAAAACACGTTATAATCAGCCGCATTTTATCAAGCTATCTGTTGCTCGCTAAAACTGAAAACAAATGAATAATTTTCGGCCATACTTTATAATCTGTCACTTGTTGCTAGTACCTTTGCAGTGGGTTTTCAAAGTAGTATTAAAAATGGGTGAGAGAAATTATGAAATTCCATTTCAAGTACGAAAGATCATAACTGATTTGTGGAAAGATGGAAAATCGTACAGAAATATAGGAAAAATGTTAAAAAGTTGCATGTTACTGTTCAGTACATTGTAAACCATTACCAGCAACGGGTTCCTATAAAATTCGACCACGCTTCGGTCGTCTCAAGAAACTGACTCCACGTGAAGAGGCCAGTATTGTTAGACAAATAATTACAGATCCCAAGAAAAGTGGACCAGAATTAAAAGAAGAAGTACGGGAACTATTTTCGAAAAGTGTTTGTTCACCAACAGTGAGAAATTGTTTACACAGGGCAGGCTATAAAGGGTGTGCAACCAGGAAGAAGCCGTTAATTTCGGAAGCAAATCGCAAAAAAGCGGTTAGCTTTTGCTAGGGAATACGTGACTAAACCTCCTGAAATTTTGAGAATCTGTAATCTTTAGTGATGAAACTAAAATTAACCTTTTTGGGTCTGATGGCAGAACTAAAGTTTGGAGAAAGAAGAATACCCCATTCGATATTAAAAACATTTGTTCCACGGTGATACAAGGGGGTTTATTAATGTTACCATGGATCAGCATGTTGATCTGAATATTTTGAGAGACAATTTAAGAGAAAGTGTCCAAAAATTAGCACTCGATAAAAGATACATTTTCCAACAGGACAATGCTCCGAAACATACCGCAAACTTGGTGCGAGAATGGATGATCCATAATGTGCGACAGCAGCTTCATACACCTCCGCAATCACTCGATGTTAACACCATAGAGCATTTATGGGAGGAACTTAATCGGTGCGTTCGCAAACATAATTTTTTAAATAGAGAAGAATTAAAAAACCGAATATTGAACGAATGGGAGAACATGCCAGCAGAAGTTACTAGAAAGCTGGTTACAAGCATGACAAAAAGGTTACAGGAGATTATCAAGGCCAACGGCGGTCCCACTAAATATTAGTTTAAACGAAGTTGTTATTTTCCGTTAAACTCCGTCAAACTATTATTGGTAATTATTAAGTGTATGGAGACTTTTTTTGACTGGTTCAAAAAAACCAAAGTATCGTTTTATTAGACTCACTTTTTTTAGGTTCCACTATAAGTCAGGACTAATCATCAAAAAAATATTAAAATTGAAAGGGCGCTCGAACCCGTTTTAAATTCGATAAAAAAAGTATTTTGAGCTTTCATGCTGTTGAAGTGTACCATTACTACAGTATAACTCAAGTAATCAACAAAAATATTCAAGGAAATTAAAAAAAAAGCATTTTTGACGTATTTTATCGATTAGTACGGGCTCTATAAGAAGTTGGCATTGATTTTCTTTATAAGATAACATACTTTCGAGGTTCCTGAATACGATGCCGTTAGTGGTTTGGCCCTTACTACAGTATAATTCGGGTTATCAACAAGAATAACCAACCTTAATCGTAAAAAATGCACTTTTTACGTAATTCAGATCGGGCTGGAATGGGCTCTATGAGAATACTGTACAAAAAGAAAAACTCTGGTAATGGAATGATAACAAATGTAATAATAAAATAAACGTATTAAATTACCTAGTATTTTATACTTCGTATGTTTACGTGGTCGCTTATTATGAGTTTGCTGTCAAATTAGCCGCAAAACAACCCGCAAAATCCAATATATTTCAGTATTTTATTTATTGTTTTATATTAATTTGAAAAAAGTTACTTCAAGTTTATTTTTTAATTGGTGCTAAAATTTTATTATTACATTTGTTATCATTCCATTACCAGAGGTTTTCTTTACAAGTTGACGCCATTTTTGATCCGCCATATTGGAAAAAAATAATGACCACCATACACTTATGATCGGTTATTCGAAGGGTATGATGCAATACATATGGACAAAATAAGGTACTCTTTCAAATTTTTTAAGCAATATTAGTAAAAATCCCTAATTTTGCTCACTCAAGACGCCATAATGGATTTTGCAGGTGAAGTTAGTTGAGTTAGTTGGACTTTGAATTCATAATCAGCTACCCCCGATGACATATTCAGTGACAAATACTAGGTTATTTGGTACGTTTATTTTATTATTACACTTGTTATCATTCGATTACCAGAGGTTTTCTTTACAAGTTGACGTCATTTTGATCCGCCGTATTGGAAAAAATAATGACGACAAAACACTTATGATCGATTACGCCAAGGGTGAGACGCAATACTGATGGACAAGAAAAAAAAGGTGCTTTTTTAAATTTTACTAGAAATATTATTAAAATTACCTACTTTTGCTCACTCAAGACGCCATATTGGATTTCGCGGGTATAATTTGCCTAGTTGGACTTCGAATTCGTAATTAGCGGACCAAAAAAAAAAACATATTTGTTCGTAAATTTCACATAATTAGACACCTTTTTTTATTATTATACTCCATATAATTTGATCAATTGGAATTTTTACACGTTACCGACGCCATTTTGCATCCGCCATATTGAATTTTTCAAAAGGCTCATCGAATTTCAAAAGTACACGTCAATACCAGTTTTTTAAGCTCCCGCTCATTTACCTATCTTGCGTCAAATTTTGATCTCATGGGTGGCACGGTTGATGTGGATCGTCACATATATATATACATATATATATATATATATATATATATATATATATATATATATATATACATATATATATATATATATATATATATATATATATATATATATATATATATATATACATATATATATATATATATATATATATATATATATATATATATATATATATATATATATATATATATGTATATATATATATATTTGCATTAATTGTGATAGATCCTTAAAAAATATCACAACGGCAACGCTGATATACGCCCAGACAAGTCAATTCATTACGCGTGCACAGTACCTGGTCGGGGGACTAGCACGTGATCTTTTACTACATCTCTTAAGGAAAGTTAGTGTAATTATCTGTCATAATTGTCACTCAAATACTCATAAATATTTATCCGAATACGGTTTATCACCAGGGTCAATTTATCTGTTTAATTATGAAACTTAATTTATAATCACATGAGAAAACCAAAACATGCTAGGCAGGTAAAAATACTGGTCATTTTTAAAAATATTTAATGGTAGTTCCCTATACACTTGAATTAGCAAGGGTTTCGCACCAAATTGCTTAAAACGACTTGACAAATTGGAATGATAATATGACAAGGAGTATTTTTATTAAGTAATTCCTTGATAACTCGTGACAAATTACAGACACCTTCTACTTACGCGGAGTCTCTAAGAAACTCGACGGCTCTGTTTTTCGGTAGTAATAACTATATTTTCTGAGGCCAAGATGTCATTAAATGGTCCCCAACAAAAAACTGGTCTTTGAGTTTCGGGTAAAGAAAGAGAAACTAAAATCATAAATCACTGGATTTTCCGACTAATATTCCCCAACATATATCAACATATTATAAATTGTGTTTTAATTGCCTACCCTTAAATATAGGGGAGATATAAAAAAGCCATTAGCCATATATATATATATATATATATATATATATATATATATATATATATATATATATATATATATATATATATATATATATATATATATATATATATTTATAGTCAGTCCAAAAAGTCTCCATACAGGTGCTTTCTATATTATTTTTCTATGTTTAACTAATTAATCGGAACTATGAGAAAACATGTTTAAATTAATATTTGAAACTTAACCAACGAGGATTAGTATTAAAAACAACTACGGAATATTTTATTTATAAGTTACATCATTGTTATAAAAATGTAAACAAAATTAATGTAAAAAAATCTCTATACACCCAAGAACGGCACTGAATAAAACACGTTATAATCAGCCGCATTTTATCAAGCTATCTGTTGCTCGCTA
Source organism: Pachyrhynchus sulphureomaculatus (assembly GCA_019049505.1). Lineage (NCBI taxonomy): Eukaryota > Metazoa > Arthropoda > Insecta > Coleoptera > Curculionidae > Pachyrhynchus > Pachyrhynchus sulphureomaculatus. The sequence continues at coordinate 33,563,317 of CM032453.1, read as the reverse complement.
AACTGAAAACAAATGAATAATTTTCGGCCATACTTTATAATCTGTCACTTGTTGCTAGTACCTTTGCAGTGGGTTTTCAAAGTAGTATTAAAAATGGGTGAGAGAAATTATGAAATTCCATTTCAAGTTCGAAAGATCATAACTGATTTGTGGAAAGATGGAAAATCGTACAGAAATATAGGAAAAATGTTAAAAAGTTGCATGTTACTGTTCAGTACATTGTAAACCATTACCAGCAACGGGTTCCTATAAAATTCGACCACGCTTCTTCGGTCGTCTCAAAGAAACTGACTCCACGTGAAGAGGCCAGTATTGTTAGACAAATAATTACAGATCCCAAGAAAAGTGGACCAGAATTAAAAGAAGAAGTACGGGAACTATTTTCGAAAAGTGTTTGTTCACCAACAGTGAGAAATTGTTTACACAGGGCAGGCTATAAAGGGTGTGCAACCAGGAAGAAGCCGTTAATTTCGGAAGCAAATCGCAAAAAGCGGTTAGCTTTTGCTAGGGAATACGTGACTAAACCTCCTGAATTTTGAGAATCTGTAATCTTTAGTGATGAAACTAAAATTAACCTTTTTGGGTCTGATGGCAGAACTAAAGTTTGGAGAAAGAAGAATACCCCATTCGATATTAAAAACATTTGTTCCACGGTGATACAAGGGGGTTTATTAATGTTACCATGGATCAGCATGTTGATCTGAATATTTTGAGAGACAATTTAAGAGAAAGTGTCCAAAAATTAGCACTCGATAAAAGATACATTTTCCAACAGGACAATGCTCCGAAACATACCGCAAACTTGGTGCGAGAATGGATGATCCATAATGTGCGACAGCAGCTTCATACACCTCCGCAATCACTCGATGTTAACACCATAGAGCATTTATGGGAGGAACTTAATCGGTGCGTTCGCAAACATAATTTTTTAAATAGAGAAGAATTAAAAAACCGAATATTGAACGAATGGGAGAACATGCCAGCAGAAGTTACTAGAAAGCTGGTTACAAGCATGACAAAAAGGTTACAGGAGATTATCAAGGCCAACGGCGGTCCCACTAAATATTAGTTTAAACGAAGTTGTTATTTTCCGTTAAACTCCGTCAAACTATTATTGGTAATTATTAAGTGTATGGAGACTTTTTTTGACTGGTTCAAAAAAACCAAAGTATCGTTTTATTAGACTCACTTTTTTTAGGTTCCACTATAAGTCAGGACTAATCATCAAAAAATATTAAAATTGAAAGGGCGCTCGAACCCGTTTTAAATTCGATAAAAAAAGTATTTTGAGCTTTCATGCTGTTGAAGTGTACCATTACTACAGTATAACTCAAGTAATCAACAAAAATATTCAAGGAAATTAAAAAAAAGCATTTTTGACGTATTTTATCGATTAGTACGGGCTCTATAAGAAGTTGGCATTGATTTTCTTTATAAGATAACATACTTTCGAGGTTCCTGAATACGATGCCGTTAGTGGTTTGGCCCTTACTACAGTATAATTCGGGTTATCAACAAGAATAACCAACCTTAATCGTAAAAAATGCACTTTTTACGTAATTCAGATCGGGCTGGAATGGGCTCTATGAGAATACTGTACAAAAAGAAAAACTGTATTATAATAATTTTTGTTATATATACATTCAACTTTCGATTCGAAGAAAAGAAAATGTCTTCTTGGATGCCCAATAATAAAATTATTGGATATTGAAACATACCTAATGTTATCATAAGATTTGAGGTCTGAGAATGACATTTTTATGTGAAAATGATATTTAATAAAAAACAATTACCTACCTATTTCTGACATAGAGTGGAACCTAAAAAAAAGTGCGTCTAAAAACCGATACTTTGGTTTTTTTGGACGTCTAATATATATATATATATATATATATATATATATATATATATATATATATATATATATATATATAGAAGCAAGTAATTCAGATTTTTGGTATAAATATTTAAATAATAAAGATAAAATAATAAATATAAAGTCTTTTGGTAAATCCGGAAATAAAGATGAATTATATAATTATTTTGGATTTAATATTAATAAAATAAATAAATATATATATATATATATATATATATATATATATATATATATATGTATATATATATATATATATATATATATATATATATATATATATATTTTTATTTATATTAAATCCAAAATAATTGTATAATTCATCTTTATTTCCGGATTTACCAAAAGACTTTATATTTATTATTTTATCTTTATTATTTAAATATTTATACCAAAAATCTGAATTACTTGCTTCTATATATACATATATATATATATATATATATATATATATATATATATATATATATATATATATATATATATATATATATATACGAGTATATATATATATATATATATATATATATATATATATATGTATATATATATATATATATATATATATATATATATATATATATATATATATATATATATATGTATATTAGACGTCCAAAAAAACCAAAGTATCGTTTTTTAGACGCACTTTTTTTTTAGGTTCCACTCTATGTCAGAAATAGGTAGGTAATGTTTTTTATTAAATATCATTTTCACATAAAAATGTCATTCTCAGACCTCAAATCTTATGATAACATTAGGTATGTTTTCAATATCCAATAATTTTATTATTGGGCATCCAAGAAGACATTTTCTTTTCTTCGAATCGAAAGTTGAATGTATATATAACAAAAATTATTATAATACAGTTTTTCTTTTTGTACAGTATTCTCATAGAGCCCATTCCAGCCCGATCTGAATTACGTAAAAAGTGCATTTTTTTACGATTAAGGTTGGTTATTCTTGTTGATAACTCGAATTATACTGTAGTAAGGGCCAAACCACTAACGGCATCGTATTCAGGAATCTCGAAAGTATGTTATCTTATAAAGAAAATCAATGCCAACTTCTTATAGAGCCCGTACTAATCGATAAAATACGTCAAAAATGCTTTTTTTAATTTCCTTGAGTATTTTTGTTGATTACTTGAGTTATACTGTAGTAATGGTACACTTCAACAGCATGAAAGCTCAAAATACTTTTTTTTATCGAATTTAGCCACTAATGTGATATTCTGGTAAAAACGGGTTCGAGCGTCCTAACTTATAGTGGAACCTAAAAAAAGTGAGTCTAATAAAACGATACTTTGGTTTTTTTGGAACCAGTCAAAAAAAGTCTCCATACACTTAATAATTACCAATAATAGTTTGACGGAGTTTAACGGAAAATAACAACTTCGTTTAAACTAATATTTAGTCGGACCGCCGTTGGCATTGATAATCTCCTGTAACCTTTTTGTCATGCTTGTAACCAGCTTTCTAGTAACTTCTGCTGGCATGTTCTCCCATTCGTTCAATATTCTGTTTTTTAATTCTGCTCTATTTAAAAAATTATGTTTGCGAACGCACCGATTAAGTTCCTCCCATAAATGCTCTATGGTGTTAACATCGAGTGATTGCGGAGGTGTATGAAGCTGCTGTCGCACATTATGGATCATCCATTCTCGCACCAAGTTTGCGGTATGTTTCGGAGCATGGTCCTGTTGGAAAATGTATCTTTTATCGAGTGCTAATTTTTGGACACTTTCTCTTAAATTATCTCTCAAAATATTCAGATCAACATGCTGATCCATGGTAACATTAATAAACCCCCTATATATATATATATATATATATATATATATATATATATATATACGAGTATATAAATATATATACACACATATAAATGTCAGGTGTCGACGAGATGACTATCCAAGTTCTTATTTTAACACAACATTTTTTTTTTTCAATATTATGATGAAAAACTTGAGCAAATATTACATCTATATTATATATAAAATACAACATCTCTCTGTCTGTCTGTCTGTCCGTTAATGAGCTTATCAGTCGAGAACCACCTATCCGATTTACGTGTTTTTTTAAACATATATATATTCTCTGACTAGGTTATAGGATATATTTTATTACGTTACGTAATATAAGGAATAAGCCGTGTCGATAATACAGAGTCAAGTCGGAAAAAACTTTGCCGCTAGCGCGTTCTCGCAATATACTGCCTAAACCATTAAATGTGGAACAATATCATGTAGCAAAGAACATAATATTTATAAAATGCAACGTCTCTCTGTCTGTCTGTCTGTCCGTTAGTTCTCTTATCACTCCAGAACCACTTATACGGTTTACGTGTTTTTTTTTTAATTCATACATTTGTTCTCTGGCCAGGTTATATGTAATCTTCTATAATATACATATATATATATATATATATATATATATATATATATATATATATATATATAATGCAACGTCTCTCTGTCTGTCCGTCTATCCGTGCCTTTTTCTAGAACATACGTATGATCCCTGACCTGGTTATAGGATATATTTTAATAGGTTAATAACATAAGGAATAACCAGTGACGGTAATAGCGAAACAAGTCGGATAAAGTTTGCCGCTAGCGCGTTCTCTTGCAATACACTGCGTAAACCATTACAACTACGACTAGCCATACTTTGAGTGTGAATGAAAGCACATGGATTAAACACTGCAATGCGAGGTTATATTAACTGGAAGAAAACAAACAGCTGTGACATTTATCGGAACTGCCAACCTAATAACATTTGATTTTACTGCCAACCTTATAAAATTCTGATTTTATTGCCAACCTAATAATATTCGAATGATAAAAAATAAACTTTTCACATTTTGAATATTAAAATGTGGTGGGTGATACGACTTTTTTATTATTATTTTCGGTCTCAGCACATCAAAAAACATAGAAATCAGGTAAAATTATTAAAAAAGTTTTTTCATCGTTGGCTTGTATTATTTGTACCTATATTAAAAGAATTAATGATTGATGTCAAAAAATTGTTCCTTCTGATTCAACTAAAAGAGTACCGTAAACCAATTGTTAGGGTTAGATAATTTCAATAGTTTTAATAGAATGGCATATTGTTTGTTAAATTTTCAATTATTACAGAATATTTTATACAATTTATATGTATGTTTTCTTATAACTAAAATGAATAGTTGCTGAGATACCGATAATTAAAGGTTTTGCTTCACCCTACCTTTGATCACATCCATATAAACAATGCTTTAATGTTGTGCTTTAATCTAAGGTGACTACGTATATTGAAGGGCGGGTTATTGGATCCTAATGATTTCATTTGTCTTAGGGCGCCATTATTATTGAATAATTTAAGCAGTTCTTGGGAAAGGCGTGGGTCGTAAATTGGTACTGAATTTATTCCTTCACGAAATATTCTAATTAAAAGTTTTATTGCTCTTATTTTTAATTAAAATGCCTGTTTTTACTCGAGGGCGTCAAATTAATATGGCATTAGTATACGAAGATGCCAGAAAAAATTGAAGAAAGGCGAGAAATCTTTCTTTCGACGGTATCCATGTAAAAATTATTTTCCTTTGTTAGAACATCACTTAAAACAAGAAAATAATAAATGAATGATTCTCGTTTCACTAACATAGGGATGGTTAACAAAGATAATACAAGATACTGGTCAACGGAAAATCGTCATTTAGTGAGAGACGGTGCTATAGGATATATATATATATATATATATATATATATATATATATATATATATATATATATATATATATATATTATACATATATATATATATATATATATATATATATATATATATATATATATATATATATATACATATATATATATTATATATATATATATATATATATATATATATAATATATATATATATATATAAACTCCTGAACAAAATTAACGCAACAATCTGAAAATTAATTTTTCTTTTTCTTATGTCAGTTTTAAAGTTTATCGAGTATTTGAATAGTAGGCTATGCATATTTTGTTTCATTGTTCATGACAGAAATCAAAACAATTCGTTTAGATTTATAGTTTTAAAGAATTTTTTAGAAGATAAACAATTTTCTGTAATAATACGATAGATTTTCTTTAAAAGTAAGCTTATAAATGGTTCCCTTTTTCAAAGTAATACGTTTTTGTGGTAGACCGTTTTATTTTTGACCCGAATAATTAGAAAAATTAATCGAACAAGGAATTTAACTGAACACGAGGTAGTGCGAGCCTCAGTTTTATTGGACGAGGGATATTGTCAGAGTTATGCTGCCAATTTGTTAGGCAAACATCGTTCCACAATAAGTCGTATGGTAAGACGCTTGAATAAAGTAGGAACTTATTCTAGAACGCTAGGGCAAGGGCGAAAACGATGCACTAGCGACCTAGATGAACGTTTTTATAAGACAATATGCTTTAAGAAATAGGACTGTCACTAGTTCTATAATAAGAAAACGCACTCGAAGCTATTCGCAATTCACAATTTCTTCTAAAACAGTTAGAAGATGGTTAAATGAAGCTGAATTAAACAGTAGGAGACCAGCCACTGCGCCCTTGCTTACTAGAGAGAACAGAGTTGCCAGGTTACGTTGTGCTCGAAATCACGAAAACTGGTCTGTGGATGATTGGAAACAAGTTTTCTTCACAGATGAAACTAGGGTTAGTCTAAAACATCCAGATGGTCGTGAGCGAGTATGGCGAAGACCAGGAGAGAGGTTAGCTCCTTGCAATATCTCTGCAAGGATTCCATTCGGCGGTGGCTCTGTTATGTTCTGGGGTGGCATCTGCTTTGATGCTCGCACAGAGTTAGTTCCTGTCCGTACGAGATCCATGAGTGCTGACTACTATCTTGAGAATATTGTAATAGAACATGTGATGCCTTTCGGTCATTTTGTGGGGCCCAATTTCCTGTTTATGCAAGACAACGCTCGACCTCACGTGGTTAGGGAGGTACTCGATTATCTTAATCAAGTTGATATACCGATTATGCAATGGCCACCAAAAAGCTCGGATCTGAATCCGATAGAACATGTATGGGATCACCTTAAGGAAAATGTGAAACGTCATATACGTGCACCTAGAAACCTGAGGGAATTTGAAAATGCAGTTATCACAGAATGGGAGCAAAATCCTCGAGATTTTATCCAAAATTTAATTAGAAGCATGCCTAGGCGCATAAACGCTGTCATCCGAAGTAGAGGAGGCAACACACGCTACTAGTGTCCCAGTTACACCATTAATTTTGCTACTAGTGTCCCAGTTTATTTTTTTCATTATTACATAATTTCAACGATTTTGTTACTAGGTCTTAAGAATAATTTTAATTCGAATCTTAAAGAGAAATTTGGTAGCTAATTCACTTTTAAAGTATCCGAATAAGTTTTTTCTAACTTTTAGTGTAACCAATGTTCATAAAAAATTATTAAAATTAATTCATTATAGAGATTTGTATGATTTAATATACTGTTGCGTTAATTTTGTCCAGGAGTGTATATATGTATATGTATATATATATATATATATATATATATATATATATATATATATATATATATATATATATATATATATACTACCGTCAGAAAGTATTTGCCTACCTAGTTATTTCAATCTCAAGACAACAAAAACCCAGATAATATATATTTTTTTAAATTTTAATGAATTATTATTTATTTTCACATTATTGACAGTCTAGAACATCAGAAAAAATATTCATGATTTTCCAGAATTTTTCTCATCTGTGTGACCTCCTTTGTTTTTAATTACCGCTTTACAGAGTTTCGACATTCTGTCCAGTAGTTTCTTCAGAATTTGTTCGGTTATTTTAACCCATTCTGCTTGTAAAAGTTCCCACAACTGATTTTCTGATGTTGGATTGAGTTTTTCGAACATACCTGTCCAAATGGTCCCACAGCAATTCGATGGGGTTCAAGTCGGGTGATTGTGGAGGCTAAGTCATGACTTCGAGAACTTCATCGGATTTTCATTGGTCTAAAAGTTCTATAATTTGTTTTAGCAGAATGTTTAGGGTCGTTGTTATGCTGAAAAATAAATTTCCCCTGAAAAATATCTCTTCCAGAAGGAAGCATTTGAGTTAGCAAAATTTCTTGATACTGTTCTTTTCGCATGATTCCTTCTGCCCTAAAGATTTTTCCAACTTTACCCTTGCAAAACAACCCCAAACTATTACTGTTTAACTGTAGGCAACTGGCAGGTTTCCAACATCCTCTCTCCAGCTGACCGCCGTACGTAAACTCGTCGATTTGAACCGAAAATTTTGAATTTAGATTCGTCGGTCCAATGGATGGAATCCCATTGTTCTGATGTCCAATTTTTATGTTCTCGGGCCCATTCTAATCGTTTATGTTTATTCAGTTGTCTAAGAAGTGGTTTCCTCACTGCAACTCTCCCGTGTAGTCCACCTTCTGCTGACCTGTTCTTCCCGGTTGTCAGGCTGATGGGGATGGCCCGCTCCAGGTTTACTTGGGCCGTGATTTCTGGTACGGTTAGGCGGCGATTACGTCTGCTGGACATTGTTATAGCTCTGTCCTCAGCCGGAGTCGTTTTTCGAGGCCTTTCTGAACGTTTTTGGTTGGAATTCCATGTCCAGCAGAAAATTTTTTTTGTGTTGTAGTCCACCGTTTTCCTCGGCATCCGCATATCACTCGCGATTTGTCGACTCGAGTGACCATTTTGATGTCTCGCAATTATCAGAGCCCGATTTTCAACGGAAACTTCTTTCATTTTTGGCATTTTCACAAAACAATTGAGCCTGTATCAACGACAAAATACTATTTGCGCATCGTTAATTTCCAAAAGGGCAATGGTATTTATAGCATAGTTTTTTTATCACAAAATGTGACTAGGAATTTTCATAATCCTTAGAAAATTTAAATGAGTTCTTACTTCAACTGGAATTCTCAGGAATCGCCTCAAAACGATTATCATACAAAACTTGGAAATTTGTCCTAATTGGTTTTTAATTTGTGATTTCACCAAAAAGGTTTCTCTAAACAATTTTATGATGGACACTTGTTAAGAACAATTAAATTTACGTAATATAATTACAGTCACTCCAAAAAGTCTCCATACACCACCTGCTTTTTATACTATTTTTCTGTTATGTTTAACTAATTAATTGGGACTATGAGAAACATGTTTAAATTAATATTTGAAATTTAACCAACGAGGATTAGTATTAAAAACAACTACGGAACATTTTATTTAGAAGTACATCATTGTTATAAAAATATAAACAAAGTTAATGCATTGAAAAAAGTATGTTATAATCAGCCGCATTTTATCAAGTTATCTATTGCTTGCTAAATTGAAAACAAATAACTAAGTTGGGAATGTGGAATCTTTGGCACAATGATACTACTCAGTATATATCACCACTACACCAAACACTTTATTTTTGCACTCGACGCGCGTTTCGCTAACCATGTTAGCTTCATCAGGAGCGATGATTGACTAAAATCGCTCCTGATGAAGCTAACATGGTTAGCGAAACGCGCGTCGAGCGCAAAAATAAAGTGTTTGGTGTAGTGGTGATATATACTGAAAACAAATGAATAATTTTTAAAAAGTCGCATGTTACTGTTCAGTACATTGTAAACCAGTATAAATCAACGGGTTCGTATAAAATTCGACCACGCTCCGGTCGTCCTAAAAAAACTGACTCCACGTGAAGAGGCCAGTATTGTTAGACATATAATTATAGATCCCAAGAAGAAGTACGGGAACTATTTTCGAAAAATGTTTGTTCACAAACAGTGAGAAACTGTTTACATAAGGCGGGCTATAAGGGGTGTGCAGCCAGGAAGAAGCCGTTAATTTCAGAAGCTAATCGCAAAAAGCGGTTAGCTTTTGCTAGGGAATACGTTACTAAACTTCCTGTATTTTGGGAATCTGCAATCTTTAGTGATGAAACTAAAATTAACCTTTTTGAGTCTGATGGCAGAACTAAAGTTTGCAGAAAGAAGAATACCGCATTCGATATTAAAAACATGGTGAAACAAGGGGGTGGCAGTGTTCAGTTGCCTAAGAAGTGGTTTCCTCACTGCAACTCTCCCGTGTAGTCCACCTTCTGCTAACCTGTTCTTCACGGTTGTCAGGCTGATGGGGATGAGCCGCTCCAGGTTTACTTGGGCCGTGATTTCTGGTACGGTTAGGCGGCGATTACGTCTGCTGGACATTGTTATAGCTCTGTCCTTAGCGGGAGTCGTTTTTCGAGGCCTTTCTGAACGTTTTTGGTTGGAATTCCATGTCCAGCAGAAATTTTTTTTATGTTGTAGTCCACCGTTCTCCTCGACATCCGCATATCACTCGCGATTTTGTCGACTCGAGTGACCATTTTGATGTCTCGCAGTTATCAGAGCCCGATTTTCAACGGAAACTTCTTTCGTTTTTGGCATTTTCACAAAACAATTGAGCCTGTATCAGCGACAAAATACTGTTTGCGCATCGTTAATTTCCAAAAGAGCAGTGGTATTTATAGCATAGTTTTTATCACAAAATGTGACTAGGAATTTTCATAATCCCTAGAAACTTTAAATGAGTTCTTACTTCAACTGGAATTCTCAGAAATCGCCTTAAAACGATTATCATACAAAACTTGGAAATTTGTCCTAATTGGTTTTTAATTTCTGATTTCACCAAAAAGGTTTCTCTAAACAATTTTATGATAACACTTGTTAAGAACAATTAAATTTACCTAATATAATTACAGTCACTCCAAAAAGTCTCCATACACCATCTACTTTCTGTACTATTTTTCTGTTATGTTTAACTAATTAATTAGAACTATGAGAGAACATGTTTAAATTAATATTTGAAATTTAACTAACGAGGATTATTATTAAAAACAACTATGGAACATTTTATTTAGAAGTACATCATTGTTATAAAAATATAAACAAAATTAATGCATTGAATGCATTGAAAAAAGTACGTTATAATCAGCCGCATTTTATCAAGTTATCTATTGCTCGCTAAACTGAAAACAAATGAATAATTGTCGGCCATACTGTATCATCTGTCACTTGTTGCTTGTAATTTTGCAGTGGGTTTTCAAAGTAGTATTAAAAATGAGCGAGAGAAATTGTGAAATTCTATTTCTTGTTTGAAAGATCATAATTGATTTGCGGAAAGATGGAAAATCGTACAAAAATATAGGAAAAATTGTTAAAAAGTCGCATGTTACTGTTCAGTACATTGTAAACCAGTATAAATCAACGGGTTCCTATAAAATTCGACCACGCCTCCGGTCGTCCTAAAAAACTGACTCCACGTGAAGAGGCCAGTATTGTTAGACATATAATTATAGATCCCAAGAAAAGTGCACCAAAATTAAAAGAAGAAGTACGGGAACTATTTTCGAAAAATGTTTGTTCACAAACAGTGAGAAACTGTTGTACACAGGGCGGGCTATAAGGGGCGTGCAGCCAGGAAGAAGCCGTTCATTTCAGAAGCTAATCGCAAAAAGCGGTTAGCTTTTGCTAGGGAATACGTTACTAAACCTCCTGTATTTTAGGAATCTGCAATCTTTAGTGATGAAACTAAAATTAACCTTTTTGAGTCTGATGGCAGAACTAAAGTTTGCAGAAAGAAGAATACTGCATTCGATATTAAAAACATGGTGAGACAAGGGGGTAGCAGGGTTCTGCTTTGGGGATGCATGTCTGTTGGTGGAGTTGGAAATTTACATTTTATTAATGGTATCATGGATTAGAACGTGTCCAAAAATAAACACTCAAAAAAGATACATTTTTCAACAGGACAATGATCCGAAACATACTGCAAACTTGGTGCGATAATGGATGATCCATAATGTGCTACAGCAGCTTCATACACCTCCGCAATCACCCGATGTTAACCCCATCGATTATTTATAGGAGGATCTTAAACAGCGCGTTCGCAAACAATGTTTCAAATGGAGAAGAATTCAAAAACAGAATATTGAACGAATGGGAGCAGAAGTTACTAAAAAGCTGGTTGCAAGTATGACAAAAAGGTTATAGGAGATTATCAAGGCCAACGGCAGTCCCACTAAATATTAGTTTAAACGAAGTTGTTGTTTTCCGTTAAACTCCGTCAAGCTATTATATATTTTATTATATAGATGTTAAATGTATGGAGACTTTTTTGACATTAATTTTCTTTACATTTTTAGAACAATGCTGTAACTTCCAAATAAAATGTTCCGTAGTTGTTTTTAATGTTAATTCTCTTTGGTTATGTTTCAAATATTAATTTAAACATGTTCTCACATAGTCCTAATTAATTAGTTAAACATAACAGAAAAATAGTATAGAAAGTAGATGGTGTATGGAGACTTTTTGGACTGACTGTATATATATATATATATATATATATATATATATATATATATATATATATATATATATATATGTAAATATATATATATATATATATATATATATATATATATATATATATATATATATATATATATATATATATATATATATGCCGGGTAACCACGAGATTACTAGCCAAGCTCTTATTTTAACACAAAGAAAAAATATTAAGATGAAATGTTATAGAATTATATGCTTCAAATAAGTACAGACCGTAAAAACAAGTGAGTATCACACCAGTTTAACAGGAACCATGGTGGAAGTCTACGGAAAAAACTAATCTTAAAACATCTGTCATGACCTATATCTTACCTGCGGTTTAAATGTTCAAAACCTCCCGGCATAAATAAACTCGTTCTTAAAATTTGAGAATTACATTCCATTCCATGAAAAGAGACGTAAAAGAATTAATGGATTGAGTAATCCTATTTCTAATGCAATATATTCTATGGTATACATAGTTTTCAATATTTTGTCAGTATTTTTTTTTATTCCAGATTAAACGTAATGCACTCGTGATAATTTTCGCTCAATCTACACTTTATGAAGACTATTCCAGAACTTTTTCAAAATTTTTTGATTAGTATTCGAGGTAAGGTGGGTAGACAGGGGTGTTTTCGCAATTTTTTTTAAAATAACATATGGTTGGTTGGTTCGTCGATTGGTTGTAAGCGGGGTAGGCGATGTGTCTGTTTGTGCACATCAGGCTCTTGGCTTGTGCTCCTCTCTATTGGCTTCATCCCTTTACAAGATTTATTAGCTTCTTTCCAAGTCCTTCATGTGATAATTTATCGCCACGATCTAGATCTTAGTATTTGCAAGTCATGCAAGTCATTTGCTAATAGAATTCTATCGCCCGCATATCTTATGTTATTATTGAGCACTCCACTGAATTTGACTCCTGTGGTTTCTCTTCTCAGTTCTCTTCTCATAATTTCTTCTGAATGATTGTTGAATGGTAATTTGACTGCTTTGTGCTGCAGAAATTAAGATGCTTAAGGTCTAGTGATCTTGGCGGCCATCTTATTGGACCATTGGTACATAGCCAACTATTCCCAAAAAACAAATTTAAATAGTTAATTACTACTCTAACATTATGGGCGGGAGTACAGTCCTGTTGATAAATAATTTGTGCGAATTCGGTAGTTTACTAAAAAAATTAATTCCTACCTGAAGATTCTTCGAAACAAAATGGTCCTATTTTGTGTCTTCCTATAACGCCAAGCCATTAATAGCAAATCTGTCATAGAAAGCACCGTCTCTCACTAAATGACGATTATACCATTTCTTGTTTTTGTTAAAAATAACATATGTATCTTTAATTCCGACAAAAACAGCGTAAGCTCAACTTTTTGTTTCTGAGTTTTCTGTTTTAAAGAAAAATTTTTAAAATAAATAAGTACTAGCAATCAAAATAAGTAGAGATCTGAAATTGTTATACATAAGCATTTGATGGACAAGCTGAATGGCCATCACAGTAAACTGTTTTCACTGATTTTCTCGAAACTCGATTTTTGGACTTAAGGGGTTACATACATCTAGAATTTTTTAAAAATTGGATTCTTTTTACGGATTTTTATTCCCAATACTTCTAAGAATTATACAAAAAAATATATGAAAATTCCATTCCATTACAAAGTTATGGCATTAAATGTGACCTGGCGTCGGATTGGGACAGCTACCTGCTTTCAGACACTATCTGCAATATTACTCATTCAATTTTTAATATTTTTTAACTTTTTTTTTAATCTTAATAATTACTTTTTATACAAAAGGTCGAGAGGTTTTTTTAAAATTTCTCTAAAAGACAATTTTTTATAAATAATTATACATACATTTTTTGGTGGAAAATTGCATACTACAGTTTGAAAAAGCGTAATTTTTTTATTTAAAAAACCCTACGCCATTTTTTAACTACTACATTTTTTACAAGATTAATTTTAATTTTTGCAGATTGGATTATTTTTGTCAAGTTATCTTGCAGACAAAGAGGCGCCATAGTTTTCATCAGTGGTCCAGTTAACCCGATAAAAATAAATGTTAACATTTAAAACATATTAAAAAATTTTTCGTTATAATTTAAAGTACATATAAAATAAAAATATATAATCACCATTCTTTTCTATTATTCACTTAGTAATCTTTAAAATATTTTTTTTTAAATAAACATACTTTTTTGCAGCGCCCAGGTGTATGTAAGCCCTTATGTTGTTTTTGAAATCAACACCTCATATATATATATATATATATATATATATATATATATATATATATATATATATATATATATATATATATATATATATATATATATATATATATATATATATATATATATATATATATATATATATATATATATATATATATATATATATATATATAATATATAAATAAATATTCCTTGTCACTAATTTCTTCTTGATCTTGGAGTTCTTCAATGTGATCGATATCTTTATTATCACCATCAATTTGTTCACTGTCGGCCTCATGAAATTCCTCAACTGTATTGTTATTGTTGTCGTTAACAGATTTTTTCAGGGCTTTTATTGTCCCAAAAATCAGTTGATCTGGTGGAAACAAGGTCAGATACGTCAGATAATCCAACGCTCGGGGAGAAATCGTTGTTTAGTGATTTCTTCAGAGTCCTAAAAAAACAAACGCAATTAACTACCGACATAATATAGGGATGTTTTTATATCATACAAAAAAATGATTGGTTGCGAAATTATTAACGCAGTTCTAAGTAAGAGACTTATTGAAGTTTTTACGATTTTTGGTTCTTCCGAAAAATGCTGTAAATTCATTAAGTATTTGGTTTTAACTTTACGTGGCAAAGTTTCGAATTCATATTTCTGCGTAATTTCTGCAAAATCTGGCAACATCAATTCGAAGCAGCCCTCGTGATTTTTTAAAGCAGTTGCTGGTAATTTAAATTTCAGTAACCCAATTTTGCATCACGTAAAAGAATGTTTTCTGCGTCTTTTAATATATATATATATATATATATATATATATATATATATATATATATATATATATATATATATATATAATATATATATATATATATATATATATATATATATATATATATATATATATATATATATATATTACAATACAGGTTTTCAAGGATGGTGGAATGTAATACATTAAAATTCCGGCTTTCAATTCGTTCGTCTAACAATGAATTTTTGTCGACATTTCGCCAAAATCTCATTTGACATTTTCAAGTGCTATTACTCGATACTGTGATCTTGCTGCTGCTGCCGCTCGAAGTTAACTCAAAGCTCAGTTATCTTCGAGGGGCAGCAGCAGCAAGATCACAGTATCGAGTAGCAGCAGTAGCAAGAGCACTTGAAAATGCCAAAAATAATAGAAAAAAATAAAAACTATCTTAACCAACAACAATTATCTGGTTAATCTAATAAACAAAGTTTTAAAAACCAGAATTCACAAATTATATAATACTCTAGATAAACAACCAAAACAAAGAACAGCTACAACATACATATCCATGCCATATATTCAAGGACTTTCAGAAAAAATTAAAGCAGTCCTCAGAAAACATAATTTAACTGTTTGCCACAAAACGCATAACTCGTTAAAACACCTTTTTACCCCCCTTAAAATCCAAAACACTCCTACTGAAACAATCAAACCTGATATATTCTATCCCTTGTCAAAACTGTAACGGCTGTTATATCGGCATGACTAAACAACATCTAGAAACTAGACTGAATGGCCATAAGGATGATAAGAACAACACAACAGCTCTATCAAAACACATTCAACAAACCAAACACTCTTTTGATTTTAAAAATACAAAAAACTTAAAAAAGAATCAAATTATTTTAAAAGATCAATCCATGAAATGATCTGTATTAATAAAGAGAAAAAACAATATAAAACGACAAAAGCGACGTTAGGGGTCTGAGTCATATTTATTTCGCACTCTTCTCATAGTAACTCAATAGCAGTTAATAAATAAAAACACATAAACAAACCAAAGAATGATTTTCGTTCCCTATACAAATCTAAAGTTAATTTAAAAAATGTAACCGTCTTAGTAATACCTATTAAAGAATGTTAAGTTTGTCTTCGTTTCAACCCACACAAGTTTTTATATATATTTTTTGTACGTATTTTTATTATTTTCACCTTCTACATGTATTATAAGTTTAAGAATTTTATATATCCATAATTAAAAAAATTTTTGTGCATCCTATTGAATATTCAAAACAGTCCTGTAAAATTTAAATTTAAAATCATAAGAAAAAGTAAAGAAAAGAGGAAAATGTATATTGATTGAAAATTTCAATTTTTAGATGAACTGAAGAAGCCTACAAATTAAGCGAAACGTTTTCAATAAACTTCTAACTAGAACGTGATGTAATTTCTCTATCCTTAAAACAAAAGAACCATAAAGCCCAAGAAATTGAAATATATATATATATTATATATATATATATATATATATATATATATATATATATATATATATATAAACATACACGTACATCTAAGTTAGACTACATTTAAATTGTTATGTTTAACAATATAGAAATTCCAAACACAAAGAAAACATTGAATTGAAAAAAGGGTGTTTTTAATTTTGTATTAAAGGTTAATAAGACTTAAAACTTTCAATATAGTTAAGCCTCTACCCTAATTTACATAATTATAAACAACCAGTAAATAATTTATAAAATTCTAACTAAATATTTCGGGGATTAAAGGGGTTTTATTGCACCCCCATAATATTTTCATTAGGAAAATCCTCATACCCGAGGGCAGGTATCCAATCTTTCCTTATAAAGGACTAATTATTTTTTAAGTTTGAGTTGATACCATCCTCTCCCGGCTTGTAGAGAGATATTTGATGATACGTGTAAAATAAGCTCACTGTTTATAAACTACGATGGCTACAGAGCCTTCGAGTAAGTTTTTTCAAAGTAAATTGGGAAACGGATATCCTTTTCCTTCGTTAAATTCTAATAGTGTCGTCCGCGAAGAGAATGACTGTGTCAAAGTTATTCATGACTTAGTTTTTCAAAAGTATGGAGAGCAATATGACTTTTACAGAAACAGATTAAAGAAATTACGTAAAATTTGTCATCCGGATTCAACTAATAATAATTCAGATAGTGATAGTGACTTCGATTCTAATACAGAAGTAAATTCAGTGTGTGATAACGAAGATGAACACTCTAGTACAATAAAGGGTATTACAGTTAGTAACAATATTTTAAATAGTGGGCTAGTTAGAAGTGAAACTGTTGTTGTTCTTACAGAACATAATTATCTGGCTTTTGCTGACAATCAGGTAAATAATTCTAACATTATAAACAAAGATACAAGCTGCACATCAATAAGAAATGACATAATGGCAATTCCTAAAAGAGATAACCAAATAAATAAATATGCAGAGGACGATCCATTGGAATTAAATAGAATTATAAGCAGCAGATCAACTCTAACCCAAATTACGGCTAAAAAAGATAAGCAAAAGGATTTTTTGAGTAGCTTAGATAAAATCCTAAACAGCGAATCGGCGATTTCAGAAAAAGATGTTCATTTATTTGACGATCATCTCGATCATGGTAATGATTTTTTGAATAACATTAGTAACATTCTAAACGGTGATAGGACTAAGAGCCCTACAAAGAATATTTCTAAAATTTTTTCCTATGATCATCATGAAGAATATGAAGATCTTTTGGACATAAGAAAACCCATTACTTGTAGATTATGTAGGAAAACTACAGCCACTATTTCTAGAACTGATGGACAACGTAAAGATGGGGATGAAGATTTTCTAAAGGAAAATAAAACTGTTAATTTTGCAGTAACAAGGAATTCTACAATTACCATTTCTAAAAATGGTGATAAACATATGGAAGGCCATATAAATTATAAAGATTTCTTGAACGATAGTAAAACTATCAACTCCACACTAAGAAGGAATTCCAAAATAATGCTTCCTGATAAAAATGTTAGTGTTTTGGATGACCATGTAATCGACGAAGGCGATTTTTTGAAAGAAAAAGGCGTTCAACTTTTGGGTTATTATTATGCGGAAAATTTTGCAAGTGAAAATAAAAGTATAACCTGTAGAATAGATAGGAGCTCTACGATCACTATTTCTAAAAACGACGATCCAGTCGTGAGTGATTATTATGAGGATATAGATGACGATCTCTTGCACGTAAGTAATTTTCTATCAAATATAAAATTACTAGTTTTTAAATGTATGATTCTCACCTAGTTCACTATTTTCTTTTCTTTCTGTACAATATGTCAGTCAAATAAGATAACAAAAAGTTGGTCATTTGTTAAATTTGACAAATTTCCAAGCCAATTAGGATTTTTTAAAATAGTACCCCCTGCATGTGAGCATACCATTAAAAAGCGTACTTCTATAAAAATACGTAACACTTGTTATTGAAGTGAATTTAAACTTTTAAATTGCTCACCCGAATTACTATTTTTCTATTTCTTTTTTAAATTATTTTACTAATAAACTTAGTTTTTATGAGGAAGCCGAATATGGTAATACTTGTCAAATTGACAGTTTTTACAAAGAATTTTTAAAATAAGACATGAACACTTCATTAAATAACATTTTTCTGGCCGTCTATAAAAATATATAACACTCGATATTTGTTTTCAGTTGTTGCTGTTATACAGGGTCTCCAAATTATTGAAGGGAATTTTAACCGTCTCTGGTTTCTTCGTAAGAATCAAAGTTTGGTAGTGAAAGAAATTTTTTCTATAAACCAAACAGGAAAATAGTGAATCGAGTGAGCCACTTAAAAGTTCAATATCTTGGATGCCCTGTAGATTGGAAACGACTAAAAATAAATATCAAGGGTATATTTTTGTAAACGGCATCAAAAATGCCATTTAAAAAATCATAGGTGGCTATGTCAAATTTGACAAGTTTTAGTTATCATATTTGGCTTCCTCATAAAAAACTAAGTTTAATACTGAAATAATTTTCTTGGTGTGGAGAATAGAAAAATAATGAGTTCGATGAGACATTTAAAAAATGTCCTTGTAATTCATAAAATAACTTTATATTTCTTGCACCCCTCATACCTTAAATGTTTATTTTTTTAAATGTATTCGAGTCAACTTCTGTTTTTTCTTCAGGGAGTCACTTGTAATAACTTTTTTTTTTGTATATAATATATGTTAAGTTGTGGTTTTCAAGTTGAAAAATACTTGTTTATATAGACATAACAAACCTTTTTTTTAAAAAGGTATCATACCATTTTCTAAAATCTATTATTTTTCCAAAATGTTTTCGTCCAATTCCCCCAGTTGACTGCGCGTTGCTCCAAATTGCTTTAACTAATTTTTTGGAAGAACAAAAAATCGTAAAAACTATGTTTTATAAAGTACTGCTGTAGTAACTTGGCAACCATGTATTTTTGTGTATGACATCAAAATATCCCTATTTTATGCCGGTAATTAATTGCGTTTAATTTTTTAGGACTCTGAAGAAATTACTAAACAACGTCTTAACTCAAGTTTCTCCCCAAGCGTTGGATTATCTGATGTATCTGACCGCGTTTCCGCCAGATCAATAGATTTTTGCGACAATAAAAGCCCTGAAAAATCCATTAACGATAACAATAACAATACAGTTGAGGAATTTCATGAAGCCGACAATGAGCAAATTGATGATGACAATAAAGATATCGATCACATTGAAGAAGTCGAAGATGGAGAAGAAATTAGTGCCGCTAAAAAAATTGGTGACAAGGACATTGTAGAAAACGCTCCGGACAATACCGATAAATGTAAAAGAGAAAACCTGCAGGATTGTATTAATGTCCAACAGTTGGCAATTCAAGAGTTCGAAAAAGTTTTGAAATTTGGAAAGTTGAAGAAAGGTTTTGCTGGAAGTATACCGCACATCCAGGCCGAAAAAGGACTATTGTTAGCAAGTAAGTATTTAATAACTACTTTTAAAAGAATACCTCCAAATGTGAGCTCTTGAGCCGTAAAAATTATTCGATCACGTGGACTTTTTAAGTGATTTCTAAGTTTTTTTTATTCGAAAAAGTGTACTCAAGAAAAAGTAACTTCTTGACAGTATTCCAAATTATTTGTTTAAAAAATAAACTAATTAAATTTCTTTTCTTTCCAGTTTTGAGAAAGCAAGTTCTTAAAGCCAGTCTTTACAACAACGATCTTCGAAGTCCACTAACTTATAAAACTCCATTTAGAGGAAAAATAATTGTCAAAAACATCCAGTGTGACAGCACTACTATTGGAAATAGCCATGAACTCTGCCCAAACTATTACTTGTGCGTTTTACAACATGGAACCTCAGTATTAGGTACTGAAATTCTTGCACCAGATATTTATGGAACCATAGAATTTCCCAACAAGTTTGAATTTGAAGATGTCAGTAGTGACTTCACAATTAAGATGATGTTGTTTAAGTTACAGTTAAAAAAAGATAATAACATTGGATGGAAAATGTCTCTTAAAAAACGCCAGTTTGAACTCCCCAAACTTGTTCTGGTAGGGTATCAGGAGATAACCGTAAAGAACCTAAACACAACAGTCTTTTCCTTCAAAAATGAAATTTTGTATGCCAATTTCACCGCGTGCCTCGACATGCCAATCAGAAAAGAAGGAAATTTAACTGTACAGAGGATTATTAGAAAAAATAAAAGAGAAACTAAATTGATCTCCCATAAAAGATGGTGTGTCCTGGAAGGTACTGATCTAAAGTTATATCGATGTTCTGAAGATGTAGGGTATATAGAACCAGTTGAAGTGATATCTTTAGTTTATTGTAAGGCTTGTAAACCATATCTTATGAGTCCTAGGATTCTGGCGTTAGATTTTGTTTATACTTACTCTAGTAGTTTACTTTATATACCGTTTGATGATAGAGCCAATTTTAAGGACTGGATGAACTGCATTAATGTGGCTATTCTAACGACTCAATCTTTTTGGTTTATAACTACAATATTTTAATTTATATTTTGTAAATATATAACTGTTTTCTAGGAAAAATAAAAATAATACCAAACTGATCTCTTACTACTAAAAAGTATTCACTTAAAAGTGTATTGATGTTCGAGAGCTGTAGAGTATAGAACCAATTGAATGTAGTTTATTATTCAACTTGTAGTGTAGCTTATTGTAGGGCTTTTAAACTATATCTTATACATGCTATGAATGATAAATTAAATTATATAATGTTTCAATTTTAAGAAAATAAAAATATGTTTTAATATTTAATTTATCTTTTAATCGGCCAGGGTCCTAAACATGATAACTATAAAGAAAAGAAAAGTAGATTATCTCGGTCACATCATGTCAAATGAAAACAGGTATACAAAAAAAATTCTCCGTCTTTTAAGTGAGACATTTGTTTTCTTAGGTATTTTTTTTATGTTGAATCCAAAAAAAATCATAAAAAAGACATCCACCGTGATATTTTTTTCAGAAAATACATTTAAAGTTACCAGAAAAATATTAAATTGAAAAAAGCAGTTTAAAATAAATATTTGCAACCGCCAAATTAAAAAATTGTTTTTAATTTATGTAATTTGAACAAAACTATTATTTCATTACATTTATTTACTTAAAAAAGAATTTTAACAACCACATGGCATCTTTGTAAGTGTTAAAAACGAGTTTTTTTTTGTTGAAACTGAACATTTTTTGATGTCAAGTCAGGGTTAAGAACTTCAAAAAACACTGGAAATGATAGTTTTGTTCAATATAAATAAAAATTAAAAACAATTTTTTTAATTTAGCGGTTGCATATATTTAATTTAAACAGCATTTTGCTACATCTTCTTCTTCTTCTTCCTACGTTAGGACCATGTCCTGTGTCCACTTCAAAGGTTTCCCAGAAACAAATACGATGATGAAGACTAGCTCTCATACCATCTTATTGGTGGTCTCCCAAGCGGTCGAGGTGTGTTTGGTCGCTTCTCTTTTGCAACCTTAGCCAACCGGTCATTTGGCATTCTCTCCACATGGTCTCTCCATTCTCTTCTCCTATTCCTTGCCCATCTCACCACATCCTGTATTTCACACATTTCCCTTATTTCTTCACATCTCTTCCGGTCAAATAAGGTATGTCCTGTTATCGATCTAAGTGTTCGCATTTCTGTTGTTCTTAGGAGTCGTTTTGTTATTGTGTTCTCCGCTCTGGTTTCTATCGCGTACATTATGATCGGTCTTACGCATGTTTTGTATATTCTTACAATTATATTTCTTAAGTATCCTGATATTAATGATGCCTTTGTTGTTTGAGTTTTTACTTCCTCCTTAAGGTTCCTGGTACTTGTGATGTTTGCCCCTAGATATCTGAAGGACATCACTTGTTCTACACTCTGATCATAAATCGCGAGTTTGCATCTTTTCGGTTCTTTAGATATTGTAAGGGATTTTGTTTTCTTTACAGATATTTGCATATTAAAACACTTTTGCTGTTTGTTGGAACTTATGTAGGAGTCTCTGTAAGTTATCTTCGTCTTCTGATATGATTATTGCATCATCGGCGTGGCATATTATTTTTTATTTCTTTGTCTCCCAATCGATATCCTCTCCCAATTTTCTTTACTTCGTTTATAATTTCATCCATTATGATGTTAAATAAGATTGGGCTTAGGCTATCTCCTTGTCTGATTCCGGTTCTCATAGGTATTTTATTGCTTAATTTATTTGCCACTCTTACATATGTGTGGTTGTTGGTCTTTAACTCTTCGATAGTTTTTATTATATTCGGGTGAATTCCCCTTTTTTGTAGTAGGGTTATGACATCAGTTAACCGTACCCTATCGAATGCCTGGGTAAGATCAATGAAACACATAAAGGCTATCCTATTAAACTCTATGGCTTTTTCGGTAATTTGGCGGATTATAAATATGGCGTCTATAGTAGACCTGTTCTTTCTGAATCCTTGCTGTTCTTCACAGATTCCGGTTAACATTATTTCTTCTGCTAAAATTTCAGTGAACAATTTTAGTACCGCACTCATTAAGCTGATACCTCGATAGTTCTTTGGATCCGTCCTTTCTCCTTTTTTGAAAATTGGTATCAAGATGCTTTCTTTCCATTCGGATGGTATAATCTTGGCTGTGAGTATTTTGTTAAAGAAAACCTGTAATTCTTCTAGTAATTTATCACCTCTATATTTGATCATTTCGTTCTTAATTTCGTCCATACCCGGGGCTTTTTTGTCTTTTAGTTTCGGTGCCATGTGCTGTATTTGATTCAAGGAAATGGTCCTATTAGGTTGGGCAACATTTTCGTCTTCATGCTGTATTTCCTCTGTTAATGAGTTGGTTTCTGATGGACTATATATATATTTTGCTACATAACTTAGTTAAAGGTGGTGTATGCTTGTTTTTTGTTAAACAGGAACACTCAAACCTAATATTTTTAAGTTTTTATGATAATTGTATATTCAGAACATTTAAAGATGTCCGAAATAATAGTTTTATTCCATATTTTAATGATTTTACAGTTTAACATTATTTATTAAAATGTATTTTTCAAATTAATAGTTTTTCTGGCAACTTTAAGTGTGTTTTCTGAAAAAACCTCACGTTGGATTTTTTTATGAATTTTTTGGATTCAGTATAAAAAAATACCTAAGAAAACATGTATTTCACTTAAAAGACGGACTTTTTTTCGTTTACCTGTATTATCGGTTATTACTCAGGGGATAAAAAGTCCCTAGACTTTTGAAGAAAAACAATGTTTTTGCCAAAAATCGACTTTAGTCTTCAACACAGTTTTCTTCAAGGGTGATACACTTGTTCCAGCGATCTTCCAACATTTGGATACCTT
Organism: Pachyrhynchus sulphureomaculatus; assembly: GCA_019049505.1. NCBI lineage: Eukaryota > Metazoa > Arthropoda > Insecta > Coleoptera > Curculionidae > Pachyrhynchus > Pachyrhynchus sulphureomaculatus. Next base: position 33,539,193 of record CM032453.1, on the reverse strand, counting down.
TCATATACGATTTGCAGAGCTCTCTAAAATAAGCCTTAGTCGCTCGTTCGACTTCTTCATTTGAGCCAAATTTTTTTCCCTGGGGATAAGATCTGGTGAATATGGCGGATGAGGAACAATTTAAGATCCAATTTCACTATCGAATTTATGAAGTTGTGAGCTGGTGTATTATCTCACTTTTTTCTTAAGTATTCAATTCTTGTATAGGAAATAACGCCCGGGCAGGCATTTTTCAATTAAAATAAGGAGATATGGGTGGAAAATTTTGAACATGGAGGATGTTTCTAATAGTTAGAGTATCGGGAATTGGAACTTTCTAAAAACAAGAGATTTGACTCGGAAGCTAGTTAAAATATCGTCGATGTCGAGTTTTAATTCCTTGAGTTGTTGTACAAGATGAAAAATTTTACGACACATACGCGTACGCTGTATTGTAAAATAGAATAAGCGAGGAATAAATTATTTTGAGGCACTTTTTTGAAAGAATATTTTTTAATACTTTTAATTTACGTAACTATGACCAATTTTTTTTTTGGTTAATAGTAATGGGTTCTTTCTCTTTTAAAAATCTTTCGATTTGTACTCCTAGATAGTTAGTTAGAAAGGTTTCTTTAATTATAATATCTTGTTGGTGTCATTTTAATATAATTTTTTCAAAGTATGGATGATTCTGTTATTATATCTAAAAGCAACAGCGCTTGTTTTTTTTCAAAGTTTATTGTTAGGCGCATAATACTTGGCATTGCTGCAGTCTGTCAAGTAAGAACGTGTTCGCGAAAATTCATTTTTGGTAGATGCGATTCTAGTGATTCAACAAAAAATTGCATTTTAGTAAAAGTGTCAGTTGCGTCAAATGTTTTGAATCTACGTTTATCACAAAAACTTAAAAATATTAGGTTTTAGCGTTCACGTTTCACAAAAAAAAAACACTCATAAACCACCTTTATTTAAGCTACGTAACAAAATGCTGATTAAAATACATATGCGCAGCCGCTAAATTAAAAAAAATGTTTTTAATTATCGTTAATATTGAACAAAACTATTATTTCCAGTGTTTTTTGAAGTTCTTAATCCTGACTTGACATCAGAAAATAAAGTTTTATGTTCAGTTTCAACAAAAAACTAGGTTTTACATGTACATGGGTGCTATATGGTTGGCAAAATTTTTTTTTAAGTAAATAAATGCAACAGCTGAACGAGAATTTTTTCGACAAAACTATTATTTCTATTAGTTTTTTAAGTTCCAAATTCAAATTTGATATCAAAACATGACGAATAGTGTTTAGTGTTTTTTAAAAAAATATCCCTTTGCTGTTAAGGACCAAAAGGTTGCAAAATGCAGTCTAATATATATCCCTTGACAGTTTTAAAAATCAATTTTGTGGATAAATTGATTGAGTGCATATGGAGGAATGTGAGTGGGTGAGTGAGGTAGTGAGCGAGTAAGCGAGCATGTGAATAAGTAAGTGAGTGAAGTAGTTAGTGAGTGAGCGAGTGGAGAAGTGAGTGAGTGACTAAGGGAGCGAATGTTTTGTCCAATATTAATAAAAGTAAAAAAAAAAATTAAATTAGCGGTTACACAAATTTATTTTAAACAGCATTTTGCCACGTAGCTTAGTTAAAGATGGTGTATGCGTGTTTTTTGTTAAACATAAACACTAAAACTTAATATTTTTAAGTTTTTATGATAAATGTAGACTCAGAACATTTAAAGATGTTCGAAATAATAGTTTTTGTTTCATAATGTTAATGATCGTACAGTTTTACATTTTGTTTATTAAAATGGATTTTTGGCAACTTTGAGTGTGTTTTCTGAAAAAATCCTCACGGTGGATGTCTTTTTTTTTGGATCCAGCATAGAAAAATACTTAAGAAACACGTGTCTCACTTAAAAGACAGAGAATTTTTTTTTGTATACCTGTGTTTTTATAGGTAATGCTTTACACATAGGTAAAGCTTTACACTCCACAACAACTGTTAATTCTTTACAAAGCTCAAATTCGACCAACTATGGAATACTGCTCCCATGTTTGGGGCTCCGCTCCCAAACATACACTGCATTTGTTGGAATCTGTTTAGAGAAGAACTCTTCGTCTGATTGGAGACCCCGAACTGACCGGCAGCCTTGATTCGCTGGAATATCGAAAACGGAACGGTTGGCGACTTGAGTCTGTTCTCTACAAGTATTTTCATGGAAAGTGATCGAAGGATGTAGCCCGCTTAACCCTTCCAGAGCGGTGCATGTTAGAAATACACGTCACGTTAATACTTCACATCTGTATGAGGTTCAGCTTGTTACTCCGCGTTCAACGCTTTTCAAGCAGTCTTTTATATGGAGAATATCTTCCTTTTGGAATACTTTGCCCAGGGCTGTTTCCACCGAGTAAAATTTACAGCGATTCAAGAACAACGTGAATGGCTTTTTTCGTACACATGCCGCTTCTGGAGCGCTTTAGAGACTTCCCTGCAGCACGTGTGCTACACCCATAAAAAAAATGCACTCTGTGGAGAATATTTCAGGGTTTTTCAAAATTTTTTGATAGTTACTTTTCGAGTTAAGGGAAGGGGACAGCGATTTTTCGCGATTTTTCGCGATTTAAAAAAAAATAAAAGAAAAGTGTGCGCAAGCATTACATTATATATATTTTTGAACTCCTGTCTTTAGGAGCTTTTATTTGACACACCACTCGATGACTTGGTAAAAAAAAATGTCACTTCCGATTTCACCCCCAAAACTAAACCCTTATGTCTAAATTTACATGCAAAACTACACGGCTCTAATGAGGCCAAAAATTCTTATATTAGTACCAAATTTCAACTTTCTATGTCAAATAATTTCGGAGAAAATCGGGTGTGACAGATAGAAGGACGGACAGACAGACACCGAAGTGATCTTATAAGTGTTCCGTACGGAACACTAAAAATACTTGGCAAAATCTTTCCAGTTGATATTTGTGTTTTTGAATATTTCGGTTGGCTCTTATGTGGTTGCATTATCCTGCCTCTGTATTATGTTCGCTGTGAGTTTTCTTAAATATCTCCATAGGTTGTGATAAAACAACAAATCTAAAGTTTACGTTCATATGTTACATTATCCGTATCATTGTACAACGCAGAAATTCAGAAAATTTCACAATAAAATAAAAAATTAATGACGAAGAAAGAAAACGGTAAAATATATGGGTGGGTATATTTAGGATAACATTAAACTATATTACAAATTACTGCACACTCTTGTTCGCAGACCTCAGTAATTCTCTTGAGTCTCAGGGTAAATATATTTAGGTTTATTTAGATATCTAACTAGGGCGTTTTGGAGCATACCGTGAATAATTAAAGGTACGGGATCGCATATTAAGGTATGTTTTCTAATTATTACACATTTACTGCCATGTCAAAAATAATATAAATTCCATTTACTTTGCAATTACCTCTGCTTGGCTTTCCCGCGTGATTAACCCCTTTTAGCACTCTGTAAGTTCTCTGCACATAAAAATATATTTTATCTTTGATATTACATAAACAAGATAGTAAAATTTGTATCTTTCGAAATATAAATTCCTTCAGTTGGGGTCGTAAACAGTAACAAACATAGTACATACATTTGTTCGTGTTTACAACGAAGTTGTTTGAGTTTATAGATGCTTGTTATTTTATTACTTTTTATTGTATTATTCACTGGTTTATTGTGATAAGAATAATCACTAAAATAACACGTAGGCTGACAAGTTTTTGGTCTGAGAGGCGTCGCCCTTTTCAAAAATTCCATATGATTTTTAGGATGTGCCAACCTTCAAACAATACGTGTCAAAATTTCATAACATTTCCAATGTTAGTTTACAAGTTACAATGGTTTTAGTGACGCTACTTTTGATATTTTCAAAACAACGGAAAAAAAATCGAATTTCGTGTGTCGATTAAACACTGTTTTTTTGATGGGAAAAAATACCGTTCAAGCAAAGCAATGGCTTGATTAGTGTTACAGGGGCTCTGCCCCTGGGAAATCACTCATCGTTTACTGGTATGCTGAAATTACTGGTATGCTGAACGCTTTGGATGCTCAAATGAGGTGGTTACACAGTAAGACATAAAATTGTTTTGGATGACCGTAAAGTGAAATTGTGTGAGGTAACTGACACCCTAAAAATATCAAAAAGAACGTATTGGTTATATTTTGCGTGAACATTTGGGCATGAGAAAGCACAGTGGATCAAAAACAACGTGTTGGTGATTCTGAGCGCTGTTCGGACCTGTTTGTCCGAATTAAGAGCAATGAAAAGGATTTTTTTTTTCATGCGATGTGTGATAATGGATAAAACATGGATTCACTACTACATACCGCAATCAAATCGGCAGTCAGCTGAGTGGACAGCAGCCAGTGAAAGCCGCCCGAAGCGACCAAAGACACAACAGTCGGCTGGGAAGGTTTGGCCTCTGTATTTTGGCGATACTATCTCCCCTAAACTCTTCACACTAGCCTTAGAGGACATTTTTAAGAGTTTAAATTGGCATTCCAGGGGCATAAATATAGATGGTGTGCGTCTGAACCATTTACGATTCGCAGACGATATAGTGATTATAAGCGATAAAACGGAGGAAATTCAGAGCATGCTGGAAGAATTGCATCAGGCATCCTTAAGCATCCGACTCAAGATGAATCTACATAAAACAAAAATAATGAGTGTGGAAAATATTCAGGTAAACATCGGAAACCAAACACTGGAAAACGTATCAGAATATATTTACTTGGGACACAAAATACAACTTGGTAAAGAAAATCAAAGCTCTGAAATAACTAGAAGAATAGGACAAGTTGGGGTATGTACTTAAATCTAGAGACTCATGTATTCTGCCGGTCCTTACGTATGGTCTCGAGACGATGGCACTCACCCGAAAAACCGCTGACAAGCTTCAAGTGACACAACGAGCAATGGAGAGATCTATGCTCGGAATTAGCCTGAGAGACAGGATACAGAACGAGGAGATTAGAAGAAGAACGTGTGTGACAGATGTCCTCAGAAGAATAGCTCAACTCAAATGGCAATGGGCTGGCCATATAGCTCGTCAAAGCTCAGAAAGATGGACCAGCAAAATGACAAACTGGCGTCAAAGACAAACCAAAAGGAGTGTTGGAAGACCTCCAAAAAGGTGGCGCGAAGACATCCAGAAAAATTGCGGGGGGGGAAATTGGATCCAAACAGCCTTAAACAGAACGACGTGGAAAAGATTGGAAGAGGCCTTCATTCAGGAGTGGATGACTATAGGCTGAGGAGAGAGAGAGAGATATTTTGGAATGCGCATGGAATAATTTTTATCGATTATGCTGAGAAGGGAAAAAAAAACCACCAATAGCGAATATTATATAAAGTTATTGGTGCGTTTGAAGGCAGAAATCGTAACGAAACGGCCCAAAATGACAAGGAAAAAGTGATCTTTCATCAAGACAATGCACAGTGTCACAAATCAATGGTTACGATGGCACATTTTCATGAACTGAAGTTCGAATTTCTAAATGAAATGAAACGAATTACTTTTTTATTTGTCACTTATTTTTTATTTATCTACTACTGCAGTTTCGTAGATTTTCTACATTAGTAAGCGTAATACTGTGTAGAAAATGTACAAAATCTACGAAACTGCAATGGCAGATAAATAAAAAATAAGTGACAAATAACCAATTAATTCGTTGAATTTCATTTAGAAATTTAAAAATGTACTGTCACAAAGTAACGGGCATCCCAATTATACAATTGAAGTTCGAATTGCTTCTTCATCCAGCGTTTTCTCCAGATTTGACCCCCAGCGATTATTATCTATTCGCAGACCTCAAAAAAAATGCTTGCGAGAAAGAGATTTGGCTCCAATGAAGAATTTATCGCCGAAACTGAGGCCTATTTTGAAGGCAAAGACAAATCTTTCTACAAGAAAGGTATAGAAATGTGACAAAAGCGTTGGACTAATTGTATCGCTCTTAAAGGAGACTATGTTGAAGAATAAAGTCAAATTTTGCAAAAAAATGTGTTTTAAGTTGCTAGACTAAAAACTTTTCAGCCTACCTGTTGTATTGTGGCTTATCGGGCGAAGACGTTAATACGATAAGGTCTTGCCTTAAAATTACGTTCAAGAGTAATGGACAATCGGGGCATGTGATCTGTCAGTTTTTAAACTAGGACAGATCATGTTTCACTCTATTTCAAAGTTTTAAGAATCGAATCTGAAAGGATATTTTTAGCGAAGAAACCTCAGCCCCATCTGGTATGAAACCGTCAAAATTTACTGTCTCCTACTCTCTTTCGCATTCACATTAACGATCTGCCGGAATGGACCACAAATCCAATCTACAGCTTTACAGATGACAGTACGCTTACTTCTTCATTCACTTTGAACTCTGGAACATCAGCTTCTCATTCAAATATCCGTAGACAGCAGGAAGTCTTTTAACTTAATAAAGACTAGAAAAAATTCTATCTTGGGGTGACAGTGACCAAGTAGAATTTAAACAAAAATCTAGGTGATAGTTATGTCGGGGTACTCCATTCCTCTAGTCACGGAATTTGCTACACGTTAATTTAGGAGGAAATATGTTTTGGCATGAACATGTCGCACGCATAGCAAATTGAGCTTTCAAGGGTTAAGAATACTATTTGACACTAGAAAGCTTTATACTTTACAATAACTGTTGGTTCTGTACAAAGTTAAAATTCGACTAATGATGGAATATTGCTCCACTGCATTTGTTCGATGTGTGTGTTTGATTCTATTTAAAAGAGAGGTTCATCTGATCGAAGATCCTTCTTTATTGATCTAACTCGGTTGATGAATTGTAATACGACAAAAGGCATCGCGAGATGGATTGGCAGGTGAGAAAACAGTAAATAACTGCGGAAATATGGACTTTGTTCAATTTTAGCAGCTGGTAGTTTTTATACTTCATACTCGTGGGATAGAACCCTAACCATCGCGCTATCTAACGATAAATGTTAGTTACTCGCTAAACAAAGGCTCTGTTGATCTCTAGTCCTAAACATTCCCCTGCAGAGGGCAAGTATGCCTTCAAAAATAGGCTTACAGCAGTTCTAGAAGGACTGACAGATGAGAGAACAGTAAATAATGACTAAAATATAGACTTCGTTCACTTTTAGTAATTAATATTGATTTTTATTAATTTAGTGGCAATGTTGCTGAACTCGGTATGGTATGAATTTGTAACATGTGAAGCATAGGGAGTGTGACAGTGTTTTTTCAAAAATATTATTAATAATTGGGAATATTGCCAAATGGGCCGGTACAAATCCTGCCCAAAGGAACTTCACATCCGGTGAAAAAGTTTTAAAATCAAATCTTTTCCTTGGGTGCGGAATAATCGAATCGAACAGTAGTGTTTGAGATAAATAGCACATTCAACAGTAAAACAAGGGAAATTTTATGTATGAAATGTTCTTGTAGACCCGGTGAAGGAGAAAAATGCAAACATACCCTCGTAACTCATTTATATTGTTACCGGTAAGATTCTAATCTATAAATGTCTAATATTTACATTTCAATTTTTATATGAAAATTAATTTTTTACAATTTTTCAACCGCCTTCTTAAAGATAGAGCATCTGACGCGCAAAGAATATTTTTAGTGTTCCGTACGGAACACTTACATATAAGATCACTTCGGTGTCTGTCTGTCTGTCTGTCTGTCACACCCGATTTTCTCCGAAACTATTTGACATAGAAAGGTGAAATTTGGTAATAATATAGGAATTGATGGCCTCATCAGAGCCATGTAGTTTTGAGAAAATTTTGACTTAAGGGGTTAGTTTTGGGGTCATCGAGTGTGGTGTCAAATGAAAGCTTGTGAAAACACGAGTAAAAAATAATATATATATATAATATTATTCTTGCGCGCACTTTTCTTTGTATTATTTTTAAAAATTCGCTATAAATCGCTGTCCCGTGCCTTATCTCGAAAAGTACTTATCAAAAAATTTCGAAAAAATTGTGGAATATTCTCCACGGGGTGTAGATTGAACGAAAATTATCACGAGTGGATTACCTTTAATAACTTATATGGTATATAAAAAAAACAAAAATTTCAAGGTCATCAGATTTCAATAAAGATTGGAAACAAACTTTGTTGGAAACACATTTGGGGTGTGTTTTGTGAAGTCACTGATCATTTTATACCACCGTAACATAAATTTTGACTTTAAGAGGTTCGTTTTGAGGGTGAAATCGGAAGTGAAAAAAATTTTTTTTTACTAGGTCATCGAATGTGGTGTCAAATGAAAGCTTGTGAAAACACGAGTAAAAAAATATATATATAATGTAATACTTGCGCACCCTTTTCTTCGTATTACTTTTAAAAAATCGCTGCCCCTACCTTATCTCGAAAAGTACTGATCAAAAAATTTTGAAAAAATTCTGGAATATTCTCCACGGTGTATAGATTGAACGAAAATTATCACGAGTGCATTACCTTTAATAATTTATCTGGTATATAAAAAAAACAAAATTTCGAGGTCACCAGTTTTCAGTAAAGATTGGAAAAAAACTCTGTTGAAAACTCATTTGGGGTGTGTTTTGTGAAGTCACTGATCATTTTATACCATCTTAACAAAAATTTTTATTTTAAAAACAATCAACGTACGGAACACTAATTGTGCAAGTTCAACTTGCACTTGACCGGTTTTTAATTCGAGCACATTTATACAAATTTTAGTGAAGTGATACATTACAATAAATGATGACAACAAAAATTTTAACTGGTTTCAAATCAAATGCGAATTAACTTTGGAGGTTAATATTTATTAACTATTCATGACTTTTAATGAATACAAAATACAGTAATACCCCGCTTAGCGCGACCCCGTTACGCGCGGTTTCACTATAACGCGAATTTCAAATTTCGCGCTCATGTAGTCATTAACTTCTCTATGGTCGCGGGGGATCCCCGCTTTCTCTGAATATTCTCTTTGAAGAATTGGGAATTCCCTGTCCTTCGACTTTGTTCTATGGGGATTTCCTCGTTCGTTTCGTGTGTTCATTTGTTCCGTAATGTTAGTTTCGGTCGGCTGGCAGTTTTATTTTAATATTTATTGGAGATACATACAGTAATACCCCGCTTAGCGCGACCCCCCCCCGTTACGCGCGGTTTCACTATAACGCGAATTTCAAATTTCGCGCTCATGTAGTCATTTACTTCTCTATGGTCGCGGGGGATCCCCGCTTTCTCTGAATATTCTCTTTGAAGAATTGGGAATTCCCTGTCCTTCGACTTTGTTCTATGGGGATTTCCTCGTTCGTTTCGTGTGTTCATTTGTTCCGTAATGTTAGTTCGGTCGGCTGGCAGTTTTGTTTTAATATTTATTGGAGATACATACATACATAATTTAACCGTACGTTAAAAATGCCGCCTGTAAAGAAAAAAGAGCGTAAAAGCGTCACTTTGGAATTGAAGATGAAAGTGTTAAGAAGAATGGAAAATGGAGGCAAAGCAACAATTGTTGGGAGAGATTTTGGACTCTCAGAATCGACTGTGAGAACGATTTATAAAAATCGGGAAAAAAATTAAAATCTCCAGCGAAGGTTCAACACCTATAAGTGCAACAAAACTTTCTCGTTCGAGATCATCTATCTTAGAAAGAATGGAGAAATTACTGTCAGTCTGGATCGAAGATTTGAATAAGAAGAACACACCACTAAGTCAAGATCTCATATGCACAAAAGCAAAATCTTTGTATGAGATGCTGAAAACAAAAGAAGGAGAAGGGAGTGCCACTCCGACTTTTGCTGCCAGCAGAGGCTGGTTCCATCGGTTCAAGCAGCGTTCTAATCTTCACAATATCCACATAACAGGCGAGGCGGCCAGCGCGGACATTCAAGCTGCAGCTGAGTTTCCAGACAAGTTTCAAGACTTCGTTAGACGAGAGAAAATTCCTGCTTGTCTCATCTTCAATGTTGATGAGACCGCACTTTACTGGAAAAAAAATGCCATCTCGAACATTCATTTCTAAGGAAGAACGTCAAGCCAGTGGTTTCAAAGCTGCGAAAGATCGACTAACACTTCTGCTGGGTGGTAATTCCACTGGTGATTTCAAACTGAAACCTTTACTAGTGTACCATTCAGAAAAACACCCCGTGCAATGCGAGGCACAGACAAGACAAGTCTACCAGTTGTGTGGCGATCAAACAGAAAGGCGTGGGTTACACGGGAAATTTTTCAAGAATGGTATTCTAATAGTTTTTTTGCCCATCAGTCAAATCATACTGTGACAGAAATGGGCTTGAACCTAAAGTTATATTACTCTTAGACAATGCCCCAGGACATCCAACCTCACTTGATACGCCCAGAGACTTAAAAGTGTACGTAAAGTTCCTTCCACCAAACACTACGTCAATATTACAACCTATGGACCAGGGAGTAATAGCAAACTTCAAAGCTTATTACCATCGCCGCACTTTTAGCCAACTAATTCATGAAACTGACGGGGAAGGAAGACAGTCTATGCGAGAGTGGTGGAAGTCATACAACATTATGAAGTCTATTCACAACATAGAAGAGGCTTGGAAGGAAGTTAAAATGAGTTGTATGAATGGGGTGTGGCGTAATCTTTGGCCAGATGTAGTGGAAGCACCTAGAAGAATTGTCCAGATGCAGAGACAAGTGCTTGAAGACATTGCTGCAATGATTGAGGGGTCTGAACTTGAAGATGTCACGGTAGAAGATCTCGTAGAACTTGTAGCAACGCACGACGATCCTATTAGCAATGAAGATCTGATCGAGTTACAGAATAATCCTATCTACGATGAGGAAGAACAAGTAGAAGAGAAAGTTTTATCTTCAGGGGAAATACAAAATGCACTTTCAAAAATTTATTCAGGTTTGGACATATTGCAGAGTATAGACAATAATGATGACCGTGTCTTGACCGTGTGTCAAACAATTAAAAACAGTGTTGGGTGTTATGAACGTATTTTACAAGAACGTAAACAAAACGTTACCCAAAAGACAATAGATGTATTTTTCCGTAAAAAATAAGAGTATGTATTGCATAAAGTGTTCTTAGAATTAAAGTGATTGATTAAAATGATTTGTATTTTTTTGTATTAAATTTTGACTATGTTTAATCATAAACCTCGATATACGCGAATTTCAGTTAACGCGATTTTTTTCGGAACGTATCCCTCGCGTAAAGCGGGGTATTACTGTAATTGAGACAGTATTTTATCAAATAAAAATCTGAAAAAAGTTATTTAATAAGGAATTTTTGTTTGACACACGTACACAAATTACAAAAAAAAACAAATGACTGTTCAAGAATAAATAATTTTACTTACCTGTAAAAATGTAATCTTCTTTTTTAAAATATTTAGGACAAGCTTTAGCATCAGGTGGGATTTTTTGTTCAATTCACGTACACAAATTACAAAAAAAAACAAATGACTGTTCAAGAATAAATAATTTTTTACTTACCTGTAAAAATGTAATCTTCTTTTTTTAAAATATTTAGGACAAGCTTTAGCATCAGGTGGGATTTTTTGTTCAATTCACGTACACAAATTACAAAAAAAAACAAATGACTGTTCAAGAATAAATAATTTTACTTACCTGTAAAAATGTAATCTTCTTTTTTAAAATATTTAGGACAAGCTTTAGCATCAGGTGGGATTTTTTGTTCAATTCACGTACACAAATTACAAAAAAAAAACAAATGACTGTTCAAGAATAAATAATTTTACTTACCTGTAAAAATGTAATCTTCTTTTTAAAATATTTAGGACAAGCTTTAGCATCAGGTGGGATTTTTTGTTCAATTCACGTACACAAATTACAAAAAAAAAACAAATGACTGTTCAAGAATAAATAATTTTACTTACCTGTAAAAATGTAATCTTCTTTTTTAAAATATTTAGGACAAGCTTTAGCATCAGGTGGGATTTTTTGTTCAATTCACGTACACAAATTACAAAAAAAAACAAATGACTGTTCAAGAATAAATAATTTTACTTACCTGTAAAAATGTAATCTTCTTTTTTAAAATATTTAGGACAAGCTTTAGCATCAGGTGGGATTTTTTGTTCAATTCACGTACACAAATTACAAAAAAAAAACAAATGACTGTTCAAGAATAAATAATTTTACTTACCTGTAAAAATGTAATCTTCTTTTTTAAAATATTTAGGACAAGCTTTAGCATCAGGTGGGATTTTTTGTTCAATTCGGAGAACTTCTTTCCATACTTTCAGCCTGTCAACTATTGCCACTTGCCCAAATGCATTAATAATATTTAAAAAAACATTTAAATCGTTTTGCAGGCGACTTTCATAATTGCAAACGCAGTATAAAAGTTTTTTTTTTGATTTTCCACGAAAAGCAAAATTCGATTAAGAAAACTTGTAATATTAATTTACACAGACGCTTACGACACATTTAAAAATGCAACTCAAGTGAAATGAAAAAGGCGCAAGATGTCGTATTGAATAGGTAAGATCCCAATTGCAACTATTTGAAAACCTGTGCTTTATAACCATTTTATATTTAAGCTTTCCGGGCTACGTAAGTTATGATTTAAAGACGTGTCGAAGTGGAAAGAAAATTGCCGTCTTTATCATTGAGTGGCCCCTCCCGCCCGCAATTCTCACTACGCCACTGATCAAATCACAAATAACATTGATATACTTAGCTTAAATGATTATTTCTTTTCCGGATATTGAAATTTTTTTTTTTTTACTCACTTTTTAACATTATTTTCTCTTGTTTAAACTCCCCCCTTTACAATAGTTGGCATGCGGTTAGGAAAGCCCGCAAAACATATTATAGTGGTTTTTAAAACTTCGGCTACGGCGACGAGCTTTTTCACTTTCCTTCTTTTCGGTCGTGGAATTACCGACAATATATTAAATTCAACGGTGAAAAACAGTGTTTTGACGGAAAAACTTTAATGACATTTGTTTAATGTTGATGTTTGTTTTTTTTTTGTATGTAAGTAAGTCCTTTATTTGCTTAAACATAGATTTTTCTATAATTTCATAAAATACTTCTTTATTTAGGGAATATAAAAAAACTAACAATATATACAATATTTTAGCGGGGCATACATACAGTCTGTCAAGTAAGAACGTGATCGCTTGTATTTCGAGAATATTTTTTTGCTATCTTTCTTAAGTGTGCTAACAACACAATTACCTTAGTGAGTTGTCCAATCGCATCAATCCTAGCCTGGCACCTACGAGGCATGCGGTCTACGAGATTTTCTGCATACTCTGCAAATTTTTCGAATCTCGTGATAGAGTTAAAGTACTCAACAGACTTTTCTCTGAGCTTTCTCTTTACAAGGGACCAAACGGTTTCAATAGGGTTGGCGTCCGGCGATTGTGAGGGCTACTCTAGTATCTTATCGTCGGCCTAAGCGAGCCGCTTTTCAACGTGATTTTTCTCCAGCAAAGATTTCTTCATCATGCTTCGTAATTTGACATCATGAGACACATTCAAACCCCATTTTTTAGTGTTCCGCACGGAACACTTATAAGATCACTTCGGTGTCTGTCTGTCTGTCTGTCACACTCGATTTTCTCCGAAACTATTTGTCATAGAAACTTGAAATTTGGTAATAATATAGGAATTGATGGCCTCATCAGAGCCATGTAGTTTTGAAAGTTAAATTTTGACTTAAGGGGTTAATTTTGGGGGGTGAAATCGGAAGTGAAAAAAAATATTTTTTACTAGATCATCGAGTGTGGTGTCAAATGAAAGGTTGTAAAAAACACGAGTAAAAAAATATATATAATGTAATACTTGCGCGCACTCTTCTTTGTATTATTTTCAAAAAATCGCGAAAAATCGCTGTCCCGCGCCTTATCTCGAAAAGTACTTACCAAAAAATTTTGAAAAATTCCTGGAATATTCTCCACAGGGGGTAGATTGAACGAAAATTATCACGAGTGCATTACCTTTAATAATTTATCTGGTATTTTAAAAAAAAAAACAAAATTTTCAAGGTCATCAGATTTCAGTAAAGATTGGAAACAAATTTCGTTGAAAACTTATTTGGGGTATGTTTTGTGAAGTCACTGATCATTTTATACCACCGTAACATAAATTTTGACTTAAGGGGTTCGTTTTGAGGGGTGAAATCGGAAGTGAAAAAAAATTTTTTTACTAGGTCATCGTGTGTGGTGTCAAATGAAGGCTTGTGAAAACACGAGTAAAAAATATATATATAATGTAATACTTGCGAACACTTTTCTTCGTATTACTTTTAAAAATCGCGAAAAATCGCTGTCCCCTACCTTACCTCGAAAAGTACTGATCAAAAAATTTTGAAAAAAAACTCTGGAATATTCTCCACGGGGTATAGATTGAACGAAAATTATCACGAGTGCATTACCTTTAATAATTTATTTGGTATATAAAAAAAAAAAATTCAAGGTCACCCGTTTTCAGTAAAGATTGGAAACAAACTTTGTTGAAAACTCATTTGGGGTGTGTTTTGTGAAGTCACTGATCATTTTATACCATCCTAACAAAAATTTTTATTTTAAAAAACAATCAACGTACGGAACACTAATTGTGCAAGTTCAACTTGCACTTGACCGGTTTTTATTTATTTTGCCGCTCCTTGACGCAGCGTGAATTTTGGGCCTCATAAAAAGAAAGACGCGACATCGATTCTTTAATATATTTATCGGCCATGGAATGTATCATTTTAGGCCCTTTTGGATGGGAACAATGATAGACTACCTCGAACCGACGCGCAAACAAGTGACTCATTTGGATTTTATGTGATTTCGGCGAAAGTTCGGAATCGATTGAGACTTTTACTAAAATGCGTCGTAAACAAATGTTCCCTCTACCGATTTTTTGTTGAATCGCTAGAATCGCATCTACCAAAAATGAATTATCGCGGACATGTTCTTACTTGACGTACTGTATTTAAAATTATATCTTATAGTCGCTGCAAAATATCCTACTTATTGTGTTTTACAATATCCATCGACTGAGCGAAATAACTCTCTGAAATTTCTGTCAGTTGCTAACCAAAAATAATGAATCGGTGGAGATTTCGAAATCTTGGCACATATTTGTATGCATATATTTTGATATTATCTCTTTTTATCGCCATTAAGACTTTTGAATATACAAGAAAGATAACCGGCCAAGTGCAAGTCGGACTTGCGCAATTAGTGTCCCGTACGTTGATTGCTTTTAAAATAAAAAAAAAAACTGATACGGAGATATAAAATGATCAATGTGTTCATAAAACATACCCCCAAATGAGTTTTTAACAAAGTTTTTTTCCGATCTTTACTGAAAACTGATGACCTCGAAATTTTTATTTTTTTTGTAAGCCAGATAAATTATTAAAGGTAATGACTCGTGATAATTTTCGTTCAATCTACACCCTGTGGAGAATATTCCAGAATTTTTTCAAAATTTTTTGGTCAGCACTTCTCGAGATAAGGGGAGGGCAGCGATTTTTTGCAATTCTTTAAAAATAATACAAAATAAATTTTTTGCAAGTATTAAATGTATTTTTGAACTGATGTGATTTTACAAGCTTTTATTTGACACCCCACTCAATGACCTGGTAAAAAAAATTTTCACTTTCGATTTCAAAACTAACCCCTTAAGTCAAAATTTGACTTTCAAACTACAGGACTCTGATAAGGAAATCAATTCCTATATTGATGCCAAATTTCAACTCTCTACGGCTCTCTCGGACAGGCAGGCGGATAGCCAGACAGACGTACAAATACCGAAGTGATCTTATAAGTGTTCCGTTTGGAACATTAATAAAAGATTCTTATTCTGACATTCCTTTTTCTATTTCTTTTTCACAAAACTAAAAGGTATTGTTGTTGTATGAGACAAAGATTAAACATTAAACACGTCAATAGCCCAATTACAAAATATACAAAAAAAAAACAAATGCAAATAAAACAGAAATTATTACAAACAGTATGTACGAATAAATGAGTTTTTGTAGCGTTTAATTCTACTTGGGTACTGTCACCCCAAGATAGAATTTCTTCCAAGTCTTTGTTAAGTCGAACCACGTCCTGCGGTCTATGAATATTTGTATAAGTAGCCGATGTTCGAGCATTCAAAGCGAATGAAGAAATAAGCGTACTGTCATCTGCAAAGTTGTAGATTGGATTCGTGGTCCTTTCCAGCAGATCGTTAATGTAAATGAGAAAGAGAGTAGGAGACAGTATGAACTCTTGGGGCGCACCGGCGTTAATAGTGAAGGTGTTAGAAAGAAATCTGTCGACTGCCACTCGTAAAGAACGCTCTCTGAGGAAACACGAGAGCCATAAATAACAGACAGACATATCATAAGAGCGTAATTTAGTTAAAAAACAGTCGTGCTCAACACAGTCGAATGCCTTGAATATATCATCATTATAATCAACCCAGTTTTTTATAGCGTTCTTCACCTTCCGGTTCCCAGTTTCCATCCTTTTCCATCTTCCCAATCTCTGGATCTTAGATTTCTTTCTGACATGGTCCTCTGAATACCTTCAAACCATGTCGCTTGGTCTCCCTCTTCTCCTCCGTTTGTTTGGTACTTTGTGTTCTTCCATTTTTTCCACGTGTCCGAATTTCCTCAATAATCGTGGTTTTTACTTTTATTGCTTCCCTTATTTGTTCATTTCAAAATCTATCCATTCTTAATACTCCAGCCGAGCTTCGCTAGTATTCCATTTCAAGTGCCATTAGTTTCTGTTTCAATCGTTTCGTCAACTGCCAAGTTTCACAACCATATATCACGGTGCTCTTAGGTACTGCATTCTAAATGAGGTGCTTTCTCTGTGATGCTAGGTTCTTCGGCCACAGAATAGAGTTTAAGTGTCTTATGATCGTCTTTCCTTTACTCATTCTATTCTCCACTTCTTTTTCGGTTCTACCGTCTTTACTTATGTTAGTTCCTAGACATTTATATATATATATATATATATATATATATATATATATATATATATATACATATATAGAAATGTAATGAAAATAAGTGCAAAAACGGTTGGATAACGAATGGCGCAAAAACGGTTGTAAACGAAAGCGTGTGTTATTTCAGGAGAATAAGGGGGGAGGAATTACTGATATATACTATAAAAATTATTGCAAAATATTAAAGGTAGTTATAAAGAAGCTGAAAAACAATCACAAACTAATTTTATAAAATAATGCCGAAAATAAGATTGGAGCGACTTGGCATTTGGTTAAACATATAACAAAAACCTATCATCCACTAAAGACAATTCTTGATAATTTTTCGCAAAGCTTTAACGACCCTTTTAAAATTGTAAATCATCTGAATAAAGACTTTATAAACGCGTGTCCCAGAATAAATGATGAGCTGGATGTCGGTGGATTTCAGTTATCGTCATCTGAAAATAAAAATTTCAATACTATATTTTTAATGCCAACGACGGTTCCCGAGGTCTTTTCTGTAATCAAATCTTTAAAAAATAAAAAATCAGTTGGAGAAGATAATTTACCAGTAAATATACTCAAAGAAACTTCAGAAATAATATCTGAGCCACTGTCGTTTATCATTAATTTGTGTTTTGAGCAGGGTATATATCCTGATCTCCTAAAAAATGCCAATATAAAGTCAATCCATAAGAAAGAAGCAGCAAATGATGAGAAAAAACTACAGACTGATATCTCTTCTGTCTAATGTTTGAAAGATCTTTGAGAGGATTATCAATGGGAGATTTCTTGGATTCTTGGAGAGGCACTAGATGATTGCATCCAATCAAAAACGGTTTTATAAAGGGAAAGTCCACCATGAAAGCCATTTATCAGGCATTGTCTAATGTTCTGGATTCACTAAATTGCGGAAAGAAAACTATGGCAATGTGTATTGATCTGTCAAAAGCCTTTGATAGTGCCAATCATAAGACTTTATGCATAAAATTGGAATACCTGGGTATTAGGGGAAACGCATTAAAGTTAATCGCCTCCTACTTGAATAATCGCATTCAGCAAGTGATGGAGACTGATAATTATGGCAGGTCTTTTCTTTCAGACAGGGTCGCTGCTACGAGGGGTGTACCTCAGGGTTCTATTTTAGGCCCGCTGCTTTATATACTTTATACAAATGAATTGCCTAACATTACAGGAAAGTTTACAGTTCTATATGCGGACGACATAATCCTGAGGTTAGTGGTGAAACTCCACAAGAGATAGTCGCTGATGTAGGGAGAGCCTGTGAAATTCTAGATCGTTATTTTACAACCCATGACCTTCTACTGAATGTTTCAAAAACACAGTGTCTGGTTTTTGGCAGGAGGATTGGTCATTTTCTCACGTTTCCTTACAAGGGTAGCGATATTCAAACATCTCAGCATCTGTCTTTGCTGGGCGTCAAAATTGATGTTAAACTTGATTGGAGACAGCATGTGGAGAATGTCGCGGCTGGTACCTCCAAATATTGTTATGCACTGGGAATCTTATCAAATAATGTGGGCGTTGATGCTGCCTTGACGGCCTATTATGCTTACGTGCAGTCCAGTTCAGGTATGGTTTGTTTTTTTGGGGAAATTCTCCCCAAGGAGACAAAATTTTTAAATTACAAAAAAATGTATCAGAGCTACTTTTACGATGCATTGTGAAAGCTGTAGGAATGTCTTTTGTCAGTAAATCCCTTTTAACTTTTAACTAGTATGTATATATTGGACTCCTTTATGTTTGTTCGTATTAACAAGGATCTCTTTGAAAATACGCAAAAGAGACATAATTATGAAACTAGATATAAAACAGATCTTGTAATTGAGAAGTGTAATTTTAGCTATATCCAAAGAGGTGTACAATATTCTTCCGTTAAAATATTTAATAGTTTCCCAGAGAGCGTTCGAAAATTATCGCAAGTAAGAGCCAAAACAAAGATACGGAAGTTTTTGCTATCAAAAGCTTATTATACTATAGACAGTTTCTTTAGTGATTTTAATGATGTCCTCTGAACCTTTTGTTTTTGTCATAAACATATGTATGTGTTTTTGTGAATGTCCTTTTTAGTGTTCCGTACGGAACACTTATAAGATCACTTCGGTGTCTGTCTGTCTGTCACACCCGATTTTCTCCGAAAGTATTTGTCATAGAAACTTGAAATTTGGTAATAATATAGGAATTGATGGCCTCATCAGAGCCATGTAGTTTTGAAAGTTAAATTTTGACTTAGGGGTTAATTTTGGGGGGTGAAATCGGAAGTGAAAAAAAAAAAAAAATTACCAGTTCATCGTGTGTCAAATGAAAGGTTGTGAAAACACGAGTAAAAAATATATATATAATGTAATACTTGCGCGCACTTTTCTTTGTATTATTTTCAAAAAAAATTTTCGGAAAATCGCTGTCCCGCGCCTTATCTCGAAAAGTACTTATCAAAAAATTTTGAAAAAATCCTGGAATATTCTCCACGGGGGGTAGATTGAACGAAAATTATCACGAGTACATTACCTTTAATAATTTATCTGGTATTTAAAAAAAAAAAACAAAAATTTCAAGGTCATCAGATTTCAGTAAAGATTGGAAACAAACTTTGTTGAAAACTCATTTGGGGTGTGTTTTGTGAAGTCACTGATCATTTTATACCACCGTAACATAAATTTTGACTTAAGGGGTTCGTTTTAAGGGGGGGTGAAATCGGAAGTGAAAAAAAAATTTTTTTACTAGGTCATCGAGTGTGGTGTCAAATAAAAGCTTGTGAAAACACGAGTAAAAATATATATATAATGTAATACTTGCGCACACTTTTCTTCGTACTTTTAAAAAATCGCTGTCCCCTACCTTATCTCGAAAAGTACTGATCAAAAAATTTTGAAAAAATTCAGGAATATTCTCCACGGTGTATAGATTGAACAAAAATTATCACGAGTGCATTATCTTTAATAATTTATTTGGTATATAAAAAAAAACAAAATTTCAAAGTCACCAGTTTTCAATAAAGATTGGAAACAAACTTTGTTGAAAACTCATTTGGGGGTGTGTTTTGTAAAGTCACTGATCATTTTATACCACCCTAACAAAAATTTTTATTTTAAAAACAATTAACGTACGGTACACTAATTGTGCAAGTTCAACTTGCGCTTGACCGGTTTTTTATCTTTTTGTTCTTTGTGCAATGTTCCATATCATTTTGTGTTTATAACTATTGTTATTCTTGGAACTAATAAATGATTATTTTATATATATATATATATATATATATATATATATACATATATATATATATATATATATATATATATATATATATATATATATATATACATGTATATATATATATATATATATATATATATATATATATATATATATATATATATATATATATATATATATATATATATATATATATAACTCTTTAGAAGTAAACCACGACCTTACAGATATTTAGAGTAAGGCTTTCCTGTTTTCCTCCTATGTACAAAAATATTTGGTTTTCTTGCAGTTAACTGTTAAACCCCAGTGCAATGGAATAATTATATTTAGCCCAGATTTTATTTTTTATTAAAACTTCTGACTATTTTTTTATACCTTGATATTCTAATTTAAATAAGTTCCCCTTCTTACTAAAGCTAAAACGACGGTTACGAAGAGATTTATTTTATTAAAATAAAACTAAAAAAAACTCATGCATTCCGTAATAAGTTCCGAAAGTCTCAAGTTGGTATTAAGGCACACAATGAAATTTGTTTCCCCATTCTTATGTTGCAGAAGTTTTTCTCAACTTCAATACCTCAACTTTCTGAAGGATGAGGGAAATAATTTTTTTGGAACTTCCACCGTCTGATAAGATTCCAAGTTGTGAAATTTCCCTCCGAATTTATCTTGCATTTTTTATGAAGGAAGTACTATTTTTGCGAGGTATAATGCGGCGTAATATCAAGTAGATTTTGGATTATCAAAGTGAATGTCTGTTTTGTGTTGTTCACTTATCTAGATTAAAAAATAAAATAATAAAGAAAAGAAAACCGAAAAATATACACAGAATGTATCACAATACGCTTTTATTAATAGTTTGTTTGGAATGAGTCAATGTAAAAATTTAAATATACGAGGGGGCAGCCTTTTAAGTTTTTTACAAACGACCGCTAGATGGCGCTTTTGAGATGTGACATTACCATTGTTGTAAAATTTGACATTTGTTATTATTAAAACAGTGTCAGCTCAAAGATTGGCAGAGTAGTTTTGTTTACAGTAAGCGTTTAAACAAAAACAGTTTTGTGAACAAATAGAAATTTCACATGAAGTTTTTCGTTGGACGATTTTTTTACGATTTTAGTAACGGCCTAACTAAACAGCAAACCCTCGACTCGCTTTGTCACCATCAGAAAAGACTGTTTACAATCGGTTAGCAGGATTTCGTCATGGTCGTGCTTTCATCAGCGATGAATTTCGTGAAAGTCGACCAAAATCGGTTATTCTTCCATACTATGCGCAACATGATTGAAAAGAATCGGTATGTGACTTACCGTGAGATAGAGGCATCCTTAGGTATATCGAAGACTGCAGTACATTCAATTTTGCATGAACATTCTACCGTGAAAAAGACCTGTTCCTGATGGATCACGCAAAATTTGACCGAAACTCAAAAAGAGGCTCGTGTCAGTGTAAGGAAATGCTCAAAAAATTCGACCGAGGACCTGCAAAATCCGTATATAACATTATAACAGGAGACGACACTTGAATATATTCGTACGAGCCGGAAACTAAGCAACAATTAACTGTTTGGGTGTTCCAAGATGAACCGAATCCAACAAAAGTAGTTCGTTAGCGAAGTACATCCAAGAAAATGATCGCTTTTTGTCTTTGGTTATACTGAACATGTTGTAACCATTGCTTCAGAGGATCGAAGAACAGTTAATGCTGAATAATATACAACAATTTGTTTGCAAGAAGTCATTGGTAAAATCAGGAAAAACAACATTCTTCAACATGACAATTCCAGCTCTCATACAGCACGTTAAACAATTGATTATTTGACAAAGAAAAACATTGAATAAATGTCTCCTTGCCCATATTCACTTGATTTATCGTCTAACGACTTCTTTTTGGTCCTGAATGTCAAAAAGAAATGCGAGGACAGCGCTTTCCATTACTTCAAGAAGGTTGAATCCTTCCCAACACCATTTTTTGAGGTACCAACATCAGAGTGTGGAAAAAATGTTTCGAGAATTGGTTCGACCGCATGCAAAAGTGTATAAATCTTAAAGACGAATATTTTGAGAACCAATAAAACGATTTTGTACCTACATTTTTTTTTTCTTTCATTGTTTTTGTAAAAACTTAAAAAGGTAGCCCTCGTATGTGAGATATACTAATACACAGCGCGACAATATCTTGTCTGGTATCTCTTAAGAGTCATTAATATTATTTTTACTGATCCATTCAAATAACGTCAAATCGCCTTCATTTTTCTCTCATAATTTCAATTTTGCAATAGGAACCATTCGGTAAGTGGCGAATCTCTTCTGGTTCAATTCCGTCGTTGTCAAAACCGGCCCGCTGTTTCTAATTGTTTTGTCAGACACATTATTCCAAGCAGCACTCAGCATTGCGGCTGCATCTGGCATAGAGATGTTAAAAACTTTATTTCGTTTTAAAACAGTGACAAGTCTTAAAATCAGTGATTTTCTGTATGGCATATTAAGCAATAAATTATGTCCTGATTCATAGGCTGGAGAACCGATGTTTATATTAGGCAGAATGAATATAAGTTCAATGTCAGTAAATTTTTTTGGCTGAGACGAGCGGGGCAATTATTTACCAGCAAACAGTAATTTTCTACTTCAAATAACTTTGACACATAACATATAGAAGTCTAAATGAATTTTCCGTTGATTTGTGTTCTATTGCCTGCAGTTAAAAAAAGATTTACTAAACATTCTGCGTTCTCTTGCATTATTGAATCACTGACTAGTACGAGTATATTTAAACTTTTCTGCATCGTAAACTATTTCAGTAAAGTCTTGCCTACGTCGTGTCTTAGAGGTTGTTTTAGTTAGTTAACATTTCTCTTACTTCGAAATTAAATCTATTGTTGAGAACAGTATATTGCTAAAATATAGACTTCGTTCAATTTTAGTAATTTGTATTGATTTTTATAATTTAGTGGTAATGTTAATAAAAGAGGGCAATTTATGTAAGGTCACTGCTGAACTCGATATGGAGTCCGCTATTAATATCTCTATCTTCGTGATATTTGTGAGTTCAAGAGGGATCATAGTTCCGATCCACAAAATCCACAGGCTTCCACATCTAAGACAAATTATGTTATTTATACAATCTTCTCCGGACAGATCAGTCATCTATTTAAAATTTCAATTAACGAAGCTAGAAAACTTTGGACTCAATTGAATTTCAGTCCAACGCTCAACTCGTCCTGACGATATGTAGAAAGTTACGCGGCGCCTGCCATTTTGTAGTACAAATCACTTTGGATACTGTAGGGATATTGCCACTTATGTTTAATAATTTTAACAGCTGATTATCTATGGTCATATGTAACTTACTGTAAAACAAATTTAGAAAATATTCGGGTGTTAATGAATAATAAGGCTGTCATTGCGTAGTAGTTAAGGTAGTTAGGCTTCCTACGCCAGTTGGAATTTGTATCTCGGCTAGGGAAATAATAATAATAAAAAAAATAAATAATAAAATTAAATTTATGTGACGGTTGCCTCTCTTGGAAAGGCAACGACAAACCACCCGCAGGATCATGCTTATTAGAGCCCTATCACTTTGGCCGTTCGCAACCGGCATTAAACTGTAGTTCCCTTTCGTCTGTGGAAATACTTAGAAAAGCACCAACCACAGGCAAAGACGAGGGAGTGGTCTACGTCCGTTAAGTTAACACTTTTCTTACTCCAAAATTAAATCTATTGAGCTCATATTGTTGACACTGCTGCAAGAAATAATCGCATATTTCCGTTTTTTACAAGTTCGATAATTTTTCCCCGCCCCGTTTTATACCTGATACCAATAGTTGTACAGGAACTGAACGAAAAATTTATAGTTTAAAAAAAACATTGCTCTTTATTGCTTGGCCTTGTCGGCGTTCTTTGATGATAAATAGCGCCGCAATCGCAAAGAAAGAAGTGTTTTTGGTGACAGCGACATTCTCAATAAAGTGGCGTTGTTATGTTTGCTGTATGCTAGTAATAGATTAAACTTATCTTTAAAAAATTATCGTTATAAGCGAGTGGTCGTTGTTGTTTCCTACAAATTTATATGGAACATCACTGCCTATGGGGACCTGCTGCGAAGACTCAAGCTGCAATCGCTTTCAAGACGTAGGAAAGTTGCTGATATCTGTTTCTTATTTCGACTTGTAAATGGACATATAGAATGCTCCGATCTTTTGAGTTTGATAAATTTCCGTGTTCCACCAAGATCAACAAGGGACCACTTACTCTTCACCCCTAAGTACTACAGATGTAACTATGGCATTACTAATGGCGCTGGTGAAACGGAACTTGATTTTTTTAATCTCTCCTTAAAACTTTTAAAAAAAGAACTGTTGACAGTCCACTGTGTTATGTGAGGACCTTTGATGGTATTGTTGTATTGCTATAATTGTTGTAGTATTATAATTTCTGTAGAAATTATGTATAAAATGGGTCTGCCCGTATATAAATATATAAATAAATAAGTCTTTTCCTATAAACTGTTAAAAACATACCCTATATTTAGCCCTATTATACGTTTAAAATACTCGTTTAATAATTAGCTAGCTTTTAAAATTATTTTAAATACAAAATTGCCGGATTAAAATTATTAACGCTAGACTGAACTGACAATCATTTGTCACTTTAATTAGTAAATAGTAGATTAATTAGCTTAACTACAAACTCCATTAAAATTTGTAACTTGTTTACTTATTGTATTTTCACCCTTTTGGGGCTTTGAACTACCCGAAGCCAACCGCAAAATGAAATAGCTATGGCGCTTTAAAAGCCATTTTAATCGGGGTTGGTGTTGTTTGCTGAAACAGTGGCGTGCATAAACTAATCAAATCAAGTTGTTTGTCCTTCTTCTTAGAGATTCCCATTTTTTCGATTGGTTATTTACTTCTGTCTTTTACTATGGTCTTCTATAAGTTCAAATTTGTTTGGGCAAAGTGGAACCACAAATTGTTACCCTTACCTACCCCCACCCTTTGAAAATTAGTTGTTCTGAAGCATATGAGCAAACGATCAAGTGCCGTAAATGTGTTTAGTAGTTAGTGACAGCACATACATCATAAAGTTTTATATCTACATCCTGACAAGATATATTTAATGCGAGATTTAAAGCCAGTTGATACTGCACAGAGACCTAACTTGGTTCATCAAATATTTAAACGCTTTTTGACATTTAATGACATCTTATTCTAGGACAAGGCACATTTCCGCTTTCACGAGATAACGAAATCGTTAATGAAGTCCGACAAATCCAAAACATCAAGTGATTAACTCACTAATAAGATTTAACTTGAAAAGAAAAACGATGAGTTACACGGTGCCATGTCTGGTGAATACGATGCTTATGGAATGGTAATCGATTCATTTTTACTTAAGAAGTTACGAATAATTATTGTTTGATGTTGTTTCATCGAGATACAAAATCTATGAATTATTCTGAACGTATGACGCTTAGATCAAACTTCTTATTAATTACTTGGGCAGTTGGAAGAGACGCTTTGTACACAACACCACTGTAATCGAAGGAAACCTTTAACATGACCTTGATTTTTGGCCTTGGTTTTCCGATATTGGCTCACTTTTTTCACGATATTAACTCGATTGTTGTACTATTTTCGGGTTTAATAAACAAACTCAAACCTCATCAGCAGCAATCATACATTTCAAAGTAGAGTCATTAAAATAAAAGATTTTTTTAGCAACCTGAACACGACGAACGTTTTCAAGAAAATCAATTGTTTTTGAGTAGAACGAGACATACATAAGATTAGCCCAAATCGATTTTTGAAAACGCTCGTATTGATCCAATTCATATTTGGAAAAGTCTACAAGATCTCTAATTTATCATCGTTACTCATTTTTTTACATTTTTAACTTCCTAGTGTAAAAAATTTCGGGTATAAGATAAAAATTAACGCAAAATCTTTGTTTAATAAAATTTAATATTTTTAAAAATCCTTATCAAGGTATTTTCACAATTTTATTTCTAGTCTAATAAGCAAACGCCATGAAAATTTCTATCATTTGTTAATAATTCGTATTTTTAAAATTATTGCTATTATTATTATCATGATCGAAATTTCACTTTGATATACAGATGATATTGCTAATTCTATGTGTAGAGTTGAGAGAGTTTAATATTAATAATATATCTGATATATTTTACGGCTACGACATTGACTTGGAGAAAAATAATGTGAAGTTCTTTGTTGTTTGCTGTGATCTTCGATTTTCCTTCCCATTTGCTGAGAAAAATGATAAACAAGATAGCGGATGCTTTCAGTTAGAGATATAAAAAAA
Source organism: Pachyrhynchus sulphureomaculatus (assembly GCA_019049505.1). Taxonomy (NCBI): domain Eukaryota; kingdom Metazoa; phylum Arthropoda; class Insecta; order Coleoptera; family Curculionidae; genus Pachyrhynchus; species Pachyrhynchus sulphureomaculatus. Next base: position 33,512,713 of record CM032453.1, on the reverse strand, counting down.
GTACAAAACAATTGACTGATGTCGATCTTTTTGATCTAAAGCTCTTTCCTAGAATTAATTTGAAACATCGTGTAACAGACTGTTTTGCTTAGATAGAGAATAGATTTCACATGAAGGAACTTAAATTTATCCATGAAGAAAGAGGGACGAACGCATTAAACTTATTTTTTAATTTATTTTCCATTAATTTTAAATTTATAATTCTTAGGCTTATATCCTTCTCGTCTTTCTCGCCTGTATGGATGTAGAACATATGCCCCCTTAAAAATATTATTATTTATTGGGTTCTATTATATATATATATATATATATATATATATATATATATATATATATATATATATATATATATATATATATATATATATATATATAGGGTGCCCCATATGTATGGAATAATGATTCCACATCATTTATTAATCAGTGTATCAAAAAAATGTTTAAATAAAAGTTATAGGGTGTTATACGGCGCATATGCTGACGTTGATAACAAAATGTTGTGAACTGTCAGTTCGAAGAAATTACGCCATCTTTTTTTTTTTTTTTAAAATGGAAAGCCCTATATATTATTTTATTTTTGAGTCTCATTAAAAATTCTAGATATTATTTGTCTAACATACCATATGTCTAAATTGAACTGATTTGGAATTATTGTCATTTGAAATTTAAAATAAAAAAAGACAAAGAAACTATTAATAAATACTCTAGGTTTATTTTTAAGGTAACAGTTGCTCAAAATGTCTACCGTTAACAGCGAAGCAGTGACCCAATCTGTCATAAACAGCCTGAACAGAGTTTTGCAAAGAATTCGGGATGATCTATGCTACTTCATATTAAATTCTTTGTTGTAAATTTTCTAGAGTTTCAGGTCAACTTCGGTAAACTTTGGTTTTCAAATGACCCCATAAAAAAATCGAGTGGCGTAAGGTAGGGATTCTATAGCACCTTTTCTGTCTATCCATCGATTAGGAAAAATCGCATACAAATGTCCTGTTGATACCACAGATTTCTGTTAGGGGTATGCAAATTATTTTCATCGGGAAAAAGACCTGCACAAGGTGGATTTCCATCGATAAAAATGCACCAATGATATTACCTCCCCACACATTTATCTTTTGTGGTCTTTGAGTCCAATCCAGTGGGGTTAAGACAAAATGTGGCCTCGTCAGAAAAAACAATATTATGAATTAGGTTAGGATCATTATTGATTGAATTCAGCGTGTCTATCGTAGTCATCTTCAGATAATTCTTGCAATAGGGTTTGTATGGATGCATTTTTCTTCATTCAGTATACGACCTAAGGTACCTTTACTTATGTTGTGGTCTAGGCAATGCTGACGAGTGGCTGTATGAAATTTTCTGTAATTTCCAATAAAACATCTAACTTTTATCATCGCTTGTTTTAACTTTTGGAGGTCCAGATCTAGAACGATCCTTAACATGACCTAATTGTCTAAATCGTTTTAATGTTTTGCTAACTACGGATTGGGTAATAGGTTCTCAATTCAGATATTCTGCGTTAAAAAGATCACACACCTCCTGTTGTGTTCTCCTACGGTCTCCGTAACCAACTATCATTATCAAAGTGATACTTTCAGTTTCTGTTAAATGTACCATTATGATATTACGCACAAATTGCAGTTTCACAAAATGCAGCAATAAACGTTTTCGTCAATAAATCATTTTTTTTTTGACGCGTTGAGTCATTACCTAAGAGTAAATGTTTGATACAAGCCAGCTTAACTTTTTTTTTAAAAAGATTTGATCTCCTTAATTTAAAATATCAATAATTCCAAAACAGTTTAATTTAGACATATGGTATGTTAGACAAATAATATCTCGAAATTTTAGTAAGACTCAAAAATAAAATAATATACAGGGCTTTCCATTTAAAAAAATTTAAGATGGCTTAATTTCTTCAAAACAAAACATCAGCATGTGCACTGTATAGCACCCTATAACGTTTATTAAAACATTTTTTTGATACACTGGGTAATAAATACTGTGGAATCATTATTCCATAGATATGGGGCACCCTGTATATATATATATATATATATATATATATATATATATATATATATATAAATATATATATATATATATATATATTGAAGAAATGTTCTCACGGGTGTGAAATGTAGTACTGGTTTTTCGAGTATTCTGTGTTAACTTAAAGTCCCTTGATGGACGATTTCGCTGACGTTTCGATTATCCATCTTTTTCAAAGCGTTGATAACTAGACTATGCCTTGGCGATAAATGTCGCGGCTGGCTCCGAGGGCCCGGTTTTTAAGTACTCGGGATGTGGTTCTATTGGTCGAATGGCTATGGCCAATGGAGGCAAGGCTTTGATTGTGCGGTTTCGGTCCTGTAGTTCTGTGTGACGTTTGTGTTGGAGGAGTAACGAACGGTTGAATTGTTGTATCTCTTGGTTTGACTTGGTATTGAGATAGGATATGGTTCCAAGAATTTGGTAAACGTTGGCTATCATTACGGATATTTAAGTTGTTGGGCCTCTTCTGTATTTCCATGGCTTCTTTGATTATCCTAGTAGATAGGTTTTCACTTTTTTGTACGATTCTGGTTTTTTTTTAAAAATCAATTTTTGTGGCCGGTATTGAGTGCATGTTGTGCTAGGGAGGAGATGGTGGATTGTTATTTTACGGCATTTTTGCGTGTCTCTTTTTAGCGCTAATTTTCCTGTTTGTTTGGCCTATGTATGAGGGGCTGCAGTCCTGGCACGGAGTTTCGTATACACCTGGGTCTTCTAAGACTATAATGTCTTGTGGTATTGGTAGAGTCTTTAATTTTTTGATCAGTTGTGTAAATTGTCTCGATTTAGTGTTTTCTCAGAGAAGTCTTCCTATTTTATCCATTATGCCTTTATATATGGGAGAAATGCTCTTGTAGTGTTCGCCGGTTTCTGTTGTTTATTTAGTGCCCGCCGGGTCGTGTTATGATTGTGTTCATTTGAAAGTAGAATGTTTCGAAGGAGCTTAGTTTCTTGTTGCAAATGTTCCTTGTCAGTTAGGGTTTGTGATCGGTGAGCTAAGGATTGGCAACAGAGAAGAGTTGAACTGGTTGGTGAAGTAAGCTGGCAATTAGATATCTGTTTGTGTGTGTCGGTTTTTCTAAATACTGAGTGGAACAAAGAACCAACTGATTTGCTTTGAAGCAAGAGATTTTGAAACGGTAGTTGTTCTGCTAGTTTTCTTTTAATTTGTTTAAGTAGTCTTTCACTGGGTTGCCATACCACAAATGTGTCATCCACGTAACTAGAGATAGTGTTTCGAAATGCTCCCTGTGGTAAAGAGGAACCCATCCGGGTACCTTCTTTTTGTTTGTATCTTTGGCCTGAATAGACGAAGTATGAGTTTGGGAGGCATGTTTTGAGAGGCTGACGACGTATTCGGGCAGGTTGTATATTCGTCTCTATGATACACAGTGCTTCGGTAACTGGAACTTGCATGAAAAGGGATATATATGTGTATATATATATATATATATATATATATATATATATATATATATATATATATATATATATACATATACATATGAAAGGGATATATATGCATATATATATATATATATATATATATATATATATATATATATATATATACATATATATATATATATATATATATATATATATATATATATATAATATATATATATATATATATATATTTATTTTCTTTGGTCCTACCCCCGAAAAATGTTCAATTCTATGAAAAAATGAAGCCTCTAAATTTTTAGAAAAAACATATTAATATTTAGAGGTCGCATCTATCGATTGAAAATATATTTTTTCTTCCCAATCGTTTTTCCCTTCAACAGCTCTCCGTTAGACTTCTGATTTGAATTTACGGATTATGAAGGTGTTTTCTTGTACATTTTTTGATGCTGAGTACGTTCCCGAGGGCCGTTTTCCTCTCAAATCCTTCCGCAACGCTCATATTAAGTGCGTATTAAGGGTGAAAAAAATGCGTTTTCCTTTCAAAAAAGTTCTGCAAAATTGGCGGGAAGCATTGTAGATCAGGATTTATAATGCAAAATCATAGATATGAAACAGATCTTTGAGAAATTTTCATGGAGCACGAGTAATATTGGAAAAGGACAGCGAGAACGAAGCGCTTTGTTGGAAAAAAGATTAACACAGCTAAAAAAAACTCGACAAGAAGGCAACTTCAGAAAAAAATGTTTCAGACAAAAGTTTTATCATTTTTCCCTGGGAATTGAATGTGTCTATTAGATTTTGGGCCCAATGCCCTGTTGGGACTCTATGAGTATGGTATAAAACCCTTTAATACATATTTGAATCAGCGATAATTTTACGCCCGAGTAAACATTCAATTTTTATTGGGCTTGGTTGGGTCTCATTGGAACTGCAATAAAATGTGGCAATTGAAAAGAATTATATTCATGTTAAAAGCTAATAACTGAAATAAAAAATCGAGTGACAAGCCAATATTTTGTTGTTTTTATTCCATCGAGCACGAATTTACAGGAGTCCTTGTCTCCCCCCTCATGCAGAGTTAAACTTTCGTAGTAACATGCTTCACTTGAAAACTTTATAGATAATATATTTTCCACATTACCATTGTTATTTGTTTACATATTCTTCGACATGTTTTTTACGTGTGTCAGTCTTTGCTCTAACAAAGCTCTTCGTTCTCGCTGATTCTGTCCCATATTACTCGTGCGCTATGAAAATTTCTCAAAGATCATATTTATGAACTTCTTGGAAAAGAAAACGCATTTTTT